>CM076848.1:148300738-149500738 GCA_039519185.1 Astragalus membranaceus
TTTCAATGATCACATAGTTTACTAAAACTTAATAAACTATTCTTAAGTTCTTATACATTAAGCACATTTTCAATAGAGGTGAATAAAACTTTTACCAATCTAACCTTCACCGGTGATTCTTCCTCTATTGTTGTCATCATAAGTCACATGACCGCTTTTTCTGGGGGTGAGTGTTATGAACTTTGTTGCGTCTCTAGTCATGCGCTTTGAGTCTTTGCTGTCAAGGTATCAATCTGCCCCCATACCTTGAAGCATACCTGCAATGAGATCAAGTTGAAAATTTTGGTACCCAAATCTCTTTGGGTCCTTGTGGGTTAGTACTTGGTATAGTCCCTTTGGGAACCCATGCCTTTTTCACAACTTATCTTCCTCTTGCCATGCAAACAGAAGCTGTATGTCCAGGTTTAGCACAGTAACAACATTTGATATAGGGTCTAGTTGTAAACTTAGGTCTATGATGCATATGTCTTTTCTCAAAATTATTTCTTGGAACCCTAGGATGCACAAGTTGTAAGTTGGACATTTTGCCTATTGTCCATTCAAGCTCATGGATTTTCATTCATGTTCTGTACACTTATCACATACATAATTTGCGTTAGAATAAACAAGATTATCATTTTCTTTTCTAAGCTATAATTTTTCCTTAGTTAAAGCATTAACTTCATTTTGAAGATGAACAATAGTTTTCTTAGATTTACTTAATGCCTTAGCTAATTTTACTGAATTATCATGCAATTCAACAAATGCTTCATGTAATTCATCATTTGCATTTTGTAAAGTGTCAGAGTTAGAGCTTACCTCATTTTTGGTTTCACTTTCACTTTCATGATTGGCCATAAGAGCAACATGAGCTTCTTCACTTCCTGACTCATCTGAAGAACTCTCGTCATTGTCTTCCCATGCTACGTAGGCTTTCCTTCTTTTGTTTTCTTTGAATGCCTTCTTTTCGAATTTGGATCCCTTTTTCTGTAGACTTGGGCGTTCCATCCTCATGTGACCAGGTTTCCCATATTCATAGCATGTTGGAGGACCGGATGAACTTTCTTTACTTGAGAACCTTTTTGGAGAAAAATTTTTAGAAATTTTTTTTCTTTCTCATAAGCTTTTTGAGTTTTCGAACCATGAGAGCCATGTTCTCTTCGCTTTCATCATCCTCACTTTCTGAGTCATCACTATCACAATGTCGACTCGAACTAGAAGCCTTTAAAGCCAAGCTTTTCTTTTTCTTATCTGTATCTTCATGCTCAGCCAAACGAGTGAGTTCTAGTTCATGCTCTTGTAACTTACCAAATAGAGTGGCAAGTGACATAGTAGCTAAATTCCTAGATTCAGCTATAGCAGTTACTTTGGGTTGCCATTCTCTGTTTAGACACCTTAGGACTTTGTTAATCAGATCTTCAGCAGGGAATGCTTTTCCCAAAAGACTCTGTTGATTCACTATGTGAGTGAACCTCTTATGCATCTCTGGAATAGTTTCACCTCAATTCATTCTGAATAGCTCATATTCTCTGATCAGAGTGTTCGCTCTGGCCCTTTTTACTTCATTAGTACCCTCAAGAGTGACTTGCAGATTATCCCACATTTCTTGAGCAGATTTACAATTTGATACTCTAAAGAAATCATCAGGACTCAATGCAGAAGTAATAATATTTTTAGCCCGTAAATTGGCTTTATGGAAGAAAGCATGAATCGATTTCTAACTTTCACAAAATAGTTTTTATGTTACGTGCCTTACCAATGTGCATGCATGCATTTTGAAAACTGTGAAGGCTAGGAAACTGTGAGATGAGCTGACCCTCAGAAGCGACTTACAATATATCCTAAGACATGACCCAAACCCTAGAGACTAGCCTTATTTCTTGAGTCTTGTTTGCCTTGGATTTCCGCTTTGTCTCTTTCCGCTTGGAACACATCATCAAAACCTATCCTGCTTGTCATTTTGACTTCTAACACATCATCATCAAAACCTAACCTGCAAAAGCAATATAACCACATTGTTCTTTATCTTCCGCTTCGTCCCCAATACACGTTCCGTTTCCTATTACTAAAGAAACCCTTCTGGTTCCTGTTGGCGAAGGCGTTACTCTAAAACCAGCGTCCTCCGAGGTTCGCGACGGCTTTGACACTTTCAAGACAATCTTCACTTCTTCTTCTCAACCCGGTTTGCCAATCACCAAGACGCGGTTTACCGCCAATGCAACGTGGTTGACAGAATTGCCCCCGTCAAGTCAAGTTTGTGGATAGGAATGGCAATGGGGCGGGGGCGGGGAGTACTCCCCCACTCCCCGTCCCGGCCACCCAAATGTTCCCCCGTCCCTGATCCTCGCCGTGGGGAGTTTTACTCCCCCATCCCCGTCCCTGCGGATCCCCGCGAACCCTGCGGATCCCCACAGGGACCCCATAAAACTACAAAAATTGGCTACAAAAAAATGTAAAATTACAATAATTAAGAGACAATATTATCCTTAATTTCAAGATAAAAGTAATCATCATCTTAACACAAAAGAAAGGACAAAGTCCCAAGTTTAAGTAGCACATACATAGTCGCTAAGCCATAATAAAGATTTGTCCAAGATATTGACTTAATCATCATCTTACAATATTGACTTAATCATCATCTCAACACCAAAATTACAATAAGGATTTGTCCAAGATATTAGGCCTTTATCACCACTCCAAGTGCTTATGTCTCTACCTGCAAAATAATGACTAAATCATCATCTCCTCACAAAAGTATTTTAAAAGATTATGTATTGACCCAAAAGTATATCATTTACCTGTTTTTCACAATCCTCATCCTCACCAACAGATTGAAATTGATACATAATTTTTGAAGTACCTAATAAATAAGAACCAGATTGACTTAAAAGAAATCATTTTGAAAAAATAAATAGAGGAAATTAAAAATTAAATATATTACCTTGCATTCCTTTACACATCCAATCTTGGGTACACATCAAAGCCTCCAAAGTGTCTACATGCAACTTACTACGTTGTGAACTTACAACACGACTACCCGTACTAAAAGCAGACTCTGAAGCAACTGTAGAGATAGGGATAGCTAAAAAGTCTCTTGCAATTGTTTGCAGGTTGGGTACTTCAATCCATTTTGCTTCCACCAAGCTAATATATCAAAAGCTTCTGAGTTTTTTTCATTCAGCAAAACAGGTTTTTCAAAGTAGCTAGTTAATTCTGACTTCACATTAATAGTTGTGATATTTTCTTTCACAAATTTTATATAACTAGGCTCCCAAGAATCTTGTGGTACTGGTACACAAGCAACCTTTGATGCACTAGAACCACTACTAGTACCACTACTAGTACCACTAATAGTAGGACGAACAGAAGCATCCATTTTTTGATATTCATCAACCTAATCTTGACATAGTTTCATCACACGTTCCAACTCCTTGGGAGCATCACATACATACATCAGAGGGAATAAATAATTCAACAATGTCATTTTATACCTAGGATCCAAAATATCCCCTATTGCCATCACTCCATTTATCATACTCCAATACTTGTCCAACTTCAATATCATATTTGAAGCCATACTTTGGATGATATCATTGCCAAATGTTTGCCAAGCTCTTAAAGCCAATCTTATTTCACACACTTTTGGAAAGTAAATATTTGATGTTGGATATTGGGTACCCGAGAACAACTCAGTCACTTTAAAAAACAATACCAACTTATCACAAATATCAATTGCTTTTTTCCAATCATCTTCACTTGGCAAACATTTATATAGAGACTCACGCGACTTAAACGTTTAAAAACTTCCTTATAAGGTAATGCAGAAGCAAGCATTAAGTAGGTGGAGTTCCACCTAGTTTTACAATCAAGTGCAAGCTTCTTCCCATAAACTAAGTTCAGTTGATGACAAGTATCTCTAAAGTTTTCCTCCCTCTTTGGTGTTGCAACCCAAAAAGAAACATTATCTCTAATGTTTTCAATAGAGTTAGAAATTGATGACATACCATCTTTTACTATCAAATTCAATAAATGAGCACAACAACACATGTGAAATAAGTCTCCACCCAAAACAAATGAAGAAGATGGCATCTTATCTAACAAGAGACCAATTGCTGCTTCATTAGTGCTAGCATTGTCAACAGTTAATGTTGACAACTTCACAAATAACATTAGCAGTATGTGGTGCAGGAACATAAATGAACCTAAAATAAATAATAATAATAATAATAATAATAATAATAATAATAATAAAAATAAAAATAATAATAATAATAACAATAAATATCACGTATAATCATTAAAATATCTTTTAGTAATAATAGATAAAACAAGTTAAAAATACTTACCCAGAATTTTGCAAAGTCCAAGCATAATCAATTAAATGAGCCGTAACAGACATATATCCTTTATTCGGATTGCTAGCAGTCCACATGTTAGTAGTTACCGCAATCCGACTTCTATTCTTTGCAAGTAGCTTCATTTGTTTTGACCTCTCACTTTCATATAATTTCATTATATCGTATTGCGAGAAACTAATTTGAACAAAGGTTGAAGAGCATGGCTATACCTTCTAAAACCAATGTGGTCAACAATGCAAAGAGGATACTTATGCAATGCAATCATCCCTGCAAGCTCCTTTCTAGCAACATCTTGATTAAATGTATAGTTTCCAACTATAAGTGATTCTGGCCTCTTTTACGAGGAATTTGTCGTTTGTTCCTCAACTTTTAAAATGGATTGCTTTGTACCCCTCACAGTGCGACGTGGACATGTGTGATTGTGGCCATGTAAATGTGCGGTTCCTTGTTTAGTTTCACCAACAAGTTTCTTATCACAATACAAACATATAGCCTTCCATTTGTCACTTATCTTCTCCCTTCTGAAATGTTTCCAAGTTGCTGATTTTAGTCCTCTTTTGTTAGGACTAGAGGGCTCCACTTCTTGATCTTGTTCTCGGTCTTCCATATTCGTGTCATCTGGAGGAATTTCAGTTTGATGTGTCTCTCCCGGTGGAATTAAATTAGGTGCGGGTGAAACCTCAATGCACTCCACGGGACTATTAGATGCAATATCTTCAACCATTTTAAAATAGATCCTGCAATATTATATGAGGCAACTCAACATTATACTAATATATTAGATGCAATATGTTCCAGAACAGCATCATACAAACATCTAGAACAGCATCATACAAACATTATACTAAGAAATTTTTTTAACGATAAACATTATACTCAGAACAGCATCAATACAAACATTATAACGATAAACTTTAAACTAGCAGAATTTTTTTAACAAAACATCAGCAATAACAACACATTGATATAAGAGGAAGGGAAATTGAGAGCTTCTTATTAGACAATCTAATTGCAGAGATAGCATGTACATAAGCATTTTTCACCTGAACATGTTTGTTATACAAAGCTACCTCTGGCTCTAACACAAATCAAATAGTCAAGTAGAAAAATGGTAGAGAGTAGTACACAGTACACAACAACATTGTGAACAGATAAACACAAAGACTAAAAAAATTAGGGTGGGCTCGTCACAAATTAGTACACAGTACACTGTACACAAAGATTAAACAGCAAGATTAGACAAATTAGCATGATTGTGAACAGATAAACACAAATTAGTACACAGTACACAAAGATTGTTAGATCGAAACCTACAGAAAATGCAGAGCACAAAAACAAAAGCAGAGCATGTTCAGGTGGGCTCGTCGGCGAGGGTCTCCCTCGCGGAGGTTTCTGACCGGCTGTGTGAGAGGATGCTCCGATAGTTGGGCTTCACGCGAGAGAGAGCATGAGTGGGAGGGAGTTCCTGGAGAACTGGGGAGATGACCGAAGAGCTACGGTGGCGGCAAAGCAAGGTGAGGGAACGAAGAGCTAGGGTTGTTGTCCAGTGGCTGTTTGACCAATTGAACTAAAGTACCCCCACCCTTTCTAATTCTGATTTTGTGATTTTGTGAATATTAAAAATAAATTAAAATAATAAACACTGAAAAAGACAAAAAAAACTCAAATATATATGATATAATATATATTATAGTAAGGGTATTAATGTATAGTTCTCGGGGTGGGGAGACAAGTCCCCGTCCCCGTGCCCGAAATGGTCTCGGGGGGATTATCTCTCCCATCCCCGCCCCCGTGGGGAAAAAATCCCCGCCCACGGGGCCCCATTCAGGGCAATCCCCGCGGGGATCCCCACGCTCGGGTGGGAATTGCCATCCCTATTTGTGGAAAAAATTGGGACCTTGACGAAATAATTCACCTCTCTACCTTGGACATCCCTGCCTACTACGACGTGCTTCTGCCTCTCCCGGGCTTTTGGTCGACGGAATTCAATATGTTCATCTTTCCATGGGGCACTTTAACTCCCACTCTTCTCGACGTTGCCGCTATTACTGGGCTCCCCATTTATGGTACAACGATCCACCTCTGTAAGCTTCCGCTGAAAGTTGACTTCCAACACATTCATGCGAAAGGGCGCTATCCCACCTTCATTTGCAAGAACCTCAGAACCTAAGCCACCACTTCGAATACAGAACACACGGAGTTCTTCATGTACTGCTTCTGCAGATTCCTTTACGGCACGGTTTCTGCAGGTATAGTTCAAAGAACTCTAGCCTTTCATCGCCCTGTTACTGAGTGACAACGTCTGTGCATGGGGATCCTTCTTTTTGGCCGGCCTCTACAGAGGGATGTACCTTTTGCTTGACCAAATCCAACAGTATGGGGAGATACGCAAGATTCAGAGCCCTATGGGGTTCCTTCAACTCTGGGTGAACCTTCATTTCCCTCACATTTTTTCAAAAGGGCTCGCAATACCTCCATTCCCTACAAACAAAATATTGGGACCCCAGCTTTCAAAAAATCCCTGTCACCACTTGACTTTGGCCAAATTCATCAACTCCCTACTCTACATGGACACGGCCGAAGTGAATTGTTGTCCTGTTCTGGAGAAGAAGCTCGGCCCAACTTGGATTTTCAACGCTTTTGTGCCCGAATCAAGTCTCCCTTTGTCCGAACGTGCAATTGTTCACAATAATTGGCGTTCAACCCTGGCCTCAAGAGTTTTGCTTACCGGTTATCGTGGCACCTCACGGTACAGCAAAGTATTTGCCGAGTATTACCATCCCAACTTTGTGTGCAGGCAATTTGGCTTAACGCAGCATGTGCCTATGCCTTACAAGTATCGAGGCGGCCTTTTTCGGCGAGAGGGCATTACCGACGGGAGTGTGGCCCAGATCATCAGAGATGACTTTGACAGGTTTAACGACAGTGTATGGGCCCACTACAGGAACTGTGGGGGAGAGACCTCGGCTTATTCCAACTGGTGGTTTGGCATCAAAGGATTGGTCTTCCCTCGGCCGCTCGACGCATACTCAGGTCAATATCTAGGCCAACCCTAGCGAGAGCCTGTCCCGGTTTCTTCACTAGTAACAACAAGCAAAACTCCTTCGGTCGCGAAGAAAGGAAGCACTACCACCTTCAAGAAGCAATCTTCGACTCGGCAACAAGCCACTGCCACCTCAAACCCTGTGTCAAGTAAATGACTCTTTTTGCGCTATTGTGGCTTTATCGCAGTTGTTCATTTTCTCAACATGGGGTTTGGCATATTTCCCCATGTAGGGAGCGATGACGATGATCAGCCCATCATCTTCCGTTGGAGGACACGGTCCATCATGGAAGATGTCCCACACACTCCAACAGCCGCCAAGAGGTCTATTGTTGCCACAACAGATATACCACCCAAGAAACCCAAGGTAGATTGCCACTCTTCCCCTTTTCTTTATCATTTCTACTTCCTTTCCTGAACTCCCATTTGCAGCAGGGACCTGTCACCAGTGCTCAAGACAGTTTTCTTTCCCCTGCTGTGGGACTCTTGGAGCTAGAGATCTCAATTCGTCCCCCTTCACAAGTTTCTCCCCCAACTCCCTCTGTGACAGATGATGAGGTAGTTCAACCCAGCTTACTACGATGAGGTCATTTTCGTTTAGATAGCCTTCCTTTACTGATCTTTCAGAAACCCAAAGGAGTGCCTTTCGTCAAATAGCCTTTCAGCTCCCCGAGATCTCATTACGCTTGTCCACCGCCACAACCACCCAGGATGCTGCTCAACAAGCATTGGATCAGCTGACTATTCTGCAATCAAAGAAACGGGTATACGCCAATTCCTACCTTGAAATGGAGGCAGAGCGAAAATGGGCCCTGGCTGAGGAAGAAATGACTCAGCGCCGTATTGCAGATATTGTGACAGATTTCCCTCATTCAACAAGAATTGGAAAACCTTCGCCCGCAACAAGAAGACGTTGTCCACAAACTCACCCAAACTGTTCAAGAACAAAACCAATTATGCCTCCTGAGCACTCCCCTGGATCGTCGTATCAAAGACCTGGAACCCCAAAAATTGTTTTTTGTTTATGACTTGGAAAAGATCCAGGATGCCATTCAACGGGCCATTGCTTCATGGGACAACCTGCGTCTCCTCTTGGAAGGGCCTCCCCCAGTCATGTAGAGGATTTACCTATGATGGTGGTTCATCTCTCTTCACCTGTATCAAATGAATCCCGGATGGACCTCCCCGATGGAGTTGTACAAAACCCTTGCGAAGCTGTCTCTTATGACCCATTCTTCGCTGCCTTCGATCCTGCAGGCGTATCCACTAAGAGCTGAGGGAAGGATCTAGTACCAAGAAAGCCAAGGTCTTGATTTCGTCCCAAACTACTGCGGTGAATGGCCCTGTCTTCAAGGATTATTTTCTCTAGACCATTTGAAATATGTTTCAGCTATTTCTGTGAACACTAGACCGCCGGTGTGTGGTGCGCCATTTTGAACTTGGGCACAAATGTACTTACTTTTGCATGCTCTCCCACATCATAGGGTAGTACGCCTTCAAATATTTGCCATTTATTTTCCTTTCGATGTAACATCCCTAATTTTTAAAATAAAATTTTTAAGCGAACTTTATATAATCGCTAATCGAAGGAATCAATAATACGGAATTCGGGAAGGGACGAGTCGAGAAATTTTATGCCATGTAATTAACCGTAGAATTAGTGGGGGTCTTGACCTAAAAACCTTGAGTTAATGAACTAAGGGCATTATGGTCTTTTCCCAACCATAACACCCTCAGCCCATACACCCTCCAACTGAACCCATCTCACATAAACACAGGTTCAAAATCAGAAATTGAAAAGAAGAAGAGAGGAGAGGGAGGAGAGAGTTGCGAATAGAGGGGAGGAAGGAGAAGAGAGTTCTCTCTCAAATCTTAATGCATGTTCTTCATTTTTAGCCCACTGAATTCAGCTTCTCCTCCTCTATCCTATGACACCAGAATCACCACCTCATCCTTCCTCAAATTCAATTCACCATTTTCGGATTTCAAGTTCCACTTTCACCAAAATGGAGTTTTGCTCACTTGATGCCTTGCATGTGCACTTAGAGTTAGAAGAGAGGTACATCTGAACCCACTTTATGAATTGGAAGTGTTTTGAAGGTTGTAATGTTGCTGGTACAGAAGGTGGAAGCTCAAATTCGAAATGGCAAGTGATTGAAGATGGTGATCAAGCTAATTAGAAATTCTGGGTAAAACCCGTTTTACCTATCTTCGGTAATTACGTCGTATCTCCCTGTGCACGACTCTGATGATCGTGATGCTTGTCCCTCTGGAAACTAGACACAAAGATCTTCATTTTGGGCACAAGAACCGCCTGATTTCATTGAGAAATGAGAGAGATATCATGCTCACAACTTTCGGATTAAGAATCAGCCACTATTCCGAAGCAGTCCCCTTGTTTTGTTAATATCTCCCAAACTACTGGTTGCATGCAAGTAAATCTTTCTCCATCAGATAGTAGACAAAATTCTCTTCACAATGGGCACTGATTTTAAGGATTTTGGTCACGTATTGACCTAGCTATACTCGTTGCAAATTGACGGTTTGTTGCTGGAAGTAGCAGGAGCGGATTCGGGAAGATTCGTGGGATCGCCGTTCGTCCGAGTTCGCGAAGCTTCGGCGTTGGGAGCGATTTTCATCGCCAAAAGGTGAGATCTATACTCACTAGGGTTTTATGGTCATGTGTTCCTCATTCTGAGTTTTGGTCTCGCATTTTATGAAAACCGGTATTGAACCGTATTATGAAAACCTTGTTCGAATCGTTGAATTATGTGATTGGTTAAGTTTAATCGTTGATGGTTGTTATGAATGTTGATTGCTATATGATGATTGATTGGTTTCCATGACTGTTTTGATGTATTATTAAGCTCGGATGTGAATCGGAATGGATACGGGAACGATCGGAATGGACAAGAGAATACGAAAACTGATTTTCTGAAATGCTGAAGGCCACGCACGGACCGTGCGCCCCTGGGCACGGGTCGTGTGTGGGGTTCTGATACTCAAGGTTAATTTTGTGAAAATGCGCCCGGATCGTGCGTCCCCTTCTGATGCCCAAATTTGAAATACGTCCCAAGCTATTCCGATTGGTCCTAAGTCCCTTCTAATCCACTCCTCGAGGTTTCCCAAGGATGGAAACATATTAGTATCATGAAATCAAGTACGATCGAAGTAATTTTATGTTATGTTCATGTCTTTGCTTATGTGATGGCCCGATGGGGTATTTATGAGATCGATTATGACTAAGTTAGGTTATCATAATGTTGAGTATGGGCGATACATTATGATGTGGACTAGGTAATGGATAGTTATGAGTTAAGTTAGCAACGTTAGTAATTCCGTGTGAGATCACCTAATGACAAGATTATGCTAAGTATAAGATTAGGTTAAGATTAAGATCATGTTAAGTATAAGCTCATTGTTATGTTCACAGATCACTGTTCACTGCTCATTGTTCAAGGTATATTAAAATATATACATTAGGTTAGGGTGACGACCCTATTTCAGTTTAGTGTGCTAGGGGAGGGGAAGTCATGAGCCCTATGAACCTAGGCCCCATGAGGTTTGCCCACTAGCGATTAGTGGATTGGGTTCACTGGGAGCTTATTTTGCCAAGTGACCGGTGACATACTAAAAATCATTGTTCATTGTTCATGTGTTGCCTCTTGTAACTGCTTATGAGGGTTATGAGGACAACGTTTATGTTAGCCACATAGTCAAATATTAAGACTATGAATTATGAATCAACAATAACGAATCAAGCATAATTGAACCGAGAGACTTAGTAAGGGGTCTCGATAGAACTCACTGAGACAAGTTGTCTCACCCAATCCATGTTGTTGTTTTTCAGAGTCGCAGGTTAAGTTGAAGACGATGAGGCATGGCTAAGGAGACGGCTTGAGGAGTTGCTGACGCTGTTTATTTTGTCATGTTATGTATCTCTGTATTTTTATTCAGTATCTTAGATGTACGATAGTACGACTTATTTTATGAGTTGTAAATCGCTTCCGCAGACTTTCTATTTTGGTACTGAACACTAGTTGAGAGGTGCAAGGAACGATATTTTGTATTTCTCATGTTAAGTTATGTAAGCGCACTTGATGGGTTATAGCATCGAGTTTTAGTATGTGTTCAGTATTTAAAACAGGAGGTACTCTGATGTATGCCAGTAGTGCATTTCGGTAAATTCTACAAGTTAGAAATTATCGGGGTGTTACATTCGAATTCTTCTCCCTCCAACGAAATCAACTTGTAGGCGCCTCCATCATAGGCCTTACTCACGATATAGGGTCCATCCCAATTAGGCGACCATTTACCAAACTTAGGATCCTTGATCCCAATTGGTAAGATAGCTTTCCAAACTAGGTCACCTTCAACAAACTTGTTATGCTTAACGTGTTTATTGTAGGTGCGGGTTGTTTTAGTCTTGTTGAATTCTAACCTGCTGAGGGAAGCCAGTCTGTCATCGTCCACCGAGTCCAATTCAATTAACAGGCTTATTCGTATTTGTCCAAACTGAGTGAATGTTGCCAAGCCACCGTCAATGAGGAAAAACTTATCTCGAGCGGCAACATTGTATCTTGGTCGCAGACCAACCGGTATGGAGTTATGCCGGTGGTCGTTGACCTTGAGTTTCCCATAGCCCACAATGCTTCATTTAAGGTCTCATGCCACCTCTCGGGCTTGTCTTCTATGTTCTTCTTGATGAGTTCGATGATGATCTAGTTGGTGGCCTCGGCTTGTCCATTAGCCTTGGCATAGTAAGGCGTCGAGCGCCTTGTCTTAATGCCATACTCTTGAGCAAAGGCCACCACTTGATCCCCTGTGAACATAGTACATTGGTCCACAGTGATGGTCTCTAAGATCCCAAATCTAAAGATGGCTTGGTTCTCAATGAACTCGATCACCTCTACATGGTTGACATTGCCGAGGGGCATAGCTTCTACCCATTTGGTAAAGTAATTCGTGGCTACGATAATAAAGTTGTGCCCTTTGGAGCTACGAGGGTATATCTTTCCAATCAAGTCCATGGCCCATCCTCTAAACGGTCAAGGCTTGACTTTTGGGTGGAGCTCGTGTGTGGGCACCCGTTGGGTGGGGCCATGCAGCTGGTAAGCTTCGCATCCCTTAGCATATCGGTAACAGTCGGCCGTGATAGTCGGCCAATGTATCCATGTCTGTAAATTAATCATTTGATGATAGGGCCAGACCTGTGGGAACCACAAACCCCCTCATGGAACTGGCCCCTGACCAAGTAGGACTCTTTTCTTTTAAGGCACCGCAGGAGGACCCCGTTTGTACTCCTTTTGTATAGCTCGTCACCTACTTAGACATATTTAAGGGCTCTTTGCTTAACCTTAAACTCAGCCCCAGCAGAGGGTGTCCGCAAATAATCCTTGGCCACCACTGTGGCGTCCGGATACATGACTTCCATGACCGTGCTTTTGAACCCAGAGGCTTGCTGAGCAAGGTCGTTTGCTTCTTGATTTTCGTCCCTGGGAACATGCATAATGATTGCATCGGCGAACAACTTTAATAAGCTATAGGCCGAGGCATGCAATTGTCAACTTGGTGTTATAGCATTTGTATTCGTCCGTGATCTCTTTAATTACCAACTGAGAGTCCCATTTTATTGCTAAATAATGAACCTTTATGGCGGCCAGAATATCAAGTCCAATGATCAATGCTTCATATTTTGCCCGATTATTGGATGCTTGATCCTCTATCCCGCACATTAACTTCCATGTTTTGCCACAAGGGCTAGATATGACTATCCCCACACCAGCCCCTGTTTGAGTGCTCGAGCCATCAAACATGAGAACCCAAAGCTTCAGGCCGATGTAATTAACAGGCTCAATCTGTTGTCGCCAAACACTTCAATCCTAGCCGTGGAATCGGTCCGAGGTTTAGACAATTAGTGATTCCTCGACTATGAGTTCCCTAACTCCTCCAAAGATTTGTTAGGTTAGGTGTAACAGGGACATGTGGTTTGTATTATCTACGAGACTAGGAAAACATAAAGAATTGTGTATTAATTGATGTGTGTTTAAAATTGTACAAGTGCTACTATATATACATGAGTCTTCGTTGTCCACTATCCGAGCCTACATTTTCCCACCGTTGGATTAATTGTGATCAACAGTTATAATTAAGCCTCATCCTAGAAGCTCGAAGTCCACTCTTCCACGACCTCACCAGCACCAGTTAGTGGGGTAAACCCTAGTCATTCTCGTTTCTTCAGAGTCTTCTGTTCATTGACCTTAACCGCTCCAACGTTGTATGTCCACGTGCATTGAAAACTTGCGCTCCAAGCGCGTATTCCTCGCCTCGGCCATGCCTCCCTTTCGGCCTTTGGTCGTTGGTTCCTAAGCTGAGTCACTCTGTAGTCGAGGCTCGCTCCATCCAATTCTCGTAGTACCTCGGTGCCTTATCTTTATTCTTCAGGGCTTCAAAATATCTTAACCTTACATGCTTAACCTTAATCTACCCCGTGTTATGGCAAGTATTTCCTCTACCCTTGTGTTCTTATACCAGCCTTGGCCTTGTTTTGGCTCTAAATTCCCATTTTTTCCTCGGCCAACAACTCACTTTATTTTGAGTGTTAACAAAATCATATAATTATAACTTGAGCATTTAATAAATAATGATATGAACACCTTATGATCAAATAATAGCCTCCAAAACCATATAGACTTAGCAGCCACCTCGAGCTGATTCGCCGCAGCCAAGACTTGCCTCGGCTGATTTTACGTCAGCCGAGTAGGTACCACAATTGCTCCTCAGTTGCTTATCTTAGTCGTGTGGTCGTGTATACTCAAGTAGACCCTAAGCAGCTAATTTTGTATTTTGCCGACGGGAATCTGCCCTTGGCCGAGTATCCCTCGAAAAAATCAGGTGTAAATAATAATATAGTATAATATAATAATATAAGCATAGATTTGATCTCTTAGATATAAATATATATAATAAAATAGATTTTTATAAATATATTATATAATTACAGTTTACCTAGTTTCTATAACCATTTTCAAATACTATTATTATAAAGAATTTTTCTATAGTTAATTTTCAACAAATTTTCTAACAAATAAATATATAATCATTTTAAGCAATTAAAATATTTAAGATATTTTAAAATTTATTATTAAGTCTTTTCTAAAAAGAAATCATTATAAAATACTTTTATACAGTGTAATATAATATACTTACTACATATAAAAAATATATATGGTAAAATTGTTTATTATAATTATATATTTAATAAATATAATATTCATAAATATTACTTTATTAGATTTTATGCTTGTATAGATATTCAATTAAATCTACACTCCTTTCCCTTTAGGTACGTAAAAAAGTGTGACGAATGTCGGTGAACTATATGTTCTCGTGCAGACGATCCGACTTTTAACAATTCGAATTTTAAAATGCGTATGTCTGCAAAATTTATATGAGTGTTGCTTCTTTATTGAAATCATAATTTATAAATATTTTCATATTTATTTTTTCTTTTAATGCACAAAATTTATAAATGTTGTTTTAAAAATTTTATTAAATTGTTCATTTGAAACCTTTGGTGTTTTGTTCTTTAAAAAAGGCTTAAAAAGTTGTTACTGAAAATATATAAAAAATTGTAGTTTGAGTTGAGCCCATATAAATAATGATTAAAATATAGTAAATAAGTTTCTCGTATTTAAAATCTAATAAAGTGTAGCCCGTATTTATGAAAAGATTTAAAAATTACATTTAATATTGTAATATCTATATATTATATTTAAAGAATTCCAACGAAATATTTTTCTTTCGTAGGTAACTTGAATACAATACTTTCTATGACGTTTGAAATAGAGTACTTTTTTAATATGTATAAATAATAGATGGATTATTTAATCATGTAGAATTTCTAAATATTTTTATTTATTAATAATTTTTTTAATAAACTTATTATTTGATAATATTGTTAAAACAGTACATATTTAATTATTAACCGTATCTCGTCAAAAAAATGTATTAACAGTAATAACTTTATGAATTTAATGAAGTGTAGTAGGAAACTACCTCGGTTCACAATCTACCAAATAAAAAGTGGTTTTTGGTGGTCTATAATATAAAAAATCAACTCTATTTTTAATATATATTGAATAATCAATCTCACTTTTACCCCTATTTATGTGGTGTAATTAAAAATGGTGTCATTAGTTAAAAGAATAAATCATCATTTAACAAAAATTAACAATTTTGAAAAAGAACTTAAGCTTTAGCCTTTGATGTATTACTTTATATCTTTAAATAATACACCATTTTTAAAAAATATTTCATTCTACTATTTTAGTTAATTTGATTTTTAACATATATATATATATATATATATATATATATATATATATATATATATATATATATATATATATATTGTGTGAACCGATATCCTCTGCGCGCAACTACAGAGACTAGTCCATCGAGTCGGGTAGGGCCACAGTGCCGTAAAGCTCTCCCTCAAGGGTTTAACGTTGCTGCATTCCCAATGCTAGATTCGAACCCAAGTCCTTGGTTAAACTGGAAGAGACTCACACCATCTCATTGCTCTTGGGATTATTTTTAACATATATAACATTAATTACTATTACTTAAATTACTTTTGCAATAAATTTATATTTAAATATATTGATATGTAATGATTAAATTGAATAATTGTAATAATTATAGATACCTTTTTTGACACAATAATTTTAGATATCCAAAAAATTGTTATAATATATATTTTTGATTTATAATAATATAATTTCCTAATCTATTAATTCTATAATATATACATAGGATTTATTATAATATAATTTCCTAATATATTATATAATATATTTTAATTTACCTTATAAATATTTTATGACTGATTTAAAAGTTTTTTTTGAAGCCGTAGTTGGTAATATTATTTAATCCCAATAAATTCTATTTAATATCTTTCTGTTTTTTATTAATAAAACTCTCGTTTTGTTTAAGCTCGCAAAAAGTATGAAGAAAAATAATACAATATATAGTATTTTTCTAGTTTAATAGGAATAATTTTGATATCGTATTTCTTTATATTCTAAAAACCCTTTTGGTCATAAATTATGAAAAATACATAGTGAAAAACACACTTTTCATTTTCCCAGTTAAACCACCCTCTATATATATCTTCTTCTTCATCACCATCCATGTCTCTCCCTATCATTATTTTTTCTTTGTCTTATTTGTAATTGTAATTGCTGTGTTCTGTAGAAATGGAAGCCGGTGGATTCTCTATAAGGCATCTTTCTATCTCTCTATGTTTCATTTCTTTTTTCTTGTCAATTTCTTTACACTACTATGAGTATTGTGAGTGTAACTAACTATGTTTTACTTTTCTGCTATAATTTTGTTTTGCAGGGGCTACACTTCCAGAATGAGGAAAGTCGACGTCTTCAAATGTTGGCCTTTTCCTAGCGACAACCTTACCCGTGAAGAGATTGAGTCACGACTACCTCCAATGGAGGTTCCCATGCTGAGCTCAAACCGTGATCGAGAAGAGGAAACAAAGAATCAACCTAAAGATGAGGATGTTTCTCCAAGTGACGATGAGCTGCCGCCACCACTGCCATCGCCACTACTTTCGCTAATGGGAGCTCAGCCTCCGGTTGATGAATATGATGGTGACAATTCGGGAATGGTTAGCAATGTGCAATTGCTGAAGGAGCGCCTCCATGCACTGAGATTAAATGTTAATTTGGAGAAATCTGATGATGTGACTTTGAACTTGGTCAAGGAGGAGGAGAAAATTGAGATGGTATGTTCGATCTGTAAGGTTTTCAAAGCAACAGTGGTAATAGTGATGGACATGCACATCAGTGATTGTGTTGAGAAAAAGAGGAGGGAAGATAAGCGACAAACACGTCTAAGTTCGAATCACAATCCTAAAACGAAAAGGAGGCGCACACTTACAGAAATTTTCAATCTGCCATCCCAAGTCGAAGTTCACGACAGGAAAAATGTATTGACAGAAAAATAAACATGAGAAATGTAAAACCCAAAGTAATGAAATATTACTTTTACTATTACATTATTTGATGTTACCAAATTATTGATATATTTTATATTGGGTTGAATTTGATTTCTTTTATTGAATGAAATGGATGTGTTTTTTGAAGCATTAAATTGGTGATAGTTCAACCTCATTACTTCCCTTACTAATACCATAGTATTTTATATCTTCTTTAGAAAGCACTTCTCTTACAAAAACATCATCACTACTTACACAGTCTGACTTCTAAGATGATACAGCAAATCGGTTGCTACCAAAGTTGCTATCTTCTTAGAAGACTATCTAATATCTTCCAAAGTAAATTGGTTGGGCACAAAACTAATTTTAAAAACGGGTCACAATTCAAAGCCACCCTCTTTTGACTTCAGATGGTATCAGAGCACAGACTCTTGGTGTAACATCCTAACCTGCAGACGTCATAAAGATTAGAATATTAACCATTTATACCAATCAGAGTTATAAACCTACTTGAGTTGTTGGACATGACATAATCTTGACGGAAAATTTCCCGCCACCTCGAGTTCCTTAAGGTAAGATACCGATATCGGAACCATATAATCATAAACGACAATAAAATAAATCAGTCGTGATACCATAGATGTCCAAAACTCAAAGTAAAGTTTATAATACATCAAAACTATGGCTAGGGAAAGCTAATCAAACATAAATAACTTGATCCAAAGGTTCCCTCGATAAACTAGGCAGCTGCTGCAGAAACTATTTCTCCTCGGTCTGCTTTGCTTTGCCTTGTACATCTGAAAATACCACAAACATAAACAGTGAGATTACAAACCTCAATGAGTTCCTTCGCGACCCCAAATACTTAATCTCTCGGTGTCTTGAATTATCTTTTCTCTTGCTCTCAGCACAACCCCAAGTACTACAAGCTCTCATACCACGGGGAACCCACCCAACAATAGCTATTGCTGGGTCAACTTAAGTGAGCATTGGCTTACGGTTCATGACTTCCCTCACCAAGTGTGCTATAACTCGGGATCGTCATCCCATTGGCATTTTATACTTTAACTCAGACATTAGGTTCATTACTCGGCACTTGGCCTATTTCTCACTCGGTACTACAATACTCTGTTCGTTTATTTAATAACACAATAGCGTTCGTATAAGGCAAAGTTCGCATAGTTAAAACTTCATTTATTCCTTTCAAATATACCTCAATTAGTCCAATTAGAGTTATGGAAACTTTGGTTAAATTGGGGAACAGAATGGGTAGGAACTCGCGTCGAAAGGAAAGCGAAATCAAGATTTTACGAAAGAGGGACAGAAGGGGACGCACGGACAAAGCCATAGGACGCACAGACTGGGCCCCTTTCTCAGCAACACCAAAAACTCTATTTTTGTTCGAATTTCGCTACTCCGTTCGATCTGATTCTTTCCCAATCTTTCCAGAATTCAACATAAGTTAAAAACAAACCCTTAAAGCATCACTAATCACACCAAATCCACAAAATTAAACAATCCAACAAGGGTGAAATCATACATGTAAACAATTCAAAATCATGGTTCAATGTTCAAATTTTAACAACTTCATTTCAGCACACAACAATTCCAATTCACCCAACTTCACATGCAATGGGGTTTCGAAATGTTGCTCAATATTACCCACTAATCAAACATGCAAGCTCCAAAACTGAATCCCTAGTGCCCAAGAATAGTATGCAACCCGAAAGTGAAAGAGTTGAAGTGGTAGTTGAAAATTTCAGAATGTTGGTGGTGTTGGGAACAATGGGGTTTCGAAAAAACAGAGGAAAGTAGAAGGAAGAAGGAACTTGAGTGGATGTAATGGAAGTGTGAACATCAACATGCAAGAGGGTTGTGTTTTGTGATGATTTCCCCCTTTTCCTCTCTTCTCCCTTTTTCGCAATCTCTCCTCTCCTTCTCTTCTTTCTTTCTTTTCTCTTCTTTCTTCAAACTGAAAAGTGGCAGTGAATTAGTGAAGGGCTTTGAGTTTGGGTATATGGGTGAGAGTGAGGGTTTGAACTCTCCTCTTCTTTTCTCTCCCTCTTCTCTCGCGACCCTTTCTCCTCTCCCTCTAACCCCTTTCTTTTCTATTTCTGTTTTGGGAAACTAGATTTATGAAAGTGAGTGTGTCTCTAGCATGGGGTTCGGCATGTTTTAATGGGTTTGAGTGAGTGTTTGGTAAATGGACTTTCCTAAAATAACCTTAAACTCTTCCTCTATTTCTATGTGGCCCCAATTCCTCAATTAATTAAATGACCAACCAATACATAATGCACACAATGCATATTAATTTCACATTCAAGCCATCTATTCATGAAATTATCAAGCACACTCAATCACAAACAAGTATATACTTTAATAACCTCCAATTTAAAATCAACTAGTAAATCACTATTTCGTATTCAAATCCACACAAATGTCACAGTTAAGTAAATGTGGCCATCAATCATTGACTCACTTAACAACTTACAATTAAAATTATTTACTAACCAATATAATTAAACAATCAACTAAAATAATTGAAACAATTATTTTGGGGATGTTACAATACACTGAAAAAAAAAATTTGTCCTCAAAAATTGTTCAAGTTACCGAAAGGTTACTTTCCTTTCAAACATTCAAACAATCCCAAACAGTTTGGTTCCTACCCCAACTTTGATTAATCTTAATCAAAACATTTAATCTGAGACACTTATTAGAAAGAATAGGTTCGAAAATAAGGTTCACAATCTGAATTCATAGATCAAGGTAAGAGCAAAACAACTTTCTTGAAGGGGAGGAATTTCCGTTAAACACATTTTTAACAAATCCTTTAAAACCCATAATAGCCTCTATACATAATAGAAAAACATGACGGAAATTCAGCTGTGAAATTTCTTAATCAATGTAGTGGGACACAATACAAGTACGTAATCATTCGTTCTCAAGTTTTTGAAATAAACTCTATTAAAAAGATGAGGGAATGACTTACTAGAAACCTATACATCAAGCATAGAAATGGGTTATGATGGCACCAAAGAAGTTTTAGGGATAATCAAAATTGCATTATGGTATTTTCAAAAATAAAATTTCCTCTTTGTAGTGCAACCAATACTCACTCCTAAGCTTAATTGAACTTAGGGACGCTTCTACTTCATGCAATATTATCTCATGACTTTATAATCCAGTTGGGTCTCACCATACAAACTCTATTTATACACATACGGTACTGTTCTGGACTGGGCCGCAGCCCACAAAGAATACTGGGCCGGGCCGAGCGGCCCAATAATCAGCCAGCATTACACGTCGATTTGGATCGGGTCGCAACCCGTATAGAATCTTGGTCCTGTGCGAGCGACCCAATAGCGACCCGGCGCCATCTAATGCCCACGATGGGAAGATCAACGACGGAGAGGAATCCTCGTAGGATCTGACGGTCGCCTGCAGCACCCCTGGTACTATATAAAGAGTCCATGACATCACCTGATAGGTACGTTTTTACATACACCGTTACTATACTCGAATATCACCCTTCTGACTTGGGCGTTGGAGTGCCATCGCAGGTACACCACGCGGGAGCTCCGAACGCGACCATCCCTCACACAGGAGCAACTTCAACACCTCGCCCGAGTCTCCAGATCAGCATCAGCACAAATCTACTTACTGCATCAAAGGGACCGATCGCTCAGCGAAGAGTCCGGTTCATTGGCGACCACAGTGGGAGGGAGAATATCCCCACCCTGACTGACATGCCTCCGCGAGGCAGACCACGCGGGGCCCTGCGCCCGCAAAACATGACTGCAATCCCTCAGCAACAGCAGACGCCGGAGGGCGACGTCGCCGACGTAGCCGATACTGCATCTAGTGCACAAGGGGCTCCTCCCGACCACACTAGTGTCATGCTGCCGAACGAGATCCTACAGGAACTGCGCGATCTGCTGAGAACAAGACACAAGAACATCGCCGATCAGGCCGCTTCTGGGAGAGCGTATACCGCGCCGGAACAACGTCGTCGCGACGACGAATCGTCTAGACCTAGAGGCAACCCATCCAGAAGACGTCGATCTCCCCCAAGGAGGTTACTGGTACACCAATCGCCCCCAAGAAGGCGAGGAGTGGCCCGACCACGACCACGGACTCCACCCTCCTCGACCGAACCTACCTACTGGCTCGAGGAAGACTCCTACCAAGAATCCTCATACGACTCATCTGGTTCGTTAACTCGGTCCAGAAGCCGGTCACTGCACAGATTCCCTCGCCCATATTACGATGCGCCCCTCCTTCACGGCCTCGTCGATATGATTCCCCTCCTCAACGACGTGGTCATCGGGGCCACCACCCCGAGGACCGACCATCTCGTAGGAGGACGGGCGAGGATGGCCTGGGACCTTTCACCCGTGAAATAGATGAGTACCCCATCCCGCGAGCGCTGAAGAAGCCTCCCTCTGATCTCAGGATGTATAACGGGATAAAGGACCCTGACGCCCACCTATGGTACTTTGATTTGGTAATGAAGTATAGGCGGGCAGACGGGACGGTCAAATGTAAGATCTTCCCGTTGACCCTAGAAGGACCCGCTCTGGAGTGGTTCACCGAGTTAAGGCCCGACAGCATCTCGTCCTGGGGAAAATTGGCTCGAGTTTTTAGCGCCCGCTTCACCGCATCAAGGGTGAAGCCTAAATCGCATGCTATCCTGAAGGCGATCAGGCATGGCCCAGACGAGTCCCTCCGTGAGTATGTATAGCGCTTTAACAAAGAGGCCGCCAATGTACGAGGGCTTGAGGACGATATTCACTTGTGGTTCCTTCGGGGCGGTCTCCGAACTGCTAGCTTGTTTGAAGTAGAAGTTGGTGTGAACGAGCCACCGGATCTCGAAACTTTCCTGCGACGATCGCAGAGGTTCATGAACTACCAGGAAAGAGCGATGGCCACCCAAGCCGTCGCAGGGCATGCAAAGGAACTCCACACGAACCGAGGCCAAGACCCCAGGAGGGATAGGGGAGACATGGAAGGACCGTCCAGGGAATTCAGGCAGAAAAAATTCTCCGATCGGACCAAACTCAACACCTCGTACTCCCAGATCCTGTCCGAGTGCACAAACACGAAGTTTAAAGATATCAAGAGGCCCGATCCACTCGTCCTTAAAGAAGGGCAGCGCCCATCTCGCAGGTACTACCGTTATCATAGAAGCAACGGGCATGACACCAACAATTGCATGGCCCTAAAAGAAGACATCGAAGAGCTAATTAGGAAAGGAAAGCTGGCCCAGTATGTCAAGAAAGGGCAAACAGATAAACGAGAAGAGAAAGCCAGAGATCGATCCCCTCGTAAGGGCAAGTCCATCGTGAATGAAGTCGGCAAAGGCACGAACGAGGACGAGGATGAGGACAGCGAGGAAAGGAACGACCAAAGGAGGACAAGGGGACGCGCTGTCGCGATGGTAATTACTGGAGGGCGCCTCACGGAAGGGGGAGAAACGAATAAGTCATTGAAAAGGAGATGGAAAGAGATAATGAATGGCGCCTCGACCTCCGCGCCCAGACTCCCCTCAAATAGGCCGCCCTTGGCATTTGGCGACGACGACTTGCTCGATGGGAAACCAAACAAGTACGTCCCGCTGATCGTCACCGCGGTAATGGTTAATATCGAGGTCAGGAAGGATCCTGGTTGACCAGGGAAGCTCGCCCGATATCATCTTCGAAGACCTCCTCGACGTCTTGAGAATACCCAGGAGCGAGCTGACGGCCTATCGGGGGTCCGATCTGATAGGTTTCAATGGATCATCCACCACACCCCTCGGGATGGTGGAATTTATGGTAACATTTGGGGACGACAGCGGGAAGAAACCCAAATGCAGAACCGTGAAAGTAAACTTCTTGGTGTTACCATGTAAGTCGGTATACCAATGTATCATCGGTCGTCCCACTTTGGGAAAGCTAGAGGCCGTGACCTCGACCGTCCATTTAAAAATGAAATTCTATTCGGACAGCAATGACACGGTCACCGTTCCGGTGGATCTACAAGCCGCTCGACGATGCCGTTATCACGCACGGTCCGTGCGCCCTAGGCGCACGACGCGTGCGCACTGGACCTTCTTTTAAAAACATTTTGTGAACCAGGCGCACGATCCATGTGCCATAGGCGCACGATTCGTGCACTTCTGTCAGTACACCATTTCATTCCGCTTTTCTCATTTTCGCAATTCCGTTCGAGTCCAATCCGTATTCCGATCAAAATCCCACAAAAACACAAACAATAACAGGCAATATTCCAGTCAATCCACCATACAATCACATATAAAATCCGATAAAAACCGTAAAACATTATTTTTCCGAAAACGGTTTTCGACTCTTAACACTTTTGAAACGAAGTACACTTCAAAACCGGTCACATAATAATCATTTCAGAAATACAAAATGATCCTAAGCGTGAGTAGAACTCACCGTTTTGACGAACTCGGGAGAAATCACGTTCTCACACGAAACGACCGAACCGTAACCTCTCGAACGATCCCCGTAATCACGAACACGTACCGAACGTGTCTAGACTTCGAAACCAAACTTCTACCACTTCAATTTTCGAACTCAACCTCTTAGAGCTACTGGAATCATTCTCTATCACTTCCAATTTACAATAAGGTTGTTGAACTTGCTCAAAATAACAATGTGGCTTCACTATTCTACTCTCCCTAGCTCCAATTCAACATGCAAAGCTTTGAAACTCCAAGAGCACCATTTTGAGCTTCACAAACCAGAAATGGCAAAATGGAGAAGAGGATGAATGAGCTTATGAGTTTGGTATCATTGGATAGAGAATGAAAAATGGTGAAGAAGGAAGTAGAAAAAGCTTACATGCAATGGATAGATGGAGAGTTCCTCTTCCTTTTTTCTCCTCCCTCTTTTCGCGCCTCTCTTCTCTTCCTCTCTTTATGTTCTGAATAATTTCTGGTTTCTGAGTTGAATGAAGTTGGGTCAGCTGGGCAAGGCTTTAAGTGGATGGAAAATGACCAAAATGCCCTCCACTTAACTCCCCACCTTAGTTTACCCTTAAATAACCCCTAACTCATAATTAACTCCTAAAAATTGTGATTATGGTCTTATGGAGTTAAGGGGTATGTTTTGGCGTTGGGTAATTTGGGTTAGGGTTCGAAAGATATGAAAATGACCAAAATACCCTTGGTCCCCTAATCCTCTCATAATTCTTTTTCTACCTCAAAACGACCACGTAATTCATGCTATTACCAACTAAATGTTGTTTTCGCGCTTTTAACATGTCCTTGACTTGAATTATTATTTTATCGAATAACAATTCGCTAGTTAATTTCATAAAACGGAATCAACCGAAATTAGGGATGTTACAATCACCCCAACTTTTAAAATTTTGTTCTCAAAAATTGAACAAAACATACCTTATGAAAATAGATACGGATATCTAGTCCGCATGTCGTCCTCCAATTCCCATGTAGCTTCTTCGATCGAAAATCCATCCTAAACCACTTTGACAATGGGAATTGAAAAGCGTAATGTAACATCCCTAATTTCGGTTGATTTGTCCAAGTTAGCAACAAAATAGACACGGTTTTCTCTACAGCCTTCTAACTTGATTTGTCCGTAACTTTTGATCCTGAACTCCGATTTAAGTGTTCTAGGATGCTTTGGAAAGCTAACGAAAAAATCTACAGTTATAAATGAACTATAGAATGTGTTTTCTAATTTATTCTAAGAATATTCTTGACCTATCCTAACCACCTCAATTGGTACCTCGTTCATATAAGTTTGTTTGGCATAATGATGGCATGACTCAAGTGATGTATTGTGATATGAATGGAAACACTTTTATTTGAATGAGAATTATAACGGTGGATGATACAATGCTTGTTACTAACCATCGAGAGCGAACCACTAATTTGTATACACTTTGAGGAATAAATCACTAAATGATTAAAGAATTGAAAGTATACACAAAAGACACGAGGGGGATGACGATCCCAAGAGGTTTAATAGCATACTTGGGGGAGAGAAGTCATGAGCCCGAAGCCTAGACCCTAGAATTACTCAGTAGTAATTCACTACAAGAAAAGTTAGTTTTTTCGGCGGGCAAAATCCGCCGGAAAAGTCAAAAATTCGCCTAAAAATTGGACTTTCCGGCGGATTATTTGCGCCGGTAGCCAGCTCGCAGCAAACGATTTCCGGCGGATTTCGTGGCGCCGAAAAATTCGTCGGAAATTTCCGGCGGATGATCCGCTGGAAACTCCCAAAAAAATCGCATAACATTACCGGCGGATTATCCGCCGGAAATGCTGTTAAATCCGCTGGTAAAAACATTATTTAAAAAAAATAAAAAACCCGCCGGAAATCCCGTTAAATCCGCCGAAAAAACTTTTTTTTTTTGAAAAAATAAAATCCGCCGGAAAACCCGTTAAATCCGCCGGAAATTTATTTTCATTTTACTTAAAAAATTAATATTATATTATTAAAAATTTAATTATTAATAAACAAATAAAAGTTAATAATTAATTTAATTATTAATTAATTTATAAATTAATAGATTATAGTAATTAATTTTAAATAATTAACTAATTTAATTAAAAAAATTCAAAATTATTTATTTTAAATTAATAATTAATTCAAAAACTTTAATTATTGTTAAAAAAATTAAAATTAATAATTAATTTAATTATTAATGGATTTATTTAATAATAAAATAAAAATTAGGAATGAAAATTAATAATTAATTTAGTATAGTAATTAATTTTAAATAATTAATTAAATTAATTAAAAAAATTAAATTATTTTTCTAAAATAAAAAATAATAATTAAAATTAATAATATCAATCTTAATAATATACGAATGGAAAAACAATAATAGGTCTGAACTGAAGACGATTTAATTTAATTCAAATTTAAAATCGAACAAAGTACTCAAATATCCATAACCAATACAAATGAAAACTTAAATATCCATACAACAAAATAAAACAATCCAAAGCTACTGGGTGGCTGCTCGCCTGACTCATCATCATGATAATAGGTATCATCTGATGCAAGAAAAACACTAATCGCATCGATATTAAGATCAATGTTTGAGTTGGCTGGTGGGGTGACTGCTGCTGGGGGTCCTGGTATGGCTGATATGGCTACTGCTGGCGTGCTGAACCTGTTGCGGTGAATACTGCTGGGAATACTGGGGTGCATACTGCTGGGAATACTGGGGCTGAGGCCACGGCTGAAATGCACCGCCGAAATGCTACTGCGGCTGGTAGGATGGCATATGTGATGATGATGGCCTCGAGTGCTGAGACATCAGCTGATCTTGAAAAAGCTTAAAGCGCTCCTCATTTATCCTAGCCTGCTCCGCAGCTATCCTAGCCTGCTCCTCCATGCGCTCCTCAGCTATCCTAGCTTTCTCCCGAAGCGCCTGCACTTCCCGTTCATTTTGCTTCTGCCGCTCGGCAAACTGACGATGGGCCTCGCTCAGTTGTTGGGTCAATTGCGTAACAGCATTCAACTCACTAGAATTAGGAACATAAGAGCGACCAGTACTCTCTGATCCAGAATGTGAAGAAGATAGACTCGGAATAATGCTTGTTCTGAAAGCAGCCGGTCCAATACCACCAGATCCTAGCATACGATTACTCTTTTGGGGACCAACGCTCTCTCCCAAATATCACGAGCTACTCTAGCCTCCTCCACATGATCGATATCTGTCCCACGGCTTTGCTGTGACTCATGGTACTCAGTCAGCCCATCCTGGAAGTTCTCCTGAAATAAATAACCCAACAAAGAAATAAATAACTAATTATTAATAATAATATATAATATAATAAAAACAATATATATATATATATATATATATATATATATATATTCTTAAAGATAAATATAAATAATAAACATTAATATATAATTGTAAAAGTAGTTTTACCTGAATATTCCTCGCCCAATCTGTAGAAAACTCACCAGTGTCCTCTCGCATATGAAGGTAGCGATGCAACTCAGGCAAAGTGATTGTCCTTTGATGCATCGCCTCCTATATAGATACATATATATAGTGTTATTAATTAATACACATGAAAATGACTAGTTAATTATAAATAATTAATTAATCAAATAATAAAGTAATAAATTTACCAAACGCCTGTGATGGGTTGCAGCATTAACACTCCCCCCTATGTGTATGCAGCCACCTTTTTCAGAAGCACGGTTCTTCTTGGCTTTCTCACAATAATTCTTAAATTCGGGTGTCTCCCAATACTCTCTGAACGAAGCCCAAGTTGAGTCTCCCATATAAGATAGCTTCACATTCTTATTGCGCGCATCCCGCAATAATTCAGAATAGCGATGAGAACATCTCTTATGGAACACTCTCTCAACTTCTTTTTGCTGCTCTGTTAACCATGTACATTTTTCTTATTTAAGAAATTTACAATAATGTTGTTAATAAGACAAATTAATTAATCAAGTCAATAAGATAATACACCAAATTAATTTCATAGAACAACTTACCAAGAATGATCTTAACATCCTCGCAATTGCCTCTTTATCTTTTCTAACCACCATCCAATTCTTCCAACTGCCGGTGAATTTCTCCTTAATTGTTTTTGTGATGGCAGTAGCTATAGCCTTCAAAGGAAGAAACCTGTATTACATTAAAAAAAGATGAATTTTATTACACCAAATTATATAAGTTATATAAAAGGCAACAAAAATAAATTTATAAATAATAATATATATACTTAGGAATCGCCAGCAGTCTCCAATATGATACGACCATTAGCTGTATACCTCCCCACCTCCTGGTTAACAGTAAATGTGCGTACCCCATCTGCATCAACATCTATCGAGGCTAAGCCCTCAGTACCATCAGGAATCACTGGCTGCCCTGCAGTACTACTACTAGCACCCTCAGACACAGGTGGTGGCAAATATCTGCCACCAGAAACAACAACACAAACAGGCTGACGACGACGCCCTAGGCGAGTAGAAGTCTTCCTCCTGCTAGTGCTGGCGCCATCACCCGTGACAGGTGGAGGAACATATGTGTCGTCATGATCGGATCCTGAGTGAGACGATGCCATAACCGTATCTAGACATATACATTTAAACAAACAAAAATATACTAAACAAAGTTAACATAAACATACTAAACAAAAACATATAAACATACTAATTAAACAAACAGAAATTACATCCTTGATTAAAAATAGGTTAACATATATTGTTGAGACACCAATGTGGTTTGTTGATACACCAATGTGGTTTGTTGCATCTTCATCAGCATCTTCTCCGTCATCAACTTCATCGCCGGTGTTTGGCTCATCACATAAACAAGTAATGGCACATCTTCCACTGTGTCATCATTTATCTCAATGCGACCTCTTGGTTTTGTTTTAATTGCGACACACCAACCACGCCTATCAGTCCGTGTTGATGGATAAGGGACACAATAGACTTGTCTCACATTTTGTGCAATGACGAACGGATCATACAGTCGATATCTACTATTCATTTTAATGTCCACTGTATTTGACTTTGGACTCACCTTTGTTCCTTGAGCAAACAGATCAAACCAATTACAATAAAAAACCACTACCATCTGACTAAAATCTAGATGGGGGTACGAAAGTTCATATATGCCTTGAACCACACCATAAAAATCATCTTCACCTCCTCCAGTGACACCCTTCACGCAAACCTCACTATTGACTGTTTCTCTGCTCTGTGTCCATTCATTGGTGTGAAATTTGTATCCATTGACAAAGTATGTGTGCCATTCTTTAACACATCTTCGAGGACCGTCTGATATGTTCCTCAAGTGTTGGTTGGTTGGTAGGAGTTGGTGGGAGGGCATAAACATGTTGCCTAAACCACGTTGGAAAATGTGCATTAATATGAGCAGAAGATTGTTGCTCACTTACATCCTCTGATGACAAGAATTCCCTAAAAAGAAATAATTAATTTTTACACATTTTTGTCTACTTTATATTAACTAATTAAGATCGATATAGTTAATGTTGAGGAACATACTCAATAAATGGCTGCACCTCAGTACAGTTTATCAACACATGAACATGTGCTGAACTTAACTCTTCATCTATTAGCCAGTGAATTGACTCCTTCCCAGATGGACGACCGGGTAGACAAATGACAGACAAAGCTAAGTGATGTCTAGGACATTCAGTATCCATTTCATTTCGACTGCCTCCAGGAACAAACTCATTCTTGAAATAATAAGAACAAAAATGGGTTGTTTCACAGTGTAAGTAAGAAGAACATATCAATCCTTCAACTCTAGCTTTGTTTTTCACCGATCTTTTTGAATCACCCATGAACCTAGAGAAAATGATATTAATTAACATAATAATCATCTATTTTAAACTTGTTTCATATATTATAAAAATTAACTGACCTTTCAAACGGATACATCCATTTGTATTGGACAGGTCCGCCAATTTTAGCTTCATATGCGAGATGCACCGGTAGATACTCCATAGAATCAAAGAAAGCCACGTGGAAATACTCTCTCCATTTTTCAAAAGATAAGTGGGATGTTTTGTAACAGCCTGGGCCCTTTTCTTTCTAGTAGGCTACCCTAGCACTGCACTCATGAGCTTGTCTACTCCCTCTGTAGAGTTTTGCCTTTCGTGGGAATCGAACCATGTACCCTGGGGCTCAAGTACATGCTCAATGCATTCCCACTACCAATTGAATTAATTATTTATAATTAATTTATAATTGAGGTTTTGAGAAAATTAGTTGGAATTGATAAAGAATTGTTGAGTAAATAGGACCCATTAGGAATTAGAGGGAAGGGTGAGGGCATTTAAGGGCTTTCACCCAAACATATTATTTAATAATATGTGTATATTTGAAAGAAAGAAAAGAAAGAGAATTAAGAAAGAACGAAAGGAAGCGAAGTGGGTTTGGGTGGAAGAAGAGAAAAAGGGGATACCTAGGTTCATCAAAAGATCATCCCGCCTACACGAAAAATAATCAACATTTCTTCCTCTTCATTTTGATCCCAAAAATATCAACAACCATTCTAAGTTGGGGTGGAGAAATCAATGTTTGGTTCAGTAGGGTTATGGAGCTCAAATTTGGGGTTTTATGTGTTGAAGCTTATTAGAGGTTAGGGATGATGAATAGTATTCTTGGGTGCCTCATGGTTGAATGGAAAGCTTTGGAAGCGGATACGGGTGTCGCCGGAACGTGGAGTTGATTCTGGGAACCGTTCGTGTGGTTATGTCGGAAATGCAATTTTGTGGAAAGTCTCGGTTAATTGTGATTTTCATCACAACTGGTGAGTTTTACTCACGTTTAGGTTTTGATTGATGAGTTTGATGTGTCAAACTTGGATTTGGAAAACCGTTATTTTGAAACTATACGTATTTTGACATAAACGATGATTTTTGAGGTTTATGTTTTGATTGATGAATTGATGATGTTCATTGTTGTTTGAATATGTTTTTGGACTGTTTTTATGTTGGGACCGAACTGGAATAGGTATCGGAATTGATCGGAACGATGAAAAACGTAAAAAGGGGACAAAACCAAAGTGTTGTCAGAGACGCACGACCCGGGCGCCCCAACATAAAAACAGTCCAAAATTGAATTTTAAGGGCGCATGACCCGTGCGTATGGGCGCACGAACCGTGGACATGTTTTGTCAAAAAGGAAACAGACTATAAGTCCTAATTGGTATTGTATACTTGACGCGGGATGTTTATTACTTATTCATCTAAACCGGTCTATGATTCCCGATATATAAATTATATCGAATATAAATAGGCGACCCAATGCGGGTGGATATATAAATTATATCGAGTATAGGAGCCGGCCCAATGCGGGTGGATATATAAATTTTATCGAGTGTGGGTGACGACCCACGAGATTAACATATTAGGCGGAGAAGTCATGATCCTTAAACCTAGGCTCGTATACCATTAGGGAAAGTACTATTGGTAAGGGGGTTCACCGGGATTTAGCACAGGATTGCAGTCGATGTTATGTTAAAAGTTTTGTTGTCTGATACACTGGGATTGAGCACTGGATTGCAGTTAGTGTCGTACTGAGTTATAACACGGTTCACCGGGATTTAGCATTAGATTGCAGTCGGTGTCGTGTTGAAATAAAATGCACGTGGTTAGAAATTAAACCACAAATGAAAGAGAGTCCTATAATACGGTTCACCGGGATTTAGCACAAGATTGCAGTCGGTGGCGTGTTAAGTTAAAGATCTAATTGGTGCTATTATAGTAATGTAGAGGGTCACTATGGTAAAGGGTGCCCAGAAAGGAAGCATTTCAAATAAGCTCAAGCTGCTCCAACACGCAGGCGAATCAACACTTTGGATTCCCAGACAGTCACACCTGCAGACAATTTACTGAGGGGTATGGGATCACTTTTCAATAACTCCGTCAGTATATTAGATGATTCGGGTGCAACCCATTGTTTTATAGATCAATCATGTGTGGGTCGGTTGGGATTAGCCTTATCTCCGCTATCCGAGCCGATAACTATTTTTACTGCTACTAAGGGTCGTCTTCAAACCCAATCATTGTGTCAAAATTGTCTACTTGTCATAGGAGACAGAAAATTCGTTGAAGAATTTATTTTTTTGCCTATGAGAAGTATGGACATCGTTATGGTATGAATTGGATGACTGCAAATCATGTTACAATCGACTGTGCCAATCGAACCATCAGTTTTGCCTCTGAATCTGTTGAATTGACAAAGGCAAATTCTGAAGCAGTTATCTCTTTCACCTCAGCAAGCCAGTCATTATTCCAAGGTGCAGAAGCTTATGTTATTATGTTATCTGCATCCACTGAAACTGGTTTAGATTTGTCGTCTGTTCAAGTTGTGAATAAATTTCTAGATGTTTTTTCCGGATGAAGTTTCTTCTGTACCTCCAGATTGCGAGGTATAATTCTCTATAGAATTGATTCCAGGTACCGGGCCAGTCTCTATAGTTCCTTATCGAATGTCTCCTTTAGAATTAAAGGAATTGAAATCCCAACTTGAAGAGTTGATATCGAAGAAGTTTGTTCGACCGAGTGCTCCTTCATGGGGTGCTCCGGTGTTGCTAGTCAAAAAGAAAGATGGTAGCATGAGATTGTGGATTGATTATAGACAACTCAACAAAGTGACGATCAAGAATAAGTATCCATTTTCAAGGATAGATGATTTGCTTGATCAACTTCGAGGTGCTGCGGTGTTTTCTAAAATTGATCTAAGGTCGGGTTATCATCAGATAAAAGTTAGGGCCTTAGATATTCCGAAGACATATTTCCGTACTAGGTATGGACATTACAAGTTTGTAGTGATACCCTTCGGTCTAACTAATGCTCCAGCGGTATTCATGGATTACATGAGCCGAGTCTTCCACACGTACCTGGATCAGTTTGTAGTCGTTTTCATCGATGATATCTTGGTGTACTCGAAGACCATTGAGGAGCATGTTCAACATCTCCGAATTGTTCTGAATGTACTCCAAGAAAAGAAGTTGTACGCAAAACCTTTGAAGTGTGATTTCTGGATGCCTGAGGTAAAGTTTTTGGGACATGTGATTTCCCAATCGGGAGTTGCTATAGATCCCAGTAAAGTGGAAGCTGTGTTAAACTGGGAACGACCAACCTCAGTCACAAAGATAAGAAATTTCTTGGGTCTAGCTGGTTATTATTGGAGATTTATTATTCAAGGATTCTCACAGTTAGTTCTTGCACGTACTCGATTAACTCGTAAGGGTCAGCCGTTTACGTGGGATGCTGATTGTGAAGAATGTTTCCAAGAGTTGAAAACTCGGTTGACTTCTGCTCCAATCCTAATTCTTTCAGATCCGTCTTTGGGGTTCCAAATTTACAGCGATGCTTCTGGGAAGGGTTTAGGATGTGTTCTCATGCACAATCAACAAGTGGTAGCTTATGCATCCAGGCAATTGAAATCTCATGAGGAAAACTATCCGACACATGATTTGGATTTGGCAGTTATTATGTATGCACTGAAGATTTGGAGACATTACCTGTATGCTTCTTGTTTCGAAGTCTTTAGTGATCACAAAAGCTTAAAGTATTTGTTTGATCAGAAAGAACTGAATAACAAGTAGAGAAGATTGGTAGAATTTCTGAAGGATTATGACTTCGAGTTGAAGTATCATCCAGGAAAGGCCAATGTTGTAGCTTATGTGCTGAGTAGGAAATCTATTCACACGGCAGAGTTAATGATACATGAAATGGAATTGTTAGAGTCTTTTGGCTCTTAGACGGGGAACATACATAAGTTTCCACTATAGTGGCATGGTTTTGGTGTTAACCTTTCACTTGCGAAGGTTAACAATCAGATTGTATTATGCAATTCCGTTTGACAAGTCAAACGTGAACACGAATGTGAAAGTGAGGTGACTGCTGACTGTTTTTCACATTGCGAATACCCAACAAGGGATTAATTGATGGATCTCCTTGCAAGTGACTGAAATTTCCAAAGTGAAGATTGGCGTGTGGCATGGTAGTTTTGAAAATCATTTTGTGAAAGCCCGCATGCTAAAGTTAATTCTGGGATCGAATCAAGAGGCTAAGAAAAATCTGAATGAGGAAAATCATTGTGGGTGTATTTGGGTTGATGGGAAACTCTCAACACTATTGCCCAATTCGGAAAGGAATTGGGTGCGTCGTTGGAAAAAAATATCGTAAGGAAAGTTGCAATAGAGGAAAAGAAACTCTGAGTTCAGTTTAATAGTTGTTTTGAAAACAACTTTGAGTTGATTTGATTGTTATCATATTTATTTGATGTCCTCACGGCTTATTTATACGTGTAAGGCCAAAGTTTTTAGTAAAACCCTCCTTCCATCTTTTTGAAAAAGTTTTACCTCAAAAACTTGGAAGCGAGTCAAGGAATTTCACAGTGACTTTTCCGTCATATTTTTCAATGTGTACGAGAACTGATAAGGATTTTTAGAAATTTGTTGAAAAGGTGTTTACTCCCTTCAAGAAAATCATGTTTGTTCTTACCTCTATCGAGGAGTACCAATACGTGGACCACATTTTCAACCTGTATTTCTATCAAGTACTTCATATTAAACAATTTGATTAAGATTAATCAAAGTTTTTTTGACAAACAGCAATAGCATACAAAACATACCATTCTTCACATCTCAAGCACACAGTCCCACATTTCTCAATTTATTCACAAACTTATTGTATTTATTCACACAATCATAATCCAACAATTTGACTACTACATAAGTCTCAAATACTCAAATAAATTATAACACCACATACTTCACATCCTAATTCAATCTCAATCACTCCATCACATATTCTCATCATCACATAACATGAAATCGATCCTAAAGCTCATCAAATCACCCAACTCAATATTCAATTTTTTTATCTCATATAACAATCACAACACAAATTGATTTTACAAGCCCTAACTACCCATACACCCATCATAAACCCATTATCAACGTTAAACCCACCCTTACCTCAAATACGTAAGCTCCTAGCACGAAGAAGATGATCACGCACGAAAACACCGCAACACGAAAGCTCTTCCTTTCCCTCTTCTTCTCACCGCCATCGCACTCTTTCTTTCTCCTCTTCTCTTCTCTTTTCTCTCTCTCAACCGCGCCCTCTTTCTTCTCTCCCACGCTCTCTTCCTTTCTTTTCTTCTTTTCTTTTCTTTCTCTCCAAGTTTCTAAGATATTAACCCTAGCTTAAGTCATTGGGCTCACTTGACTTGGGCTTTTCTCGCCACCCAGTTAATTACTAACACTACTCCTTTCTCTTAATTAAATTACCACTCACTTACTTACTAAACACCACTCCTCATTTAAATTAAATACCCTTTTATTATTTTAATACAACCCACCAAATACCCCTTAATTAAATTAACTAAATAAACACTTGAATTATTTTTGGGGCGTTACAGAAATAATTTATTTTAAACTAAATATAATATATTAACTTTGGTTTATATGGTTTCATTATTACATTGTCTCAGCACCATTGATTTTTCAACGATTCATATTCATTTATTCTCCATTGCCTTCAAATTATTTTTCAAACGGAAGAATTGAAATAGTAACCGAAAACTTGATAGCATTTCATTTCCAACGTTTTACCATTATGCTTATTAGAGCAATCGATTTTGTAACTCATCACTTTATTGCAAATTCGGTTATGTTGGCTGAAAATTACTCATGGAGCGTATGCTTCATTTGCTGCTAGCTCAGCCTATAAAAAGCACCAGCTCGAGTAGTTGTGTACTAACATCCTGAAAAATATTTTCTCCATTCCAATTAAACTGTATCCTGGGTTCATCTCCTGTCAGAAACAAAGTTTCATTCTTGCCAGTTCGGTTCCCTCAACCGCTATTGTGGTTGGGACGAGACCGGTTTTATCTCGGGGAACTTGCGCTGTAGAGGCGGATAAGTTCTTCAGGACAGCTACCAAGCGACTCCGGTTGTTTCTCTAACTTTGTTCCTTTTGCAGGTATTCCATTTTGTTGGTTCGGTTGCGCAAATATATTACTACAATCTGAAGAACTTATCTCTATGGCTGACGCAACCAACAACAACAATCTTAAGGATTTATCCCTGCTAAATTTTAATTCACAAAATGCCATGTCATGTTCGATTGGAACCGAGTTTAGTAGAATGCGATATAGAAAAATGACGCTCATCTTCAACTGTTTGCGAAATGTTCTCTGTGTGCGAGGCCAGCAAGTTTTGATCACCGATCAGGTTCTATTGTTCTAAATTTTTCTCTAATGCTAATCAATATATAAATATGTATATGAAATCTATTCTGAATTGGTAATGAATTTATGAAAAATCAAATGGCGTGGAATATTTTGCCATTATTATTTTAATGTCACATTTTATTTTATTTTTAAACACAAATATGGATAATTGTTAAAGATGAAGATTCTAGTCTAGTGTGTGTGACTTGTAAAGCTTAGTACAAGTGGTAAAATAAAACACCACAGATGCAGTCATTTCAAGATGTACCTCGTTTTGATAGACTTATCATTATTTGGTTGATATGTTTGGATTGACAATATATATGTGAGCCGGATTTTTGTCAAATTGTTTTTATTATTATTTGCAATTGCTATATTGTTATTCATACCATATTGCTTATATATGAGAAATTGAGATTAATTCTATGAAAAGAATTATATGTGCACATCAATATGCTAATGATTCATAGCTAATATAAAGCAAATTGTTTTACTTAGAGTTTCAACTTGCAAGTAATATTTTCACAAATATGTGATGTATTAATTTTGATTTTGCAATGCTATGTGAGGCATTGTGGGGGTTACTCTTGAATCCATGTTTTATGTAAAATTGAGTTTTTAAGTGTTCCCACATTTGCTATGTTGATAACTAGATTATTAATTATGGTAATTTTGTTTTGGATATATGTGATATCCATATTTTGATATCACTTACTAATAAGGAATGCATGAAATACTGTTAACATACTTGTGAAAATCTATAATATTTTATAGAAATGTTGTCGCTTAGAAGTCTTCTAAGCAGACCTGCACGTATAAGTATGTTATGGATGTGACTTAGAAATTGTCTAAGCATTTATATATAATTATCTATAGAGGAATAATGGGCTATGATAGCCAAGTTTGATTCACAAGAGAATAAATCTAAAAGAGGATTTATTTATGTCACTTCGAAATTGTCTAAGTAGACTTGTATAATTACCTTATAGAAATTAAGGTTATTATTCAAAAATGATTGAGTTTGAGTATATTTCTCAAATATATGGAATTGATTGACTGGGAGACGTCTTGGTCAATAATCCTTAATGAAAGAAATAGAGTCTTTCATAATGTGTAAAGTAGCTACTAATAAACGAGAAGGATTATATCCTTAGTTTATGTGAAAAACCCCATAGGAAGGGAGTAATCTGCGAGCAGGAGGAATTTTTGTTCTCTCGTGGATTAGTATCAGTTGAGAAATCTGCGAGCAGTTTTCAGTGGGTGTCTCGTGGTTCTGTGTTGTGGGGGGGGGGGGGGTGTATGCGAGTTAAGACTTAAGTCAACTATATTTTGGGCTTTTGGGATTTTTTAAAAGTTTTAGGGGTATTTTGGTCTTCACCTCCGCCTTTTCAACGACAACTGCAGGAACCAGATTATCTGTCAAAGCTCCAATCTCATGAAGTTGTTTGCATGCTTCAAGGCATGCCGTTTTTTTTAAGATCTTTTGCTCGCCTTGTACACGAATAGGCTGTAGAGGGCAGCTCTTGGGAAGATACAGCGTCCCAGTCTCCTTGTCCCACCGTGGAGTCGGTTTAAAGTATCTGAGAGTTTAATCAATCAGAATGGGATGAATGATGAAAAACAGGATAAAAATTAAGAGCACCACTCCAGAACACCAAGTATTTCAGAGGTAGGAGATATTGGCTGAATACCAATAGTCTTTCCCCAGCAGATTCACAAAGGTTTAGCATGTTGCAAAAAAAAAATTGATTTGACTCCAACTTGGGGTGCAAATAGATTGCACTGCCCACTGAAGACATCTTGAACTTTCTGTTTATGTGCTTCAGTTTCCCAACTTCATTCTTCTGTCGAGTGTTTCACCTTTTCTACCACTTTTACCCTTATTATTTTAATTAAATTCCCCACGTGTCCATCATTAATATTTATAAGCTAGTTCAATCCACTAACTTATCCGCTATCCGCTCATCTGCTATAAGCTAGTTTATCCGCTATCCGCTCTTTTTTACCAAACAGAGCCTATGTGTATTAATATTTGTATAGCTATATTTTGAAACGCTACTTGAAATAGCGTTTGAAACAGAACCTTATTATTTTGAAACGCTACTTGAAGTAGTGTTTGAGCTTATAGTTTATAGCGTTTCACTTTTTCTACCAATTTTACCCTTATTATTTTAATTAAATTCCCCACATGTCCACCATTAATATTTATAAGCTAGTTCAATCCGCTAATTTATCCGCTATCCGCTCATCCGCAATAAGCTAGTTTAAACGTCTAACACTTTAAGCCACAAATTTTGGTCCTTCCAATCTCGAAATTCGGAAAATGGAGGACTTGCATATCTAGCCTGAGCGAGTAGGTTAAAAACATAACTAACATCTTTCCAATCCATTTTAAAAGAAATGGCCTGCAAATAAGAAAACATTCAGAGCCCCAACTAACTTGGATGCCAAAGAATACAACTCAACAAAGCAACTTTCAGAATTACTGCTAGGATTAAAATTACCAAATTTGAGCTATACAATGAAATTTCATACAGCGAGAATCAAAATTGTCAAATAGAAATCCGATACGAACAATCCTAAAATTACAAATTATCATATTAAAATTACCAAATTGCATGCAAGATTAAAATTAGTATACAAGCCTAAAATTACCGAAATACGCCGTGTGGTCTCATAGACACGCTTTCTTTTTTTAGCTGCAGACAAAGAATTGAAAAAAATTAAAAGCCATCAACCCTTGCTCCAAAAATTGCCAATGTTTTGCCATAACATAACACTAACTTTTTCAAAAATATCCAAATTTGCTCAATAGTGATGCCAAACTTAAACAACCATTCAGATTCAATTTGAGATCAAACAACACTTCAAATTTTGCATGAGAATATCAATGTATTTATTGCTATTATAGACTCCGCCTTTTTCTAAACCAAATCTCTACACTAGAGAATACTTAAAATAGAGTAGAGGTAACATAAAAATACTATCGTTTGATTCATTCATTAAAACGTTAGCAAATATTGTCAAATCTCTCCGCTACTGCAATACAATCAATCATCCCTAATCTTATCTTATTTCCAATTAAAGTAAGTTTATAATCATTCGCTTAACAAAATCATTACAAACTGTCATAAGTTTATGGAAAAATAAAATAAACACTTGTAAAAGAAATTGTCTCCATATACATGCGATGAAACGAGTAAGAGCATGAGTAAATTGACCAACTTGAATAAACACAAGCAAGAGTATTTTCGGATATTGTTGAAATTTGGAATGCAGACATAGTTGTCTCTTCCTTTGTTTTTTGTTTTTTCCCCTTCTGCAATTGAAATAGCTTATTTTAGTCAGTGGTGAAACAAACAACAGAATTTAACAAAAAAAATATACAAACCAGAATAGAGTTTAACAACAATCCTAATTTATAAAAAAATATAATTTATAAATCAAAAATGCAAATCAACAAACCAGAATAGAGTTTAACAACAATAGAAACAAACAAACAGAATTTAACAACAATCCTAGAATTGAAACAAACAACATTGCAGCAACTAAATAAGGAAGGAAAGGAAGAGCATGGAGCAACAAACAACATTCAAAACAAACTCAAACAGGCCAACAACAACACTCATCAATTTATCTATGACAAAATCATCTGAGAGAAGAAAAGGGTTTTTGCAATTGGGTAGGTATCAAAGCAGCACTGACTTCTGACTATTAAGATACTAATTTATTTTACACAATTCCTTCAACTTCTCATGTGCACACGTCTCAATTGTGTTTGGACTACTATATAAAAATGTCTAACCGACCCACCAAATCAATATACACTATATTGGTTGAGCAGCAAGGAGAAGATAATACACTATATTGGTTAATTTATATACAGAAAACAGATAACCTAAACCCTAATCCCTAAAAAGCCTCAAAAGCAAACAAATCCCCAAATTGAAGTCAATGTAATTTCGAAATTAGGGAAACAAGAATTAGGGATTTAGGGTTTAACCTTAATGAGAAGGAGAAATCGAAATCGCGAGGAGGAAGAAGAGAGGTGAAATTGCAACAATACAGAGTAATGATAACCCTAAAGCGCAATTGCAGAACTATAGTAAAACACAACAGTAACTGTTTTCCTTTCCTTTCAAACAACTCACCTGTACAGCGGCGGTGTTGTGCTTTTTTGCAGGGAGATTGACGCTTTTTGCATAGGAAATAAATGATAGCTGAGCCTGAGCATCCATGCCTAAATAAATTATTTTTCTTTCTGCAGGAGCAGCAGTTGCAAATCAATGATTTTTGTTTTTATAAGAATATCCTTAGTTCTTCACATTTCTGGATCTTCCAGAATTGCTTGTGGCCATAATCATTGCCACAGTCGCAGTTTCTGTTGGTCACTATATGGCAGGGTGGGAGTGGTGATTCCATGGCCGAATCATATTTCAAGTATGTTTTCCTATGACGGCGATTCCGGTGGGCTTTTGCTGGCGATTCTCTATGTCTCTTCCTAGCCAGTACCTTATATCGTGAAGTATACTCCTCATTGTCGGAAATGAGGTTCTAAATGCGCTGTTCGAATGACTCACGCATGGTTTCTTCCGAATTACCAGCATCAGAAAAAGAAGAATAAGAAGGCATACCCATGGAGTCTTCCGAACTAACAGGATTAGAAGGAGAAGACATAATCTTTTGTCTTTTTGGGTGCGCGGGAGAAGACATAATATTGCTTGAGGATATATATTGTGATTATCAGATTTGTGCTTGAGGAAGTGAAAGTGTTTGGGGTGTATTTATAGGAAGTGGAAGTGAAATTTGCCTCAGGTAACTACTGATGTACGTGGAAAGGTAACTGCTGATGTACGTGGAAGAAGTGGGAAAGTTCACTTAATCTGATTTGGTACTACCTGTTTATATTCCTATTTATATTCCTATTTATATTCCCTATTTATATTCCTATTTGTACTCCACTAAATTCTGACGGTTACAACTCCCCAAAATTTGGTACTACCTGTTTCTTCTCTCAACCTGCCTCTATCATTTTATTTTAATTAAATCACAAAAAAAACAAATGATAGATCGTTATGAAAAACACTAAATATAGTAATGTAATTATTTTTAAAAAATTATAGTAATGTAAATTTAAAAAGAAAAACTGTTAACAACGTATTTTTTTGAGATTAAACTGTTAACAACTTAACATATGGATATGCATTTTGTCAGAAAAAACGTATGGATATCGTCAAAAAAAAGTATGGATGCCCATTATTAATGTTGTATGTATTGCTTTGTAAAATTGTTCACACACTATGTAAAAAAAAAAGAGAGAACTGTTCACACTTCACATACAGTAATTTAATCATTGATATAGCCACAAAATTCAGAACCATTTGTGTAGATGTTCACACGACACAAATTTAATCATTGATAGAAGTTGGCTGATTTTACATCAACAGGAATGCTACTCACATTAGTAATTCTATACACACATTTCATTGATGCAGTAAGATTTAGAAATGTGAAACGAAGAGAAACATGTGTTTCTGCCGAGAAAATTTTAGAATAGTTACTTGGCCTTTTGCTATTTTCATTGAAGCCCCATATATGCTGCCGAGAGTCTTCTTCTGTGTAACTGCTACTCCTTCTCTGATAACAATCAGCACTTCTTATTTTTCAGAATTAAAACACACAAAAGTTGAGGATAAAGAATGTTGATTCTATAATTCTATAAACAAGACAGAATCAGCCCTCCTTTCTCCAAAACAAAACAAGATTGCAAGCCCAAATACCAGAACAGAAAAACAAACCAAATTGAGTCACAACATTCATCATATGATTTTGCTCAAGATAGCATAATTGTACTTGAGCAAAATCATATGATGAATGTTGTGACTCAACTTGGTTTGTTTTTCTGTTCTGGTATTTGGGCTTGCAATCTTGTTTTATTTTGGAGAAAGGAGGGCTGATTCTGTCTTGTTTATAGAATTATAGAATCAACATTGTTTATCCTCAACTTTTGTGTGTTTATACGCAGGTCACGATCTGAGTATATAAGATAACGAAGATGTTGAAAACCACAGTAATTTTACCATTCAGTTTAAAGCTTTCTCACTTAACGAAAAGGTCTCAATAATGCTAATTCAAAGCTAACTGTCTCTCTACCTAATGCAAGTGTCTCTCTACCAATTATTGGACCTTTCACTACATTTGACGGATTTTTGGTCCTATTCCTTCAGTACTCAGTAGTTGAATATTTTTGAACTTCAAATCTAACATATTCATTATTTTGTGAAATATGCTTTGGGGAGTCACTCAGATGTCTGGAAAATATTTATGAGTGAATCAAATCGTTTGATAATCCTCTAGGAAATAATCATTCTTAAAATCGTTGGAGGTATTGTTTGTACAGTTAAAAAAAGGGTTTTAACAATAGGGCTCTTCAATGAAATCATGATTTTCTTACACTGTTGTTTGCTTATCATTAGTTTATATAATTAGTGTTTCAGGCAATATATAATTTGTCACGATCAACACAATGCAAAAGTTGTTATGTTTAACAGAAGTTCTTAACTTCTACTATGTTTCATCAAATTATATTTATCAACCTCTAGTTCTTAACTTCTACTGATCCCACTCATTCGTCCCAAAAAAAAGCAATCTGTGATAATATTTGTATAACTCAAATTTTTTACATTCGATCTATCCCAGCTAATTTGTTTCATGAAATTATAGGTATACTTTGTCAAGGTAAAGAAACATGAAATAATTATTTAAAAGTGTCATTGTGCTGAGTTGTGAATGGACAAAATAGCATAATTGTACTTGAGCAAAATCATATGATGAATGTTGTGACTCAATTTGGTTTGTTTTTCTGTTCTGGTATTTGGGCTTGCAATCTTGTTTTGTTTTGGAGAAAGGAGGGCTGATTCTGTCTTGTTTATAGAATTATAGAATCAACATTGTTTATCCTCAACTTTTGTGTGTTTTAATTCTGAAAAATAAGAAGTGCTGATTGTTATCAGAGAAGGAGTAGCAGATACACAGAAGAAGACTCTCGGCAGCATATACGGGGCTTCAATGAAAATAGTAAAAGGCCAAGTAACTATTCTAAAATTTCCTCGGCAGAAACACATGTTTCTCTTCGTTTCACATTTCTAAATCTTACTGCATCAATGAAATGTGTGTATAGAATTACTAATGTGAGTAGCATTCCTGTTGATGTAAAATCAGCCAACTTCTATCAATGATTAAATTTGTGTCGTGTGAACATCTAAACAAATGGTTCTGAATTTTGTGGCTATATCAATGATTAAATTACTGTATGTGAAGTGTGACCAGTTCTCTTTTTTTTTTTACATAGTGTGTGAACAATTTTACAAAGCAATACATACAACATTAATAATGGGTATCCATACTTTTTTTTGACGATATCCATACGTTTTTTCTGACAAAATGCATATCCATATGTTAAGTTGTTAACAGTTTAATATCAAAAAAATAAGTTGTTAACAGTTTTTCTTTTTAAATTTACATTACTATAATTTTTTAAAAATAATTACATTACTATATTTAGTGTTTTTCATAACGATCTATCATTTGTTTTTTTTTTGTGATTTAATTAAAATAAAATGATAGAGGCAGGTTGAGAGAAGAAACAGGTAGTACCAAATTTTGGGGAGTTGTAACCGTCAGAATTTAGTGGAGTACAAATAGGAATATAAATAGGGAATATAAATAGGAATATAAATAGGAATATAAACAGGTAGTACCAAATCAGATTAAGTGAACTTTCCCACTTCTTCCATGTACATCAGCAGTTACCTTTCCACGTACATCAGTAGTTACTTGAGGCAAATTTCACTTCCACTTCCTATAAATACACCCCAAACACTTTCACTTCCTCAAGCACAAATCTGATAATCACAATATATATCCTCAAGCAATATTATGTCTTCTCCCGCGCACCCAAAAAGACAAAAGATTATGTCTTCTCCTTCTAATCCTGTTAGTTCGGAAGACTCCATGGGTATGCCTTCTTATTCTTCTTTTTCTGATGCTGGTAATTCGGAAGAAACCATGCGTGAGTCATTCGAACAGCGCATTGAGAACCTCATTTCCGACAATGAGGAGTATACTTCACGATATAAGGTACTGGTTGGGAAGAGACATAGAGAATCGCCAGCAAAAGCCCACCGGAATCGCCGTCATAGGAAAACATACTTGAAACATGATTCGGCCATGGAATCACCACTCCCACCCTGCCATATAGTGACCAACAGAAACTGCGACTGTGGCAATGATTATGGCCACAAGCAATTCTGGAAGATCCAGAAATGTGAAGAACTAAGGATATTCTTATAAAAACAAAAATCATTGATTTGCAACTGCTGCTCCTGCAGAAAGAAAAATAATTTATTTAGGCATGGATGCTCAGGCTCAGCTATCATTTATTTCCTATGCAAAAAGCGTCTATCTCCCTGCAAAAAAGCACAACACCGCCGCTGTACAGGTGAGTTGTTTGAAAGGAAAGGAAAACAGTTACTGTTGTGTTTTACTATAGTTCTGCAATTGCGCTTTAGGGTTATCATTACTCTGTATTGTTGCAATTTCACCTCTCTTCTTCCTCCTCGCGATTTCGATTTCTCCTTCTCATTAAGGTTAAACCCTAAATCCCTAATTCTTGTTTCCCTAATTTCGAAATTACATTGACTTCAATTTGGGGATTTGTTTGCTTTTGAGGCTTTTTAGGGATTAGGGTTTAGGTTATCTGTTTTCTGTATATAAATTAACCAATATAGTGTATTATCTTCTCCTTGCTGCTCAACCAATATAGTGTATATTGATTTGGTAGGTCGGTTAGACATTTTTATATAGTAGTCCAAACACAATTGAGACGTGTGCACATGAGAAGTTGAAGGAATTGTGTAAAATAAATTAGTATCTTAATAGTCAGAAGTCAGTGCTGCTTTGATACCTACCCAATTGCAAAAACCCTTTTCTTCTCTCAGATGATTTTGTCATAGATAAATTGATGAGTGTTGTTGTTGGCCTGTTTGAGTTTGTTTTGAATGTTGTTTGTTGCTCCATGCTCTTCCTTTCCTTCCTTATTTAGTTGCTGCAATGTTGTTTGTTTCAATTCTAGGATTGTTGTTAAATTCTGTTTGTTTGTTTCTATTGTTGTTAAACTCTATTGTGGTTTGTTGATTTGCATTTTTGATTTATAAATTATATTTTTTTATAAATTAGGATTGTTGTTAAACTCTGTTCTGGTTTGTATATTTTTTTTGTTAAATTCTGTTGTTTGTTTCACCACTGACTAAAATAAGCTATTTCAATTGCAGAAGGGGAAAAAACAAAAAACAAAGGAAGAGACAACTATGTCTGCATTCCAAATTTCAACAATATCCGAAAATACTCTTGCTTGTGTTTATTCAAGTTGGTCAATTTACTCATGCTCTTACTCGTTTCATCGCATGTATATGGAGACAATTTCTTTTACAAGTGTTTATTTTATTTTTCCATAAACTTATGACAGTTTGTAATGATTTTGTTAAGCGAACGATTATAAACTTACTTTAATTGGAAATAAGATAAGATTAGGGATGATTGATTGTATTGCAGTAGCGGTGAGATTTGACAATATTTTCTAACGTTTTAATGAATGAAACAAACGATAGTATTTTTATGTTACCTCTACTCTATTTTAAGTATTCTCTAGTGTAGAGATTTGGTTTAGAAAAAGGCGGAGTCTATAATAGCAATAAATACATTGATATTCTCATGCAAAATTTGAAGTGTTGTTTGATCTCAAATTGAATCTGAATGGTTGTTTAAGTTTGGCATCACTATTGAGCAAATTTGGATATTTTTGAAAAAGTTAGTGTTATGTTATGGCAAAACATTGGCAATTTATGGAGCAAGGGTTGATGGCTTTTAATTTTTTTCAATTCTTTGTCTGCAGCTAAAAAAAGAAAGCGTGTCTCTGAGACCACACGGCGTATTGCGGTAATTTTAGGCTTGTATACTAATTTTAATCTTGCATGTAATTTGGTAATTTTAATATGATAATTTGTAATTTTAGGATTGTTCGTATCGGATTTCTATTTGACAATTTTGATTCTCGCTGTATGAAATTTCATTGTATAGCTCAAATTTGGTAATTTTAATCCTAGCAGTAATTCTGAAAGTTGCTTTGTTGAGTTGTATTCTTTGGCATCCAAGTTAGTTGGGGCTCTGAATGTTTTCTTCTTTGCAGGCCATTTCTTTTAAAATGGATTGGAAAGATGTTAGTTATGTTTTTAACCTACTCGCTCAGGCTAGATATGCAAGTCCTCCATTTTACGAATTTCGAGATTGGAAGGACCAAAATTTGTGGCTTAAAGTGTTAGACGTTTAAACTAGCTTATTGCGGATGAGCGGATAGCGGATAAATTAGCGGATTGAACTAGCTTATAAATATTAATGGTGGACATGTGGGGAATTTAATTAAAATAATAAGGGTAAAATTGGTAGAAAAAGTGAAACGCTATAAACTATAAGCTCAAACACTACTCCAAGTAGCGTTTCAAAATAGTAAGGTTCTGTTTCAAACGCTATTTTCAAGTAGCGTTTCAAAATATAGCTATACAAATATTAATACACATAGGCTCTGTTTGGTAAAAAAGAGCGGATAGCGGATAAACTAGCTTATAGCAGATGAGCGGATAGCGGATAAGTTAGTGGATTGAACTAGCTTATAAATATTAATGGTGGACACGTGGGGAATTTAATTAAAATAATAAGGGTAAAAGTGGTAGAAAAGGTGAAACACTCGACAGAAGAATGAAGTTGGGAAACTGAAGCACATAAACAGAAAGTTCAAGATGTCTTCAGTGGGCAGTGCAATCTATTTGCACCCCAAGTTGGAGTCAAATCAATTTTTTTTTGCAACATGCTAAACCTTTGTGAATCTGCTGGGGAAAGACTATTGGTATTCAGCCAATATCTCCTACCTTTGAAATACTTGGTGTTTTGGAGTGGGCTCGAAGGTCAATTTCGTACAACAGGCCCATCGCGGCCCAATATCTAACTTGCTCCGCAAGATGCGGCTGGCCCCGCAAAAACCGCAACGGCTAGAACGCCAACAGTATATATACCACACCAGCATGTGGCTTCAGGTATGTTTTACTCACCTTGTGACCCTGCCCGTTGAAGCACCTCTAACTTGAGCGTTGGAGTGCCTTTGCAGGTACCACCCGCGTGCGGCTCAGAACTCGGTCCTTCATCCCAACGACCGAGCATCATCATCAGGCAGCAACAACTCATCGTATTGATCAGGTACGATCAATTGGCGACCACAGTGGGAGGCCCGAGCGCTATTCCACATCAAACCATGCCGCCACGTCAGAAACGCACTTCTTCCAGGCTCAACACCTCTGAACAGAACCGACCTCAACGGACCCCAGAGGGCATGCCTGTGACAGTTCATGAATCACAAGGCGAGCCTCGCCAAGAACCCTCAGTGCAGGGTGGCCGCGGGCCAGTCATCCAACCGGTCCAGCAACTACCGGCCGAGCTGGCCGAAGCTGGGATCCCAGAAGCATTGCCAGAGCATGTGACCCAAGCACTCATACAAATTCTGGAGCAAAAGAATCAAGTGATTGCTGATCGAGACGAGCTGATCGAACGCTATGAGAGAGGGTCGATCTCGATCCGCCCGCGTGCGGGTAGCGGTCACCGAGGGCAACCATCTCGGCCCCATCGTTAACCACCACGAAGAGAAGCTCCTCCTCGTCGAGACGTATCCCGACGCAATCCTTCAAGAAGGGCGATCGTCCACAGGTCGCCCCCCCATCGAGGAAGTCGCCACCGTCGTTCCCCCGGGGAAGATTACAACTATGCTGACTCGAGCTACTGACCAGAGTCCGAAGGGTCGCCAACAAGATACTCGTCCAACGAGTCCTCAGGATCCCGCCGATCAAGAAGCAGGTCGTGGGACTCGTACGAGGAGTTTGACGATTACCGCAACGGGGAGATTAGAGATGTCTCCCGTGCCATCAGCCGACCAAGAAGAAACCATTCAGAGCGGCCTAGAAGACGGCCGCCGTCGCATGCTCCACAATACCACGGACCCCATGGACACCCTCCAATTGCTGACAGATTCTTTGGTCAGCCGGTCGGCCTTTACGGTCTGCCCGTCAACCAAACTTATGCCGCCATGCAGCCTTACGGACAGAATCTCATCCCGACCGGACAAGGGCCTTTCACCAGCGAAATCAGGCGTTATCGCATCCCAAGGGACCTGAGGAAGTCCCCAAACCTAAACAAATTTAACGGCCGTGGGGATCCAGATAAACACCTTATGTACTTCAACAACTACTGTAGCTATAGGGAGCTAGGACGGACGATGAAGTGCAGACTTTTTCCTCAGTCGCTCGAAGGTCGGGCGTTAGAATGGTGGGAATCCCTGCGTCCCAACTCTGTCTCTTCTTGGGAAGGTCTTGTGGCAATGTTCTTGGCCAATTACACAGCCAACCGTTGTCAGTATCGTTATGAAGAGCACTTGGACTCGGTCGTCCAAGGAGAGAATGAACCATTGAGGGAGTTTATCGATCGGTTCATGACAGAGGCTGATACAGTCCGCAACCTATCAGACACGGACAAACTGAAGTATCTCAAACGTGGTATAAGAAAGAACCACAGATTTGCTGAAGAGTTCTCATTGAACCGTTACTACGACCTCGGCCTGTTCCTTAGAAGGGCCAACGACCATATGGGCTACGAAGAGCAATTGGCTACAGACAAGGGCGCCCGCGCGCGTCCCAAGGAAGAGAATGGCAGGCCGGTCAAGGGGCAAGAAAGCTACCGTGACAGTAAGCCCGAGCACCGGCCCAAGAAGTACGAGCATCGTACAAAGTTGAACACTCCGATCGCGCAGATCTTCACGGAGTGCCAGAACAACGAGTTCACTGGTGTAAGGCGACCTGATCCTCTAGTGTTGAAGAAAGGAGGTAAGCCTACCAAGAAATACTGTAGATACCACAAGAGTAAGGGGCATGATACCAATGACTGTATGGCCCTAAAAGATGACATAGAAGATCTCATACAGAAGGGCAAGTTGAGGCAATATGTCAAAGATGAAGGTAACGATCGCCCTGAACAAAGAGCCGTTGGCCAACCCGGCAATGACAGAGGTAAAGCGATCGTCAACTCAACGGTCGAGCAAGCGCGTAACAATTCTGAGGAAGAGGGCGACCCCAGACAGTCGAAGGGCCGCAATGTAGCCATGGTCATCCATGGAGGTAATCCGTTGGATATCAGAGAATCCAACAAGGCAATGAAGAGGAAGTGGAATGAACTTATGATGGTCGGCTCAACTTCAACCCCACGGCCGGCCTCGAATAGGCCGCCCATTTCCTTTGGGGACGAAGACTTGCTCGATGGCAAAGTCAATAATTACGTTCCTTTGGTAGTATCAGCCGTAATGGCCAACACTGAGGTCAGAAGGATACTGGTCGACCAAGGGAGCTCAGCCGATATCATGTTTGAGGAACTGATTGACAAGTTAAACGTGGACAGGAGCGAAATTATTCCACAAGTAGTACCAACCCCATTGACCGGGTTCAATGGGGCGACCACATACCCCCTGGGGACGATAGAATTACTTGTTACTTTTGGAGATGATACGAACGGCAGCACGTCGTACAGGACGGTCAGAACGACGTTCTTAGTTCTGCCCATCAAATCGTGTTACCACTGCATCATTGGCCGCCCAACACTGGGAAAATTGGAGGCCGTAGCCTCAACTGTACATTTGAAGATGAAGTTCTACAGTAAAAGCGACCAAGTTGTGACAGTAATGGCCGACATGGAAGCGGCCATGAGGAGCCATTTCCTCTATCAAGAGATTTGTCATATGGAGGCAGTAAATGCTAAACCTCAGAATCCCGGAGAGGGGCATCAGGTCAATGTGGCCGACCTGGATGCCCGATACGACCCAGATAGCGACCCTTAGGACGACGACGACGATTTAGCCCGCGAGCTAAAGAATAAGCTGAAGAGACCCGAGCCCCACGGGGAATTGATCGATGTTCAGCTATCGGACGACCCAACTAAGACAGTCAAGTTGGGGAGCGACCTACCTGAACAAGACAAGCAAGATCTCATCACCCGCCTCAGGGATTACGCAGACCTTTTCGCATGGCGGGCATCAGACATGCCCGGGATCCCAATAGAGATTGCTTGCCACCAACTGTCAGTCGATGAGACAGCCAGACCGGTCGCTCAAAAGAGACGCTCTCAGAGCGAAGAGAAAGCATTGGCGGCCGAACAGGCTGTTGACGACCTCATCAAGGCTAATTTCATTGAGGAGATTAAGTATACAACTTGGCTTTCCAACGTCGTGCTAGTGAAGAAGAAAAATGGTAAGTGGCGCATGTGCGTCGACTATACCGACCTGAATAAGGCATGCCCGAAGGACGCCTTTCCCCTGCCAAACATTGACAAACTGGTTGACGGGGCTGCGGGCTATAAACTCCTGTCTTTTTTAGACGCCTATTCAGGTTACAACCAAATCACTATGTACCCACCCGATCGGCACAAGACCGCGTTCATGATCGATCGTGGAAACTTTCAGTACAAGGTAATGCCTTTTGGTCTGAAGAACGCCGGAGCGATCTATCAAAGAATGATGAATAAGGTCTTCGGGCGGCAGATCGGTCGGATATCAGAAGTCTACTTGGATGATATGATCATTAAAAGCAAGTCCGACCGAGACCATATTGACGACCTAAAGGAAATTTTTGAGGAAGCAAGGAAGAATTCCTTGAGGTTGAATCCAGGGAAGTGCACCTTCGGAGCTAGGGCGGGCAAGTTCCTGGGCTTCCACTTAACAAAGCGAGGGATAGAAGCAAACACTGACAAGTACAAGGCGGTCGCTGACATGAGGCCGCCCACTAAGAAAAAAGAAATTCAGCAGCTGAATGGCATGGTCGCTGCCCTGTCACGGTTTATACCTAAATCAGCATGCAAATCTCTTCCACTGTTCAAGCTCTTGAAGAAGGAGGTCGAGTTTGAATGGACCGACCAATGCCAGCGAGCATTGGACGAACTGAAGGCGGCACTCACCAACCCGCCCATCATGACCAAGCCACAACCAGGGGAGACGCTTTACTTATACTTGGCCATAACAGACGAGGCCATGAGCGCTGTTCTTGTAAGAGAAAGCGACCTGAAGCAGAATCCGGTCTACTTCATCAGTAAGGTATTTCAAGGCCCAGAGGTCAGATACCAGAAGATTGAGAAGCTAGCCTTAGCGTTACTTGTGGCCACCCGTAGACTGCTCCCTTATTTCGTGGCCCATCAGGTCGTTGTGAGGACCGACCAGCCTATCAGACAAATCCTTCACCGACCTGACCTAGCAGGGCGTATGATCAAGTGGGCTGTGGAACTCAGTGAGTTTGGGATCAAGTTCGAGGCTAGATCGGCCGCTAAGGCCCAAGTGTTGGCCGATTTCATTGCTGAGATGACTCCAATACCGGACGATCAGGCCATCACGACCTGGACTTTGCACGTAGACGGATCCTCCAACAGCAAAGGAAGTGGGGCCGGTCTGATACTTGAAAACTCGGAAGGACTTACAGTTGAAGTGTCATTAACTTTCGCATTTCACACTTCAAACAACCAGGCCGAGTATGAAGCGTGCATTGCCGGGCTACAACTTGCCAAAGAATTCAACGTTGACCGTGTTGAACTCCACTCTGACTCTCTACTGGTAGTCTCCCAAATTCAAGACCTTTACGACGCAAAGGACGATGTCTTGAAAAATTATTTGGCCAAGGTAAGGGATCTGCTCAAGCAATTCGACCGAGCAGAATTAAGCACGTCCCCAGGACAGAGAACGTTCGGGCTGATATCCTATCAAAGCTAGCTAGTACAAAGACTCCTGGGAACCACAGAAGTCTAATCCAAGAAACGCTGACACGACCGAGCGTATCAACCAAGCCTGCCCAACCATTATCCATTCTAGCGGTCGACTTAGATAAAGACTGGATCACTCCTATCTTGCAATATATTCTCAATGGAGTAGAACCTTGCGACCAGAAGGCAGCGAAACTCCTGAGGTTGCGGGCGACCAAGTATTCAGTGATCGAAGGAAGACTGTATAGAAGGGGCTTTTCATCCCCATTGCTGAGATGCCTCACGTCGGTCGAGGCCGACCATGTACTGAGAGATATACATGAAGGAGATTGTGGTAGCCACCAAGGTGGTCGGTCGATTGCTAAGAAGGCGCTCAGGGATGGATACTATTGGCCGACCATGGATGAGGACGCTAAGATACTTGTTCAGAAGTGCAAGAAATGCCAAATCCATGCCGACGTACATATAGCGCCCTCATCAGAACTACACAGCTTAACCCCACCATGGCCGTTCACTTGGTGGGGCATGGACCTGCTCGGCCCTTTTCCACTTGCACCAGGTCAGTTGAAGTTCCTCATCGTTGCGATCGACTATTTCACTAAGTGAATAGAAGCAGAGCCACTTGCAACCATTACCTCAGCGAAGGTATCTAAGTTTTTTGGTCGAAACGTGCTCGCCCACTTTGGAGTGCCCCAACAACTGGTGACTGATAATGGAACTCAGTTCGCAGATAGAAAGTTCAGGGAAATGCTGGCCGGCCTAGGCGTGAAACAGCGTTTCACCTCGGTCGAGCACCCACAAACCAACGGCCAGGCAGAAGCGGCCAACGGGGTAGTACTACGCGGACTGAAAAGGAGGTTGGACGAAGCTAAGGGCAATTGGGCAGAAGAACTACAGTCGGTCCTTTGGGCCTACAAAACGACCCCCCACTCATCGACTGGGGATTCACCTTTCAGACTTGTCTACGGAACTGACGCTGTCATTCCGATTGAGATGGGAGAGCTAAGTTGGAGGACGACCAACCCACCAACCCTGGCCGCAAACGAACGAGCAACAAGAGAAGAGCTCGACCTGGTTGAAGAACTACGAAACAAGGCGTCACTCAGGGAGAAACTCATCAAGCAGAAGGTCGCTGCCAGGTACAATGCCCGCGTCCAGAAGAGGGAATTCTCCATTGGACAACTAGTCCTTAGGAGGGCCGACGTAGGGAATAAGAACGCTCGCCAGGGAAAGCTCGCCCCCAATTGGGAAGGACCATACCGTATCATCAGCAAGACTGAAAAGGGAGCTTACGAGCTGGAAACCATGGAAGGGGCGAGCCATCCCCAGAACATGGAATGCTGATAAGTTGCGAAAATATTATGTTTAAGTTGTAAACATCAATTGATCAATAAAGAACAGACGGTCGCTCTTTTTCCCCACAGGGGTTTTTTACCGAGGACCGACCTTAAAATTCGACTTGTGTACTTTATTTTCATGCAAATTGTATGCACGGTCGCTCACCATGCGAGTAGCAGTCGAGCGACCAGTAGAGTGCCATCGAATGGCCCAAACGAGAGCCGCCGAGCGGCCTAAAAGAGTGCCATCGAATGGCCCAAACGAGAGCCGCCGAGCGGCCTAAAAGAGCGCCATCGAATGGCCCAAACGATAGCTGCCGAGCGGTCTGAAAAAGTGTTACCGAATAAAGTGACCCATAAAAAATTCAAGGTCGCAACCGACCGTAGTAAAAAGAATCAAATCAAATTACAAAGCAATTAAACAGGCCAAATTCATGGAAAAATTGTCATCGATTACAAACAAAGACGCCTTGGTCGAAAAATTACAATTCAAACACCGCTCGCAGGCGGGCCAAGATTACAATTCAGAAAAAAATTACAAGTTAAGGGTCGCTGGGGGCCTGATAGATGACCGCCTCTTCTTGAAGAACCTTCCCCTTCGACATCTTCTTGGGGCGGACGATCTGTTGATCGGTCGCACGATGTGTGCTTTGCACAATCTCGCGATCGACTTCCAAATCAGGGTAGAGGATCTTGATCTGGCTGACAGCATTTTCAAATTGACCCTCCGCAGCTCCCTTCGCCCGGTCAAGAACGTCTTTATAGCGACCTCTAAACTTGTTCTTTTCCACCTCCACTACATCCAGCTCAGTTTTCAGCCCAACGACCTGGCTCGACAGCTCTTTATTCTTGGAAAAGAGGCGTTCGACCTCTTTCTCAGCTGTTTCCTTGTCAGCGACCGCCTTGTCCAGAGCAGACTCGGCCAGTGTTTGAGCAGAGACAGCAGCCACAAGCTGGCGTTCTGCTTCGACAAGCTTCCTCTCATTGTCAGCGGCCGCTTCGATTCTCGGTTCGAGCTCCTTCATTTTCTTGAGCAGGTCGTCTCGCTCGCCTCTCATTTCTGCGAGCAATGACAAGGCAGAATTCAATTTAAAATTTTTATCGACTAGGTCGTCTTCAAGCAATGAATATCTAAGGGCAAGGCGCCTACCTTCCAAGCGATATGATTCTTCATCTTGGTATTTCTTGAACAGAATACCAGCGGCCTTCATTGCATCGGCCATCACCTCGAAAGGTTCCTCCTTGAAACGAGCACAGTCTTCATCACCCAACCCAAGCAGGTCGATTTTGGGCGACCGGTTGTGCCCGTGGCTTTTCCCACTCTTATGCTTCTTTTTCTCGCCCCCATCATCGACCGACCTATTCCTTTTGGATTTTCCTTGATTTTTGGGTGGGCTGCTCAGGTCAATGGCTTGTGCTGGTGTGCCCGCCCGAGGAGTATGACGACCGGGTTGAGACCCAGTTCCGGCAGGTAGGGGCGTGCCTTCGGGTTGAGCTTCAGGAATTCCGCGGACGGGCAAAGCATCGCCATCCTCGGCCGCCCATTGTTCCAAGAGGTCAAAGTCATTCATGTTCGCCATGTCAACTGCAAAGGCAAAAGTAGATGGTTAGAAACAGTTAAACAAAACTAAGTGACAGAAAATAAAGTAGGCGAGCGGCCACCGACCAAGAGCGGCCTTGACTCTTTTCTTGCCCCGAGCATCCACAATGTTTTTAACCTTGATGCGACCCTCAGGGACTAGGGACGCAATCTTTCTCAGTTTTTGGATCGTCCCCCTGTCCAGGTCGTCAAGTTCAGAGTCCTTGAAAGCGTACTGGCCCGGTTTTTTTGAGAAGTGGTCAAAACTCCACACCGTGGGAAACACGGGCGTTCCTTCCTGATCATCTTTGGACATTTGGGCGATCCCTCGTTGGGCCTCGACCGAGTTAGGAACAACCCAAAAGAATTCCCTTTTCCACCCGGTCGTCAATGATTCCATGTAGGGCTTGAAAAAGTTGTATGTTGAACGGTTTTTGAACGAGACCGCTTCCTTGTCGGCGCCCTTGGAGCCTTTCTCATAGATATAGCTCATTTCAAACAAAGTGAAAAACAGTCGTATGGAGACCGGTCGTCTCAGAACCACGAGAACATCTTCGTATGCCTGTAGGAACGCCCAAGCGTTCGGGTTCAGTTGAGAAGGGGCGACCTGAAGATAGCGTAAAACTTGGCGCTGAAACCTGGTAAATGGCGGAATAATGCCCATGCGTTCGAAAACGATGCGGTACATCGTAAATTTCAGCACATCAGTCCAGGCCGCAACATCTTCCCCTTTGGCCATACCTTCTACTCTCCAACCTTCGTTTAGCCCGGTCGCCAGATACTCTAGGTCCTGGCTCCCATGTTGAATTTTGCTGCGTTGACTTCTCAGGTTAAGAGAAACCCAAGACATGTCCTTTGCAGCTGCGACCTCAGGATCTTCTCGATGGTCGCCCTGTTGGCCTCGGTCGGCAGTCTCAGAGCAGTCGGCCGCAGCGTGGCCAATACCTTCGTCACAGGCAACCCGTGCGTTGCTTTCTGCGGTGTCAGCGACCACAGCCTCGGTGAACAGCGCCCCACTTCTGTCCGGCCGCGTCCCGGATTTGCTAGAGGAAGTACTGTTCAGGGTCGAAGACCCAGAGGAAGATTCGTCGTCAGAAGAAGACGACCGGGCGTGCGCAGAACTTTCCTCCACTGGTCGGGTCATGTTGTGCGCAAGAGAAACGGCCGGGACTCCAGAGATACGACGGGTTTGTTTGGTCCGCGCCAGAATGAACCTGTGGAGGGGAATAACGGTCAAGGTCTTGCTCGCGCGTGGGAAGGGGCGACGTGGTCGTCCCCAGACCTGACACCCCCTCCATCAGGTAGAACATAAAAAACTCAAATAAAGGAAGAGCGGTCGTAGTTACCTGGAATTAAAGCAAATTGATTACGAGCGAGCTTTAGTGAGAACGAGCGAGCTTCGGCGGAGCGAGCGAGCTTTGGCAGGAGCGAGTGAGCTTTGGCAGAAGCGAGCGATCAGCGAGAGCAGCGGAGAAATCGGAGAAACGTGCAAATGAGGTACCCCTTGAACCCTATATATAATGGGCCAACCATCATCATGGGCCGGAGGCGAAGAGGCCCCACTCTTCGCGTGCCATCATTGCCTAAGCTCCTCGAGTCTTTAAACGTCACCTCATTAAAGTAACTGTCGCCCCAGCATTCATGACGATTGATTGTCAGGTGTCACCCCCGAGACGGCACCTGGCCCCGTGTGACCAGGTCGCGTGGCAGCGACCACGCAATCAACTAATTGGCGATCGACCAGGTTACGTTCGACCAGTCTTCGTTCCAGAACGGTCGTTTGTGACCACGCTGGGGGGTCAAGGAATCAAGCCTTAGCCCGCCCCCAGGCGACCTAGGCTTGGGGGGCAACTGTTCTGGAGTGGGCTCGAAGGTCAATTTCGTACAACAGGCCCATCGCGGCCTAATATCTAACTTGCTCCGCAAGATGCGGCCGGCCCCGCAAAAACCTCTAACTTGAGCGTTGGAGTGCCTTTGCAGGTACCACCCGCGTGCGGCTCAGAACTCGGTCCCTCATCCCAACGACCGAGCATCATCATCAGGCAGCAAAAACTCATCGTATTGATCAGGTACGATCACTTGGAAAGGTTATCAATGAAATTGAAGGGTTATCAATGAAAACTATTGAAGTTTTCATTCCACTTTGGTGGCAATGATGACATAAAGAAAACAATTAAAGGACAAATAATGCTTTTTGATAGGTTATTTTTCTAAACATGATTTATTATATTTTAAAAAAGCTAATCCATATTAGTAATAGTCAAATTATGGGCAGTACCATACTTTCACCTATGATAACAGTAACAACATATTAACTTGAATCAAATTCTCTAGCTCACACTAGTCAACATTAAAAATATAGAGTATAGACAGCAAGAATAAGAGCTGAGGAATCATAATGCAAAAACAAGAGAAGCTGGAATCGAAACATGAAGGGTTCTCCCTTTAAATCGAAAAGTGAAATCCGTGTATGATAGGGAGAACTAAGTCTAGATACTATGGCCATGCAACATAAGGATTTTCCTAGTATGATCCAAACAGTGCTTTTTTCCTGAAATATTCTTTCAAATCACGGATTATTCAGCGGTTCAGTTCGGTTTTTGGTTTTTTTTGCCCACCCCTAACAACAACAACAACCATTTACCTCGTCCCTGAGTAGGTTGCAATCGCACCAATTTATAAGCTTTGCAATTGCAAGCACTTCTTGCATACTCCGTTCGGATGGTAGCTGGTGTGCCTTCGCATCTACATTGTAACTTTTGCGCACAGTTTGCCACAATGATCTGCAGTCCCAAGGTAGAACGCCGTCATTGACTACAGGTATAACATTTTCTTCTATCGCCTTTTTCATTATCCTTATCTCGGGATGCGAAAACTCATTCTGCGGTCGTCGATGCTGTAAAAAAATTGAAAGGTAATCTACTACATATATATTATCATTCACATAATCCATTTATTTGCCCAAAAAAAAAACTACCACACACAACACAAGCTTGCGTCCATTTAAACACTCCAACTCACACCGGATATATATGAATCGTATATATAATAACAAACAATTGAAATAACAATTGAAATAACAAAAAAGCTCAATTTAGAAAACATGGCAGGCTTCGTTCTTGATGAACACCAAAATCTACATTAACTCAATTTAGAAAACATACCATGCTTCGTTCTTGTGTACAAGGCAGCACTTCTGTACAAGGCAGCACCTCTTTTCCTGGTGTACAGCTTATATGACTTCTGCTACTAGATGAAGATAGTTGTTTTCGCTTCTCCTCCTGTATCAAGAAAAAGAGAAAGAACAAGAAAAAGAGAAAGAAATGACAAGAACATCAAATGACAAAGCCACAAAATCAACAAAAATGAATTTACGAATTAACAAATTGAATACATACCATTTGCGGCGGACTTGAGAAGAACATCAAATGGCAAAGGTTTCTAAATTAAGGGAAGCTATAATGACATTCGGGTGTTGGTACTAAACAGTGGGTAGAAAATTGAATACCTTATATGCTTGTGGGGGTGTAGACAGAACTTCAGCTTCTTGTTTTTCCCCCTCTGCATTTGGGAAAGCATTTGAGGCACAAGATTCAGACATTTTCCTAATAAACCAATCGTATATAAAGATTTCAAAATGCCAGTTCTGACAAAATGAAACTTCGGCTATTTCTAAAACAACAAAATTGAACACTGCAACATGCCTATTTTTTCAATTTTTGAAACCAGAACTCTGCTGTACATAATTTGTTAATATATATATATATATATATATATATATATATATATATATATATATATATATTAACAAATTATGTACAGAATTAATATATGTTGATTTAGCTATGCTTAGTAAATAGCAGATAGCGTAGCGTAGCGGCTGACCCCTAAAACGCTATAGCGGTGTAGCGGGTAGCGGTATGGCCGCTACGTCGAAGTCTATGGAAATGATACAAGCAATTGATACCTTACATATAAAAGTTCAAAAATAGAAGAATGCACAAAATTAATACTCAAACATTGAAAACAAAGTAGTGGTTGTGACTGGGTTGATGTCATAGCAATGAAAAAACCGTGAAAACAACACAAATTGCAGCATAGATAGGGGAAATATGCAAAATAGTGGACGGAGAAGAGAAACAATGCAAAAGAATAAATTGGAAAGAGGAATAGAGGCAAAAAGCTACATTGCTTTAGTTGGCGAAAATTGACCAAAAATCCTATCTGATTGGATCTCAGATAGGATCCTATCTGATTTGTGTGAGTGTGTGTCTCTACTGATCTCAGATTGGATCCTATCTGATTTTGGAAAAGTCCATTTAGCTCTGGGATAGAAGGAGTTTGCTTTTGATCCAGACTATAAAGATTTTCAAAATGAAGAATAGGCTAACAATTTCCATAAGTTTTGGAGGAGCTTCAACATACAAACAAAGGGTCTTTGCAAGTGAATCCAACTAAATCCAGTTCATTTCTGAGGTGTTTTTGAGTATTTCCCTTTCTCATGGCTGGTGCAATTTTGTTTGAAAAGTAAAAAGCTATTGCTACTGCATCCAACGCTGGTGCAATCAGTGTAAATGCCAACACATACAACAACTTGTGCAGGAGCAAGAAAGTATTTTCTACAACAAGTTTTTACGACAACAAATTTTTCCACCTTCAAGGTGGAAAACCCGGCAACGACGCCAAAAACTTGTTGTAGAAAATATATGTGCAAGTGTACACAGCCTTTACACAATCTTGGAGACATAATTATCACTTTGCACCGCTTGGTCTGCCACTTGCGCCTGCCACGTGTGTTGCTGACATCATCACATTGTAGGAGCAATTCTGTGTAGTCTACAGTTGTTGCAGCAGCAATGACTGCAGGTGCAATTCTTCTGAATCCTGCTGTCTGCAGGAGTAATACTGATAATCCGCATTGCGGGCGCAATGGTTGCTGCTGCAATGAAAAATATATGATTATGCTAAACACACAAGGTTGGCTAACTATGAGGACAATGGAGCCAAAAATTCCAAAAAGTGTATCAAAGCAAAAGAAAAAAAAAAACTTCTGAAAAAGTAACCATTGCACCTGCAAACCATTGCCCTAGCAATGGTTGCTCCAGCAATACTATTTGAATTCTTCACATATACTTTGTAGAGTTTCCATTTCTACAACAACTTGTGCAGGAGCAAAAAGTATTTTCTACAACAAGTTTTTACGACAACATGTTTTTCCACCTTGAAGGTGGAAAACCCGGCAACGGCGGCAAAAACTTGTTGTAGAAAATATATGTGCAAGTGTACACAGTCTTTAACAATTAGGAGTTGACAAGTGTAAAGGAAGAGTTTATGCTTTTGGGCTTGTTTCTTATCTTGGAGACATAATTATCACTTTGCACCGCTTGGTCTGCCACTTGCGCCTGCCACATGTGTTGCTGACATCATCACATTGTAGGAGCAATTCTGTGTAGTCTTCAGTTGTTGCAGCAGCAATGATTGCTGGCGCAATTCTTCTGAATCCTGCTGCCTGCTGGAGTAATGCTGATAATCCGCATTGCTGGGGCAATGATTGCTGCTGCAATGAAAAATATATACCTGCAAAACATTGCGCTAGCAATGGTTGCTCCGGCAATTCAATATTTGAATTCTTCACATATACTTTGTAGAGTTTCCATTTCTACAACAACTTGTGCAGGAGCAACAAGTATTTACGACAACAAGTTTTTCCACCTTCAAGGTGGAAAACCTTGAAGGTGGAAAACCCGGCAACGGCGGTAAAAACTTGTTGTAGAAAATATATGTGCAAGTGCACACAGTCTTTAACAATTAGGAGTTGACAAGTGCAAAGGAAGAGTTTATCTTATATACTCAGATCGTGACCTGCGTATAAGGTGGACATCAGTATCAGTATCTGCTGGGGAAAGACTATTGGTATTCAGCCAATATCTCCTACCTCTGAAATACTTGGAAAGGTTATCAATGAAATTGAAGGGTTGGAGTCTTGGAAAAGAAATATTTGTAATCTCGGGAGATTCATCCACTGAGCAAAGGGAGTGGTCCATGGAAAGGTTTAACATTTCACTTGATGCCAAAGTCTTCTTTGGTTCCATAAAGGCATGTGGAGAGGGTATGTCATTAGTTGGGGCTTCCCGAATCATTATCCCGACAAGCTATTGGTCGTGCCTTCCGACCGGCCCAGACAAGAAAAGTTTTTGTTTATAGATTGATTGCTGCTGATTCTCTAGAAGAAGAAGATCACACAACTTGTTTCAAGAAAGAATTAATTTCCAAAATGTGGTTTGAATGGAATGAGTACTGCGATGATAGGGCCTTTGAAGTTGAAGTTGTTGATGTCAAAGAATGTGGTGATCTTTTTCTTGAAAGTCCAATGCTAGGGGGAGATGTAAAAGCTCTCCTCGTGCGGCCAAAGTTCTTAAAGATGGAAACGTCCAAGCCCATTGCAAGCGCATTCAGAGTAGGATACATATATCTGGTGCAAAAAATTTCTTTGATAATTAGTTGAAAACACCTTGCAGAATGACACTGATTTTAAGAGAAAGATAGTTGTTATTCAGGATCTACGTGAGATGACAAGCAAGGTACGTGAGATGACAAGCAAGGTGCTTCACTATTATAAGTGAGTGTAGGGAATTTTGAACTCTCGTTCATTACTGCAAGGGAGTAATCTGCGAGCAGGAGGAATTTTTGTTCTCTCGTGGATTAGTATCAGTTGAGAAATCTGCGAGCAGTTTTCAGTGGGTGTCTCGTGGTTCTGTGTTGTGGGGGGGGGGGGGGGTGTATGCGAGTTAAGACTTAAGTCAACTATATTTTGGGCTTTTGGGATTTTTTAAAAGTTTTAGGGGTATTTTGGTCTTCACCTCCGCCTTTTCAACGACAACTGCAGGAACCGGATTATCTGTCAAAGCTCCAATCTCATGAAGTTGTTTGCATGCTTCAATGCATGCAGTTTTTTTTAAGATCTTTTGCTCGCCTTGTACACGAATAAACTGTAGAGGGCAGCTCTTGGGAAGATACAGCGTCCCAGTCTCCTTGTCCCACCGTGGAGTCGGTTTAAAGTATCTGAGAGTTTAATCAATCAGAATGGGATGAATGATGAAAAACAGGATAAAAATTAAGAGCACCAGTCAAATGCTAACATGGAGATGGAGACATGGACATCTCCAGGGTGAAGATATTGAGATGTTGAACAGGAGTTTAACATCTGATTGATATGAGAACAGATGTTGAACACCCCTACATCTGATTGATATATTCACATAGATCATGCTCCCTGAGTAAAAGTTGTTTTAACTATCTGATCTATAAATTATCTCCGTTTTTATTCTATGTAGTTATCTTTTTTATCTCATTTTGATTACTATTGTTATTACTATTATTGTTGTCATTATTATTACTATTATTATTTTTATTAAATCTATTTTAATGGATACTGTGTGTATACTACAATTACAGGAGTTTAAATGACATGAGGTGCATAGTTTTTGTGGAAAGGGTCGTTACAGCTAAATTCATTGCTGGAAGGCTAAATTCATTGCTGGAAATGGTTGTAAACTGCAAAATCAATCCAGGACAAAACAAAATGAAATTGTTTCACAATTTCGTATGGGATTGGTATGTTGCTTTCTTAGATAATCACGTGTATTGTAATAAGCAAACACAATTACTTGTCTAATGAAATGTTTAATATGCAGGTCAACATCGTTGTTGCAACATCAATTCTTGAAGAGGGTTTAGATGTTCAAAGTTGCAACTTGGTTATTAGATTTGACCCACCTCCCACAGTGTGCAGTTTCATTCAGTCTCGAGGCCGAGCCAGAATGCAAAATTCAGATTACATATTAATGGTTAAAAGGTCATTATATCATTAGTATTATGATTACGCTAATTAGCATGTTGCCTGAGACAATGTTATAATATCAAATCTATATGTTTTACTAGTTGAAGTAAACTTTCCCCTCAACTTTCATGTTTTGTTCTGAAATTACAGTGGGGATGGAGTTGCACGTTCTCGACTAGAGAAATACCTGGGTAGTGGGGATATGATGAGAAAGGAGGCCATCATTCTTCCCTCCCATGTGAACCTCTTGAAAGTGATCAACTTTACGAGGAAACTTATTGTGTTGCAAGAACTGGAGCCATTGTTAATCTTAGTTCTAGCATTAATTTGATACACTTATATTGCTCACAGCTCCCTGCTGATGGGTTAGTCTGTTACTTCCCTTATTCCATATTGTTTTTATTTGTTTTAGTGAACCTAAGATACTATATTTTGCATCTGACTGGTGCTCTTAATTTTTATCCTGTTTGTCATCATTCATCCCATTCTGACTGTGCTGGCAGCGGTTAAATTTAACCCAACTCCTCCAGCTTTGATAGATAACTGCAGGACAACATATGAACAGGAAAATATTATCCCATTCTTGACACATATTTTACACCAGAACTATAGTCCAAGATTTCAACAGATAAAAGGGAATGAAATTTGCATACCACTGCGGCCTTAATAACATCTTTTTCCTGAAACTCTGTAACCAATTGTTGCCTTGATACAGCGGGTGTACTTCCATCAATCCGGATGCAACCAACTTTTTTTTTTCTGGAAATTTTAAACAGTTCTCATAAGTGTTCTCATAAGTGTTTCTCATAATTGTTGCCTTGATACAGCGGGTGTACTTCCATCATGAAATGTGTAAAATTTAAGTAGCCTTACAAGAAGAAACTCGTGTATCGAATCAATCATTGGTTTATGGTGAGAAAATATAAGAAACTTGCAACCTGCCTGCAATGATGATCAACAAAACTTTTAACTCATGGTTGTAGCAGTTGAAAGTATTAATCTTTAATTGCTTTAAAGCGGTGGAGTAATGGCGTACCTCAATGACAGTTCCAAGATAATCAAGAACAGCTGGAATCTTGGCTTCTGCAGAATCAGTATATATCTGGAGTTGAATGAATCAGCAGTCAGTGCTTAATCACATAACGGAGTTAATGAGTACGGATTGCAGAAAACTATAAAGCTTTTCTAGTTCTAGGAAATACTAACAATTTCCAAAAACTTTGGGCAACCTAAATTTCTTTGGAAATTCCTTTGGTACCTTGTTAATAAGATGCTTTTGAGTAAACTTGAGTGACTCAGCCTCCTCTTCTGACTTAGATGCCTTAATCTTGGTTTTTACCCCTTCCAACTGCAAAACAAAAATCAAGTGATCAGATTTAACCACCTCAAACTACATATGCAAGACATGAATATTCGCAAAAAATTATGACAATAATTCTAGATAAAAACTTCAAGTTAGGTGCCAAAAAAAAAGCTAAAAGCATAGTGCTAACACATAACTGCATTCTATAACTAAGCTTCAATTATAACCTAGTGAAACTGAATGATGCCATCCTCATCTCAAGTTGTATGTACAACAAATATGTTGGATTACCTCTCGAAATAAAGCATTGATTTGCTTCATATCCTTGTCAGCCAAGTCTAGGAAGACCTGAGAATCAATCACAAAACAAATACAATAATCGACTTTGAAGTTTCATCAAGAAGCTGTGATGTGTGCATTCATGCATTAAAAAAACACTCAGAGAGTGCATTATATAAACAGACTGCAGAGAAAAATGGTGATGAATAAACACACTTGTTGCCTGCGCTTTACAGGAGGTTCAGAAAGAACATCCTTTTTAAGCCTGCGAATCATCGCTGTTGCCTTCATCAAATTGTGCAATTCTTCATGGTTACTTGCCCCTTGATAAAGTCCAAAGACTCCCTGGAAGAGCCATGTAAATGGCAACGTGGAAATCACTCATCCATTAACAGCAGAAGGAAAATGGCTAATTGAAAAATCAAATCCAAACAAAGAGATGACTTACACCCTTGCAATACCGGTTGCCATATTCATGAACATTCTTATATATATATCAGGATACAGAGCTTCAAGCTAGAGCACAATTTCAAATAGATTATCAAAAGGTAAATTCCATCAATGTCAATCTTCCATGAATCATTAACAACATAGCTATTGTATGGCCATTACTTTGCTAGCCTCTTTTGGTCAAAAAAATAATGAAAATAATAAGAGAGTCTAATTTTGGAAGTAAATTACCACAACTCATGCACCAATATTAAAACAGAATCTAATTTTGGGCTAATTAGATGTAAATCCTAAGGAAATAAGGTTAATTCATAAGACAGAATGAAGATCAGACAGTAGCTAATTTTGGATTATAATCTATATTAAAACACATTGAAATTGAGACACACATGAAATTGGAAGTAAGCATCTTAGAAAAGAGCAAGACTATTATTCCCCTTTGATTGTTATTTCAAAAAAAATAAAACTAAAACTCAATTCTTAGCCCACTCTGAGAATGAATTTACAGCAACCCTCTTCTTCCTTCTAACCCTACTCATGACCTTTTGAAGTTTTTCCAGAAGTTCTTCACATTTCTGGATCTTCCAGAATTGCTTGTGGCCATAATCATTGCCACAGTCGCAGTTTCTGTTGGTCACTATATGGCAGGGTGGGAGTGGTGATTCCGTGGCCGAATCATATTTCAAGTATGTTTTCCTATGACGGCGATTCCGGTGGGTTGCTCCCGCAATTACATTTGAATTCTTCACATATACTTTGTAGAGTTTCCATTTCTACAACAACTTGTGCAGGAGCAACAAGTATTTTCTACAACAAGTTTTTACGACAACAAGTTTTTCCACCTTCAAGGTGGAAAACCCGGCAACGGCGGCAAAAACTTGTTGTAGAAAATATATGTGCAAGTGTACACAGTCTTTAACACTTAGGAGTTGACAAGTGTAAAGGAAGAGTTTATGATTTTTGGGCTTGTTTCTTATCTTGGAGACATAATTATCACTTTGCACCGCTTGGTCTGCCACTTGCGCCTGCCACATGTGTTGCTGACATCATCACATTTTAGGAGCAATTCTGTGTAGTCTTCAATTGTTGCGGCAGCAATGATTGCGGGCGCAATTCTTCTGAATCCTGCTGTCTGCAGGAGTAATGCTGATAATCCGCATTGCTGGTGCAATGACTGCTGCTGCAATGAAAAATATATGATTATGCTAAACACACAAGACTTTCACAGTTTATCGTTTCCAATTCTACAAATGCTGATTCCTATTGTAATTCTTTATTTGATGCTATATAAATATTAAAACATGTTTTTTAATGAATGCATTCTCTAAAACTCAACTCTTGTGTTTCCACAAAGCTTTGTAAATCATGATTTTTCAATTCTTCAAAGGTTCATTTGAGCTCTTTTTGTGTGAGTGTGTGTCTCTACTGATCTCAGATTGGATCCTATCTGATTTTGGAAAAGTCCATTTAGCTCTGGGATAGAAGGAGTTTTCTTTTGATCCAGACTATAAAGATTTTCAAAATGAAGAATAGGCTAACAATTTCCATAAGTTTTGGAGGAGCTTCAACATACAACAAAGGGTCTTTGCAAGTGAATCCAACTAAATCCAGTGCATTTCTGAGGTGTTTTTGAGTATTGCCCTTTCTCATGGCTGGTGCAATTTTGTTGGTATTTAAATTGCTGGAGCAACGACTGCGGATGTAATGAAACCCTGAAGAAAAATACTGAAAAGTAAAAAGCTATTGCTACAGCATCCAACGCTGGTGCAATCACATTGTAGGAGCAATTCTGTGTAGTCAACAATTGTTGCAGCAGCAATGACTGCAGGTGCAATTCTTCTGAATCCTGCTGTCTGCAGGAGTAATGCTGATAATCCGCATTGCGGGTGCAATGGTTGCTGCTGCAATGAAAAATATATGATTATGCTAAACACACAAGGTTGGCTAACTATGAGGACAATGGAGCCAAAAATTCCAAAAAGTGTATCAAAGCAAAAGCAAAAAAAAACTTCTGAAAAAGTAACCATTGCACCTGCAAACCATTGCTCCAGCAGTGGTTGCTCCAGCAATACAATTTGAATTCTTCACATATACTTTGTAGAGTTTCCATTTCTACAACAACTTGTGCAGGAGCAACAAGTATTTTCTACAACAAGTTTTTACGACAACATGTTTTTCCACCTTGAAGGTGGAAAACCCGGCGACGGCGGCAAAAACTTGTTGTAGAAAATATATGTGCAAGTGTACACAGTCTTTAACAATTAGGAGTTGACAAGAGTTTCACAGTTTATCGTTTCCAATTCTACAAATGCTGATTCCTATTGTAATTCTTTATTTGATGCTATATAAATATTAAAACATGCTTTTTAATGAATGCATTCTCTAGAAACTCAACTCTTGTGTTTCCACAAAGCTTTGTAAATCATGATTTTTCAATTCTTCAAAGGTTCATTTGAGCTCTTTTTGTGTGAGTATGTGTCTCTACTGATATCAGATTGGATCCTATCTGATTTTGGAAAAGTCCATTTAGCTCTGGGATAGAAGGAGTTTGCTTTTGATCAAGACTATAAAGATTTTCAAAATGAAGAATAGGCTAACAATTTCCATAAGTTTTGGAGGAGCTTCAACATACAACAAAGGGTCTTTGCAAGTGAATCCAACTAAATCGAGTGCATTTCTGAGGTGTTTTTGAGTATTGCCCTTCTCAGGGCAGGCGCAATTTTGTAGGTATTTAAATTGCTGGAGCAACGACTGCAGGTGCAATGGTTACTTTTTCAGAAGTTTTTTTTTTTGCTTTTGCTTTGATACACTTTTTGGAATTTTTGGGTCCATTGTCCTCCTCGTTGTTCCCCTATAATTATCACTTTGCACCGCTTGGTCTGCCACTTGCGCCAGCCACATGTGTTGCTGACACCATTGCACTAGCAATGGTTTCTCCAGCAATTCAATTTGAATTCTTCACATATACTTTGTAGAGTTTCCATTTCTACAACAACTTGTGCAGGAGCAAGAAGTATTTTCTACAACAAGTTTTTACGACAACAAGTTTTTCCACCTTCAAGGTGGAAAACCTTGAAGGTGGAAAACCCGGCAACGGCGGCAAAAACTTGTTGTAGATAATATATGTGCAAGTGTACACAGTCTTTAACAATTAGGAGTTGACAAGTGTAAAGGAAGAGTTTATGATTTTTGGGCTTGTTTCTTATCTTGGAGACATAATTATCACTTTGCACCGCTTGGTCTGCCACGTGCGCCTACCACATGTGTTGCTGACATCATCACATTTTAGGAGCAATTCTGTGTAGTCTTCAATTGTTGCGGCAGCAATGATTGCGGGCGCAATTCTTCTGAATCCTGCTGTCTGCAGGAGTAATGCTGATAATCCGCATTGCTGGTGCAATGACTGCTGCTGCAATGAAAAATATATGATTATGCTAAACACACAAGACTTTCACAGTTTATCGTTTCCAATTCTACAAATGCTGATTCCTATTGTAATTCTTTATTTGATGCTATATAAATATTAAAACATGTTTTTTAATGAATGCATTCTCTAAAACTCAACTCTTGTGTTTCAACAAAGCTTTGTAAATCATGATTTTTCAATTCTTCAGAGGTTCATTTGAGCTCTTTTTGTGTGAGTGTGTGTCTCTACTGATCTCAGATTGGATCCTATCTGATTTTGGAAAAGTCCATTTAGCTCTGGGATAGATGGAGTTTTCTTTTGATCCAGACTATAAAGATTTTCAAAATGAAGAATAGGCTAACAATTTCCATAAGTTTTGGAGGAGCTTCAACATACAACAAAGGGTCTTTGCAAGTGAATCCAACTAAATCCAGTGCATTTCTGAGGTGTTTTGGAGTATTGCCCTTTCTCATGGTTGGTGCAATTTTGTTGGTATTTAAATTGCTGGAGCAACGACTGCGGATGTAATGAAACCCTGAAGAAAAATACTGAAAAGTAAAAAGCTATTGCTACAGCATCCAACGCTGGTGCAATCACATTGTAGGAGCAATTCTGTGTAGTCAACAATTGTTGCAGCAGCAATGACTGCAGGTGCAATTCTTCTGAATCCTGCTGTCTGCAGGAGTAATGCTGATAATCCGCATTGCGGGTGCAATGGTTGCTGCTGCAATGAAAAATATATGATTATGCTAAACACACAAGGTTGGCTAACTATGAGGACAACGTAGCCAAAAATTCCAAAAAGTGTATCAAAGCAAAAGCAAAAAAAAACTTCTGAAAAAGTAACCATTGCACCTGCAAACCATTGCTCTAGCAGTGGTTGCTCCAGCAATACAATTTGAATTCTTCACATATACTTTGTAGAGTTTCCATTTCTACAACAACTTGTGCAGGAGCAACAAGTATTTTCTACAACAAGTTTTTACGACAACATGTTTTTCCACCTTGAAGGTGGAGAACCCGGCGACGGTGGCAAAAACTTGTTGTAGAAAATATATGTGCAAGTGTACACAGTCTTTAACAATTAGGAGTTGACAAGAGTTTCACAGTTTTTCGTTTCCAATTCTACAAATGGTGATTCCTATTGTAATTCTTTATTTGATGCTATATAAATATTAAAACATGCTTTTTAATGAATGCATTCTCTAGAAACTCAACTCTTGTGTTTCCACAAAGCTTTGTAAATCATGATTTTTCAATTCTTCAAAGGTTCATTTGAGCTCTTTTTGTGTGAGTGTGTGTCTCTACTAATATCAGATTGGATCCTATCTGATTTTGGAAAAGTCCATTTAGCTATGGGATAGAAGGAGTTTGCTTTTGATCAAGACTATAAAGATTTTCAAAATGAAGAATAGGCTAACAATTTCCATAAGTTTTGGAGGAACTTCAACATACAACAAAGGGTCTTTGCAAGTGAATCCAACTAAATCGAGTGCATTTCTGAGGTGTTTTTGAGTATTGCCCTTCTCAGGGCAGGCGCAATTTTGTAGGTATTTAAATTGCTGGAGCAACGACTGCAGGTGCAATGGTTACTTTTTCAGAAGTTTTTTTTTTTTGCTTTTGCTTTGATACACTTTTTGGAATTTTTGGGTCCATTGTCCTCCTCGTTGTTCCCCTATAATTATCACTTTGCACCGCTTGGTCTGCCACTTGCGCCAGCCACATGTGTTGCTGACACCATTGCACTAGCAATGGTTGCTCCAGCAATTCAATTTGAATTCTTCACATATACTTTGTAGAGTTTCCATTTCTACAACAACTTGTGCAGGAGCAACAAGTATTTTCTACAACAAGTTTTTACGACAACAAGTTTTTCCACCTTCAAGGTGGAAAACCTTGAAAGTGGAAAACCCGGCAACGGCGGCAAAAACTTGTTGTAGAAAATATATGTGCAAGTATACACAGTCTTTCACAATTAGGAGTTGACAAGTGTAAAGGAAGAGTTTATGCTTTTTGGGCTTGTTTCTTATCTTGGAGACATAATTATCACTTTGCACCGCTTGGTCTGCCACTTGCGCCTGCCACATGTGTTGCTGACACCATTGCTCCAGCAATTCAATTCGAATTCTTCACATATACTTTGTAGAGTTTCCATTTCTACTTTGCACCGCTTGGTCTGCCACTTGCGCCTGCCACATGTGTTGCTGACATCATCACATTGTAGGAGCAATTCTGTGTAGTCTTCAGTTGTTGCAGTAGCAATGATTGCGGGTGCAATTCTTCTGAATCCTACTGTCTGCAGGAGTAATGCTGATAATCCGCATTGCCGGTGCAATGACTGCTGCTGTAGTGAAAAATATATGATTATGCTAAACACACAAGAGTTTCACAGTTTATCGTTTCCAATTCTACAAATGCTGATTCCTATTGTAATTCTTTATTTGATGCTATATAAATATTAAAACATGCTTGTTATGTAAATCTATCTTAAAAAGGAAATTATGTTAATCTATCTAACAAAAGAAATAAAACTATCTTAAAAACTTGTAAAATAAAACTAGAGAAAAAAGTAGTGAATGAATCTTCTTTGTAGAAATTGAAGGGTATTTATAGGCTTCAAGGTGTATTGTTATAATTTATACTTTATACGGATAGATGCATTGAAGAGGAACTTTTTGCAGATTTGCTCTTTTTCGTTCTCATATAATTTATGACTTGAAGTTGAATTCTCCTTTGATTATGAAACTGCAAAAGATTTTTTTAGTTTTGACGATGGTCAAATTCTACATGAAAGTTCGGAGGCTTGGCAAGATTGGCAAGATGTCGCAGTGAGGAACATTGTCAATACCTACGGGCATGCGATTTTTAACTCACGCGAACGATGTCGTTCGACTATAACTAAGCTTCAAGTTGTTGTAGAAAATATATGTGCAAGTGTACACAGTCTTTAACAATTAGGAGTTGACAAGTGTAAAGGAAGAGTTTATGATTTTTGGGCTTGTTTCTTATCTTGGAGACATAATTATCACTTTGCACCGCTTGGTCTGCCACTTGCGCCTGCCACATGTGTTGCTGACATCATCACATTTTAGGAGCAATTCTGTGTAGTCTTCAATTGTTGCGGCAGCAATGATTGCGGGCGCAATTCTTCTGAATCCTGCTGTCTGCAGGAGTAATGCTGATAATCCGCATTGCTGGTGCAATGACTGCTGCTGCAATGAAAAATATATGATTATGCTAAACACACAAGACTTTCACAGTTTATCGTTTCCAATTCTACAAATGCTGATTCCTATTGTAATTCTTTATTTGATGCTATATAAATATTAAAACATGTTTTTTAATGAATGCATTCTCTAAAACTCAACTCTTGTGTTTCCACAAAGCTTTGTAAATCATGATTTTTCAATTCTTCAAAGGTTCATTTGAGCTCTTTTTGTGTGAGTGTGTGTCTCTACTGATCTCAGATTGGATCCTATCTGATTTTGGAAAAGTCCATTTAGCTCTGGGATAGAAGGAGTTTTCTTTTGATCCAGACTATAAAGATTTTCAAAATGAAGAATAGGCTAACAATTTCCATAAGTTTTGGAGGAGCTTCAACATACAACAAAGGGTCTTTGCAAGTGAATCCAACTAAATCCAGTGCATTTCTGAGGTGTTTTTGAGTATTGCCCTTTCTCATGGCTGGTGCAATTTTGTTGGTATTTAAATTGCTGGAGCAACGACTGCGGATGTAATGAAACCCTGAAGAAAAATACTGAAAAGTAAAAAGCTATTGCTACAGCATCCAACGCTGGTGCAATCACATTGTAGGAGCAATTCTGTGTAGTCAACAATTGTTGCAGCAGCAATGACTGCAGGTGCAATTCTTCTGAATCCTGCTGTCTGCAGGAGTAATGCTGATAATCCGCATTGCGGGTGCAATGGTTGCTGCTGCAATGAAAAATATATGATTATGCTAAACACACAAGGTTGGCTAACTATGAGGACAATGGAGCCAAAAATTCCAAAAAGTGTATCAAAGCAAAAGCAAAAAAAAACTTCTGAAAAAGTAACCATTGCACCTGCAAACCATTGCTCCAGCAGTGGTTGCTCCAGCAATACAATTTGAATTCTTCACATATACTTTGTAGAGTTTCCATTTCTACAACAACTTGTGCAGGAGCAACAAGTATTTTCTACAACAAGTTTTTACGACAACATGTTTTTCCACCTTGAAGGTGGAAAACCCGGCGACGGCGGCAAAAACTTGTTGTAGAAAATATATGTGCAAGTGTACACAGTCTTTAACAATTAGGAGTTGACAAGAGTTTCACAGTTTATCGTTTCCAATTCTACAAATGCTGATTCCTATTGTAATTCTTTATTTGATGCTATATAAATATTAAAACATGCTTTTTAATGAATGCATTCTCTAGAAACTCAACTCTTGTGTTTCCACAAAGCTTTGTAAATCATGATTTTTCAATTCTTCAAAGGTTCATTTGAGCTCTTTTTGTGTGAGTATGTGTCTCTACTGATATCAGATTGGATCCTATCTGATTTTGGAAAAGTCCATTTAGCTCTGGGATAGAAGGAGTTTGCTTTTGATCAAGACTATAAAGATTTTCAAAATGAAGAATAGGCTAACAATTTCCATAAGTTTTGGAGGAGCTTCAACATACAACAAAGGGTCTTTGCAAGTGAATCCAACTAAATCGAGTGCATTTCTGAGGTGTTTTTGAGTATTGCCCTTCTCAGGGCAGGCGCAATTTTGTAGGTATTTAAATTGCTGGAGCAACGACTGCAGGTGCAATGGTTACTTTTTCAGAAGTTTTTTTTTTTGCTTTTGCTTTGATACACTTTTTGGAATTTTTGGGTCCATTGTCCTCCTCGTTGTTCCCCTATAATTATCACTTTGCACCGCTTGGTCTGCCACTTGCGCCAGCCACATGTGTTGCTGACACCATTGCACTAGCAATGGTTTCTCCAGCAATTCAATTTGAATTCTTCACATATACTTTGTAGAGTTTCCATTTCTACAACAACTTGTGCAGGAGCAAGAAGTATTTTCTACAACAAGTTTTTACGACAACAAGTTTTTCCACCTTCAAGGTGGAAAACCTTGAAGGTGGAAAACCCGGCAACGGCGGCAAAAACTTGTTGTAGATAATATATGTGCAAGTGTACACAGTCTTTAACAATTAGGAGTTGACAAGTGTAAAGGAAGAGTTTATGATTTTTGGGCTTGTTTCTTATCTTGGAGACATAATTATCACTTTGCACCGCTTGGTCTGCCACGTGCGCCTACCACATGTGTTGCTGACATCATCACATTTTAGGAGCAATTCTGTGTAGTCTTCAATTGTTGCGGCAGCAATGATTGCGGGCGCAATTCTTCTGAATCCTGCTGTCTGCAGGAGTAATGCTGATAATCCGCATTGCTGGTGCAATGACTGCTGCTGCAATGAAAAATATATGATTATGCTAAACACACAAGACTTTCACAGTTTATCGTTTCCAATTCTACAAATGCTGATTCCTATTGTAATTCTTTATTTGATGCTATATAAATATTAAAACATGTTTTTTAATGAATGCATTCTCTAAAACTCAACTCTTGTGTTTCAACAAAGCTTTGTAAATCATGATTTTTCAATTCTTCAGAGGTTCATTTGAGCTCTTTTTGTGTGAGTGTGTGTCTCTACTGATCTCAGATTGGATCCTATCTGATTTTGGAAAAGTCCATTTAGCTCTGGGATAGATGGAGTTTTCTTTTGATCCAGACTATAAAGATTTTCAAAATGAAGAATAGGCTAACAATTTCCATAAGTTTTGGAGGAGCTTCAACATACAACAAAGGGTCTTTGCAAGTGAATCCAACTAAATCCAGTGCATTTCTGAGGTGTTTTGGAGTATTGCCCTTTCTCATGGTTGGTGCAATTTTGTTGGTATTTAAATTGCTGGAGCAACGACTGCGGATGTAATGAAACCCTGAAGAAAAATACTGAAAAGTAAAAAGCTATTGCTACAGCATCCAACGCTGGTGCAATCACATTGTAGGAGCAATTCTGTGTAGTCAACAATTGTTGCAGCAGCAATGACTGCAGGTGCAATTCTTCTGAATCCTGCTGTCTGCAGGAGTAATGCTGATAATCCGCATTGCGGGTGCAATGGTTGCTGCTGCAATGAAAAATATATGATTATGCTAAACACACAAGGTTGGCTAACTATGAGGACAACGTAGCCAAAAATTCCAAAAAGTGTATCAAAGCAAAAGCAAAAAAAAACTTCTGAAAAAGTAACCATTGCACCTGCAAACCATTGCTCTAGCAGTGGTTGCTCCAGCAATACAATTTGAATTCTTCACATATACTTTGTAGAGTTTCCATTTCTACAACAACTTGTGCAGGAGCAACAAGTATTTTCTACAACAAGTTTTTACGACAACATGTTTTTCCACCTTGAAGGTGGAGAACCCGGCGACGGTGGCAAAAACTTGTTGTAGAAAATATATGTGCAAGTGTACACAGTCTTTAACAATTAGGAGTTGACAAGAGTTTCACAGTTTTTCGTTTCCAATTCTACAAATGGTGATTCCTATTGTAATTCTTTATTTGATGCTATATAAATATTAAAACATGCTTTTTAATGAATGCATTCTCTAGAAACTCAACTCTTGTGTTTCCACAAAGCTTTGTAAATCATGATTTTTCAATTCTTCAAAGGTTCATTTGAGCTCTTTTTGTGTGAGTGTGTGTCTCTACTAATATCAGATTGGATCCTATCTGATTTTGGAAAAGTCCATTTAGCTATGGGATAGAAGGAGTTTGCTTTTGATCAAGACTATAAAGATTTTCAAAATGAAGAATAGGCTAACAATTTCCATAAGTTTTGGAGGAACTTCAACATACAACAAAGGGTCTTTGCAAGTGAATCCAACTAAATCGAGTGCATTTCTGAGGTGTTTTTGAGTATTGCCCTTCTCAGGGCAGGCGCAATTTTGTAGGTATTTAAATTGCTGGAGCAACGACTGCAGGTGCAATGGTTACTTTTTCAGAAGTTTTTTTTTTTTGCTTTTGCTTTGATACACTTTTTGGAATTTTTGGGTCCATTGTCCTCCTCGTTGTTCCCCTATAATTATCACTTTGCACCGCTTGGTCTGCCACTTGCGCCAGCCACATGTGTTGCTGACACCATTGCACTAGCAATGGTTGCTCCAGCAATTCAATTTGAATTCTTCACATATACTTTGTAGAGTTTCCATTTCTACAACAACTTGTGCAGGAGCAACAAGTATTTTCTACAACAAGTTTTTACGACAACAAGTTTTTCCACCTTCAAGGTGGAAAACCTTGAAAGTGGAAAACCCGGCAACGGCGACAAAAACTTGTTGTAGAAAATATATGTGCAAGTATACACAGTCTTTCACAATTAGGAGTTGACAAGTGTAAAGGAAGAGTTTATGCTTTTTGGGCTTGTTTCTTATCTTGGAGACATAATTATCACTTTGCACCGCTTGGTCTGCCACTTGCGCCTGCCACATGTGTTGCTGACACCATTGCTCCAGCAATTCAATTCGAATTCTTCACATATACTTTGTAGAGTTTCCATTTCTACTTTGCACCGCTTGGTCTGCCACTTGCGCCTGCCACATGTGTTGCTGACATCATCACATTGTAGGAGCAATTCTGTGTAGTCTTCAGTTGTTGCAGTAGCAACGATTGCGGGTGCAATTCTTCTGAATCCTACTGTCTGCAGGAGTAATGCTGATAATCCGCATTGCCGGTGCAATGACTGCTGCTGCAATGAAAAATATATGATTATGCTAAACACACAAGAGTTTCACAGTTTATCGTTTCCAATTCTACAAATGCTGATTCCTATTGTAATTCTTTATTTGATGCTATATAAATATTAAAACATGCTTGTTATGTAAATCTATCTTAAAAAGGAAATTATGTTAATCTATCTAAAAAAGAAATAAAACTATCTTAAAAACTTGTAAAATAAAACTAGAGAAAAAAGTAGTGAATGAATCTTCTTTGTAGAAATTGAAGGGTATTTATAGGCTTCAAGGTGTATTGTTATAATTTATACTTTATACGGATAGATGCATTGAAGAGGAACTTTTTGCAGATTTGCTCTTTTTCGTTCTCATATAATTTATGACTTGAAGTTGAATTCTCCTTTGATTATGAAACTGCAAAAGATTTTTTTAGTTTTGACGATGGTCAAATTCTACATGAAAGTTCGGAGGCTTGGCAAGATTGGCAAGATGTCGCAGTGAGGAACATTGTCAATACCTACGGGCATGCGATTTTTAACTCACGCGAACGATGTCGTTCGACTATTGAATAGGAGTAACCGCGGGTATTGGCCTTGCCACCTAATCTTTCGAACTTGCACGACGTGTTCCACGTGTCGCAACTTCGGAAGTATATTCCGGATCCATCTCATGTGATTCAAATGGATGATGTGGAGGTGCGGGACAATCTCACTGTGGAGACGACGCCTGTACGAATTGAGGATCATGAGGTGAAGACTTTACGAGGTAAGGAGATCAACCTGGTGAAAGTGGTCTGGTTAGGAGCTGCTGGTGAGAGCATGACTTGGGAGTTGGAGGGTAAGATGCGAGAATCCTATCCGGAGCTGTTTGAATCAGCTATGATTTCGAGGTCGAAATATTCTAAGTGGGGGAGAGTTGTAACGCCCTAAAATAATTTAATTATTTATTTAATTGAATTATTTAAGGATTGCAATATTTTAATTAAATTAAAAATAATAACGCGTGTTTTCTTTGATGAAAGGAGGTGTTGCAAGTGATGGAGGAGTGGCGTGTGAGTCCCAATAGGCCCACATCCATTCGAAACTAACCTAGGTGTTGGGGGTTAGAGTGTTGCGCCTCACTTTGTCAAAAAAAGAAAGAAAGAAAGTCGAAGGTGAGAAGAGAGAGAGAGAGAGAGAGCGCGCGGCGAGAAGAGAAGAGAAAGAGGAAGATTTCGCAAGTTTTGGGAAGAAGTGATCGTGTGTTGCTGTGGTTCTTGTCTGTGCTTTCCCTTCGTCTTCTTCGGAGCTCACGTATTCGAGGTAAGGGTGGGTTTTAACATTTATAATGGGTATGATGGTGGTATGTGGGTAGTTAGGGTTTGGGTGATTTTCGCATGATGTTGTTATTCGTGTTAATTTGATGAATTGCGAAGTTGTTATTGTTATGGCGAATTGTTGTTGTCGTTGCATCGTGTTGCTTGATTATTGATTGTTGCGTGATTTTGATGATGATGTTGCGTGTTGTTACATATTCGTTGTAATTATTGATTGTTGCCAAGTTTTGTGTCGTGCGTTGTGTGGTTGTCGGTGTGGCGTTGTTGCCGTGTGTCATGGTGGGGGCGTGTGTAATGCTGATAATCCTGCAGGTGTTGCAGCAGCAGTCATTGCACCAGCAATGCGGATTATCAGCATTACTCCTGCAGACAACAGGATTCAGAAGAATTGCACCTGCAATCACTGCTGCTGCAACAACTAAAGACTACACAGAATTGCTCCTACAATGTGATGATGTCAGCAACCCACGTGGCAGGCGCAAGTGGCAGACCAAGCGGTGCAAAGTGATAATTATGTCTCCAAGATAAGAAACAAGCCCAAAAAGCATAAACTCTTCCTTTACACTTTGCTTCAGGTTGGTCTGCCACTTGCGCCTGCCAAATGTGTTGCTGACACCATTGCACTAGCAATGGTTGCTCCTGCAATTCAATTTTGAATTCTTCACATATACTTTGTAGAGTTTCCATTTCTACTTTGCACCGTTTGGTCTGCCACTTGCGCCTGCCACATGTGTTGCTGACATCATCACATTGTAGGAGCAATTCTCTCTTCTTTATTCTCTTATGTGATGTCTCATATTTGTTCTTGCTCAAGTTTTGGTTATTTTCATAACAGTTTTTGTAAACAAATTTAATCAATTGTTCATATTAACATGTTATATAATTAAGTTAATTTAAAGGAAATAATATAATTGGTTATTAAAATTAACTTAACCCACTATGAAATGAAGGGTTAAACTTCAATATACCACTCAATTATCCAAGAACAAAATCCAAGAACCACTCAAATCCGAAATCAAAAACAACAACTAAAACTTAAATTATCCAACATTGTTAACATCAAATAATGCTTAACAGACCACCAGCAACTAACATCAGCAAGCACCACCGGCAACCACCATCAGCAACCAAATGACGATAACATCTACAAAAACAGAGCATACTTTTTACCAAAAACAGAGCACACTTTTTACCAATTTTAACAAATTCAACATAAATTATTTTATGTAATTTTACCAAGTTTAATATAAAAGAAGGATAAAAAGAAAGGATTAAAGCTTGACAAATTTAAGAAAGCATGCTTGCCCTATCAGTGCGTAGAAAATTACTAGAGCAAGCCTCTCTCTCATTTTAAATATTAATTAGAAATGTCCATTTCGGTAATTTGTAACATCAATTTCTCCAACTATACTCACTCAAATTCAATCAAACCAGTGCCAAAATGACAAGTAACAAGTCTATTTTATATCAAAATAAACCACATGAAATTTGGATAACCAGAAAGTTCACGAATTTACAGGAACCGAACCTATGTCCAGAAAGTTTCCAACAGAATTTGCAACTCAATAATTGGATCAATTAGCATCATCAATCGTGACAACTTCAACAACCACATATATCAACAACATATTAACTTAAAAATACATACATTCATGGGAACATCATTGACCTATATCAGTGTTGCAATTACGAATAAGCAACTGACAAGGATTCAATGTCACATGGAATTGATGCAAAAACAAGCAACTTAACTTCAAAACTCTGCTCCTGCCCTTACATTATGATCTAACTAATTTAAATATCAAAACACAAAGAGCACAACAAACTTTGATTTGTCAGATTGTCACAAATACAATGTTTCTCAATGAAACAACAAGCACATATCAAAGTACATACTCATTAAAAAGCATGTTTCAGCTAAAACTTGTGGAAAGACAATCTTAATGTTCAGATCTCGAAACATTTTCCTTATACGGTGAAACATGCAAGATTGTGTAAAGGCGGTGCAAAGTACTTTTATGTACTTTAATGCAAACATTGAGTATGACAAGTGTAAACGAGACCAATTGGAATAAAGTTACGAAAGTGTTTTCAAACTCAATACCAAGCTTATGTGGGCGAATAAAGAGTTTCTATACTCAATTCGTTAATTCAAGATTGTTTTCCAGCAAGTTAAGGTCCTTCTGAGAATGTCGATTCTCGATTAATCAATTGTAAGACTTGACGAATTTTTGAGGACAAAAATCTTCCAAGTTGGGGTGTAATGTAACATCCCCAAAATAATTATCGAAATTATTTTGAAGTCGAGTGAATTAATTATTTATAATTAATTGATAATTGAGGTTTTGAGAAAATTAGTTGGAATTGATAAAGAATTGTTGAGTAAATAGGACCCATTAGGAATTAGAGGGAAGGGTGAGGGCATTTAAGGGTTTTCACCCAAACATATTATTTAATAATATGTGTATATTTGAAAGAAAGAAAAGAAAGAGAATTAAGAAAGAAAGAAAGAAAGGAAGCGAAACAGAGAAGAGAAAAGAGAGGAAATGAAGAAAGAAAGAAAAGAAGTGGGTTTGATGGAAGAAGAGAAAAAGGGGATACCTAGGTTCATCAAAACATCATCCCTCCTACACGAAAAATGATCAACATTTCTTCCTCTTCATTTTGATCCCAAAAACATCAACAACCATTCACTCTCCTTCAATCCAGCATTTTCGATTTTGAAGCTCAAAAGTGAGGTTATGGGAGCTTTCTTCTTCTTTTAGGTAGTTTGGAAGCTTGGGAAACACAAGCAAGAGCTTGATTTCTAAGTTGGGTTGGAGAAATCAATGTTTGGTTGAGTAGGGTTATGGAGCTCAAATTTGGGGTTTTATGTGTTGAAGCAAATTAGAGGTTAGGGATGATGAATAGTATTCTTGGGTGCCTCATGGTTGAATGGAAAGCTTTGGAAGCGGATACGGGTGTCGCCGGAACGTGGAATTGATTCGGGGAACCGTTCGTGTGGTTATGTCAGAAATGCAATTTTGTGGAAAGTCTCGGTTAGTTGCGATTTTCATCACAACTGGTGAGTTTTACTCATGTTTTGGTTTTGATTGATGAGTTTGATGTGTCGAACTTGGATTTGGAAAACCGTTATTTTAAAACTATACGTATTTTGACATAAACGATGATTTTTGAGGTTTATGTTTTGATTGATGAACTGATGATGTTCATTGTTATTTGAATATGTTTTTGGACTGTTTTTATGTTGGGACTGGACTGAACAGGTATCGGAATTGATCGGAAAGATGAAAAACGAAAAAAGGGGACAAAACCAAAGTTTTGTCAGGGACGCACGACCCGGGCGCCCCAAGCGCACGGACCGTGCGCCTCGTTCTGTCTCCGTCTTCAAAATTGAATTCTAAGGGCGCACGAACCGTGCGCAGTGTTCTGTCATAATTTTACAAACTTGTCCGAAAGGTTCCCGTTCGATTCCAATCCTCTCCTAATCCTTTCCTAACCATTTTCCAATGGTTTTGGCTATGTTTTAAGAGGTTTATGAAAAATGTTTTAAGGTTATAAACCTTTCGAAAAACCGAACTTAGAGCACGTCTGAGGACATGTTTTGTCAAAAAGGAAACGGACTATAAGTCCTAATTGGTATTGTATAATTGACGCGGGATGTTTATTACTTATTCATCTAAACCGGTCTATGATTCACGATATATAAATTATATCGAATATAAAAAGGCGACCCAATGCGGGTGGATATATAAATTATATCGAGTATAGGAGCCGGCCCAATGCGGGTGGATATATAAATTATATCGAGTGTGGGTGACGACCCACGAGATTAACATACTAGGCGGGGAAGTCATGATCCTTAAACCTAGGCCCGTATACCATTAGGGAAAGTACTATTGGTAAGGGGGTTCACCGGGATTTTGGACATGATTGCAGTCGGTGTTATGTTAAAAGTTTTGTTGTACGATACACAGGGATTGAGCACTGGATTGCAGTCGGTGTCGTGTTGAAATAAAATGCACGTGGTTATGAATTAAACCACGAATGAAAGAGAGTTCTATAATACGGTTCACCGGGATTTAGCACAGGATTGCAGTCGGTGGCGTGTTAAGTTAAATAGGATTCACAATTGAACCGAGAGCGTTGTTAGGGGTCTCGTAGAACTCACTGAGATTGTATATCATTGTTTATATGTAGTTGTTTTACAGAGAAACAAGGAAAGAGGAGATCCAAGAGACACGAGTAGGTTGTACTTGGGTGGTTACTGAAGACTTAGCTTTTATATTTAAGGTTATGTTTTTCCCTATTATCTAAGTATCATAACTCTATGACTATAACGGATGTAAACATTATGTATTTGTTTCCGCGCTTTCTTGTATGATATTGAACACTATATCTTGCTGATGTTGATGGTCAGGGAACCGTTGTGGTTTTAACTATGTTTAAAATTGTTTTGGTATTATTCCGCGAAAAATTTATAGTGGTGTTCAGTATCTAGACAGGAAATAATATCTCTGATGTATTAGGGATGCTGCACTTTGGCATTTCTACTCGTTAGAAATACCAGGGTGTTACATGTCTTGTTCCATTTTTGAAAGATCCTCAGCTTTTAGCGTTGCAGAACACAAATTCTTAAAGCATTGACTTATTTCAATGAGCGGATTCAAAACATGTGTTGGCAACTAACTAAAAGTGATAGGAAGTACGCACTCCATGAATACATGACAATCATGGCTCTTCATCCCACGCAACCTCCCATTATCCACATCCGCACATCTAGATAAATTGGAAGAATAACGGTTTGGCATTTTCAACTCTTTTATCCACTGATAAACTGCTTTCGCTTGTTCGCTAGATAAAGTATAATTGGCTTTGGGTTTCAAATTCCTAGTACCTTGCTCAACCAACAACAAATCCTTTCGTCTACAGTAATGATCTATATCCTTCCTAGCTTTCTCATTGTCTTTCGTTTTGCCTTTCACGTTCATGACAGTGTTAAATATGTTGTTAAAAAATTCTTCTCTATATGCATTACATCGAGATTGTGTCTCAATAGATTATCTTTCCAATAGGGAAGTTCCCAAAAAATACTTTTTTTTGTTCAATTGTGTCATTGTCCATAGCCATCTAGACGAGAAACAACACTTGCTACGACTTCCACAGTAGGGATCTCCCTAGCACTATTCCAAACTTCCTCTAGTGTCAACCTACGAGGAGGTCCAGCTGTTTCAACATTTCCCTTGATGAACGCATATTTCTGCTTTCTAAATGGGTGATCCATATGTAAGAACCTACGGTGCGAGTCAAACCATGAAGTTTTTCCTCCGTATTTAAGAGTAAAAGCCTTTGTGTCAACCATGCAAATCGGACACGCCATCTTATCATGTGTCCCCCCATCCAGACAACATTCCATAGGCAGGGAAGTCTTTAATGGTCCACATCAAAGCCGCCCTCATCACAAAATTTTGTTTGCGTGCTGCATCATAAGTTAACACACCATTCCACAACCTTTTTAGGTCATCAATCAAAGGTTGCAAATATATGTCAATACCAGCTATTGGATTACTTAGCCCTGGAGTACCTACTTGATGTGGGAGCTACTACTTCAACCGGAACATTAACCCTAGGAACTGCAGCTACCCCTGGTCCTACTTCCCCGTGACGACTCCATATCCAATAATTGGCCTAAACCCATTATTGTACAAATCAACTCTAACTTCTTCTTCATTTTTTATAAATCGAAATGAACATTTAAAGCACAGGCATCTAATTCCGCCTTGTCGCGCAAATTCTTCATGACGCTTAGCACAAAAAATAAACTCTTCTACTTCTTCTACAAAACGTCGCTTTAAACCGGATCTTCCATGAAATAATCGATCATACATCCAACTACGATCCATAATTTCAGGATCTATGTACCACACTACAATAAATATTATCATTATCATAATTTAGGGATCTATGTACTAACAGCATAAATAACATTTTGACTAAATAATAACTATAAATTACTATGTTTTAAACAAACTATCCAATTTTTTATTATCAATAAATTAAATATCATAACTATTCAAAGTAAATGAAATAAACTATCAAATATTAATTTTTGATATATATATTGATATATTAATTAACATCAACAGAAATTAATAATATTTCGTATTTATCTAAAAATTACAAACAATAGAAATTAATAATTACATTGACTTTATTTTTTAACTAATATATTATTATATTTCGGATTTATTAATTACATTGACTTTGTTTTTTAACAAAGTAAATGAAATAAACTATCAAATATTACTTTCTGATATATCTTGATATATTAATTACTTTATTTTTTATAAACTATTATATTATAATATTAATATTAATATATTATAATATTTGATATTTACTTAATAAAGAAATTCAAACTAATAAAATCAAATAACATTTTATACCAACTAATGACTTTGATAACTAACCGTAGTGAAGAGAAGGTTATATGACTTGATGCGAATCCCCAACTCAAACAAAGAAGAAAAGAGAGGAAAGCAAACTCAAACAATACCTAAACAAACAACACCACGATTAGTAACTAACTCATATTATAAAATAATTCATAAACTAAAACTATTAACTCATGTTACAAGAAGAAGAGAATTCGTAGGGAGGAAGAGAGGAATTTCAAGAAGAGAATTTGGGTGTGAAGAAGAAATGTTGAGAAGAAATTTGAAGAAGTTATATATATAGGAATTTCAAAAATCCGCCGATAATGTCAACTACCGGCGGATTGAATATATTTTCGGCGGATTAGGGTATTTTCGGCGGATTTTAATGACTTACCGGCGGATATTTAAAAATTTAAATTTCGCGTATTTTCAAAAATATCTGCCGGAAATGGCGTTTCCGGCGGATTTTGGCCGTTGTGTCATTTTCGGCGGATTTTAATGACTTACCGGCAGATTTTTTAAAATTTAAAACTCCCGCATTTTCAAAAATATCCGCCGGAAATGACGTTTTCGGCGGAATTTTTTTAAAAAAAATTATATTTCGTCCACAAATCCGCCGGAAATACCTAATAATCCGCCGGAAAATCCCACAAATCCGCCGGTAATGTTTCGGCGGATAAAATCCGCCGGTAATTCCTAAAATCCGCTGGAAAGTCCTGACCGGAAAATCCAATTATTCTTGTAGTGATTGCTAGGTTGGGGTTCTCCATTGAAATTGAGTGCTTTGATTTCTCGGGTTTTGCTAAGAGGAAAAGCTAAAGATTATGCTAAAGTTATGGTACATAATTAAAAGACGGTAAAATAATCCTTAAGAGGTATTGGTGAGGTGAGTGATTGGAATTCACCGAGATTCTTTGAAATCTCACCCTTTATGTTTTTGTGGTTTTCTGATAAGCAAGGGAAGCAAGGTTATCAGAAGTAAAGGAAATATTTATGGTTTTGAAGCAAAATAGATATTTTGTCAATTGAACTTTTGGAGGAAAACCCACATTTTTGTATATATACGTATCTATGTACTTTTGGACATACAAAGAAAATGTATAAGTTAGTATAGTGCATTTCAAAACTAATAAGAATATTGTAGTATTGTATATTTTTATATTCTAGTAAGTGCAAAGTACTTTTGAAACCAAACTAATTCTTTTGTATTATACATATCCTTACAATCTCAACAAAACTATATTTTTGAAGATTAAAGAAGTAGATATATTTTGTTTAATATATTTATCAATGGATTTTACTAAGCGATTATATCTCAGTATTGAGATAAGTGTATGTTTCATACTCGAATGGACTTATTGACTCCTTGATTTCCCCAAACAGGATCTCAGGATTAGTATCGGAAGGATACTAAAGGTTGTTTTATTGAGTCTTTGAGAGTCGAAAATAATTCACTCGGCTGAAAGACGCTTACGCATTCGCTGATATTCAATATTAAAGTAAATACTAATCTTTGAAGTCAACTAGAAGATTGGGGATGGTACAAATCACGTAAAAGAAAGGAGAGCAGTGTTCCCGTGACAGTGAGTGTATGATTTTGAACTGTAGTGGCTGCAAGTGTCGGTCGGGCTGAGGGCCGAGATGCTTACCATTCTGAGAAGCTAGCTCGCTTCGAGTCATTGCCGAGATGGTTGCTGAGATGGGAGTTGTATGTTGACCGAGATGTTACTACTCATATTGATCCAGTGAGGGGGTAGTACTTGCACACACTCCGATGCTTAAGTCACCAAAGTGTCCTCACGTGGCACGTTTCAACAGGTGCTCCGCAAGCGTGTCTGGACCGTTGGATGGAAAGGGCGCATTTGCGCCATTGGTTTAGATGGATTGTGGACTTTGCCAGATTGAGCCTAGGAATGTTTGGCCGATCCGGAACAGTTTCCCCCCAAGTCGGGGTTTTAGGGATGATGAGCCTCGACTTGAGAATAGTAGATCGGCCTTGACCGATTTAGCTTTCCTTGGATAACTGACCCCGTTATTTGAGTGTGACACTGAGATGATGGGCTCGGGTTTCGGTGACGTCAAATGATGCCTTTCTTTTCAAGATAACGGGGTGGGATGTCGCTATTTCGGTTTCTGGGTTGATGTGTGTTTGAACGTCTTTCCAATGTTGGATTTGCTTGACAGTGATTGATGGTTGATTTGGCTTCTCAAGATGCCACGTGGAGTACTGTCCTTTGGTTTTTCGAGGGTTCACGTTATAATAACTCCCCAGACTAGCCCTCATTACCAATGCTCCATTATGACTGTTAATTAAGGTTGCATCGTTTGATATACCCTCGCTTCATTACTATCTCCTTAGTATAAATAGGTGTATACTTTCCTCATTTGTACGTTTCTGCTCTGTGTTGTATCAAGTACCCGACTTAGATTTCTGATCTAATATCATCCGAGACTCCACCTTCTGCAATCGACTATTCTCTTCTGAACATGTATTCTTCGTTTTCTTATCTTTACTTTACCTCCCTCCTTCGGCCGCTCGTTCTATCTTTGTTAGCTAGACATCGGCCGATTTTCTTGTAGCCAGATCTACCTTTTTCTAGCGAGGTCTTTCTTAGGAAGAGGGGGTTTTCATTTCTTCAAATTTTCTCCTTGGGGTTTATCGAGGACCCCTGAGAGACTGGGATTCGGTTTGGTCACGAGTAGAGATGCATTTGAAGGTTCAGTAATTGATTTGCTGAGTGGATTTCCTCCTTGTAGGTTATAACATGGTTCTTAGTAAGAACAACCCAAAGAAGGTTTCGTCGCCTTCGTCCATGTAGGAGGATGAGAATTACGCCTGAGATTGGACGGATGCTCCTCTCGAGGATGCTGCTGACCACTCCAGGAGAGGAGATGATGATGATGTTGAAGGAATGGATGGAGGGACCGAAGTAAGGGTCAGTTCGGACTCTGAATCTTCAAGTGGAAGTAGCTCCTCGAGAGAGAACACCTCGGCTGTTGGGCCGATTGATGAAGTTGAGGCGGCGCATCAAGATCAAGACCTTGAAAATATCGTTTGTGCCGAGATGCAGGATCAAGACCGAGTTCCTGAAGATTATAATTGGGTCAATGAAGAAATTCGCGAGATGGTCAGCAAGATTGGCCCGAATAGCAATCTTTTGGATACTTTCGTCTGGAAAATGGGTCATGTGCATCTAGAGAAGTGGAAAATTCGCAGAGTGTCGGCTGAGGAACGGGCGTACTGGTTGCTCCCTGAGAAGTATGCTTTTTACATCTACTATGAGACTCTAGCAAGGATTCATGCATGTCCTCATTATACCTTATACGAGAAGCATATCTTGAATGGCCTCTCTTTAGCTCAGACTCAGTTGCACTCTAATGTCTGGGCTTTTCTTCTTGCTTATTAGATCATCATGGACCAACTAGGTCGGTCTCTTTTAGATTCTTGGTTTTTTGCTCTTTTTACCTTTGTTCGTTCGAGGAAGAACGCTTGGGTCTCTTTCTGGGCTAGCGAGAAGAGCGATTTTAGCCTTTATTTGGATTCTCTTAAAGATTTCAAAGACTACTTCGCAAGCATAGTTGCGAGGAACCTGGCCTCCAAAAAGAAGTTGTCAAGGACTCAGCATGGGGTGACTGTGTGCTCAAGGTTTCCTTTAAGCTGGAATGAGGGCCATTATTCTCTCCATCCTTCTGATTTTCTTGTTTCTCCAGAAAATCTAGAAGCTGATGACCAGGAGTCCTTGAGGATGATCGAAAAGATGGCACCCTTGGGTGAAAAGGAGCTTATAGATACCCGGTCTTTGGTATCGGTTGAAATGTCTGCTGATCTCCGTCGAGCCTGGAGTATGTGCCCCCAGCTTTTATTGCTTTATTTTTAGTCATGTTTTGTTGTTTCCTAATATTTTGTTCCTTTTGTAGATAAGATGTCTCCGAAGTCATTTTATCTTCCATCTTGAAGAAAACTTTGACCACCACTCCCGGAAGTTCCTCGGCTGCTCCTGCCTTGACCCGGTTGCTCCTGATGTGACTCCGGCCACACTAGTGAGGACTGTGCTGCGAGTGGATCTTGAAAGGGAGATTTCTTTGAACATTCCCGACCCGAGTTCACTTCCAATTCAACCTACTCTTTCTCCTCGACTTTAATCTGCTCTTTCCGGCGATCGAAATGCTCAAGGAAGTAAGCGCCCTTCTAAAGGCGGTGAAAAGAAAAGTCACCACCAGAAGTCGAAGAAGAGTAGAAGCAAAGGTCATAAGGACAAGGTCCGGGAGGGTGTTGACTCTCTGTCATATGATGTAAGTTGTCTAATTTTAGGACCAATTGTGCGGGTTTTTGATTGTATCGTAGTCATTATCTGGGGATTTAGCTTAGTATTAGAGCATTGTAGTAGGAAGTCCTTTTGTAAGTCATTCCTTCAGTTTTGGAGTCAATTTGTACTTGAAGACTTCCAAATTGTTGTGGCATCATTCGGCACACCAGACACTTGCCCGGAAGTGCAACACAATTGGAAGGATTTTGGTTCTGTCTAATTTCGCGTCGCGACCAGGAGGGTTCGCGTCGCGAAGGTAGCATGAAAAAGGAGGAATTTTGTTTCTGCGCAATTTCGCGTCGCGACCAGCCACTTTTCAGCACCATCGCGTCGCGAAGGTATCGTTTCGCGTCGCGATGGAGACCAGAAATTAGGGTTTTAAGGATTTTTCAGCAAAAATACCAGGAGCTTGGTCATTGGAGCGCAGCTAGGGTTTGGAACAGCTTGGAGGTGCGATTTTGGAGTCTTCCAATCACTTGGGAACCTATGACTCCCTCTATTTGCTTTTTCTCCTTTATCTTAAGTTGTACTCTTTTCACCATGTGTAGCTAAATTCTTTTGATTAGGGAGAGATGATTCTCCCCAAACCTATGTTATGGATTCTTTGTTATGGTTAATACAATTATTTGTTTGATTCATCATAAGTCTATTCCTCTGAATGTAATGCTTTATAGTTACATATGATGATTATAATGATTTAGGTATGTGATCACATAGGGATATGGGTTGCATGCTTGATATGGGGTATTAGATCATGTACTTGTGATCACCATAGGAATATGGGATTGGATGCACGAATTCTCTAGTTCTTAAGTTTATTGCTTTACTAATTGGCATGATTCACCTAAGGAATTAGGGTAACTCAATTAGGTAAAAGGGGTTTTGAGGCAAGGAATTGTCCTTAACCTACTTTAGTGAATTGAATCTGGCGTTTCAAACAATTAATTTGTAATTAGCTGAAGGTCCATAAGATAGGTGAGGGGAGAGGATTCGACCCCTAATCGTTTTCTCGTTATTTCAACAACAGTTTTTATTTTCACGTTACTAAATTCAAAATCAAATCAATTTTCACAATCTAGAATTAATCAAATTTGCTATAGTTACAACACGCAATCCCTGTGGAATCGACCGATACTTACCGTAATTTTATTACTTGCAACATTTTCAGTACACTAAGAAGAATAGTGCGGAGAAGAAGTGATAAGTCTATTTTTAGAGTCTTTTTAATAGTTATTTTTCTTAAGTTTATTTGGTATTTTAATTATATTTTTGAGCTATTTTACTACAAATGTTTACTTTTTATTTTCAGGTGTTATTTTGAAGCAAAAGAGAAAATATGAGGAAAAATGAAGAAACAAAGAAAATATTTGAGGAGGAACAATTTTTAAGACCACTTGGCACTCAACAGGGCGCCAAGAGCGCCAAGCAGCAAAACTGGCGCAGCACAGGGCGCCAAGGGCGCCAAGCAGCAAAAACTGGTGCAGAGCCTGCGTACGACCCTGGCACATAGGCGCACGACCCTGGTGCAAAACTGGCGCAGAGCAGCCAAAATTGACTGGCCAGGGCGCACGACCCTGGCACATAGGCGCACGACCCATGCTTGCCAGCAACGCAGAACAGCTGTTGCCAGCACAAGGCGCACGACCCAGGCTCCATAGGCGCACGACCCTGGTGCAAAACTGGCGCAGAGCAGCCAAAATTGACTGGCCAGGGCGCACGACCCAGGCACATGGGCGCACGACCTGGCGCCAGACAAGTCAATTTTTTGGCTGCACCCACTTGCTGATGGCTATCTTTGCCAACTTGATTTGCCACTTTTTTTGGGACCATTTTGCCCCTCCACTCAAGTGCCTTGGCCCTCATATTTTCCTATAAATAGGACCTTGATCCTCACTTGTAACTAAGCTTGAATTTTGTTAGAAAATCAATGACAAAGACTCTCTAAGATTCATGACTTCAATTTACTCTTCATGCTTTTTATGATTCTTGCTCTTTTAAATTCTCGCTCTTTTACTTTCTCGCTCTTTTACTTTCTCGCTCTTTTATTTTCTCGCTATTTACTTTCTCACCCTTTTATTTTTTCAAGTCGTTTACTTTCCTTGCTATTTACTTTCTTGCCCTTTTATTTTCCAAGTCATTTACTTTCCTTGCTATTTACTTTCTTGCCCTTTTATTTTTCAAGTTATTTACTTTCCTTGCTATTTACTTTCTTGCACTTTTATTTTCTTGTCATTTACAATTCCGCTATTTATGTTTTTGCAATTTACCGCTTTCTTTTATTTCTCCCTATTTAATTTCATGTCTTCTCTTCTTCTTCTTCTTCTCTCATATTTAATATGAGTGAGTAGATACAAAATCTTGGGTTATTGGGAGTAATCCAATGATAGGTCCCTAATAATTCCCAAGACTATTCTCCATTCCAAATTGTTTTATATTTCAATCTAATTTTATTGCCCTTCAAATCTTATTTTAAACATCAAACGAAGAACCGAAAGGTGAAGTATTGATGTTGGATCTATGAAATTAGACAAGGGAATCAACACATGAGAATAGTTTTGAAACTCTTGAGACATTATAAAGGTGTTATGCTTAATGGGTTTTGGTGACAATCAACCATGAGAATAGGCTTGATTGTTAGTTCAAAACACGCTCTTGTACTCCGAAAGGAGACATTAGTTATATTCGCTGCCTTGTCTTTGAAATATATTACTCTTATAATTTGTTGAATAGTCTAAAGAAATTATTTTGGTTCCTTATTGTTGTGATAAAACTATAAACCTGAGATTGTTTGTTTTTATTTCTAAATTTTACAACTCCTAAAACCATTCCTTCTAGCTAATCAACTTTGGAAAATTAAATTGGTAATCACTTAGGCTCTCCCTGTGGATCGATAACTCTTTTATTACGCGACAAGACCGTGCACATGCGGCCAATCAAGTTTTTGGCGCCGTTACCGGGGAGGCAGTGATATTAATTAAGTTTTTCGAAACTGGTTAGACTGAAGTTTTATTTTCTTTATTTTTACTTTTTCTTCTCTTGTCCCTCGAATGCGAAGAACCGGAAGTTTCGGTGAAGCTGTTCAACAAATTCCCGAAATCGAAAGGTTCTTACATAGGAGGAGGAGAGAAATTCCCGATAACCAAATGGCGGCTAATGAAAATCGTGCTCTCAAAGAGTACGCAACACCTTCAGCGGAAGCATCGGCTGTCATTGTACATCCAAATGTGGAAGCCCCTAATTTTGAACTCAAATCATCTCTGCTTTCAATGGTTCAACAAAACCAATTTTCTGGTTCTCCCACGGAGGACCCAAATCTTCATATTTCAATTTTTCTGGAATATTGTGGAACTCTCAAATTAAACGGGGTACCTCAAGATGCCATAAAACTAAAGCTCTTCCCTTTTTCATTAAGGGATAGAGCAAGAGCATGGCTACATTCTTTGCCTTCGGAATCCATTACCAGCTGGGGCCAATTAAAACAAACCTTTCTTACTAGGTTCTTTCCCCCAAGTAAAACAGCTCAAATGAGAAGTCAAATTACTCGATTTTCTCAAAACGACGGGGAATCTCTTTATGATGCTTGGGAACGTTTCAAAGAAATGTTAAGGCTATGCCCCCATCATGGACTACAGAAATGGCTCGTTGTTCACACATTTTATAATGGGTTACAATATGCAACTAGAATGACTGTTGATGCAGCTGCAGGTGGAGCTTTGATGAACAAAAATTTTGCTGAAGCTTATGCACTCATTGAAGATATGGCTCAAAACCATTGTCAATGGGCAAGTGAGCGAGCCATAGCAGATAAACCAGCAACATCAAAAGAGCCAGGTAAATATGAAATATCTGCTGTTGATCATCTTGCCTCAAAAGTGGACGCACTTTTTCAAAAATTTGAAAAATTAAATGTAAGTGCCGTCTCACAAACTTTTTCTCCTACTACTCCACCATGTGAATTGTGTGGGGTTGTTGGCCATATTGGAGCTGAATGCCAGCTTGAGGCATCTTGTACTGGAAATGAGCATATTAACTATGCTCAAAAGGAAGATCCATTTTCAAATACTTATAATCCTGGGTGGAGGAATCATCCAAATTTTTCCTATAAAAATCCTCCACCCAATCCAGCACCTAGACCACTTCCTGTCTTTCAAAATCAAAGGGTTTTTAACAACCCACAAAACAACCCGCAAAAGTCGAACTTGGAATTTTTGATGGAAAAATTTGTGTCATCTCAAACCAAACAAAATGAAGAATTCAAAAATCAAACTGGTTATTTGAATGACACACTTATCAAATTAGAATAAAAAATCGACTCTATTGCCGCTCATAGTGAGATGCTTGAAAATCAAATAACTCAAGTGGCAACACAGGTGGCTTCATCCTCTAAATCTTCGGGGGTATTTCCAGGACAGCCTGAACAAAATCTAAATGGCCAAATATATGCCGTCACCCTTAGAAGCTGAAAACAATTAGAGGAACCAAGAGCAAACCAAGGAAAAATTGTGAGTGAAAAACATAATTTACCATGTGAGCAAGAAGAGAAAGAAAAAGAGAAAGAACTAGAAAAAGAAAAAAAGAAAGAACCAGAAAAAGAAAGAGAAGAACCAAACATCCCCCCACCACCATACGAAGCATCTCCTTTATCTTATTTTTCACCTTCATTTGTGAAAATAACATTTGATTTGAGGGGAATTGAAAATAAGATCTTATTGCTTTTACAACTTCCATTTTACAAGCCATGAGATCCAGGAATATGTTTTCATTCTTCATGTGTAACTTGGTCTTTATGCTTCAAGCAATGGGACCCAGGAATAACTTTCCAAAGGGAAAAGGTCAAGCTAATGACCATAAACGAGCGATGCGTGGGAGGCAACCCACGAGTTTACCTATGTTTTGTTTTCCTGGAAAAAGCAGAAAAGCTACAAAATGCCAATCAATGTGAGCTTTCTTACCCCTCTCATATATTCTATTCTGATTTACATTGAGGACAATGTTTGGTCCAAGCATGGGGGGTATTTTATTGCTTTTCTTGGGTATGTCTTTATTGCTTTACTAAGTTTTTATCTTTTTGTACTTTGAGTTGTATCTCCTCCCTCCATGATGAAACTTTGTGAACCCTAAGCATGTTCCCTAAGCATGTTTTAGATAAGCCTTTTCTGGACAAAAATAATTTTTCAAATTTTCATTAGCAATCATCTAGGTGGACTGGTTGGGAACAACAAAATTGTATCATGATTCGATTTCTACTTCTAGGGCTTTTTCACACACCCACTATTGAGACTTTTTTTTCAGTTATTAATACAATTAGAAGGACTGAAAAGAAACTACTAACCTGGTTCTCTTGGTGACATTCACTGGATGCGCGGTTACTGGAGAAAAACGTCTGAGTTGTGGTATTAAAAAAAAAAGAAAAAAAAAGTAAAATAAAATAAAATAATAATAATAAAATAAAAATGCAAAACCAATTCAAAATGCAAAAATTGGTGCATTTTAAGTGTCAAAATGAATGGTTAGCATATTAAATCAAAAAAAAAATGCTTGAATGCCCAACATATAAAGACCCTCCTTTGAGACCCGGTCTTAGTGAATGAAGGACCCAAGCTTAAGAATGCTAGGGAACCGGTTCTACGATGACATTGATATCCTCTCTAAAGTAATGATATTTTAAAACTGTCTCCCAATTCCACAAGAAGCCCGGATAGTAGTTCTCAAACCAAAGTGTTAGAATTGCCCCACAGTTCACTTAAGGTTTCGATATGAAAATAAATTCCCTTCAAGCATAGGGGAGTTTGATAAGTCTATTTTTAGAGTCTTTTTAATAGTTATTTTTCTTAAGTTTATTTGGTATTTTAATTATATTTTTGAGCTATTTTACTACAAATGTTTACTTTTTATTTTCAGGTGTTATTTTGAAGCAAAAGAGAAAATATGAGGAAAAATGAAGAAACAAAGAAAATATTTGAGGAGGAACAATTTTTAAGACCACTTGGCACTCAACAGGGCGCCAATGGCGCCAAGCAGCAAAACTGGCGCAGCACAGGGCGCCAAGGGTGCCAAGCAGCAAAAACTGGCGCAGAGCCTGCGCACGACCCTGGCACATAGGCGCACGACCCTGGTGCAAAACTGGCGCAGAGCAGCCAAAATTGACTGGCCAGGGCGCACGACCCTGGCACATAGGCGCACGACCCAGGCTCCATAGGCGCACGACCCTGGTGCAAAACTGGCGCAGAGCAGCCAAAATTGACTGGCCAGGGCGCACGACCCAGGCACAAGGGCACACAACCCTGGCGCCAGACAAGTCAATTTTGGCTGCACCCACTTGCTGATGGCTATCTTTGCCAACTTGATTTGCCACTTTTTTTTGGACCATTTTGCCCCTCCACTCAAGTGCCTTGGCCCTCATATTTTCCTATAAATAGGACCTTGATCCTCACTTGTAACTAAGCTTGAATTTTGTTAGAAAATCAATGACAAGATTTCCTCTAAGATTCATGACTTCAATTTACTCTTCATGCTTTTTATGATTCTTGCTCTTTTAAATTCTCGCTCTTTTACTTTCTCGCTCTTTTATTTTCTCGCTATTTACTTTCTCGCCCTTTTATTTTCCAAGTCATTTACTTTCCTTGCTATTTACTTTCTTGCCCTTTTATTTTCCAAGTCATTTACTTTCCTTGCTATTTACTTTCTTGCCCTTTTATTTTCCAAGTCATTTACTTTCCTTGCTATTTACTTTCTTGCCCTTTTATTTTCCAAGTCATTTACTTTCCTTGCTATTTACTTTCTTGCACTTTTATTTTCTTGTCATTTACAATTCCGCTATTTATGTTTTTGCAATTTACCGCTTTCTTTTATTTCTCGCTATTTAATTTCATGTCTTTTCTTCTTCTTCTTCTTCTTCTTCTTCTTCTTCTTCTCTCATATTTAATATGAGTGAGTAGATACAAAGTCTTGGGTTATTGGGAGTAATCCAATGATAGGTCCCTAATAATTCCCAAGACTATTCTCCACTCCAAATTGTTTTATATTTCAATCTAATTTTATTGCCCTTCAAATCTTATTTTAAACATCAAACGAAGAACCGAAAGGTGAAGTATTGATGTTGGATCTATGAAATTAGACAAGGGAATCAACACATGAGAATAGTTTTGAAACTCTTGAGACATTATAAAGGTGTTATGCTTAATGGGTTTTGGTGACAATCAACCATGAGAATAGGCTTGATTGTTAGTTCAAAACACGCTCTTGTACTCCGAAATGAGACATTAGTTATATTCGCTGCCTTGTCTTTGAAATATATTACTCTTATAATTTGTTGAATAGTCTAAAGAAATTATTTTGGTTCCTTATTGTTGTGATAAAACTATAAACCTGAGATTGTTTGTTTTTATTTCTAAATTTTACAACTCCTAAAAACCATTCCTTCTAGCTAATCAACTTTGGAAAATTAAATTGGTAATCACTTAGGCTCTCCCTGTGGATCGATAACTCTTTTATTACGCGACAAGACCGTGCACTTGCGGCCTATCAAGAAGGTCGTTGATCTGAATGCAGCGCTTGAGCAAAAGAAGACTGAGTTGGAAACAATCATCTCGGAGTTAGAGTCTAAGGTGGCCACTAGGAGGGAGAAAGGAATAGGGCGGTTACAGGTGAGAGAGAACTACTGAGCTGGCTAAGGTAGTTGGTGAAGAGTGTTTTAATAATGCCATAGAACAGATCCGCTTTCTGAACCCAGGTCTCTAATTTACCACTGGGGGCATGAATACCCGCCTCAATGTAGTTGGTGGTCAATTGGTGGAGATTATAGCTGATGATGACATTGAAGTTGAGAATAGTTAAATTTCGGTCTTCTTTGTAAGAATTTGACAATGTTCTGATCATAATCCAGCGCGTTCTGACTACTATCACTTTACTCGGTTATATATATTTTTTCCATTTTTTTCGATCCGTTGTGCTTTATCTCGGTTTATTCTTTGAATGTCTGCGCGTTTTAGATTGACTTGGTAGCTCGCTTTAGGTTTTAAAACTTCTAAGTGTAATATGGAACTCTTTGAGCTCGTTTAGTCAAGTAGATCGACTTGGGACTAACTTAGCTGTAGAGTTATCGCATTTAACTTTATAGAATGCAATGTCAAACTCCTTGAGCTCGATTAGCCAAGTAGACTGACTTGGGACTAACTCGGCTGTAGAGTTACCGCATTTAATTTTGGAGAATGCGATGTCGTACTCTTTGAGCTTGGTTAGCCAAGTAGATCGACTTGTGACAAACTCGACTGTAGAGTTGTCACATTTAACTTTAGAGAATGCGATGTCAAACTCCTTGAGCTTGGTAAGCCAAGTAGATCGACTTGGGTTTAACTCGGCTGTAGATTTATCGCATATAACTTTCGAGAATTTGATGTCGAACCCCTTCTGCTCGGTTAGCCAAGTAGATCGACTTGGGACTAACTCGGCTGTAGAGTTATTGAATTTAACTTTGGAGAATGCGATGTTGAACTCCTTGAGCTTGGTTAGCCAAGTAGATCGACTAGGGTCTAACTCGGTTGTAGAGTTATCGCATTTAACTTTGGGGTAGTGACCGAGCTCGTCACTGTCTTGAGTTATTCTTCTCCTTCTTTACCAGCTGCTTCCACATTGTTAATCTTGGGCTCTTTGCGTTTAGCTCTCGCACTTGGTTCTTCTCTTGGGCTATCTCTTGTTACTCTTTTAAGGGATAGGAAGTGGCACCTTTTTGTTGCACCCAAGTCGGCCTTCACGGTGATTACCTTGTCCGTGGCAGAGCAAAACTTCTTTTTGAGATGAACAGTGGAGGCGACCGCCTCTAACCGTCCAAGTGTGGGCTTCCCGATAATGCAGTTATACACTAATGGGGCTGAAGAGGACCAAAAATGGAGTCTTAACCGTTCTAGTTTGAGTATCGTTACCGTAGGTGACCATTAGCTCGATATAGCATTACTCCTTTTTATACATCATAAAAAATAATAAAAATAAAAGTTCTTTATACCAAACCACCTCAAACGCACCAGTCATCCATGCATGAGTCATTTTCTAAATAAAAAAAAAACAAAAAGTCATTCATCATCCAAAATATATTTGAGTTAGCAATAAACGACGATTTGCATCATCTGCATGCTATACTGTCTCCAAAAAGTAACAAAAAATCGTTTAGAATAGCTGATCTTTCCAGGAGATCATTCCCTTCACGCATTTCACGCATTTGTATTTTCATATCCATCATCACGTGAATTACATTTCATCTAGAAAAGAGTAGAAAACAATCATGAGCACAATTTCAAAATTTGTGAACATCTCATTTTTCATGTTTTTCCATTCATTCATAAATCATTCATTCACGCATTTTAGGCATATGCATTTGCATCATGCATATACATTATCATGTGTTCATCCATACAAAAAACATGAGCATTACCTTTTTCAAAAATCTTGATGAGAGATGAGGCAAGGTCAAGTATTCTTCTATGGAAAAGCTTAGCTTTACTAAACAAGGTCGAACTTAGTTGCAAACTCAAGGTGTTTCGAGACACTCCATTTCCAAAAATTTCCAATGTTTGCAAGATGGTACATCCCATCCATCCCATGATACAAGATCAAAATGGTCTATTTTGTTAGCAGATGTGTTATTAAAAATTTCTTCTATCATGTCTCAAACTATATTAACTCGCTATGGAGCATTCTTACGGTGAACTTGTATGCAACGTGCATTTATTCTCGCGTGAGTCAGTTAATGTCCACATCTTTCCATCTTACATCATCCATTTACACGTCCAGTCCCACCCCGACCACCCAATACATATCCCCCACACAAGTACTTGTTGCGCCCGAAAAAGTCCCTGAGGGAATCTTTCTTCGTTTACAACTTTTTGAAAATCAATGAAGTCGCCACCAATATTTTTTATCAGGAAAATATTGAAGAAAAACCTTTTGGAAAGCGGATGGCCTTTTGGAAAACCGGAAAATTTGGGTTCGGGGATCGGTTAGGCATGGGGAAGATTTTAGCACCCTACGCCTCCTTTCTACCGAAAGGGAACCTTTAATTAAATGTGTGGTTTTAAGTGCGGATTTGGAAAATACTTAAGTTTGCCCTTTTTTCGAAAAGAGAATGAAAAGACTTAATGAAAATTTTTATTTTTGGCAAAAGTGTTTGTTTTTTTTAAGAAAGAAAAAAAATGTTTTTTTAGTTTATTGTGCTTGACGGAGGATATCCGCTCCTACATATCTCCCGGTGCGATGGAGAATTCAAAACTACGTAGTTCTGGTTTTTTAAAAGGTTTTGTTTTTTTAATTTTTTTGGAGTTTTTCGCAAAGGGGTTGAGCGTTCGCAGTGACCAAACAACAATGGTTTAGAGTGGTCGCACTACTAACTCTTATGAAGATGAATTATCATTAACGCCCAAACGGCAACGGCGCGAGTGATGATTAATGATAATCGGTTTTTATTTTGAGCATTGAAAAGGTTTTCGCAATTGAAGGAGAGCGCTTGTGAGGACCAAACAACAACGGTTTAGAGTGGCCACACTACTAGCTCCCACAGGAATCAAATCATCACCCACAATCAAACGGCAACGGCGCGAGTGACCATTAGTGATGATTAATTTGATTTCGACGTTTGAAAATATTTGTTTTCGATGTCAGAAAAATATTTATTTAGGGACAGGAAATATACTTTTTTTTTAAAAAGGAGAAACAGTGGATGCAATAGTGAAATGGGGGTGCAAATAAAAGGAGGGCTGTATTATTAAAAATGGGGTGTAAACAGTGAGAGGGGTTGCGTTTTAAAATGGGGGGTGCAGAAAAAGGAGCCCAATTCGCATGGGAAGGCCCAGTTAGCGAAACTGGGCTTAAGTGGGAAAAGGGGCTTATGCCTGAATCTGGGAGGTGTAAATAACAATTTACTTGTTTTAAAAAAGTTTTATTTACCACTCCCTTTTTTCTAAGGAAAAGTTTTTTTGTCTTCTTTTTTCTTTTGTTAATTTTTGATTAAATAAAAAAACGAATAAATAAATAAATAAAAGAAAAAAACATAAAAAAAAGTTTATTTGTTTACTTAATAATAGTAAAAGAAATGTGTTGACTACCCCCTCTTTTATTAATTACTGGAAATGTTTTTTTGTTTTTAGAGTTCTCTTGTTATCATTTTTTGGGTTGAAATAATTTTTGGTTAAATAAAGAAAACGAAATAAATAAATAAATAAATAAAAGAAAAAAACATAAAAATTAGTTTACTTGTTTATTTAATGATAATAAAAAAAAGTCTTGACTATGCCCTCTTTTATTAATTACTAGGAAACGTTTTTCTTGAGTTTTTCCGAAAAATGATTTTTGTGAAGCGTTTTTTGTTGGTATTTGGTATAAAAGAGACCTATTAATTATTTAAAGAAACATTTTACCTTAAATCCTTTTTTGATATTAGAAGAAAAATTGCTACATTTCTTATTGTTATTATTTGATGATGATGATTATTGTTGATAAGAAAAAACCCTTAACTAACTATCATTACTCATGGTTATGCACATGATTTGTTTATTTAGGAAGGTATAGGAAATAAAATCGAACGTGACATTCGTAATAAACGGGACCCTCTACAACTAAAAAAACATATTAACTAATCTATACATGCTCTTCCATTCTTTTACTCAAAAGAAAGAAAATAGAATACTCAACATCAAAGAAAAACCATATACATGAAGATGAACAACATATAAAAGATTCAAAAATCATAAAATAGGAGAGTAAAATATACAACAAACCTTGGACAAGGAATTCTCTTCTCAAATCTCACCAACAAGAATCGTAAAAAATAAAAACTGTATGATAAATTTAGAAGAAGAAAAACGAAAATTTTCTCTCTCTCACTCTTGCTCCTCTTGCTTCTGGACCTCTTTCAAGCTTTCGACCCACCACACTCTTCTCTCTCCAAAAAAATCCGTCCCCTTGCCTCAAAACCGTAACTCCTATTTATACCCAAAACTTGATCTTGTAGTTGTGTGCTTTGTTTTTCGGTTTTTTCCACCAAGCCTTGTGTATATATCCGTTTGTGTGTGAGCCTTGGAGAAAACGAAATGGAAAGCATGTTCTCTTGGATGAATCCGTGAGCTTTGGGGGGACCAACGGTCTCTTGTGTGGTGATGCCCAAAGATGGCTATTTCGTGAGAGAGGAGAGAAAGAAGCACCAAAAATGGTGATTTCGTGAGAGGATGTGAAAGGAAAACGTGTGGAGATGGAGAAGGGAGGGTGGACGGCTAGGGCTTGATGTGGGTAGTGGAGGTGATGTGTTTTGGAGGTTGTGTGAGGGAAAGGAGATGGAGGGGTGTATGAGAGAGAGAGAGGCCGTAGGGGGGGGAAAGGGTTGAGTGTGTGAAGTGAGAGTGAGTGTGTGAGAGAGTGATGTGAGGGAGAGAGAGAAAGGGGCCGAATTTTTGAGGGTTTGGAAGGGGAAGTGTGTGAGAGAGAGTGAGTTGAGTGATGTGTGAGGGAGAGAGAAAGAAAAGGAAACGTGAGAAGAGGGAAAGGAGATGAGAGAGCCGTTGGGGAGAGGGAAAAGGAGTGCATGGGGAAGGGAAAAATGGGGAAGTGGGAAGTGTGTGGGAAGAGTGAAGTTGCAAGTTCCAAGGAGGGAAAAGGGGGAAAGTGGCCGAATTTTTAGGGAGGAGAGAGGGGATGAATGTAGTCGAATTTTAAGGCTAGGGCGGAGGGTGAATGTGGACACATTTTAGGGTTAAGGGGGGTGGGGTCGAATTAGGGTTAGGAGAGGAGGGATTTTAGGGATTTGATGAATTGGGTTGTGGGTTATGGGTTGGATATGGGTTAGGTCTAGGGTTATGCGAATTGGGCATAAGGTTTGGTGGAGGAGTGGGCTTTAGATGGCCCAATCCTAAATGCACCTCTATATTTTTTACAAACCTCCCCTATTTCCTCCTTTGCTTATTTTTGTTTCTTTACTTCTAATTATTATTTTTTTCAAAGATTAAAACTTGTAGCAAGCATGGCATGAAAATAAAATAATTATTTTTTATTAAAAATAAATAAAATTTCTTATTTTAGGATAGGAAAAAATTAGGGTATTACAGTACTTAGTTGACTATTTGGTTGTGTTCCCCTTGGTGAGTTCTCATAAACTAACACTTTAGGTCCCCATGTTGGGGCGAATTTGTGATCACTAGATATCTTATCAACATTGTTTTCCCATGGTGCAAGTCCTTTACAAAAAAAAAATCAAAAGCCTGTTAGGTTGAAAACTCGCGAGAGCAGCCTAAAGCAAAAGTTAGGGCATATAAAAAGAAATAAAGAAAAAGAGTAGATATATAAAAATAAATAAATAAATTATTATTTACTTCTAATTTTTGTTTACAAACCTCCCCTATTTCCTCCTTTGCTTATTTTTGTTTCTTTACTTCTAATTATTATTTTTTTCAAAGATTAAAACTTGTAGCAAGCATGGCATGAAAATAAAATAATTATTTTTTATTAAAAATAAATAAACTTTCTTATTTTAGGATAGGACAAAATTAGGGTATTACAGCTGCCCCTCTTTATTTCACATTTCACCAAGAAATATGACTTGGCCTTTTCATATTTGTTGGTGAAATGGAAATAAAGATATAGAAATAACACTAATTTTGTCCGCTCCAGAAAAGCTCGAATTTTCTTTTTGTTATTTTCCTTTTGAGAAAAAGGGGGGTTAACACTTGTCGCATTAACGGGAAAGCAGTAAATTGAGAAAAGCGGTAAATTGGGAAAAGCGGTAAATTGGGAATTCGGAGGTTGCCTAAAAACCTTCTAACGAACTCTTGTCGAGTCCGAGCTTTGGGGGTGGCCTTTTCGAGCGGCCGATCAACATCAGGTCTGGAACTGATTTGATCAATGGATTTACGCTATGCCTTAGGCTGACACAACTAATCCGAAGGACTTAACGAAGTCTGATGGATCCATCGCGTGCTCGTACACGATGTTGTGATCTGTGGAAGGAGTTCACTAACTCTGTGTTGATGGAGTTTACTAACTCTGGGTTGATGGAGTTTACTAACTCAGGGTTGATGGAGTTTACTAACTCAGTGCTGATGGTGATTTTCTGAAAAATAAGATTTTTGGGACCCTCTGGTCCGAAGCAACTTCCTGGATGGTGCATGAAATGCATGCATTTGGGTATTTGGATGCGCATGAATGCAATGATTGATTTTGGTGGGATGCTTTTTCTGTTTGATTCCTCACTCACTTCTTTTTCTTTCGTTATTCTTTCGCTCTTCTGAGATGCGAATTTGAAAGCGTAACGCGCCACTGTTTGATGTCATGGAGTGACGAATGGTATGGATGATATGATGAATGATGTGAAGATGTTGTGTTCTTTTATGTTCTGTCTATTGTGATTTTCTCCTTTTTTTTTGTTTATTCTGTTTGTCCTCTTTAAGGAGCTTTCTTCTTTTTTTGCTTATTTGTTTTTGTTTACTCTGTTTGTTTCCTTTAAGCAGCTTTCTTTTTTCTGCTTATTTGTTTTTTCTTTGGCACTCTTTTTTGCTGGTTAAATCGATCTGCCAGGCGAAGGCTGTTCCAGGACGGTGATCTGCGAGGATTGCACACTGGTTCGTCACGACCGCCTTTTTTCGCAATTTTATTCACTTGGGGGAATCGCTTCTTTCCGTATTTTTTCAAAGATTTTGTAATGATCCTGTAATGCTCTAAACGTGCACATGTTTTGCAATTCGATTTCATCAATCATAAAAGTTATTATTTTGAAAGAAACTGAATAGATGAAAGCGAAGACACGAAAAGCACACATATGAAAGAAAAGTTGGTCTTTTATTGATATAGAAATTGGACGTGCAGAAAGTCACGCCAATCGAAAGTGCATTGCAATCTTTCTTTTAAACTACAAAAAATACAAGCAAAAGGAATAGATCTCGTGATTCTATCTCTGAAGTAACGGTGCCCACCGTCCATACTCATAATACTGATCACCCCCTTATCCGAACCTTTGGAATGCTGATTGCCTTTTTGTTTTCTCAAGCCCAAGTTTTCTGACCCTAATTTTTGCCTGGATCGCCCTTTGCGGGTTTTCAATCCACCGGGCCGCTCTGATTTTGCCTAGGTCGCCGTTTGCGGGTTTTCAACCTAGCGAGCTGATTTTTCCTCGGCTTATCTTTCTCTTTTTTCGTCTATTTTTCTAGGCATAATACTTCTTGACCACATCTGAGTTCACTGGATTTGGGATCTCATCTCCGTCCATGTGTGCCAGAATTAATGCCCCTCCTGAGAATGCCTTCTTCACCACATAAGGTCCTTCATATTTGGGAGCCCATTTGCCCCTAGAGTCTGTCTGAATCGGCAAGATCTGCTTGAGTACAAGATCTCCTTCTTGGAATTCACGAGGACGGACTTTCTTGTCAAAAGCCCTCCTCATCCTCTGTTGGTACAACTGTCCATGACACATTGCGGCCACCCGTTTTTCATCAATGAGATTCAACTGGTCAAGACGAGACCGAACCCATTCTGCTTCATCAAGTTTTGTCTCCATTAACACCCGCAGGGATGGTATTTCAACCTCAATGGGGAGAACTGCCTCTGACCCATAAACCAGGGAGTAAGGGGTTGCCCCTGTTGAGGTGCGTACTGAGGTTCTGTAACCATGCAGGGCAAATGGGAGCATCTCATGCCAATCCTTGTAGGTTACCACCATCTTTTGCACAATCTTCTTGATGTTCTTGTTGGCTGCCTCAACTGCCCCATTCATCTTTGGGCGGTAGGGAGAAGAGTTAAGATGTTGTATTTTGAAGTCTTTGCACAAATCCTTCATCACTCTGCTGTTCAAATTACTACCGTTGTCTGTGATAATCTTGTTTGGAAGGCCGTAGCGGCAAACCAAGTCTTTCTTGATGAACTTAGCAATCACTGAGCTCGTTACATTGGGATAAGAGGCAGCTTCCACCCACTTAGTGAAGTAGTCAATAGCAACCAGGATGAAACGGTGACCATTGGAAGCTTTGGGTTCAATGGGACCAATGATGTCCATGCCCCACATTGAGAATGGCCATGGTGCGCTCAAAACATTCAGAGAAGTTGGAGGTACATGGGTGTGATCTGCATAAATTTGGCATTTATGGCATCTTCTCACAAAACTGTAACAGTCTGATTCCATCTGCAACCAGTAGTATCCAGCTCTCAGGATTTTTCTAGCCATTGCGTGCCCGTTGGAATGAACCCCAAATGAGCCTTCATGAACATCTCGCATAATCTTTACTGATTCTTCTCCTGTTACACACCTGAGGAGTACCAAGTCATGGTTTCTCTTGTAAAGGACGTCTCCACTCAAGAAGAAACCTGTTGACAGCCTCCTGAGGGTTCTCTTGTCATTCTATGTAGCTCCGGGAGGATACTCTCTGTTTGTGATATACTGCTTGATGTCATGGTACCAAGGCTTACTATATGATCCCTCTTCGACTGCCATACAGTAGTGATAAGCAGGCTGTTCTCTGTGCTGGATTCTGACAGTCGTCAGTCTTTTGCCACAGCTGACGTTGAACATAGAGGACAAAGTTGCCAAGGCATCTGCCAACTGATTCTCGCTGCGGGGTATGTGTTGAAAAGTGATTTCCTCAAAGGGCTTGATTAATTCTTGAATGTAGTCACGGTAAGGAATCAAATCAGAATTTCTTGTTTCCCAGTCTCCTTTTACTTGATGGACAACTAGAGCTGAATCTCCGTACACGTCGAGCCTCTTGACTTTCCGATCGAGAGCTGCCTGGATACCCAAGATACACGCTTCATACTCTGCAATATTGTTTGTGACATAGAAGCTTAGTCTGGCGGTAACTGGTATGAAGCGGTTGTCTGGGGAGATCAGCACTGCTCCGATTCCGTGCCCCCACATGTTAGAGGCACCGTCGAACAACACTCTCCACCTTTCGTCATTTTGGGATTTCCCTGCGTCAAATAATGCCATTATGTCCTCATCTGGGAATTCACATTGCATTGATTGGTAATCCTCAACCGGTTGATGTGCCAGGTAGTCTGCCAGTGTGCTACCTTTAATCGCCTTCTGGGTTATGTACACGAGGTCATACTCTGACAGAAGCATTTGCCAACGAGCAATTCTACCTATGAGCGCAGGTTTTTCAAATATGTACTTGATTGGGTCCATTTTGGACACCAACCAGGTAGTGTGACTCAGCATATACTGTCTCAGTCGATGCGCAGCCCAGGCTAGAGCACAACAAGTCTTCTCCAATGATGAATACCTTGCCTCACAGTCTGTGAACTTCTTGCTTATATAGTAGATCGCGTGTTCTTTCTTTCCTGACTCATCGTGTTGCCCCAGCACGCAGCCCATAGAGTTGTCTAGCACCGTGAGGTATAGGATGAGGGGTCTGCCAGACACAGGTGGCATTAGGATGGGTGGATTTTGAAGATACGCCTTGATTTTCTCAAATGCTTCTTGACATTTATCATTCCACTTCATCTCTTGGTTTTTGCACAGCAGTTTGAAAATTGGTTCGCAAGTCGCAGTCAACTGGAAGATGAATCGAGAGATGTAATTTAGTCTTCCCAGGAAACCACGAACTTCTTTCTCTGTCTTAGGTGCTGGCATCTCCAGGATTGCTCGTACTTTGTCCGGGTCTACCTCAATTCCCTTCTGGCTAACAATGAACCCTAACAGCTTCCCTGACCTAACCCCAAAGGTGCACTTAGCGGGGTTCAACCTGAGTTTGTACTTTCTGAGACGTTCGAACAGCTTCTGCAGGTTAACCACGTGCTCTTCATCAGTCTTTGATTTAGCAATCATGTCATCCACATAGACTTCGATCTCCTTATGCATCATGTCATGGAATAGGGTTACCATCGCTCTTTGGTAAGTTGCCCCGGCATTCCTCAACCCGAAAGGCATGACCTTGTAACAGAAAGTTCCCCAAAGGGTTATGAAGGTGGTTTTCTCCATATCCTCCGGAGCCATTTTGATCTGGTTATAGCCTGAATATCCATCCATGAAGGAGAACATCGAATGCTGAGCAGTACTGTCCACCAAAACGTCAATATGGGGTAGAGGGAAGTCATCTTTAGGGCTTGCTCTGTTCAAGTCACGGTAGTCGACACACATTCGGACCTTCCCATCTTTCTTAGGGACTGGGACAATGTTTGCTACCCACTCAGGATATTTTGCCACAGCTAAGAACCCTGCATCAAACTGTTTCTTGACCTCATCCCTGATTTTCAAAGACATTTCAGGCTTCATCCGCCTTAACTTCTGTTTCACAGGGGGACACTCTGATTTCACCGGCAATTTATGTTCAACAATATCTGTGCTCAACCCTGGCATGTCCCGATATGTCCATGCGAATACGTCAGCGTAATCGAACAGGAGCTGAATCAACTTTTTGCGCTCTTTATCCTCCATTGCGGTACCAACCTTGATCTCTTTTCTGTCTTCCTCAGTACCCAAATTGACCATTTCTGTAGACTCCTCATGGGGTTCGATGACCTTTTCTTCTTGTTCTACCATTCTCATGATTTCTGGAGGAGTATCCCAATCATTCTCAACATCTTCCTCGGCTTGATTAACCGGGTAATCAAAATCACAGTATGAGTTATGGGCATTATTATTTTCAGAGCTTATTTTTGATCTGCATTAGAATGGAGCGGCGAATAAAAACAAAGAAAAAGCAAAACAGATAAAAGATGAAGACAGAAATTTTATTGAAAATTCAAAATAACACTTTATTGATTGATGATTTTCGACGAAAACATGTGTGCCCGAATGAAATATCCCAAGGCCTTGGGCAGAGCCGAGGGATCTGCATTACAATGATAATTACTTTAAATTGGAAAATACGGGGAAATCCATGATCTCCCAGTTTTGCAGCTTCTCTCCAACCGCACAGCAGCGCACCAGACCTTCAGCACGGCCACTTGAGCTTGATCCTTCTTCAACCATATTAACCTGGTCAGGGTTCAGCATACCAGCACTCCGGAAGTTGTCCTTAAGATTAGCGATGACTATTCTCTCCTGATTGGGTGCCCTTCCTCTGAGTTTGGCCAGCCATTTCTCCCTCCTGTCAGATGTCAGCCTCTCCCGATCAGCAAGACTTGGGATGTATCCAACACCGAACCTCTCAATATTACCCCTCAACTGGATAGGCATTACAATTCCTTGAGCAGCCTTTCCTAAGCCCTTACCAATCTGATACCCATGTCCCAGCATCACCTTTGCAGTCATCATGTCAGCCCTGGACCACTTAGGCTTCCACCGAGGCTCTCCTTCGACGAAGACAGCATTTGAAATCTCCAATCCCTGGAAAGCAGTCTCAAAGGACTCTTCTGCTGCTTCCACATAATATTCAGGTGGTGATCGATTTATCAATGTTTCTTCCTCTCCGGAGATCACTATCATCTTTCCCCTAGCCACAAACTTGAGTTTCTGATGAAGCGAGGATGGCACTGCCCCAGCCGCATGTATCCAAGGACGTCCTAGCAGGAACCTGTAGGATGAATTGATGTCCATCACTTGTAAGACAACATAAAATACTTCAGGTCCTACCTGCAGCGGCATTTCCACTTCTCCAAAAACTTCCTTCACTGACCCATCAAATGCTCTGACCAAGGTGGAGCTCGGTTTTAGATATGAACAGTCTACATCCAGCTTATCCATTGTAGACTTAGGCAGCACGTTCAAGGATGAACCGTTATCAATAAGCACCCTGGCAAGTATATGGTCCCCACACTTGACTGAGATATGAAGAGCTTGATTATGACTCTTTCCTGCCGGAGGCAACTCAGTGTCTGAGAAGGTCAAGTAATTAGAGGCTACAATGCTGCCAACAATACCATCAAGCTGGTTTACTGTAATGTCATGGGAGACGTGAGCTTCATTCAGGACCTTTAGTAGTGCAGCACGATGTGCCTCTGAACTAAGCAGCAAAGAGAGCATTGAGATCTTGGATGGGGTTTGATTCAGCTGGTCTACCACCCGATATTCACTCTGTCTCATTACCCTCAGGAATTCTTGAGCTTCTTTGTCCGACACATCCCTGACCTCTACAGCTTCCTTGTCTTTTCCCTTACGGGCCCTTTCTTCACTTCCCTTGGATTGCTCTCTTCTAAGGTTTTCAGGAGTATACATCCTTCCACTCCTTGTGATACAACTACCTCCAGCAATGTTTGTTATATCCAGAGTGCCTTTAGGGACCTCCGCTTGCATTTGCACATTGCAGCTCCATGGAGTCATCCTAGTATCCCCACTAGGGGTAGCAGCAGGTACTGGAATAACAACAGTCGAGGGTCTCGCCACAGCTAGGCTGGAATTCAGATTGCAGGGAATTTCAATCGGTCTTCTGAAGCCTCCATTGCCTGATTGCAAGGTAAGTACACTTTCTTCTTTCTCCTGGATTCCCACTTGGACCAGGTGTCTGTCTAAGAGATCTTGGAGGATTGGTTTAAAGCCTTCACATGCCCCGATGCAGCGAGGATTATCACAGGCGTCTTTCCTAGCGCACCCTTCTTTGATGATACCAAAGCGGCATAGTTCAGCATGGATAAAATTCAAAGGCATCTGAATGCAATCAACTTTTCTCACCAAACACTGACCCCCCTGATGGTCAACGGCATTAATAGCAGATCCTCCATGCCCTGGCAACGGATTGGTGGCTACATTGGGTTGTTGAAATGATATGCTTTTCTTATCAAGTAATTCTTGCACCACATATTTGAATGCTTTACAATCCTCCACCACATGACCTACTGCCCCAGAATGAAAGGCGCAGGTGGCGTTTGCGTTGTACCCTCTGGGATAGGGAGGCTGATATGGCTTCATTTGACGAGTACTGATTATTTTGTTGGTGATGAGATAATTAAACAAGTCCGTGTAGGACATGGGAATGGGATCAAAGACAGCAGGCTTCCTTTCATTATAGTTCCGGTAATGATAATTTGATTGAAAAGGCTGTGCCAGCGGTGCCTGAGGAGGAACCGAAATAGCTTGCGATGGATTGCTGTGCGACGGACCACTGGCTCCGATGACTGCATTAGTTTCACCTTCTTTCTTCTTATGAGACCCAAAAAATGGCTTTTTTTGACCGGCAGGAGGTGCCGGGCCCTGAGCTATTCTTCCGCTCCGCATACCATTCTCTACTCTTTCCCCTGTGACCACCATCTCAGAGAAGTTTGAGGCTACGCTGCCAACCAGCCTATCATAATATACCGCAGGAAGGGTTTCCATAAACATGTGGACCATTTATTTGTCCAGCAGAGGGGGTTTTACTTGAGCCGCAAGGTTCCGCCATCTCTGAGCATACTCTTTGAACGACTCGTTGTCCCTCTTAGACATGCATTGTAGCTGAGTTCTATCTGGAGCCAAATCATTGTTATACTGGTATTGACGCATGAAGGCATCCGCCATGTCTTTCCAGCAACGGATATTAGTTGGCTCTAACTGCATGTACCAGTCAAGGGGAGCTCCAGCTAAACTTTCTTGGAAGCAATGCATCATTAAGTTATCGTCACGGGCATAGGCAGTCATCTTTCGGCAGTACATTGTCACATGGCTGACTGGGCAAGTTGTCCCTCTGTATTTGTCAAAAGTTGGCGCTTTGAACTTGGGCGGCAGGACTAGATCAGGAACCAAGCACAACTCATGGGCATTCCTGGCTCGGGAACCTGCCCCTTCAACGGCTCTTAACCTTTCTTCCAGCATCTGATACTGACTTCTAGCTTCGGCGGGGTAATTCTGTGGGAAAACGCCGGCACCATAGTGAGGGTTATTCATCGACGCCACGACCGGGGTCATGTGTCGGTGAGCAATATTCTGAGGGACTGGGCCCTGCACGTGTGGATGAACCATTATTGGTGAGTTGAAACCCGCCGGAGTTCCTGGAGCAATAACAGGAATTGGGATCTGAATCTGGGCTTGATGCGTCCCTGTTCCAACTTCGTTCACAATTGTATTAGGCTGAGCGTGCCCCGTGGTTCCCGAAGGATCTCTTCCAGGGTTTGCATCAGCAGCGGGAGGCGTATAGCCCAGTGGGAGACCATAGAGAGGCCATTGCGCAGCTTGAAGGGTTTGAGAGGTCCCAGACCCAGGAAGGGGAGGAGGATTGTTCGTCCCAGCGACAGCAGCTTCAGTTGTGCCAACATCTCTTAAGGCACTTAGCACTCTTATGACCTCCGCCATTTGAGCCTTTAGAACTTCCATCTCAACTTGAATGACTTGATTCCCCTGATTCTGACCATGCTGACCCTGATCATTAGGATCCGGACCTCCTGAAATTCCGTCATCCTGATGTGGCTGCGGATCGTTCTGATCAAGATTGGCTTGATTGTTTTCCATGCTTTTTGCTTGCAGACGCATCCAATAGCGATGATTAACCAGCTTGCCTAATTTTCTGTTGACGGAACACGCTTATAAACACAAGAACGGATAAATGAATGCAATGCGAATGAATGCGTGTTTAGTTTTTCTTGCCGAGAATCGGAGCGTATTATGTCTTGTCATAGATACGCAGGTAAATCTTTGATTATTTTTATTATATCACTTTCTTTGGGTCCTACTGAAATTGGAATCTGGAAGCGAAACGGGTGTATTTAAACAAAATACTTCAAAATCTGAATCCGAAAGTACGACATTCTGATACAATGATTGAAAAAGGAAAGGTACAACAAAATGGAAAATTACAATACAGAAACTCAAATACAAAGAGCTTTGACATTTCCACTCCTTTTCCTCTTGTTGTTGGTAGAGGTACTTCCGGCTTTTCCTTTGGCCTCCTCAACTAGGGCTCTGCAGTACTCCACAAATTTGTACACCTCAAGCGGGGTGTTGAGGGGATACATCTCAGTTTCAGCTTTTCTTAATCTCCTGGGCATATCCGCAAGAGCCTGGTTGACCAATTCTGATAGCTTGGAGAACCTACCCTTCCAGTGTTGAACCTCATCCCTCAGCTCAATGATGACTGCTTGCTCTTCAATCCTACCGAGCAGCTCAACATAGCGATGTTCCCAATACTGACTTTCATCCCTCACCTGCCGGTACGCATCGCTGATGTGACAAAGGCGCTCCTTCAACTCATCAGAATCTTCTTGCTCTGCTTTTAGGGCCCGCTGATATTCTCTGAGGATGTTCTCAAATGAGTCTCTCTCTTGCACAATACTGTCTAACTTACTCTCCCATTCAGCCTGTAACATGCGGGATTCTCTCTTTGACTTGGCAAGCAAGCTTTTCGCAGCTCTCTCTTCCATTTTTGCTTCATCCCACAATTCTTTCCACTGATTGGCTTCTTCCAGGGCCTTCTTCTCTTTCAAGCTTCGCCTCTTGATTTCCTCCTTGGCTCCTTGCAGATACCTTTGGACTTCTAACTTGCTCTCCTCTTCCCCTTTTAGTTTCTGACTGAACTTCTCAATGGTATCAGACTTCAGGGCATTTTCTTCTTTCAACCTTTTGTTCTTCAGAGCCATCTTCTCTATTTCAGCTTGCAAAGATTTCTTCTCTTCCTCTGCCTTCATCAGGGCCAACTTAACCTCGCCTAATTCTTCGATAACAGGGACACTGGCGTCTACTACTTCCCTCTCGACTTGCAACACTTTTTGGTAGGGCAGTTGAACATTCCGGATTCTTTTCCCAAGCCACTGAGCGAAGGTGATACCATTAGTCCTCTGAGCAAGCTCTACTTTTCCCATGCGAACCACCGTAGTCCAGGCTTGCAAGACCTTTCTAAGCAATCTGTCATCTTTTGGTCCTCCTTCAAAGATGTAAAACGGGGATATCATTTCTTCAGTAGGCGAATTCCTCATCGGATACCCCAATTGCCTCAGAGTCAGGGACGGGTTGTAGTTGATGCATCCTTTAGTGCCCATCAGCGGGACATTTTGAAAACTACCACAGCGGAAGACTACCTTAGGCCTATCTTCCCAGCAAGATGAGAGATACCAATGGATCGAGTGCTCATCTAGACCCCCTAGAAACTGGATCCATTCTTGAATACTCATAGCTTTCACCTCACAAGTTACAGCGTAGCTAATCAACTTTTCCACTCGTGTTGGGTTGGTGAAGGCATGAATGAGAAGCCATGCATACAACAGGTGAGAAGAGCAAGAGATTTTCTTCCTTCTCAAGTCACACTGATGAGTAAAAGCAGAATAAGTGTCAGCAAGGATGGCGGGGATTGGATTAATGGGGCTCTTCCTATTCTGAAAAGCTAGGAAAATACCAATAACAGTCACATCCACATACCTCTCAATCTGCGGAAAGAGAACAACCCCAAAAATTGCTAAGGCCAAAACTCGCTTGAAGACAACCCAATTTTTACTTCCAGCATAGGCTCCCATTAAACCTTCGAGGTAGCTCTGCGGGAAACCTATCACATTGTTTCTCTTCTGCTTTTGGAGCTTCAGATCCCCTACACTCACTTGCAATAATGCGGTGAACCCCTCATCTGTGTAGTACTGTTCTTGATACCGGTAGGGGACAACTTCTGTCTGAGTGAAACCCAAAATCTGCTGATATTCCTCCAATGTGGGGGCCATTTGAAAATTTTTGAAAAGAAAGCACCTGATTTCTGGGTCATAGAATCTACTCAAAGCCACAATAGCCTCAGTCTGCACCTCTAGCAATAACAACTTCCGGAGGTTCCCATAAGCACTGTCAAACGATCCCCTTTCAATAGGTCCCATCAGGTCAACACATTTTTTCAGACTAGTCACATCTACCTTGTTTACAACGGGGTACCTTGGAGTATACACCGTTTCCCTTCTAGATTCCATGCCGTATCTATGACAAAAATTTCTCATTACTTGGGGTTCTCGGCAAGCAAACCATGATGAAATGCAAAGATGCATGCAAAAATTATCGAAAATGTATGTTTTATGCAAAGGATGATGTGTAAATGATGATGATGTTCTATGTCTATGTAACTCAGAGACCAGTCCTTATTGGCAGTGATTCAAGTTTTTTTTGGAAAATGCGGGTCGTACGTTATTTCATATGGACCGGTATGAGAAAGGCTACAGCGGTAACTCTTTCACTCCCTCTTTTTTTTTGAAAAAAAAATAAAGTGGTTCATATGTCCCTTCGTACAGACCGGCGAAGGAAAGGTTACAACGGCAACTCTTTCTCTCTTTTCTCTTTTTTCGAAAAATCTCCTTTTCTTTTTGAAAACGTGCCTAGTTTACAATGCTGCACACAATTTGGAAAGCCCTTGTGACCTAAAAAGGGGTGAGATCTACGATCTAGGGCAATTTAAAGGGGTAATCCTCCCATGTGGATCTATTCACTCCCTCGCAAAGGCTACCAGAGCTAAATCTCTTTTATGATAACACCCACAACGATGGAATGCCATCTAGTGTGAGGTACCATAAAGAGCATACTCTGGCTGAAACTTTCGTGAGAGCAGAAGGACATCGGTCCAATTGGCAGTCACTACTCGTTTCCACTCTCCTAGGTGTTTTTCAGACCTTGGGTTTTAGGCCTCTCTCAAAGCTCATAATCATAAGGGGGTGAGTGTGTGTAGCGGGGACATACCGCCTAAAACTACCCACATATACCCCACCTGCGAAGGAAAACCCAGAACAGTCCAAACAATAGCAAGCGATAACATGTTGTCTACACTAGGGTTCAATATCAAATTAGCTAGCCTAGGGTTTCAACAATAATCAAGTGCTTTGATTTCCTCGAGAAAGGGGGCCAAGAAGAGAGGAAAAATAAACATAAAAGGAGAAAAAATAAATGCACATGCACGCAACATGACAAGAAGAGCAAACCGAAAAGGGATATAAGTAACAAAGTATCCAAATCACGTCGATAGCACGCTAAACCACACATTTAATTAGTTAGGCTTGACCCACTTAAAAAAGAAAAGTCCCCAGTGAAGTCGCCAGCTGTTGCGCCCGAAAAAGTCCCTGAGGGAATCTTTCTTCGTTTACAACTTTTTGAAAATCAATGAAGTCGCCACCAATATTTTTTATCAGGAAAATATTGAAGAAAAACCTTTTGGAAAGCGGATGGCCTTTTGGAAAACCGGAAAATTTGGGTTTGGGGGTCGGTTAGGCATGGGGAAGATTTTAGCACCCTACGCCTCCTTTCTACCGAAAGGGAACCTTTAATTAAATGTGTGGTTTTAAGTGCGGATTTGGAAAATACTTAAGTTTGCCCTTTTTTCGAAAAGAGAATGAAAAGACTTAATGAAAATTTTTATTTTTGGCAAAAGTGTTTGTTTTTTTTTTTAAGAAAGAGAAAAAATGTTTTTTTAGTTTATTGTGCTTGACGGAGGATATCCGCTCCTACGTATCTCCCGGTGCGATGGAGAATTCAAAGCTACGTAGTTCTGGTTTTTTAAAAGGTTTTGTTTTTTTAATTTTTTTGGAGTTTTTCGCAAAGGGGTTGAGCGTTCGCAGTGACCAAACAACAATGGTTTAGAGTGGTCGCACTACTAACTCTTATGAAGATGAATTATCATTAACGCCCAAACGGCAACGGCGCGAGTGATGATTAATGATAATCGGTTTTTATTTTGAGCATTGAAAAGGTTTTCGCAATTGAAGGAGAGCGCTTGTGAGGACCAAACAACAACGGTTTAGAGTGGCCACACTACTAGCTCCCACAGGAATGAAATCATCACCCACAATCAAACGGCAACGGCGCGAGTGACCATTAGTGATGATTAATTTGATTTCGACGTTTGAAAATATTTGTTTTCGATGTCAGAAAAATATTTATTTAGGGAAAGGAAATATACTGTTTTTTTTAAAAGGAGAAACAGTGGATGCAATAGTGAAATGGGGGTGCAAATAAAAGGAGGGCTGTATTATTAAAAATGGGGTGTAAACAGTGAGAGGGGTTGCGTTTTAAAATGGGGGGTGCAGAAAAAGGAGCCCAATTCGCATGGGAAGGCCCAGTTAGCGAAACTGGGCTTAAGTGGGAAAAGGGGCTTATGCCTGAATCTGGGAAGTGTAAATAACAATTTACTTGTTTTAAAAAAGTTTTATTTACCACTCCCTTTTTTACTAAGGAAAAGTTTTTTTGTTTTCTTTTTTCTTTTGTTAATTTTTGATTAAATAAAAAAACGAATAAATAAATAAATAAAAGAAAAAAACATAAAAAAAAGTTTATTTGTTTACTTAATAATAGTAAAAGAAATGTGTTGACTACCCCCTCTTTTATTAATTACTAGGAAATGTTTTTTTGTTTTTAGAGTTCTCTTGTTATCATTTTTTGGGTTGAAATAATTTTTGGTTAAATAAAGAAAACGAAATAAATAAATAAATAAAAGAAAAAAACATAAAAATTAGTTTACTTGTTTATTTAATGATAATAAAAAAAAGTCTTGACTATGCCCTCTTTTATTAATTACTAGGAAACGTTTTTCTTGAGTTTTTCCGAAAAATGATTTTTGTGAAGCGTTTTTTGTTGGTATTTGGTATAAAAGAGACCTATTAATTATTTAAAGAAACATTTTACCTTAAATCCTTTTTTGATATTAGAAGAAAAATTGCTACATTTCTTATTGTTATTATTTGATGATGATGATTATTGTTGATAAGAAAAAACCCTTAACTAACTATCATTACTCATGGTTATGCACATGATTTGTTTATTTAGGAAGGTATAGGAAATAAAATCGAACGTGACATTCGTAATAAACGGGACCCTCTACAACTAAAAAAACATATTAACTAATCTATACATGCTCTTCCATTCTTTTACTCAAAAGAAAGAAAATAGAATACTCAACATCAAAGAAAAACCATATACATGAAGATGAACAACATATAAAAGATTCAAAAATCATAAAATAGGAGAGTAAAATATACAACAAACCTTGGACAAGGAATTCTCTTCTCAAATCTCACCAACAAGAATCGTAAAAAATAAAAACTGTATGATAAATTTAGAAGAAAAACGAAAATTTTCTCTCTCTCACTCTTGCTCCTCTTGCTTCTGGACCTCTTTCAAGCTTTCGACCCACCACACTCTTCTCTCTCCAAAAAAATCCGTCCCCTTGCCTCAAAACCGTAACTCCTATTTATACCCAAAACTTGATCTTGTAGTTGTGTGCTTTGTTTTTCGGTTTTTTCCACCAAGCCTTGTGTATATATCCGTTTGTGTGTGAGCCTTGGAGAAAACGAAATGGAAAGCATGTTCTCTTGGATGAATCCGTGAGCTTTGGGGGGACCAACGGTCTCTTGTGTGGTGATGCCCAAAGATGGCTATTTCGTGAGAGAGGAGAGAAAGAAGCACCAAAAATGGTGATTTCGTGAGAGGATGTGAAAGGAAAACGTGTGGAGATGGAGAAGGGAGGGTGGACGGCTAGGGCTTGATGTGGGTAGTGGAGGTGATGTGTTTTGGAGGTTGTGTGAGGGAAAGGAGATGGAGGGGTGTATGAGAGAGAGAGAGAGGCCGTAGGGGGGGGGGGGGGGGGAAAGGGTTGAGTGTGTGAAGTGAGAGTGAGTGTGTGAGAGAGTGATGTGAGGGAGAGAGAGAAAGGGGCCGAATTTTTGAGGGTTTGGAAGGGGAAGTGTGTGAGAGAGAGTGAGTTGAGTGATGTGTGAGGGAGAGAGAAAGAAAAGGAAACGTGAGAAGAGGGAAAGGAGATGAGAGAGCCGTTGGGGAGAGGGAAAAGGAGTGCATGGGGGAGGGAAAAATGGGGAAGTGGGAAGTGTGTGGGAAGAGTGAAGTTGCAAGTTCCAAGGAGGGAAAAGGGGGAAAGTGGCCGAATTTTTAGGGAGGAGAGAGGGGATGAATGTAGTCGAATTTTAAGGCTAGGGGGGAGGGTGAATGTGGACACATTTTAGGGTTAAGGGGGGTGGGGTCGAATTAGGGTTAGGAGAGGAGGGATTTTAGGGTTTTGATGAATTGGGTTGTGGGTTATGGGTTGGATATGGGTTAGGTCTAGGGTTATGCGAATTGGGCATAAGGTTTGGTGGAGGAGTGGGCTTTAGATGGCCCAATCCTAAATGCACCTCTATATTTTTTACAAACCTCCCCTATTTCCTCCTTTGCTTATTTTTGTTTCTTTACTTCTAATTATTATTTTTTTCAAAGATTAAAACTTGTAGCAAGCATGGCATGAAAATAAAATAATTATTTTTTATTAAAAATAAATAAAATTTCTTATTTTAGGATAGGACAAAATTAGGGTATTACAGTACTTAGTTGACTATTTGGTTGTGTTCCCCTTGGTGAGTTTTCATAAACTAACACTTTAGGTCCCCATGTTGGGGCGAATTTGTGATCACTAGATATCTTATCAACATTGTTTTCCCATGGTGCAAGTCCTTTACAAAAAAAAAATCAAAAGCCTGTTAGGTTGAAAACTCGCGAGAGCAGCCTAAAGCAAAAGTTAGGGGCATATAAAAAGAAATAAAGAAAAAGAGTAGATATATAAAAATAAATAAATTTTTGTTCTTGAGTTAATTTTTGAAAAAACAAGCAATCATGATTAGAAATGAAGTTTGGTCATCTTCCCATATCCTCAAAAAAACAAAAAGCATCAAAAAAATACCCTTTGCTACCCGCTTTAAGCCAAAAATCAAAAAAATCTTTCAATCTCCCTAGACATGGATCAATTCCATATCTAACGATGGTGTACCACTTTTATCAGCTTACTCTTCTCAAAAGAAAGAAAAAGAAAAAGTGAAGTTCACGAGACGAATAAAGAGGATTGAAAAATCCTGAATGGAAAAAAACAAAAGCACTAGAAATTGTGAGCTGATACACCATACCATAAAGCGTATAAGAGATTCTTGTCTAAAGAAAAACCTTAAAAACATTGGCCTCAAACACTTCTTTGGGCCTGCTTATCCTTACTTTCATAAAAGGACATTGTCGCGATGATGGCTGGATCCCGCCGCCGGTGGTCTGGAGTGTGGTGACTCGATTGTGGTCTAAGGTTGTTTATTTTAGAGGTCTTTGTTAGACTCTCTTTATTGTCCTTATTTCCAAGGGTTTTGGCCTAGTCCCCCCTTATGCTTTTTGTATTGTTTTTATTTTTTAATAAATTCGGGCCTCCTGCCCGTTGCTTAAAAAAAAAACTCTATGGGCCTACTCATCATTTCCTTCATAAAAGGTCATTGTCTCAATAAACCCTCAAACACTTCATAAACCTCTAACAATTGGCCGCATTACAACCCTAACAAAGTTCATTCTGATCAATGGCTGATTGCTTTCGTTTTCTCAAGTTTTAGTTTTAGGACAAGTAAGTTTATTTATTTACAATATATTTGCTTAAAAAAACAAAAACAAAAACTCAAAAGGCATGCACTCCAAGATTCATTCAAGTTACACTGATATCAAGACAAGATTTAGTGATCACCAAGTTGAAATTTTCATCATATCAAAAGTTTAGACCAGGACCATCACCTAGATCCCAAAGTGGGGGCAGTCCCTTCACCTTTCATGCTTCTCGAACTTGGGGAAATATTCCAGCGTCCATCCCATTCATATACCACATCCAATACATATAGCCATACGACCAATTCCAAAAACCCATGACCCTAACTCAGTCACCTTTCACAACCCCACTAAAAGCAACCATTTGAAATACCATTCCAAAGTGGGGCAATCCCGTCGCCATTCACTCCACCTAAAATCTGGGAAATCCATCCTACAACCCATCTCATCCCCTTGTCATATTCACATCCATAAGACCATACCGGGGAAATTTCTCAACCCACCATCCTAAACACAGCCTTTCACAAACCCTAGTCAGGCCAACCTTGCCATTGTCATAGTTGGGGCAACACCAAACACTATGGGTTGAGACAAAATATTTCTCCTACCACCCTTCATTCCAAAGTCATGGCGTACCCAATTCATCATCTACTACACCCCTAGCTGTTGTTACCACTAGACAGGGGCAAGTTATGCACTCGCCATCATCAACTCTAAATCATGGCAATTCCACATTTCTTGAGTTGAAAATAAAAAATCTACCTTTCATGACTTTGCCAAGAACCTACATTTCATCCCCTCACGTGTCATACCAAGTCAACTAACTCATTCATTCATATTTTCACTATTATGAATATTTGCTAAACAATGTTTCAAAGAGCGAAAACACAAGTTAATAATGTGAAGTTGGAAACTCGCGTAATTAACTTTGTGGACCTAAAATTCAGTAATGGGACACCCCAACGAAAGAACAATGTGAAGGAGTTTGCAAACGCGATCAAATACTTTTGCACATCAGTGTTTGGGAATAACAACCTTGAGATTACCAAAGTTTGAATTCAAATCCAATCCAATTTTTCCAATAAATGATGATTGCAGAATTTCCACCTCTCAGATTCTCGCATCAAAAGTCTCATTTCTCATCATTGCAAAAAATCTTTCTGCATCACCAATAAATCATATCATAAATCATTGCACCACACATTTTATTCCAACATCAGACCATGCATCTACCACAACTTTTGCATCTAAGCATTACATCGAACATTCATTCGTTCATATAATCACATCATATGTTAAAAAAAAAATTAAAAAAAAAGAGAAAAAAAAAGGGGAAAGCAATCATAGCATAAATCATTCCACATGCAACCATGCATTTCATCGTAGCACCTGCATCTAAGCGGTACAATTGCATTCATATCTTATCTGCATCCACATATAACCGTTTGTCAACTTTCTCATTCCATCAGGTTCAACACCCATGGTATACCCATTTTATTCATCATCCCACCAGATACCAATCATTGCACGTTCATCGCATGCATAACATTGTTTGCTTCGATAGATGTACCAAGGGCCGGTCTCATCGTTGCCCCAAAAAAAAAAGTTTTTTACATCACTAACCATATCATTGTACCATGCATTCACGTGTTTTCTTTTATCCACCGTGGCATTCGCATCAAAGTATTACATTTGCATCACATTCGCACTTTGTAAAAAAGAAAGGCAAATATATTGCACGCATGTTCCATTCACATACGTTGTTTGTCAACCTCCATGTTCCATCAACTTCAACTCACATCATCTGCCACATTTCATTCATCCCATCGGACGCTTGCCATTTCACATACCTATGTTGCACGCATACATCATTCGTTGCATTTTTAGACATGCCAAATATAGATAGCTTTTCCCCTTCTCAGGTAAATGCATTCATTAGGTATGTTCTAGGCAAGTACGCCATGTGTGAATCCCAATATTTTGTTCCCTCAAAGTAAGTTCTCCAAGCGTTGGTCTCATATCACAATTCAGAGTCCCAGTACTCTTGCAGACCCCCAGAGGTCCTTCAGAGCCCAAGCGCTACTTCAGACCATCAATGGTCCTTCAATCCAGATCGCATGTCGCGTTATCGAGGAAACGACGGATCATCCGACCCCAGGTCCTTCAGACTAGCTGTGCCCGCCTAAAAGAAAACACAATGCATGTCCTTCGAGGTGCGCAAATCAGGTCAACGACCTGACCTTGCCCCATGGCCACTTGAAAAAGGCCACCCCCAAGCAGACCGTTTTACTAGTACAGTTGCTAGTTTGCGCTCCATCAGACCCATTGGTCCATCAGGCTTAGGCCATGCCCTTCAGACCCCGTCGGTCCTTCAGTTTAAGTCCAATCAATGCGCCAAGCATCGACTGCGAATTAGACCATCAGAGCCCCAGTGCTCCTTCAAATCCCCGGTGATCCCTATTTACTTTCGTTCTATGTAAAACCAGTTTTTCATGATTTTCTCAAAAAAGGTTTTGACAAAATTAGTGTCCTTCTATCTTTATTTCTATTTTACTCGAGAAATTTGGAAGCCCATCATATTTCCTAGTAAAATATAAATAAAGAGGGGCAGCTGTCATACCCTAATTTTGTCCGGCTAATAGAAAAAAAGTCAAAAAAAAGTTTTTATTTTCGTTGTGTCACGCATCGTTTTAAGTGCGCGTGTCTTTGGCACTCTCGTACAACGATTGTTCGATGCTCATTTTATTTTATTTCGTTACTGTTATTATTTAGCCTATTTTTATTGATGCGAAAAATAATAATAATAATAATAATAATAATAATAATAATAATAATAATAATAATAATAATAATAATAATAATAATAATTGAAGCTGATAGTCGAAAGTTTTTTTTATATATATAAATACAGTTTTCTTTACAAATATGATTAAAAAAAAAACAGCTAAAAGAGTACAAAAATAATACAAAAAATTGAAAAAATACAATACTCCAAAAAAAAAAGAAAAAAGAAGAAAAGGGGCGCAGCAGTTGGCTGCTTGCCCTAGCTAGGGTTTCCCCTTGGCTGTCCTTTTGATTCCTTGTCCTTCCCTTGACTGTCCATGGTGCCAGCTCTTGTCCTTTTTATTCCTCCTCAAATATGCTGTCCTTTTGCTGACTCAATGGCTGTCCTTTTGATTCCTCAGCATCACACCAATCCACCTATAAATGTCAAACAGTAACATACACACAAGAGGGGGGGACACACACAACACAAAGAAAAATCAGAAGGAAAGAATAGAGAGAAAAATATATAGAGAAAAGAGGGAGAACACCACCGCGAGGACCACAATCCCACGGCGGCGCACCACCCCCATATCCGGCACACCGCCATTGTCACCATCGAAACCAGTAACCATCCCCATCCCAAAACCCAACATCTCCTCTCATAGTCCATAGATCAAAACGAAATAATAAAAGAGGGAGAGCACCGTTGTCACCCTCTTCCCCTCTCTCTCTCGGCCTCTCTGTTCTCCATCGTAACCACTAACCTGAAAAACAACTCAAACCACATCCACCGCCCACTCATCTCTCTCCTCATAACCAGCAACACCCCAACAACACCGTTGCCACCACCACCTATGACACACCACCGCCTTGAACCGTCAACCACCATACCACCACGAACCATCGCCCTTCCCCTTCGATTTCCCTCTCTCTCACCACCATGAAACCAACCCCCACCGTCGCACTCCTCTCTCTCTCCTTCTTCGTTTTTCGTCGTCTCTCTCTCCACTATATCACGTCCCTCTCCCTTCCACTATCGCCTCCCTACGCACCACCGCGTCGCAGCTCTGCTGTCATCCCCTCGCGAACACCGTCGTTTCTCTCTCACCGAAGGACCATCACCATCGCTCTCTCTCTCCCTCCTTGCGAAATTTCACTTTCTCTCACCTCCGAAAATTCCATTTTTCTTTGCTGGAAAATGGCTGCGGCGCATAGATTAGAGGAAATGGGGATTAGGGTTCCATTTCTCTAAGTTGTTGATTATATAGTATTTTTAATATTTATTTTATTTTGTTCTTTAAATACTTGAATTTTTAATATCAGAATGCCAAGTACACCCCCCCCCCCTTTTTTACAATACAACATCCTTGAAATGCCCACAATTCGCGGGCTAGTAAACCTAAAAATGAAACTGAGCTCAGCTATGCGCACCCCCTTTTTGTTTTCTAATACAACCCTCTGCAGCTAATTACACCCCCGCGTTTAATCATACAGTACCCCCTAGATGAGCCCAACTCGTAGGTCAGTTTTTGAATCCAAAAAGTGTGAATGGGGCTGCACTACTAGTCGCACCCCTCTTTTAACAATACTACCTCTCACCACTAGTTACACCTCCCTCACTTCTGTTTTACAACTTACTCTGTTTTTCCTATTTTATTCAATCAAAAGCCATTTTCTCAAAAATAAAAAATACCAAACACACAAATATTTTCTACCTAAGACCTACGTGTGATTTGATTCTCTACCAGGAGATACGTAGGACCAAAGGGCGACCGACCTCTGTCAATTGCATTAATAAAAACCCTTTTTTAGTCCTTTTGTAAATTTCTTATTTCTTATTTTTTCAAAAAACAAACAAAAATAATAAAATGTCCTCCTTCCAAGTCCTTTTTCTTTTAATTTGTAAATAAGGGTAAAATAATTTTTTAAATTAATAATTTTTTTCTACACATTTAGTTAAAAGGTAACCTTCCTTAGGAAGGAAGTCGTAGGGTGCTAATACCTTCCCTATGCATAAACGACTCCCGAGCCTAAACTTGGTCCGCAAAACCCCTTTATCCACTCAATAGGGATTTTCCAATGTTTGCCCTTAAACTAAACTTTGGTGGCGGCTTCATTTCAAGAACTTCGAAGAATCCCTCCTCCGGATTTTTCGATCGCTACATATGTTTACTGATGAACCAGAGGAGATAGAAACTAATGAAGTCTCTATGATCACTGGTGAATTAAAAGAAACAGAAATTAAGGAAGTTTCTGTGGCTACAGTTGAACCAAAAACAGAAACTAAGGTAGTTTCTGTGAGTTCTAAAGCTGAAACAGAAACTAAGGTAGTTTCTGTGAATTCTGAAACTGTGATTTCAGAATCTGTGAATTCTGAATTTGTGAATTCAGAATCTGTGAGTTGTGACTGAACCTAAAACAGAAACTAAGGAAGTTTCTGTGATTACTAAGATTGAATCTAGGATAGATAAAAATTGTGAATTTGTTATCTTTATTATTACAACTAATGATGGCAGGATTTTTGAAGAAGTATGGTACTTAGACTCAGGTTGTTCAAACCACATGACTGGCCATAAGGAATGGTTAGTTAATTTTGATCCCAGTAGAAAAACTAGCATCAAATGTGGTAGCAACAAACTTATTACAGCAGAAGGTATGGGGAACATATTGTTCAATAAGGAAGATGGACAGGTAATATCTATACAAAATGTACTCTATGTTCCAGGTATAAGCTGTAATTTGATTAGCTTAGGGCAATTAGTAGAAGAAAGTTTTTCTATTATATTGAAGGACCTAATGCTAAAGTTGTTTGAAAATGAGGATAGGTTGGTTTTAAGTACACCCCTTTCTAAGAATAGAACCTTCAAAATCACCATTTGCACTTCAAAGGCAGAATGCCTAAGTGAAAAGACTGAATCTGAAAGTACACTTCAGCATGGTAGGATAGGGCACTTAAACCTTAAAGGTTTAACTAACATAAGAACTAAGGAAGTGGTAAAGGGTCTATCTAAAATTAAAAGACCTATTGAAACTAGTACTACTTGTTTACTAGGAAAACAACTTTTGAAAATGCTGAAATCTGAAATTAAGGACTTACTGCAGATTGTATATTCATCTATCTATGGGCCATTTAATGTGTTTTCATTAGGTGGTAACAGTTCTGTTTTAACTTGTGTAGCTGAATATTCAAAGCTATGGATCTATGTAATCAAAACCAAAGGAGGAGCTTTGGTGTGTTTCAAACTGTTTCAGGAAGTGGCTGAAAGACAAGGAAGCTGTCCTAAGGAGAGAAGCAGCCTTAAAGACCCTATGAAGAGGTAATTTGACATTGAGCAACCTGCACACCAGCAAGCAAAAGAAGTTCTTCATTATGAAGAATCTGCCACACCAAATTCAGAACCTACTGGTCAAGTTTTGACTAGGGCACAGAGGCTGAAACAACCTCTAAGGAGGTTGACGGGTTGTGAACTTGTCACAGAAGGTGAAGTGTATAAAGGAAACCTCATACACTATGCCATAATGGCAGATGCAGAATCAATAGACTACTATGAAGCTCTTAAGGAGAAAGAGTTGAAAAAGTCTATATTTGAGCAGTCAAACTCCATTGAAGAAGACTTAGGGACTCTATCCTATGTCCTAGGGCTAGAGTTCTTAAGGATGCCTCAAGGTTCTACTCTACAACAGCTTACATGTGCTAAGAAGGTCCTAACAAGGCTTGATATGGCAGATTGCAGTTCTGCCAGCAACATAGCAGAATGCATTCTGGGTTATGAAGCTGCTACTCAAGCAGCTTGGCTGGATTACTGCTCAACTAAGGAGCAGGTGGCTAATTTTTTACATAAAGCTCTAAAAGGTGAGTCTTTTACTAAACTTAGGAGAGAATTAGGTTTGGTTGCATTCTGACCTAAGAATGCATCTTCTAAAGTTATTATCCAGAGGCGTGTTCTGGATCATCTATGGTTTAAAGGCGATGTTAGGGGCTTGTCCTGACAGTATTAGGTAATCTCTCGTAAATGTTTTTAATCTAAGTCTTAGGATTAAGGGAGGATGTTGGATTTAGTAATCCTCAATCTTAGATAACTTTTAATTTCAGCCTTAGATTATTTTTTAATCTAACAGGTAGCATTAACTAGCCATTAGAGAGTTTGTTACTACAAACTGAATTAGTTAAGTTGTTAAAAGTTTGTTACTACAAACTGAATTAGTTAAGTTTGTTCTTAAATAACAAACTTAACAAAACCGTTGTATATAAATATACTTGTACAAAGAGAATCAAAACAGATTCATACAACAGTGAATCAATTGAATGGAATAATACATTTACAGTTTACTTTTCATTGTATTCTACCTCAAATATTCTCTGATATTCCCTGTGACTGAGGGTTGAGTTTTTCTTTGAGTTCTTCATCTTGTTCCATCCTTGTTCACGGTTAGGCATACCTCACAAGGATCACAAACAAACCAAGTTAGGGTTCTGTTTACATACAGTGAAGAAAGTAAGAAATTGCGAGAATAACAGAAGTTAGAGGTGTGTTACCTGCAATAAGGAATCTGGTAGTGTCTTCACAAGTGGTGAAGTCCTTCAACAGGTTCAAGGCTCAGTTCAGTACACATACAGAAACAGGTTCAACACACACAGAAAATCAATACAATTGCTTTTACATTTTAAAATTACAAGAGTTCTATTGAGTTTTTAACCTAATACTCTCTGTCCTCGTGTGCTTCTTCTTCCCCTGGGTTCTTGAGAGGTGGGGATCTTCAACAGGTGGTTGTTGAACCTTGCAATAAGAAAAGAGAGGGTTAGAATACAATTTCAGTGACTGAAATTGAACTGAAATTGAAAGAAACAAATATAGAGAATCAGATTAGGGTTTACCTTTGAGACAAGTTGTGTGGTTGAAGGTATTACTCCTGAGAACCTGTTCTGTTCTAGAGATCCGTGTGTTCCAGTACATACAAACAACAAGATACATATTAGGGTTTGTGTTTGAATAAAAGAACAGAACGTAAAGATACACAAAGGTAGTATTTTTACCTGTTAATGCGTGTAATATTCTTCGTGTGAGCTCCTGAAGGTGAAACAGAAACTCAGGTTAGGGTTTCTGGGTTTCTCATCAAACCAAAGGATCAGAAGCGAAAGTAAGAGAATTACCTTTGTTTGTGACGTTTGTGACTTGCGTCGCTCAGAAACGTCACATGTAAGAAGAAGATCAAACTCAGAATCAGTATTTGAAACTAGGGTTTCAAATCAGAAGTGAAGAAGTAAATTGAAAGGGGAAAAGTGATATACCTTGTTCTTTGTGGTTGAGTGAAGCTTCGTTTGTGGAAAAAAGACATTTAGCGTCGGTTAAATTGGACATTTAGCGTCGGTTATCGCCCGACGCTAAATCGCCCGATGCTAAATGTCATACATTTAGCATCGGTTATTTAACCGACTCTAAATGTCACATTTAGCATCGGGTGTTCAGATAACCGATGCTAAATGTCCATTTCATCACTGTTTTTGCTGTCTGAAAATGACATTTAGCATCGGTTATTTGAAACAAATGATGCTAAATGTCTTGAAAAATGACATTTAGCATCGGGAGTTTTTCAGAAAGAATAGATTATGAGAATGGGTTGGTTGAGAAATGGAGGCTATGAGGCCTCTATTTATAGGCTTTGGAAAAATCAAGTTTACGTTTAAAAATATGTGGGAATCGATTCTTTGTTATTTGAATTGATCTAGGAATCGATTCTTGTTTACTTGATTTAGGAAGGAATCGATTGTGAGATTCTTTGAAAGAGTTTGAAATCGATTCTTCATTTGAATAAGAAAGCAAGGAATCGATTATGTGTTTTAAAACAAGTAATGTGCAAATCGATTCTTTACTTTATTTGAAGAGAGATGCAAATCGATTCTTTGCCTGAGAATCGATTCTTTCATGTATGGAAAAGATGTGAATCGATTCTTTCATGTATGGAAAAGGTGTGAATCGATTATTTCAATTTAGACATAAGTGGAAATCGATTTCTTCATATAAGGAAACAATATGAATCACTTGTATGCTTATGAAATCGATTAGGAGCTTAGCCATTGTGTTTGAAAATCGATTTAGGCTTAGTTTCAAAGAGAGTGAAATCGATTTTAGAGTTTTTCAAAAATACTTTTTAGGATTACTTGTTCATGCATGTATTTTGAAAAAGCTTTGGGACGAGAGACTTTGCGAGATGAGCCGACCTTCGTAAGAGCTTACATTTATCCTAAGACTCACCCAAAACCCTAAGGACTACCCTTATACTTAAAGACTACCCTTAAGCTTGAATCTTCAATACTTTGAGCTTGGTTGACTTGGATTGTGACTTTTGAATATATGATACTTTTTATCAGCTTTGCTTTGACACTCTCATTCCTTTGGCCATCAACTTGGCTTTGTCTTTTTCATCATCAAAACTAATCCTGCAATATTAGATAACCTGCAACACAGGTATCCACATTCTCCCCCTTTTTGATGATGACAAAACATTTACTCATCTCAAGGTGGGAGGTTAGTTCAAACAAATAATATATATATGATGCTCCCCCTGACTTATTGACTAGATGCATAATATGCAAGTTCTATATGCTCATATGCAACCCTATATTTCTCTCCCCCTTTTTGTCATGATCAAAGAGGGTCAACGTAAGATAGAGTTTGCGAACCGAATGTCACGGCTATTTGACAAGGTAAAAGAACCATTGCAGTTTTATAAGGGATCATCAAAACCAATAGAAAATCATATTTGAAACCATGAAGAGAGTATTTCATCAAAACAGGTAAAAGATAATCATGAGTCTCAAAAATCTGTGAAACAGTTGTTTTAGGCTTTATGTATTTCATGCTGCTTAGTTTGAAAGTTGGTGATGGCGGTCAGAATATGGGAGAAAAAAATTATTTTCGTTGAACAATGATTGTGAGTATGTATTCTGAATTTTAAGGCCAGCGCCAGCAATTGATTGTGACAGGAGAAAATGGATTTCGGGAAAAGGTAGCATTTCAGCTGCTTTATAAAACGCTTTTTGAGCACGCAAAAATTCATAAGTCACAAATTCTCTAAAATTCATATTTTATAAAATCACTTGAAAACATTTTATTGAAAAAAAACTCATCTGAGTAAATGAAGACCAGGTTTTCTTTTGCAATGGATTTCTGAAAATGTCAACTAGTTGTTTGTGACGACTCAACTAACTCAATCATACTATCACCTTTTTAACCATAACCTCTAAGAAGGTGATATATAATTTCTATATGCTTAGTCCTAGAGGGATGACCGAAATACTTTCATGCCTTATAAATATTTGTACATGAAATGAGATTCAGGAATTGCTCAATTTTAGTAGTCACATATTTGACTTGATAAACTATTCTTAAGCACATTTTCAAAATAGAGGTGAATAAAATTTTAACCGATCTGACCTTTACCGGTGATTCTTCCTCTATCTATCACAAGTCACATGACGGCTTTTTCCGGGGCTGAGTGTTAAGAACTTTATTGCGTCTCCGGTCATGCGCTTTGAGTCTTTGCTGTCAAGGTATCAATCTGCCCCCATACCTTGAAGCATACCTGCAAAGATCTAAAACAAGGTTCTCGGTACCCAAATCTCTTTGGGTCCTTGTGGGTTAGTGTTTGGTATGGTTCCTTTGGGAATCCATACCTTTCTCATAGTTTGATTACCTCTTGCTCTGCAAACGGAAGCAGTATGTCCAGGTTTACCACAGTAATAACATGTAATATAAGGTCTACTGGAAAATTTTGGTTTATAATGAACATGCCTTTCTATGGGTTTGTTTATAGGGAATCTATGATGCACATTTTGTAAACTAGACAATTTCCCAACAGTCCATTCCAGTTCATGAATTTTCTTTTCAGATTCAACACATTTATCACAAGTATAATTTTCTTTAAAGCATGCAAGGCTATCATTTTCTTTTCTAAGCTCTGACTTTTCTTTAGTTAAAGCAGTAACAGCATTTTCATGATGAGTGATAACTTTCTTAGATTTATCTAATGCTTTAGCTAGTTTTAAGGATTTATCATGCAATTCAGTAAATGCTTCATATAATTCATCATAGGCATCTTGTAAAGATTCAGAGTTAGAATATACCTCAGTTTCACTTTCGCTGTCGTGGTCGGCCATGAGAGCAACTTGACCTTTTTCGCTTTGAGTTATCTGTTGAGTTCATGTCATTGTCTTCCCAAGATATGTAGGCTTTTCTACCATTGTTTCCTTTGGACCCCTTTTTCTTGAACTTTGACAATTTTCTTTCTAAGTTCGGGCACTTCATCGTCAGGTGTCCGGATTTACCACATTCGTAGCAAGTTGGAGGACTTGAGAAGTTTTCTTTGCTTGAGCCTCTTTTGGTTGGAGAATTCTTTTTGAGAGATCTTTCCCTTCTCATGAACTTTTTGAATTTACTAACCATTAGTTCCATTTTCTCCTCGTCTTCATCTTCATCTTCCGAATCATCACTATCGTCGGATGAGCTTGAACTGGAAGCTTTGAGAGCTAAGTTTTTGTTCTTCTTGTCTTTTCCTTCATGCTCTGCTTGGCGAGTGAGCTCTAACTCGTGCTCTAGTAGTTTCCCAAATAGGGTGGCGAGAGTCATGGTAGTCAAGTTTCTTGACTCAGTTATTGCAGTCACCTTTGGTTGCCATTCTCTGTTTAGGCATCTTAACACTTTGTTGATCAAGTCTTCGGGAGGAAATGATTTTCCTAATGAACCCAATTTGTTCACTATGTGAGTGAACCTTTTCTGGATCTCTGATTTGTTTCACCTGTATTCATTCTAAACAATTCGTACTCTCTGGTAAGAGTATTTATTCTTGCCCTTTTCACTTCACTTGTACCCTCATGAGTAACTTGAAGATTATCCCACATTTCTTGGGCAGATTTACAGTTTGAAACTCGAAAAAATTCATCAGCACTCAAAGCAGAAGTAATAATATTTTTAGCACGTAAATTAAGTTGCACTTTTTCTTTCTCATCATCAGACCATTCATTTCTACTTTTTATTGTAAGAATACCATCTACTATGTGTGTGGGGACGAAAGGTCCTTTTTCCACAGCATCCCAAACATCTAAGTCTACCTCTTCAATAAAAATTCTCATTCTTTCTTTCCAATATGCATAGTCTTCTCCGTTGAATCCCGGAGGACGGAAAAGAGATGCACCCTCTTGCGTAGACCAACCTGAAGCCATTTCTCTTGAAGCTGCTAGGCCCTTTACACAAGAGTCTAGCTTTGATACCACTTGTTACCAAGTGGCTTCAGTCTCAAGAGGGGGGGGGGGGTGAATTGAGATTTAAAAACTTTTCAGATCTTTCGAAAACGTTTTTCCCCTTTTCAATGACTTAGATCAATTTTCGCGCAGGTTAAGTGGAAGCGAAGGAATTAGAATATAAAGCAGTAAAGCGGTATAACAGTAAAGCAGGAAAGCAGTAAAGCACGCAGAGATTTATCCTGGTTCGGTCACCTCCTAGTGACCTACGTCCAGTCCTCACACCCTTGTGAGATTTTCCACTAACCAAAACAACAAGGCTTACAGGTGCCTTGGAAAACCTTTACAGACTCAGGCACTCTCCTCCTAGGATATCCCACCTTATGGAGAGCCCTCAAATCTAACAGTACAATAACAAGAGATACCCCACCCCTGTTACAATCAACTGCCCTAGAAAGATACCCCACTTCCTAGTACATGCAGATACCATAGAGAGATACCCCACTCCCTAGTACAAATCACAAACAATTAAATAATAACAAATGTAAATACAGAAATACCTCTTAACGTAGGCAGATTACACAATTTGAAGAGCGCAACCCCCAACTAAATCTTAGCAAAAGATCAGCTCTTGACGGACCGGCGGTGCGAGAAGAACACAAATAAAATATAAGAGTTTTTCAGAAAGAATAGATTATGAGAATGGGTTGGTTGAGAAATGGAGGCTATGAGGCCTCTATTTATAGGCTTTGGAAAAATCAAGTTTACGTTTAAAAATATGTGGGAATCGATTCTTTGTTATTTGAATTGATCTAGGAATCGATTCTTGTTTACTTGATTTAGGAAGGAATCGATTGTGATATTCTTTGAAAGAGTTTGAAATCGATTCTTCATTTGAATAAGAAAGCAAGGAATCGATTATGTGTTTTAAAACAAGTAATGTGCAAATCGATTCTTTACTTTATTTGAAGAGAGATGCAAATCGATTCTTTGCCTGAGAATCGATTCTTTCATGTATGGAAAAGATGTGAATCGATTCTTTCATGTATGGAAAAGGTGTGAATCGATTATTTCAATTTAGACATAAGTGGAAATCGATTTCTTCATATAAGGAAACAATATGAGTCACTTGTATGCTTATGAAATCGATTAGGAGCTTAGCCATTGTGTTTGAAAATCGATTTAGGCATAGTTTCAAAGAGAGTGAAATCGATTTTTGAGTTTTTCAAAAATACTTTTTAGGATTACTTGTTCATGCATGTATTTTGAAAAAGCTTTGGGACGAGAGACTTTTTCGAGATGAGCTGACCTTCGTAAGAGCTTACATTTATCCTAAGACTCACCCAAAACCCTAAGGACTACCCTTATACTTAAGGACTACCCTTAAGCTTGAATCTTCAATACTTTGAGCTTGGTTGACTTGGATTGTGACTTTTGAATATATGATACTTTTTATCAGCTTTGCTTTGACACTCTCATTCCTTTGGCCATCAACTTGGCTTTGTCTTTTTCATCATCAAAACTAATCCTGCAATATTAGATAACCTGCAACAAAGGTATCCACATAGTTCACATGACTTTCTCCATATACTTGTGTCTAGGTTATTCACATGACCCTAATACCTCTTTATGACACTAATTCACATGCCTTTCTGAAGTTGCTTGTCTCTAGGTTATTCACATGTATTTCACATGGTTTATGACAAGTATTCACATGTCTTTGTCCTTTTGGAAGTGTCATAGTATTGTCTAGGTTAAATGAATTTTACATTACGTTAAAAAATTTAATAAAATTAAAAAATTTATATGACATGATAGTAGAGGTCCTGAAGTAAAGTAGGCCAAATGGATTTATTATTTATTGCATTAATTTGGAGGTGTAGAAGATAGCAATTGAAGATTGAAACAAATTTTGAGTAAATGTAAAAAACGGTTTTTTACCTAAGTTTAGGACCATTTTTCTCACGAATTTAATTTTTTTTTAAATTTTTTAAATATTATACCTTGTAGACAAAGTATAATACTAATGTCTTGTGTTGGGAAAAAAATTTAAAAAATGGTTTAATAAGTAATTTATTTACTGGAAAGTGTGATAAAAATGATTTTTTCAACTAAACTTAAAATGGTTTTTGACCCAACTTTTTGTCCATTTTCCCCACGACTTAAAATAATTTTTAAATTTTTTAAATATTATACCTTGTAGACAAAGTATAATACTAATGTCTTGTGTTGGGAAAAAAATTTTAAAAATGGTTTAATAAGTAATTTATTTACTAGAACGTGTCGCAATACTCATTTTTTCACCTAAACCGAAAATGGTTTTTGACCTCATTTTTTTACCTTTTTTTCACTAATTAATTTTTTACACTCTTAACGATGAGAGCTGCACAGTTCACTCTGAACGATGCACAATTTAGTCTGCAGAATGTACGCTGAACAGTCCACTTTGAATGTTTCAAAACTGCCGGTGCAATCGTGGCGGTTAAAACTGTCGGTGCAATCGTAGCCTTCAAAAGTCACGGTGCAATCTTGGCCTTCAAAACGAAAACCCCTCAGTGCAATCTAAAACGTCTAAATTTCAATAAATAGGCACTACATCTCCCACCACTAACCACGCATTTACAAATCCTCCTACTACCTACTCCCAACTCCATCAATGGCTCCAACTCCAACCCCAGTTTTTATCACGGTGTTTTACAATGGTTATGTCGAAAAATCAAATACTCAGGGTTTGTTGTTTAGATGTGATAACTACACCCTTGTCAAACTCAACTCTAAATTCAAACTGCCTCAAGTTAAACAAGCCATTGAAAAAAAAATATCTCCTGACGATTCCAGAATGGTTTCTAGTATTACATATCGGTACCCAACAACACTCACGGCTGGCGATGACTTTTATGCGGGCTTCGAAATTACATCCGATGAAGATGTTGAAATGATGATGAAGCATTACCAACAATGTAGAGGTCAAGGTATATGTACACCAGAAATATATGCAGATTTGGTTGATGCGGCTTCAAACTATACCCAGGTAACTCACCCCCACTCTATTCCATCTTCATCACCACACAACATCCCTTTTTTCTCAACAAACATTTGAACCATACACTGATCTCATTCAACCTGTTTATCCTCACTTCAATCCTTCATCATCCCAAACTAACATGCATTATAGTCCTTCAACACCTCACCATCACTCTGCACCATCATCCTCACAAAACCCCATTGACCTTAATACAACTAACACTCCACATACTCAAACTAATACCCCACCGTTTAGTATGTTTGTTGGTGTCCATAATGAGGACGTTGGGGATTATAGCGATGATGAAATTCTTCAGTGTGAAGACGCTCAGGAACCAATTCAAACTAACCCCAACATAGGTGTTGCATTCCGCGAGCCTGTCTCACACTTTCAAAACGCACCGCTGATAACCTAGAACCTTATGATTTAGAGTTTGGACATGCCATGGACAGGAACCAAGTTTTATCCAATGAAGATCCAAACGAACTCAAACTCAAAATGAAATTTCCCACAAAAGAAATAGCCATACAATTCATCCAAACATATCACCTAAACAATTCGGTTTCATACCAAGTCAACAAATCTAGTAGAACAGTTTGGGAGGTTTCTTGTGTTCACGATACGTGTTTGTGGAGGTGTGTTGTGAGGATCGGAGCAAAATCTGGGTTGTGGGGGATTACACAGTTGACTCACCCACACACATGTACAACATCCACTATTTCCCAAGATCACCTCCAGCTGACCTCCTCCTTCATATGTTCTCGTATCCTTCCACTTGTAAGGGAGGACCCAACAATATCAGTGGCTGTGTTGATTGCACACATCAAGGAGCGGTTCACGTACACGAGTTCCTACAGGAAGGCTTGGATTGCTAAACAAAAAGCAATCGAAAAAGTCTACGGTAATTGGGAATACTCTTACAATGAAGTAACCAGATGCCTAAATGGTTTCTATTACTATATACCAGGCACAGTTATCGACTGGTAGTCCAACAAAGGTGTATTCCACCGCATCTTTTGGAGTTTTGGCCCGTGCATAAAAGGCTTTAAATTATACAAACCAGTGGTCTCTGTTGATGGGACAAGGTTATATGGTAGGTACAAAGGGGTTCTTCTTTTGGCAATCGCACAAGACGGAAGAAACGACACCTTCCCAATTGCGTATGCAGTTGTCGAGGGTGAGACAACGGAGGCTTGGTATTTTTTCCTATCTCGTTTAAGAGAGTTTGTGACACCACAGGAGGGTCTTTGTTTGATATCGGATAGACACGAGTCTATCAAAAGTGCTGTTAGGCGTCTAAACACCAACTGGAAACACGTCTTTTGTATTCGCCACATAGCACAGAACTTCATGAGACACTTCAAAAACACTCCTACCGGGAAAGATCTCATCAATATGGGTCAGTGTCTTTGAAACTTTTTTAATTTTTTATTCTCTATTTTCCATTCCATAATTACCAAACATCTTACTTTACTTGCTTCAGCATACTTAATGACGGAAAGATCTGCCATTCACTACAAAAATAAAATTGCTGACGAACTAGGTCCTGATGGGGTGGCTTGGGTTGAAGACATTAACCCAGAACAATTGTTGTTGTGGTGCGATGGAGGTTCCCGTTGGGGGCACATGACAACAAACCTTGCAGAGTGCATCAACAATGTCCTTAAGGGGGTGTGTAATCTCCCTATCTGTTCATTGATACATGCAACATATTTCAGGATGAACGAGATTTTTTTCAAACAGGGAACACAGGCACAGGCGATGATGACATCCGGAACAATGTTCTTTGAAAAATTGTTGAAAAACATTGCCGAAAACATTAAAGTCTCAAAAACGCATGACGTTGCAATTCACGATCGTGCCAACCAATTGTTCCGAGTTCAGGAACTTGCACGACCACAAAGTGGTAGACCTTCTACCACATTTGTGGTCGACTTTAGAGCAAAAACCTGTGAGTGTGGGGAATTCCAGGCACTTCATTACCCTTGTTTACATGCAATCGCAGCATGCGCAAAATGCAATTTCGACCATATGAAGTTTGTGGATCCACCGTACACAATGCATAATGTTTTCAATACTTACATTGTGGAGTTCCCACCCTTGCCATCAGAGACCTCATAGCCTGATTTCAATAGTATTGAACTACAGCATGATCCAACTAAACGAAGAGATAAAAAGGGCCGTCCACAGTCTACCCGTATTCGTACAGAGATGGATCAAAGAGAAACGGGTACCCGCACCAAAAGATGCGGAATTTGTAGAAATGAGGGTCACAACAAAAATAACTGCCCTAACCGCAATGTCAACTAGTCACATTTACTACTACTGTTCTTTTCGTATTAGTCTTTTAAATCAATTCATGTCATTTAATGTGAAAGTTAAATTTATATTTTTTTAAAATAATTAAGTTTAGTATAAATAAGTTTACTAATTATTCTAATTATTTAAATTAATTATTGTAATTAAATTAAATTATTTATATATTAATCAAATTGAATATAAGAAATTTAAAAAATGAAAAAACGCAGGTCAGAACTCACCCTGGTAGGGGGGCGAGTTCTGCACTAGAAATAAAAAAAAAATTGCAACTTTTTAGTTTAGAAAGCTGGGTGGTGGGGGGTGAGTTCTACACAGAAAAAAAAGTGGGTTACTTTGGTATATAATGTAGAAAGTGTAGTATTTAGGTAAAATTTTTTATTTTTTGGTATGGAATGGTTTTTTTGCCTATATTGGTACTATACTACCAAAATTGGCACGTAGAGGGTGTGGAGCAAGAAATAAAAAAATAAAAAAAATTACCTAAATGAAAGAAAAACTAACGGATAACGCGCACGTAGAGGGTGTGAAGCAAGAAATCACTAGTATCGCTTATCGCTGCCCCTACATCGGCCCACGTAATCGTATTCGATGGTGGAACAAACCTATCAAGAAAGACAACGACGTTCAAGAAATGTTTCAGAAACATGAGAGGTTCCAACGTTGGATTGAAACTTATCTCGAATTGTGCGTTGAAACCAGAGAGTCTAGCGATTCCATCGTCCATAGCCTTATCCCTCCAGTCATCCGATGGCCACTACCTAACAATGTATGGTGGAAGTAGAAGTAGTTTACTTCATGTTTGCCTCTTCTTGTATTATGTTTTCCTGTCGTTTCGTTTTAAATTTCCTATCCTTGTATTTCTGCAATTTGTGTTTTTCATTTCTGTTCTTATCCTATATTAATTTCTGTTCCAATTTTTAATATCTTCATTTTTTACCGTAATTATTACCGTAATTACTTTATAAATAAGTTTACTAATTATTCTAATTATTGAAATTAATTATTGTAATTAAATTAAATTATTTATATATTAATCAAATTAAATATAAGAAATTTAAAAATAAAAAAACGCAGGTCTGAACTCACCCTGGTGGGGGGCGAATTCTACACTAGAAAAAAAAAATTGCAACTTTTTAGTTTAGAAAGCTGGGTGGTGGGGGGCGAGTTCTACACATAGAAAAAAAAGTGGGTTACTTTGGTATATAATGTAGAAAGTGTAGTATTTGGGTAAATTTTTTTATTTTTTGGAATGGAATGGTTTTTTTGCCACCAAAATTTTCAAGAAATGCCTATTGTGAAAGATACGGAAGAGTCGTTTATTGATGTGAGTAAACTTATTTTGAAAGTTTAATATTTTCATTTACTTTTAAAGAGATTAATTAAGTTTAGTTAGAATTTTTTGGAAACCCATACTCATGATTAGATTGTGTTATGGATTGGGCCCCAATAGCCAATCCACCAAAAAGGCCCAATAACAAAGGACCTAACTCATCCAACGGTGGAGATTGCAGACCTAGATCTAACAGTCCTCCTCCACTCCAGACACCTATAAATAAGCATTGATTGCCCACATTAATGGTACTCATCTCTCACATACTCTCACTTGTAATTGACTCACTCACTGACTTGAGCGTCGGAGTGTCATTGCAGGTACCACCCCACATCGGATCGGAGCACCAACTCGGACTGACCAAGGATATACGTACCAACTATCTCAGACCAAACTACTTATCCAAGACTGGATACATAGCCGAAGATACGGTACCGAACATTGGCGACCACAGTGGGAGAGCCTGATTCTCTAGTCTTTCCCCCAACCTCCTTGTTCAGCAATGGCTCCGGAATTACGACGGAGAAACGTATCCAGCGTCGTGGTCAGACCCGACCAGCAACAGGAAACCCCCGAGGGGGTAGCGGTTACTCTCCATCGCAGCTCGGCCCACGGCCGGAATTCATCCAGGGCGATGATCCCTATAAGCTCCGCTAGAAACCAGTTTCCACCTCCAGCCCTGACTGTCCCGGTACCGATCGATGCTCTCCAACAGCTCATCCAACTGCTGACAAGGCAGGCCGAGGCTGATCAAAGGAGTCAGCGCTACTCCCAGCTGGAGGCCGAGATGGCCGAAGTACGGTCCCGCGATATCCCGGATCGTACTTCCCCTCAAACCTACTCTCCTAGCAGAAGAACCTCCAGTAAAAGACGTCACCGATCCCCTGCTTGGAGGAGGCACCACCATCGTTCGCTGCCGCACCGGAGAGGGAGGCGAGGATCTGGAACTCCCCCAACTGAGGACTCGACTCACCAAAGCTCATCACTAGCGTCTTCGTCTCCAAGGCGGCGTTCTATAAGCCGGGGAAGTCCCCCGAGGCATGAACGTCGGCGCCCTCAGTCTCCCGGATCCCCTGTCTGACGCCCTATCAGGAGGCCTCCTCCGAGGGAAAGGGCCACGACGCGGAAGGGACCCTTTACAGCGGAAATCGACTATTTCCCGGTACCCAAGCACTTAGAGAAGCCCCCGGAGGGTTTAAAGATGCCTGACGGGACGGGCGGTCCCGACCGACACCTAGATTACTTCGACACGATGATGCAATACCGGAATGTCCCGGAGGAGATCAAATGCCGAATCTTCCCTCTTACCCTTGAGAAATTGGCTTTGGACTGGTTCAGATCCCTCAAGCCAAACTCTATATCATCTTGGGACCAGCTTGCAAAGCTGTTCTCGGCCCAGTTCGCCCACTCCAAAATGAAACCAAAGTCTCGGAAAGTCTTACAAGCCATCCGGCAAGGAGAGAACGAGTCTCTCCGAGACTACATCGAAAGATTCAACAAAGAAGCGGCTCAGGTCCGGAACTTGGACGATTCGTTTCGACTATTCTTCATGGAATCCGATCTCCAGGAAGGAAGTCTATTTCAGATTGAGGTCGGTATCAACCAAACTGAATCGCTTGCCGAGTTCCTCCAGTGATCTCAGAAATACATTGATCATGAAGAAGGCGCTGTTGCAAGAAAGTCAGACGCCGACCCCGGAACGAGCAAGCCTCGGTATGAAAAAGAGGCCCCGGTGCGTCAGTCATGAGAGGCCCGGTATGAAAGGGAGACCCGGAACGACAATAGGCTCCGACCCCGGAACCGACACTAGCAGTATTCCGACCTGAATGAAACAAGGGCCAGGATTCTGGCGGAATGTATGAATGCCGAGTTCAAAGAAGTAAAGTTCCCCGATCCACTCCCGCACAGGCCGGGGCAGAGATCCAACAAGTACTACCGGTATCACCGGAGCAAAGGGCACGACACCAATCGATGCAATGCTTTGAAGGATGACATTGAGGATCTGATTAAGAAAGAAAAATTGAGCCAGTACGTGGCTAAAACACGCAGACATGAGGCCGAGGTTAAGGAAGAGGAGGCCGATCCAAAACGGAAGGGTAAAGCCCCACAAAAGCGGGAAGAGAGCTCAGAAGACGAGCGCGATTTTCGAAAATCAAAGGGCCGACCTGTAATGATGATGATATCTGGGGGCTACCCCGACGAGGCGTCGGGTAAAACGATGAAAAGGAAATGGAAGGAAGTCATGTGTGCCGCTTCCACCTCTGCGGTTAGCTTGGGCCCGGAGCGCCAACCCCTGGCATTCAGCGACCGAGACTTATTGGATGGCAAGCCAAACAAGCACATACCCCTCATAATCAGGGCGGTCATGGCAAACCATGAGATAAGAAGGATTCTGGTCGACCAAGGGAGCTCCGCTGATATCATCTTTATCGACCTGGTGAGAAAACTACAGATCTCAGAAGAAGACTTCACCCCTTACCGAGGATCGGACCTGTCGGGCTTCAACGGGTCCCGGACCAAACCTCTCGGTTATCTGGAAACGATGGTCACCTATGGAGAGGAGCCACTAGAAAGGACGGTCAAGACAAAATTTTTGGTACTGCCATGCCCCTCGGTCTACAACTGTATCATCGGGAGGCCCACCCTTGGGAGGCTCGGGGCCGTAACTTCAACGGTCCACCTCAAGATGAAGTTCTATTCATTAAGTGACCAAATCATCACCCTTGATGCCGACTTAGAGTCCGCCCAGAGATGTTTTTATCTTCACGTCAAGGCAGATAGACGGGCCTCAGAGGAGGGGGTTCCCCTCATAGAAGCAAGGACTCAGAAAAGCCCAAAGAAGAAAAGAACCGGTCCGGCGACCGAGGTCAACGTCACAGACCTCGATGCAAGGTACGACCCGGACAGCTCCGAGGAAGAAAGCGACGACGAGTTAGCACGGGAGCTAAAAAAGAAGATTAGGCGACCTCAACCTGATGGACAGTTCATGCAAATCCAGCTGGGAGAGGACCCGACCCAAACTGTCCAGATCGGATCCGATCTCCCCGACGAAGTAAAAGCAAAGCTCACCCTCTGCCTAAAATCTCACGCCGATCTCTTCGCTTGGTCAGCAAAAGACATGCCCGGGATTCCCCCTGAGGTCGCCTGTCACCAGCTAGGGGTTAACCCCGGGGCAAAATGGGTCGCCCAACGCAAAAGAGCTCAAAGCCAGGAAAAACAGCTGCTACGGCCAAGGTCGTAGAAGATTTAATTAAAGCTGATTTTGTAAAAGAGGTCAAGTATACAACTTGGCTCTCAAACCCTGTACTTGTTAAGAAAAGCAATGGAAAGTGGCGAATGTGCATTGACTATACCGATCTTAATAAGGCCTGTCCTAAGGACGCCTTCCCTGTTCCTAGCATTGATCGGCTCGTCGATAATGCTTCAGGTTTTCGTTTACTATCATTCATGGATGCTTATTCCGGATATAATCAAATTCCGATGTTCCCCCCGACCAAGAGAAGACGGCCTTTATGACCGACCGCGGTAATTTCTGCTACCGGGTCATGCCATTCGGTTTAAAAAATGCGGGGGCCACTTATCAAAGGATGATGAACAAGGTATTCCGAAATCAGATCGGCCGTAACGTGGAAGTCTACCTCGACGATATGATTGCAAAAAGCGAGAGGGAAGACCTCCACATATCCGACCTGGAAGAGATTTTTACTGAAATCCGAAGAAACAATATGAGGTTAAACCCGGAAAAATGCACTTTCGGGGTCCGGGCTGGAAAATTCCTGGGTTTCTATCTCACGGAAAGGGGCATTGAAGCCAACCCGGATAAATGCCGAGCGGTAACAGAAATGCGGACCCCGTCTACTAAGAAAGAGCTCCAAAAACTCAACGGTATGATAGCTGCACTGTCTCGTTTCATTTCCAACGCCGCCTTTAAATCGCTCCCATTGTTCAAACTGCTTAAGAAAGAAGCAATTTTCGAATGGACCCCAGAGCGGGACGAGGCACTCTCCCGGCTCAAAAAGGTCCTATCCGAACCGCCCATACTAAATCGGCCAAACCCAGGGGAAGACCTATTTTTGTATCTTGCCATCTCGGATGAGGCCATCGGAGCCGTACTTATTAGGGAGACCGAAACTGGTCAAAGCCCGGTATACTTCGTAAGTAAAGCTTTGCATGGATCAGAAGTGAGATATCAGAAAATAGAGAAAATCGCTTTTGCTCTACTCATCTCGGCACGCCGTCTCCGACCTTACTTCGTCGCCCATCAAATCGTGGTATGGACTAATTATCCAATTCGGCAGATCCTGCACCGACCCGACTTAGCAGGACGAATGATCAAATGGGCAGTAGAACTCTCCGAGTTCGGAATCAAATACGAAACGAGACCGGCCATGAAAGCCCAGATACTTGCCGACTTTATTACGGAGATGGCACCCGCCGACCCGGAGGACGGATTGTGGACACTCCACATGGACGGGTCCTCAAATCCAAAAGGAAGTGGTGCAGGGCTAATGCTCGAAAGCCCGACGGGCGTCGTAATCGAAGTATCGCTCACGTTCGGTTTCCCTACCTCAAACAACCAGGCGGAATACGAGGCGTGCATAGCTGGACTCCGGCTTGCGATCGACCTCAGGGTCTCCCGGCTTTCCCTAAATACCGGCTCATTATTGGTGGTATCCCAAATCGGGAAACAGTACGAAGCTAAAGATCCGATCTTGTAAAGATACCTAACTCGAGTGCAGAAGCTGCTCTCCCTTTTTACATTCAAGGAAGTGAAACACGTTCCGAGATCGGAAAATATCAGGGGCAGACATACTTTCCAAGCTTGCCAGCACCAAAATTCCGGGGAACCACCGGTCGATAATCCAGGAAACACTAAGTAAGCCAAGCGTAATCTTGAACCCGGAAGCAAATTTTTCTGTCAATGTAGTGGATGAAAGCCAGGGTTGGATCGCGCTGTTAATAGACTATATCAGAACGGGGAACGAGCCTCCGGACCCGAGCGAAGCCAAGATCCTCCGGAGGAAGGCCTCATATTTTTCCACAATCAATGGAAACCTCTATAGAAGAAGCTTATCCGCACCGCTGTTGAAATGCATTGAAGGAGGAGAGGCGGACTACGTCTTGGCCGAGATCCACGAGGGAATCTGCAGGAAACACCTTGGAGGTCGATCCCTGGCTCGAAAGGCATTAAGGGCGGGATATTTCTGGCCAACCATGGAGACCGATGCAAGAAACTATGTAAAGAAGTGCAATAAGTGTCAGATCCACGCCAAGGTCCACATAGCACCCCCTACGGAGCTCACCAGCTTAAGCTCGCCATGGCCATTTGCGTGGTGGGGAATAGATCTTTTGGGACCATTCCCAACTGCCCTTGGCCATATCAAATACCTCATAGTGGCGGTGGATTACTCCACCAAATGGATCGAAGCCGAACCTTTGGCCATCATCAGCGCTAAGAATTGCATCAAATTCTTCAAAAAGAATATAATGACTAGATTCGGGATCCCCGAGGTTGTAGTCACTAACAACGGAACGCAGTTCGCCGACAAAGGCTTCAGAAAACTCATGTCTGACCTCACGATCAAACACCGGTTTACCTCGGTAGAACACCCTCAGACGAACGGACAGGCCGAGGCCGCCAACAAAGTCCTCCTCAATGGACTGAGGAAACGGCTCGATGAAGCAAAAGGAAACTGGGTTGAAGAGCTACCCTACGTGCTGTGGGCCTACAGAACCACCCCACAAAGCTCCACGGGGGAGACTCCGTTCCGTCTTTCGTACGGGACGGAGGTAGTAATCCCGGTAGAGATCGGGGAGCTGAGCTAGAGGACACTCCACCCGAAACCTCCAGAGGACAATAGTCAGGCGTTGAAAGAAAACCTCGACCTCGTCGACGGGGTCCGAGGCCAGGCTTCCCTTAAAGAAGCAATAATAAAACAGAGGGTAGCAGTACGATATAACTCGAAAGTGATCCCTAGGGACCTTGAGATCGGTGATTTAGTTTTACGAAGAGCCGATGTCGGTTTGAAGAACGCCGCACAGGGCAAGCTCGCCCCCAACTGGGAAGGACCTTACCGAGTTTTATCTAAAACCGGCAGAGGTGCCTACGAATTGGAGACCTTGGCCGGGAAGGCGATCCCGAGAACTTGGAACGCCACCAAACTAAAAAAGTACTACAGCTGACTCTCATCTTACCTAAAGAACGGTGTATACCGACGTTGTAATTCATTTTATCTGGAGAACGGTGTATACCGACGTTGTAATTCATTTTATCTGGAGAACGGTGTATACCGACGTTGTAATTCATTTTATCTGGAGAACGGTGTATACCGACGTTGTAATTCATTTTATCTGAAGAGCAACTAGTTGGCCGAGGTTGCCACAACCCTAAGGGACGAGTTCGATCTGGGCCGAGTCCCGGTAAACTGCCCCTAAGGCGACACTTACCACTTGAGCGAATCAAACGCAAGTACACGAATATAAAACGACAATATAAAGACTAAACCGAGATAAATGAAACTGGAGGAACATTAAAATACATCTCTAGTACAAGTTACACCGGATACGGCCGGGTCCTCTAGTTCAAAAGTGGTGGTGACATATTACAAATTCCGGTTCCGCCCGGAACCCGGGGCTTTTCTCCCCCACCGGTTCCACCCGGAACCCAAAAAGCAGCTAATCCAGAGCTTCCCCATCAACAACAGTCACGGCAAGGAAGGGGGAGGGTAAATGACGTCAAACGCTTCAGAGTCAGGGTAGGGCCTGACGACACGCCCGCCTTCTACGGTATGCTCCAAACGAAGAATCCCCCGGTCCAAGGGCAGAGAGGGATGGATAACAGCGACTTGAGCAAGCGCCTTTTCGAAACTCTCCCCAGCCACGTCCACAGCCATTTGGGCCACCTCACCATCTCGTTTTCCACGGCTTCAGCTTTGGCACGCGCCTCTTGGAGCTCTTTTTCCAGTTCAGCAATCCGAGGCGAGGAATCGACGCTAGACCCGACCTGGGCCTGCCTCGCTTTAACAAGATCGGCCTCGAGTTCATAAATACGGGCCCTCAGGGAAGAAACCACCTCTCCAGACCGCCTCTCTTGACTCTCAAGGTCTGATATTCGGACCTCATGTTCCATGCACAAATTAAGGGCAGAGTCCCTCTCCTTTTCAAGTTTGTCTGCAACCGCCTTGAGCTCGATCTGGTCCCTCTCCAACACCTCATATTTCTTCTGCAACTCCTCCCGGGCTTTTCTTTCGTTGTCCCTCTCCACCAGAGCTCCTGTAATAGCAGAAACAAGGAAGTCAAGAACAGAAATAACCAAAAAGAAAAATCAAAGAGTGCACCTCGGAACTTGGGGTCACCTTTTGCCTGATCCTCAGCCTCGACCCTCTGAAGCTTGGACACGTCGGCCAGATACCGGAATAACCTGAGAGCCGCCTCGACCGGGTCGACCCGGGAATCCTCCACGTGCTTCTGCAGGAAGTCGGCGTCAATCGAAAAACCGGAAGACCTAGAAGCTCGGTGCTTCCCATGACGACCCTTTTTAGAAGCCCGGACGGCCGGAGCATGTGAAGTAGAAGCAGGGTTTGCTTGCGACAGGGGGCGCTCCCTTTTTCGATGTACGAGATCCGCAGCCCGATCCTCTGCACCAGCCAAGCTGGCCTCCGGGATTGTATTGATCGGAACGGCAGCGACGGGCTTTTCCTTCTGAACCCCGGCATTCCTTTCCGCAAGAGCCGCCAAGCGGGAGAACTTGTCAGGCCCCATGCTATCTGCAAAATAAGGAAAATAAACAATGTTAAAAGAAACGGCAGTCAAAACTTATGGGCGGGGTTATCTACCAAAAAAAAAAACCTACCAAGAACGGCGGCTACTTGAGATTTCGACCCGGCCCCAACTAATCGGGCTACGTCAATCCCGAATTTTTTGGGATCCCGGTAGACAATCAGGTCGGCAAAATTCGTCAAGATCGCCAGCGAGTCCTGATCAACCTGGGATAGCCGTCCTAAGCTGACGGTGTAGGAATGAGGCCGCCGGTTGAAATGAGAGAGAGACCACCCCAGTTGAAACTTTGTGAACTCCAGTGATTTCCCGTCCGCAGAATATTGGCCGACATGCCTCACTGCCTCCTCGTTCACGGGCTCCACAAAGAAGTACTTATTTTTCCAGTTCTTCAGAGAGTCGGAATAGGGCATGAAAATCTTTACTCCCCTCTTAGCCCGAAGCTCACGTGCTCCCACCGATCCTTGGTGCCATCCTCATGCCTCCGGTTGACTTCAAAAAGGTGGAAGAAGAGGTCACAGGAGATTGGCCTCTCCAGATGAATGCACATCAACTCAAAAGCCTGGAGGAACGCCCACGAGTTGGGATGTAGTTGGGAAGGAGCGAGGTTCAAGATCTCCAAAGCCTCTTGCTGAAAGGCGGTGAAAGGCGGGCTGACATGCATATCAAGGATCGTCACCCCGTACATAACAAATTTCAGAGCTTTCGGCCAGACGGCCACGTGTTGGTCTTCAGCCATTCCCTCCACGTTCCAGATCTGATCTTTCCGGGAAAGGCGATTGACAAAGAAACTCATGTCATACCCGGTCCTATAGAGGGACGGAATCCCCCTCAACGCCTCCGACACCCATGAATACTCCCGGGGAACAGTGAGAGGCTGGGACAAGAGAACATCGACCGGCCCTACTCCGGCCCGTGGGTATTGGTCAGAATCACCTTCCTCATACGCAAGGTCCCTGCGATGCCCAAGACCGCCTTCATTGTTGCGACTCTCAGCGACCTCCGCCTCACTCTCATCCGAGCTCCAGCTAGTACTTCCCTGTTCTTCACATTCGAGCTCGGCATCGGAATCCTCCGAATCAAGGACCACTACCTCTGTGTTATCTTCATCCACCGGCTCGTTGCTGGGAACCCGGGGAGAGCGATCTTCTGCGTGAGTAGGAGCAGAGCCCAAGTCGTCTTGAACCTCGGGAACAACCGACCCGGGGGGACTAGCACGAATTCCCATAGACTCTCCAATACCGGAAGCCATTGTTTTTGTGAGATTAGGGCGATCTGAGTCAGCAACCCGTCGGGTTTGTTTCGTCCTCGCCAGATCGGTCCTGCAGAAATGGGGGCTTGACGAGTTAGGTTGATACGTAAACAGTGGGTCCACAACCAAGTCGGAACCCGACCTGACGACCCCTACTCCGTATTTATAAATACGGGTCCGGAGAGGACCCGGCCGCGATCTAAAACCGGAAACAACAAAGAAAGGGAGGAAACTAACCTTGTGAAAAAGGAAGCCTCGTCGAACACTTGAAGCAGGTCGCAAACAGCAAAGGTCTCACCGAGACTCAGCACAACTCTGAAAGACGAAATAACCTCCGGATCGACTTTAAGACCGGAAGCAGAGCAATTCGCAGAAAAACAGTCCAAAATAAGGGGGATCCCCCTTTCTATTTATAGGGAGCATGAAGGCCACAGATGGGCCTGGGCAGGCGCGTCGTTCCAAGCGCCTAGGCGCGTCGTTCCAAAGCTAGCCCCTAAGCAGGCGCGTCGTTCCAAGCGCCATCATTACCCTAACCATCCTCGAACGACGCATCCCATCAATGACGTTGCTAGCTGGCACAGAAATCAAGGCACAACTAGGCCGGATCGCTTCGTTTCCCTCGGCTCGCCCCGGTCTCTTGACCCCGCCGTGACTGGAATCTCTCAAAAACGGACAGCCTCGAGTCACTCTACGCGACCTGAGTCCCTCAGATCGTCCCGGTATACCGTGAGTCTCTCACCCCGGAATTTGGGCCCGACGCGATCTCTAAACGACAAGTCTAGCTCGCCTTAAGGCGACCCGACTTGGGGGGATACTGTTATGGATTGGGCCCCAATAGCCAATCCACCAAAAAGGCCCAATAACAAAGGACCTAACTCATCCAACGGTGGAGATTGCAGACCTAGATCCAACAGTCCTCCTCCACTCCAGACACCTATAAATAAGCTTTGATTGCCCACATTAATGGTACTCATCTCTCACATACTCTCACTTGTAATTGACTCACTCACTGACTTGAGCGTCGGAGTGTCATTGCAGGTACCACCCCACCTCGGATCGGAGCACCAACTCGGACTGACCAAGGATATACGTACCAACTATCTCAGACCGGACTACTTATCCAAGACCGGATACATAGCCGAAAATACGGTACCGAACATGTGATTATGCATACTAATAACAAACACAAATAAGATCGTATGAATTGTATTTTGTAAGGTACCTTGTAAATTTAAATAATTTTCATTATAAATATCAAAACACACCATTTTTATAACAAATAGTAAGTTATCTGGAGTATATTGGGTACTCTGATATGGTACACAAAGAATTGCTGTTGTGTATGTTATGGTTTTCCTGATTATTGTGGTAGTTTTTTTTCTTCGATAACTCAAAATATTATTAAGAGTATAAGGGGTATTCCAACCCGTACAAGTGAATAGGGCATCGTCAAAATCTCTGAGGCCAAAATCCATTGAGAAAAAAACCTAAAATAGAAAAAGAGTACCCAAATAAAAGATAAAATTGTGTACATATACAGCTTGTCAAATATCACAATGAGATCCTACACCTAGATAATTTTCTCATAATGAGTATCAATGATAATTTTCTTTCTGGCCACATCTTTTATTGAGTATGACAAGTTATGTGTTTTAAATCTTATTACATAATGTTACAATATATTATTGGAAGTCCGTGTAAAATATTTTTACACCGATAGTGCATTGAAACTAATCTTAAGATGTGCTATCAAAATATCAAATAAATTTATCGTGTATATATATATATATATATATATATATATATATATATATATATATATATATATATATATATATATATTCATTATGCTATAAATATTTTCAGGAAATTCAAGCAAGCGAGGAAAAATTACAAAAGTTTTTTGATCATCTAGAAAATCTACTACCTGATGTAAGTATGCTTATTTTCAAAATTCACCATTCCCTTTATTTTTCAAAATGTTGATTAACCTTTTTTGTATTAAAATTTTAGGAACACTTTTTTTTAGATAAGCAAGAATTGTATTGATGGGGGCACTAGGGGTGCACCAATCCCATATACATTAATGAAAGGGGGAGTGCCTCCTCAAAACCTCACTGAGCCAAAACCTAGTGGAAAAAGACTCAGGCGGGGAAAAAGAGTACCTCAAAATGGAATAAGGTTGCTAACAATGTGAATGTCAACCCACCGTTTCTCCCCCTTCTAAGCATTGAAGTGGATTAGACCACCACATTGAAATTGAAATAGAGGAGCATAACTTCAATCTATAAACACACCAACTCTAAGTTAAGCATTTGATGCAGTTCACCACGGATTCGGCATGTGGTTCCTCGTTAAAAATAACACCATTCCTTGCAAGCCACACACTCCAACATGTTATTAACCAGAACATGTGTTTCGTACGCTTCTCCTTCTTCCCTTTGCATAAGCGACCACAAATAAGGAAGAAGTCAACAATATCCAGGGACATGTCGAAATCAACTCCGAGCCAATTTCCAACAAGCTGCCATACGGAACGAGCAATGTTGAAGCTGAGGAACAAGTGGTTGGTGGTCTCGCGAAAGTTACTGCACAGCGAGCAGCTAGCCTCCTGTTCAGAATGGAGGACATTTCTGTGAGATAATTGGTCACGGACAGACAGAGAATCAAGCAAAAGACGCCATCCAAAGATCGCAACCTTCGAAGGAACAAGCGATGTCCACAACGCCCGCGACCAACACTGCTGAACCGAAGCAGTTGAAAGAATGTTGCTGCGGACCAGTAGATGATATGCTGAGTTCACCGTGAAACTCTTAGTCTGATCCTACGGCCAAATCCATGCGTCTTCCTTCCCTCTCGTTGGCTTTACCGATTGCAAAATACTGTCCAATATCTCACCTTCTGATGGGCGGACAGAATCCGTAAAAACCTGCCACGGTTTGTTCCAATTCCAAGTATCTCCATGCCAAGACCCGAAATATGCCACTGTAACAAGTTGCTGCCCACCTCCATCAAACAATAAGGGAAAGACTTTGAGCAAAGACTCGGTACCTAACCATTGTTCCTTCCAAAAGTTTATTAAAGCGCCATCACCAGCACTCTTTTAATGCACCAAGCAAACCTTCTCGGTTCCTCTAAGTTATCATCCAAAGTCACCAAGTCTCTCCACCAAATAGAGCCAAAATTCCGGTGAGAATTGCCTACAACCAAGTCATGTATGAAGAAAGAAGCGAATTCCCCATATCTATGTCTCAACAACAGACTTCAACTCGCCTTACGATCCATCAATGCCCTCCACTTTCATTTAGATAAAAGAGCTATATTAAATAACTCAAGATTTTTGATTCCAAGACCGCCATCTTTTTTTTACTTGCAAACTCTATCCCAAGCCACCCAATACATTCCATTATCTCCCTCCTTGATTCCCCAAAGAAAGTCCCGTTGAATTTTAACGATCTTCTTAATAACCACTTTCGGAGCTTTATAAAAGGAGAACATGTATAAAGGGATGCTATTCAAAACGTAGTTGATGAGAGTAACCCGACCACCAATGGATAGAAAACGACCCATTTGTTGTGAAGGGTGGGATAGTGCCGTTGTGGTGAATAGGAAAGAAGTCTCTGCCGCCCTTTGGAAAGAAATTCACGTGAAAGAGTCTTTGTTGGCCCAAAAGTCAAAAGCTAGGTGGATCAAGGAAGGAGATATGAATTCGAAATACTTCTACTCTCTTTTGCGGTATAGAAGAAGAAGATGCAACGTCGTAATTCAAAGCTGTCATACCCCAATTTTGTCCAGCTTAGGTCAAAACCCTAATTTTCCACAGAATAAATAAATTGAGGAGTGAGGAGCATTATGCATTGCATTTTTGAGTCCTAAAAGTCATTCCAGAACTTTTAAAATCATTTTTAGAGTTGAAATACACTTCCTGGATAAATTAGGGTTTTAGGGTCAAAAAGGGCATTTTGGTCATTTCACAACAAAAACGGTTTTTCATCACAAATCACTGGGTAATTATCAGGGGAATTATTTGACAAAGAATGTGTTTAATTAGATTTTATTTTTTTTACTTTATGCGCATGAATGTTAATTATTTGCATAAAAACTCAAATTTAAAGGAAAGGGTAAAATGGGAATTTCCCTCAAGGTGAGGTATCAAATCAATTTTGGGAATGGTGATATCATGGAATTTTGGGCCCAATGATTGATTCCTAGGATGAATCCCAAAATGGTAAGATTATTATGGAATTATCATGAAAAGAATAATCAAAAATGGTAAAATAAGGAAGTGTCCTCATATAAGACAAAATGTACTATCTTTTGGCAAGCTTGCAAAAAAAACTTGGGCACCAAGGCCTCTTTGGCTCCGAATTTTCCAGCTATTTTTCACCTCATTTTGTGTTTCTTCATGCCCTTGATCCATGTGAGTTGTATTCCTAGGCATTGAGTAAAATTCTAGATCAAATCCTAGGCTACAACTTTGTGTACAAAACCCTAATTGCCCTTGACAATTTTTGTGCAACAAAAACTCCTAATTTTTGTGTATGACCAGCCATTCCTCACTAATTTGTGTTATCTCCTTGTCCCTAATCCATGTGCATTGCAATCTTGGCCTTTGATTCAAATTCTATCTCAAATCTCAATGGTTCGCAAAAGCACAATGTCTTATATACCCTTAATTTTGCACCTCATATAAAACCCAAAATAAGAGACCATAGGGAGGAGGACACTCTCATTTTTACCCTAGCACACAATACTCTCCTTTCCTCTCCTTGTTCAGCTGTGACCTCTCCTCCCCTCCTCCACACAAATTCTTCAACAATCAACCACAAAAGTTTGATAATCCTTCATTCATTCAATAGATTTCCTTCTAAGCTTCCATAATCATCCAAGTTTCATTAAAATCCACCAAGGGAGGAGGATTTGCGAGAGGATCCAGGCTTGTTAGAGGTGTTCTTCAAGTGTTCTTGCTTCTATTTTTCATCCTTCTCCCTTTTCTAGTTAGATTTAGAGGTAAGCCTATTATCTCTTGCATTTTCTTTAATTATTAACATGTAGATCTCTCTTCTACTCCTCTTTCCCTTCTTGAAAAAAGCTTAGAGGACTCATTTCAAACACTTTGACAAGGACATTGGGAGCCTTGGGTGTTTGAGACGTGTCCTTGGCCTTGAAGGGAATGTTCTTGTGTTTTAACTATGTTGTTTGCATTTCCATACTCATTTTCTCATTTTTCATTAAATAAATCATCATTTTCTTACTAAGAAGCCTTCGTATATTGTGTTATTCTTGCATCCTCTTGTACATATCATGAATTTTAAGTTGAATCTTGGCTTGATTTTGGTGTATGGGTGCCTCGGGTTTAAGCTTAGAAACCTAGGGTTTTTGTTGCCTTTTCATTCCTTTGATTATGTGAAGAATAAATACATGCTTTGCTTGATGATTGTTTTGTAACATGGCATGATAATCTAGGGTTTAGTCTTGTGCCTTGTTCTATGTGTTGATGGTGAATCCTGACATGAAATAATTTGGTGATTTGTTTATGTTGTTGCTTCGACCTTAGAGGCCTCTTTGTGCATATTTTTGTACTTGAAATGTGTTGTTTGATCTTGTGTGAATGAATGCATTTGTGTTAAAAATTTTTAACCACTCACTTACTTTTTACTTTACCATTCATTAATAATTTACCAAAACCAAAAAAGATTTTACTATTTACTCAAACATTTACAAAAACTCCAAAAAGATTTTACTTTTCACTTTTACCCTTTCATTTAAATTTTACTCAAATATTTTACCAAAAGCATTGCATCTCATAAAAACATTTTACTCTCATTGCATTTTACTCTCATCTCATAAATCATTTTTACCCTCATTCATTCAAAACATTTTCATCTCATTTCATAAAAAACATTTCACCTAATTGCATTAATCAACTTTCATGCGCACACTTTAGACAAAATTAGGGTTTGAAATTACTTTTAATGTTTGCCTTAAGAATTAGGTCGATGATAGGCAAGTTGATTCTCACTAGTGCCTAGTGCATTTTTCTCAAAGTGAGAGGATTGCTCTATGTGATTCAACTTTGTTTTAATGTTTATTTATTTGTTCTTATATTCTAGTTTGATCATTGTTCATTGTTGATGATAAATCATGTGACTCCCACTTGTGCCTAGGGCATCATATTTTAAGTGGTGAAGATGGTTTTAGATGATTCAATCTTCCTCTTGTAATTTTGTTTTTTAATGAATAAAAGATGAGATTGTAGGTTTATGGTTTAGGGTTCGTGAGGTATTGCAAGGGATAGGTTACCCAAAACCTTGATGCCCCCTCCTCTTTGATCGTGTTATTAACCTTTGGGCATTTGTTCATATTATTGATTGCAAAGGATAGGCTTACCCTAGTCTTGGTGCAATTCCTTTTGTTCTTGTTATTGAGAAATCATAGCTCACATGTTCACTAGCTTAACTAAGATCATTCTATGCCTGTGATCAATTGTTTAATTGCTCTTGATGCAATTTAAATGTCTTGATTTAATTGTGTACCATCCTCTCCACTTGTATGACCTCCTAATGAAGACGTAAGCCTACTTGCTTGTTGTAGCATAGAGTCATTAGGGTAAATACACTCTTTCTTACACACACACACATATGTCTTGAGAACCTTACTTTTCATCCTTGGCATTTGAATCTTTGATTGTATTGGCATGTTTAGTCTCAGTTGACGTTCAACAAATGCGTGATTGCTCGATTAACGAATGTGTTTGAACTTTATAACCAATCTTTGATAATAACTTCACTCTTTCCCAAAAACCTCTCAAACTCTTTTCTAACCAATGCAAGTTATTAGTGACTATCACCCAAAGCCTTTGCTTGTTTGATTGTCATGAACGCTATCAAGAATTATTAGTAATGATCACTCAAAGCCTTTGCTTGCTTGGCCATTATGAAAGCTTTTACTTTTTCCAAACCCTTTCAAAAGCATTTTCATTTTCAAATTAGAACTACGTCGCCTTTGATTCTCCACCCGGAGATACGTAGGAGCAGAGCCACGCCCCTGTCAAGCGCAGCAAATAAAATTCATTTAAGCAATCAAAAACTAGCATTTGCATAACAAAGAGAATCATTTCTATAAGCTAGAATCATTTTCAAACCCATCGCTGCCAGTGGTTAATCAGAACCTTTGTTCATCTAGCCATTGGTAGCGATGTATTTTCCCCCCAAAGAATAATAAGCGGTGATCACCCATAGCTTTCGTTAGTTTGATCATCCGTGCTAATCAATCTCTTTCGAAAACCATTTTCAAAAGAGCAAATAAAAAAGGAGTTGCTACTAATAGTCAATCAGAACCCTTGTTCGTCTGACTGGCGGTGGTGACTCTCATTTTCAAGAACACTTAGCGGTGATTACCCATAACCTTGGTTAGTTTAATCATTCACTAAATGCTCGTCCTATTTCGAAAACTCACTAAAAAGATAAAAGACAAAAACCTTTTCAAAGAAAAAGACAAACAAGAACTACGTAGCTTTGAATTCTCCATCGCACCGGGAGATACGTAGGAGCGAGAGGCTAACTCTCATCAAGCGCCAAAAATAAAAATTTTCATTAAGTCTTCTCATTCCCTTTTCAATAAAGAAGCAAATTTAAGTATTTTCCAAATCAACACTTAAAACCACATGTTTAGTTAAAGGTTCCCTTTCGGTAGAAAGGAGGTGTGGGGTGCTAATACCTTCCCCATGCCTAACCGACCCCCGAACCCAAATTTTCCGGTTTCCAAAAGGCCATTGCTTTCCAAAAAAGGTTTTTTTCAATGTTTTACCTTAAAAAAATATTGGTGGCGACTTCATTGTTTTAAAAAGTTGTAAACGAAGGAAGATCCTCCTCAGGGACTTTTTCGGGCGCAACAAAAGGTAGAACGGGGATTTAGTGGAAGATGTAGATGAAGTGAAGTTGTATGTTAAGTAACATTTTGAGAAGTGTTTTGTCGAGCCAAACTATAACCGCCCAACTCTAGGAGGTCTTCACTTCAACCAACTATCGGCGTCCGTGTCGGAATCTTTAGTTCAACCTTTGTAGTCTATTTATACACAATAGTAACCCCTCCTAGAAATTCTATTATTGAAATTCTATGTTTGAATGTATAAATAGAATTTACATTCAGTTAACAAGTTCTTTCTGCATTTTTTCTTCTGCTCTCTTTGTAAATTGCTGAGTTCTTTCATTTCATCAACAAGTGGTTGATAGTCTCGCAAAAGGAAGAAAATACAGAGTCAGTGTGTTTTCAAGTTGTGAGAAGTGTGAGTGAAAGATAGAGTAACAAAGAGAAAGGGATTTACCTGTGTATCACAACTGAAAGTGTTCCTCTGTTGGCTAGGATATGTGTGTTCAAAGTATTCAACAGAAAGTGTTTGCATTCATAAAACCAAAAACAGATTCACATTAGGTTCGAATCAAAGAAAGGAAAAACGAAATAAAGCATAGTGGGTGACTTTATACCTTCGTTAATCTTTGTTTCAGTCAAGCGATTGGTGTTCTCATCAATTTGTTACATGCAAATCAGAAACACAATCAAAAGGAAGCCAAAAATCAGATTCACAAATTTCTAGGGTTTGTGCTGTTCAAAAGAAAAAAAATAAAGAAGAACATAAACAGAAATTTAACAAGATCGTTACCTTAGCGTTGTGGTCCGATTAAAACCCTGAGTATCAGATTTCCAAAATCGCAGGTGTGAGGTTTAGGTTTTCTGAGTTTGTAAACCATCAACGCAAAAATCAAAGGGGTTTTGCGTGATTCTGTTTCCTATCATACAGAAGGAGAAGATTGAAGCAGATGCTAGTCTCAATCTGCGAAAATCAGTAGAGAAGAAGGAGCCGTAGCAGAGCTAGCACCTCAAGCCTAGCTTGGTAAACAAGATCGAAAGCAGGTAGCAGATCATTTCCGGGCTCGAGTCTGACCTCGTCCTCAACCTCTTCGCTCCGAGTTTCACCTCAAGCCTAGCTTGGTAACCAAGACCGAAGCAGGTAGCAGATCATTTCCGGGCTCAAGTCTGACCTCGCCCGTCTGACAAAGAAAGCAGGACGGCCTCGTACAAGCTTCTTCACTCCACGTTCACTCCAAGATCTACACTCGAAGAACTGGACCGAATGAAGTCTCGCCTGATCTCGCGGCCTCGGACTGACTTCCTTCCTAAAGGGTCGCTCCGACATGCCTCAAACTGACCTCTTTTATGAGGTCGGGTCTATCGTGGCTCACTCACCTCTTCCACGAGGTCGGGCCTATCGTGGCTCATTGACCTCTTCCACGAGGTCGGGCCTATCGTGGCTCACTCACCTCTTCCACGAGGTCGGGCCTATTGTGTCTCACTCACCTCTTCCACGAGGTCTGTAACATCCTCAAAATATTTAGTAGAATTATTTGGATGTTAACACAATTGAATTATTTTAGTACTTGACTGGTAAATTTATTGAGTGCTAAAATTATTTATTGGTTGTCATCGGATCATTAACCGGATAATACGGATCAAGGAAGTTTTGGAATCGAAATAAGAGATTTGGATCAATATGGTAATGGGACCACGCTACCACTTATTTATTAAATAAATATATATGTATACGTGTATGTGTGTATGTGAGGGAAGAAAAGAAAGAAAAATTAAAAGAAAGAGAGAAAGAAGGAAAGAAGAGAAACAGAGAAGAGAAACAGAGAAGAGAAAAGAGAGAAAAGAGAAAGAAGAAAGAATGGGTGAGGAGGAAGAAGAGGAAAAATGAAGGGTTTAGGCTCATCAAAACGACTTCCTTCCAACACGAAAAACGCTCGGCGTTACTTCCTCTTCGATTTGGTACCAACATCTTCATCATCAACTCACTCTACACAAATTCACCATTTTCGAATTTGGAGAGGAAGGAGAGGAAATGTTGTGTTGTCTTCTTCATCAAGTGTTCTAGAGATTAGGGAAGTCGAATATGTGGTTGGTTGCTAGCTTGGAATGAAGAAATCAAAGGTTTGGTGAGTTAGGGTTTAGAATCAAATTCGGGGTTATGGATGAATAGTGCTTCATGAGGAGGAAGATGATGAATAGTATTCATGGAGAATTTCGGGGAATTCGGTCAAAAAGATGTCTCGAGGTCGAGTGGGAAGCTTTGGGAGCGGATAGGGATGTCACCAGAGCGTGGAGTTGATTCGGAGATTGTTCGTGTGATTATGTCAGAAAAGCAAGTTCGCGGAAAGTCTCAGTGTTGCGTGATTTTCATCACGATAGGTGAGTTCTACTCACGTTTAGGATTTTACGTTTCGAATTAATTAATTAACTGTTTTATCGCTTTCGCTGGACTGGAATATTGTTTGGTAATTGAGTTTGAGAGATTTTGGGTTAAAAACCGATATTTGGAAAATACGTCGCGTTTTGATAAACTCGATTTGATTGAGTTATCGATTGATGTTTTAATTATTGCTTTGGACTGGAATTACTGTTGTTATATCTGTTTTTGGGTCTCGGAGGTCACGTAATGTCTCGGTATCGATTAGGGAGCGAAATGGGGTAAAACTGAATTTCAGAAAACCTGTTTTTGGCCATTCTGCCTATTTTCGCGTCGCGACGGATTCCCATCGCGTCGCGACGGTTTACAGAATTTTCAGCAACTAAATACTGTTTTTGTTTTTGCGATAACTTTTGACCCGAGAATCCGATCGAGGTGTTCTAAGATGCGTTGGAAAGCTTATTCAGAGGCCTAACTGAATATTCTATTTTTAAGGAAAAATGAACTGTTTTTGATATTGAAAATTGTGTCGAAAAGTGGTCAACTAGAGTGCGAGTGTGAACTTGGATTTTATAAAATGTGGATTAAAGTGTTTCATTGATTGTCTGATTTGATGGACCGTGGGTTCATAGTACTGTAGATATATATATTATATCGAGTTTGGGTGACGACCCATGTTGACATACTAGGAGGGGCAGTCATGATCCCCTACCCTAGGCTCTGAGGCCAATAGCGAAACTGTTATTGGTAAGGGGTTCGCCGGGATTAGCCTCGGGGCAGTTGGTGGTGTGTCGAAAAGTATTGAGTAACGTTCGCTGGGATTAGCCTCGGGGCAGTCGGTGGTACGTTACTATGATTTTGTAGTGTAGGTTCGCCGGGATTAGCCTCGGGGCAGTCGGTGACGCACTGAGTTATAGCAGATTCGCCGCGATTAGTCTCGGGGCAGTCGGTGGAATGCTATGTGTAAAATAATGCGGTTCATCGGGAGTTAGCGTCCGCGCAGTCGATGACGTGTTGAGTTAATAATGTTTTAAAACTGGACCGAGAGTGTTAGTAGGGGTCTCGGTAGAACTCACTGAGATTGTATCTCACTGTTTAAATGTTGTTGTTTTACAGAGAAACAGGGACAGCAGAAATCCAAGAAGCACGAGTTGGTTGAGCTCAGGCGACTGCTGATGACTTAGCTATTATGCTTAAGTTTATATTTCCTTTTGTTGTCTTTGTACTACAACTCATTGTATTGGTATTATATTTTATTCCGCTTTCTTGTATGATATTGAGCACTATAGTTTGCTGAAGATTATGGTCAGAGAACCTGTTCGGTCTTATTTGTATTTAAGACTGTTTTGTTGTTATTCAGCGATAACTATATTGTAGTGTTCAGTATCTATGCAGGAATTTTATATCTCTGATAGTTTAGGGATGGTGCACTTGGGTATTTTTACTCGATAAAAAAACCGGGGTGTTACAGTTGGTATCAGAGCAGTTCGACCTAGTCGGACTTAGTTTAGGGTGGAGTCGATTCCTTGTTTGTCCTGGTTGTGATTACACTTGTGATGCTAAGAGACATTGAGCCTGATCAACTTAATACTTAGTGCATCATAAGCGAAATTATGGTAGGATGATCAAGACGCAGTCCTCGACCAAGACCGGAGTCTCCAACCGGTGCATCCTCAGGAAAGGTGACATGACGGTGGAAGAATACACCGCTAAATTAGAGAAGTTTTCTCAGTTTTACTCAGTGGTAAAGTAAGCTCCAGATGACGAATGGAGAATGCAGATGTATAAGAAGGGCCTTAGTGGTTTTATGACTTAGAGTCTTAGTTCTTATACTATTACCAATTATGTTGCCTTGGTACAATCAGCCTATGCCGCCGAGGATGATCTCATAGGAAGTATGGGAAAGGAAAGAAGGTAGTTGAATTATCAACTCCGAATGAAAAGTCCTAAGATATTTTCATCAAAGGAAAAACAGGTGCAACTCTCTGATTCTTCAAAGGTCAGAAGATGTTCTAACTATGGAAGACATCACTGTCATACCCCAATTTTGTCTGGCTTAGGTCCAAACCCTAGTTTTCCAGACAAAAATAAATTATGCATTGCATTTTGGGTCCTAGAAACCATTCCAAAGTTTTTGAAATCATTTTTAGGGTTAGAATGCACTTTTTGGGGAAATTAGGGTTTTAGGGTCAAAAAGGGCATTTTGGTCATTTCTCACAAAAGGGTCTATGAAAATAATTTTTGCATCATGCATCAAAATTAGGGTTTTTGAAAATATGTTATGCATGCATGGCAAGCTTTGGAAAATATTTTATGCATGCATGGCAAAAACCTAAAAGCAATTTTGTGGAAAGCAAGGATCAATTTCTATTTTGTTTCATAGGCTATGAAATCGATTTATACTTATTCTCATAGGCTATGTGTTTACTGGGATTTTTAGTAAACACCGCTAGTTTCACTACACGTGTTACTTGCGAGTTCAACTAGGAATCTCAGGCCATTTGTGATCAAATTTTACTAAGAATTGTTGATATTTATTCGTTCATTATGAAAAAAAAATAGAGTTCCAAACAGTAGAAGTGTGGAAACTTAAGAAATACGATAAAGTGCAGGAATTTGTAAATGCTGGAAGAGGAATCAAATGCAGTAAATTGCAGTAATTGTAAATGAAGAAGATGAAAAAGTGCAGAAATCTAAAAGAAATGAAAGCAATTATATAAAGAAATGGTACGTAGAATCATACATGAATTCCTGTTAACTCTGTTTTCTCTGTCTGCGGAAGTAGAGTGTTTTAGGAAATGTGTGTAATGAAATTTGCGACCCCTTGTTCTATGTACAGAACTACTATTTATAAGGAAAAACTAATAACCGCACAGCGGTTTTCTAAAACAAGATAAGGCAGAGTAACTGCTATTTCGACGTGCTTCTACTTTGATTGTCTAACTGCTCTTTCTTTTCGACCAAAGAATCAATATCCCTTTCGACAGATCTCCATAGCTTTGCTTGTTTCGCTGTTTATAATCTTCTCTCTGTCGAAATGTGGCCTTTTTTTCCAAATTCGCTAAGTTATGCACTAGGCTGTTTTCCCTTGGTTACTATCTCTTAAAGTCGAAATTATATCTTGGTCTCGAAGACCTGTTTTCTTTCTGAAATTATTAAGTCAAACCCTGTTGACTGCATTTAGTATTAGCCTGTCGAAAATGCAGGCTAACAAATTTGCCCCCCCAAAAAGGCTTTTTTGACTGAGTTTTCAATGAAGGTAGAAAATGACTTTTTTGAAACATCTTTCGACCACTCTGTGTCAAATCTTCAATCATCATTAAATATCTTTTTTCAGAATATGATTAGATGTTTCTTTGTCAAGGCCAGTCCTACTATCGCTTCCCCCCATTTAAATCACGCCACATGTGAAAATAACTGTTGGGATCTCCCATGATCCCACGTTTCCCCACCAGCGTCTTGGGGATTCACACCTTTTGAATTATTTTTTAATTAATAAATTCAAGTTAAACACGGCTATAAAAGGTAACTGCACCTCTTCATTTCCTTTTTCTGCTTCTTCATCTTCTTCTCCGTTTCACCTTTGCGAACATTTCCATTAAAAAACCTTCTCAAACAACTGTATTTCTTTCTTCTTCTTTGCTTCTAACAATGGCTTCTTCCTCCACTGCTAAACCTCGCCCTGTATCTTCTGCGAAGACAACCCTCGTTTCAGAACCCGCTTTAACTTTGGAGGAAACGCAGATATATCGCTCCCAGGTACTTATTCCTTTTCCTAAACCTTCAACGCATGCATTTCTAGGTCCTCTTCCTCTTGTTGGTGATGATTCACCAAAGGTTGCGAGCGTTTTCCCAAGCTACTACAGGCAAAGCGCTAGGGTTTTCGATGAAGGCCTTTTTGTGATGGATTTCATGGGTAACCCAAATAGGGTTTTTCGATCTTCACCACCAACAGAAAAAGCTTCACCTTATATCGATTGGCTTAACAAAGTTGAATCGAAGAAGGGTGATCTCTGGAAAAGTCAGGGCATTTTCGACTTGATCCAGATCTCAAGATATGGGCCCAAGTATCAAAGCTCGATGCTTATCGCTGCTTTACACTTTTGGGACTTGACCACCAATAGTTTGCACTTGAAATGTGGTATGCTTACCCCCACTCTGTTTGATGTGGCGGCTATCACGGGCTTGAAACCGTTGGGAGATATTTTCGATCCTGCTACCACTGGAGATCGGTACACGTTCGACTTCAAGAAAGCCACCTTCAAGGGCTATATTGAGGAGAACCATAATACTCAGTCGACAGAGGTTTATGATGAAGAGCATATTGCTTTTCTCACCCCTGTGGTTATCATTTTATATAGGCTAAATTGCTGTTTTGGCCCTTTATCTTTGGGGTTGTGGTCACTTTGGCCCTTTATCTTTTTTTTTCTCATTTTAGACCCTCATGTTTTTTTGTGTGTGTCATTTTGGCCCCTGCCGTTATCATTTTGGTCTCTTATGTTTTTAATTGATTTCATTTTAGTCCCTTATGTTTTTAATTGATTTCATTTTGGGCCCTTATGTTTTTAATTGATTTCATTTTCATCCTTAAAAATTTGCTACAAAAAACATAAACATAACGGCATGGGCCAAAATGACACACACAAAAAACATGAGGGTCTAAAATGAGAGAAAAAAAAGATAAAGGGCCAAAGTGACCACAACCCCAAAGATAAAGGGCCAAAATAGCAATTTAGCCTTTTATATATTCTGTTCTTCGTCACTTCAGGTGGCCAAGATGTATATTCCTTTGGCCATTCAGCTACACGATGGTCGAAGCATCAATTTGGCCAAATTGATTTTAGGCTCTCTTTTCGACCACTTAAGACAGGGAGTCATTCACTTGAAAGAGTTTAAACCAGAAGGCAAACAATTCTTAGTTTCTGGGCCAGTATGGTTATTTCAATTGTGGCTCCTTGCCACCTTTGAGTCGAAACTAACAATGTTCATTCCTGATGACCAATTTGATGTGGTCTCTGACCGAGGGGTCGAAGGCATTTGACTTGCTTTGTTGAAACCTAGACAAAGAGGAGAGTCAGTCGAAGACCTTTTCTCTCAGGCATTCAACATGTTTTTAAACTGCGCAGAGTTTACTACTTCGATGGCACCCTTCGCAGGAAGATCTTATGGGCCGTCTTGGTTCACAAGAGAATTTCCCGCGTCCAACCCTGTCGAAGAGAGGGAAACTAACCGTATTTGGCAAGCCTTTTTGACTCCTAGCTTGCTATCATCTCACGTCTCTCTTGGGAAGGCTTCAACTCTTTTTTGCGTGTATCCTTATCATCCAAGCTTAACTGCGCGTCAATTTGGGCTATGTCAGCTTCGACCTAGCCCTTTTGCCAGGTCAAAAAGGGAATTGAAGATTCCTGAGAATGAAGAGGAGTGGGCGGATCGCCTCAACAATTTTTCTGGAGACTCTTTTCGACTCACTTCTATTCCTTTCGAGCCAATATTCTCTTGCACCCATAGTTTTTTTCAGTGGTGGACAGAGTATATTACCAAGAAATTTACTGGTGTCGAAGAGGCTACTTTGCTGGCAAAACTAATATTTGCTTTTCCTTCTTCGCAGAAAAAGAAGGCCAAATCAAAAGGTATACATATTCAAGAGATTCAAGCATTTCACAAATACTTTGAAACTGTGTATGACCCAAACAATCTTCGTCGAACTGTTTCTCAAGCTGCTAAAGTTTTAAAACAAAAACTTCTTGATAAAATTCCCACGATGGTTTTTCCATCTTATGTGCCTGATAAATATTTTTTCGCTTTAACACAAAACAAAATTAGGTTTCCACCTTTACCAACCAGTAAACTGGCATTGGCAATTTGGTCACCCATTCCTGAGTGGTTTGTGTGTGGTTCGATCAAGGCCATCTTCAATTTTTCGAACAAAATGGCTGAGAAAGTAGTTTCGACGAAAGAAAACATATACACGTTTGAGGGTCATCTTCATTTAGATATTCGGCATGTTCGAATCCTGTCTCCCAGTAGAGAAGGTGAAACACAAGATCTTGTCTTATAATTGAATTTCTCTTTTATGTTTTAGGCTAAATATATATTTTGGCCCTTTATCTTTGGGGTTGTGGTCACTTTGGCCCTTTATCTTTTTTTTTTCTCATTTTAGACCCTCATGTTTTTTGTTTGTGTCATTTTCGCCCCTGCCGTTATGTTTATGTTTTTTTAGGCAAATTTTTAAGGACGAAAATGAAATCAATTAAAAACATAAGGGCCCAAAATGAAATCAATTAAAAACATAAGGGACTAAAATGAAATCAATTAAAAACATAAGGGACCAAAATGATAACGGCAGGGGCCAAAATGACACACACAAAAAACATGAGGGTCTAAAATGAGAAAAAAAAAGATAAAGGGCCAAAGTGACCACAACCCCAAAGATAAAGGGCCAAAATATATATTTAGCCTATGTTTTATATTAACACTTGTTTGTCGAATACCTGTAGCTCTTCCCATCACATCTTCTTCGACTGATGACGCTGCAATTAAAAAGAAAGAGAAGAATGTTGAGGTCTCATCGAAGCAAGCAAAATCTCCTCCAGAGGATAAACCAAAGGTAAGCATGTTTTTCCTTATCTCTTTGTATTCCTTCATTATACTTGTTGCCTGATTGATCTTTCATTTCGTAGAGTCGAAAAAGAGTAAGCAGCTCCCATATCCCCAAACCAAAAAAGACAAAGAAAGCTACTCCAACAGAGAAAGTTATTTCTCCAATATCGAGCAATTCTGAGGTCGAAAATTCCTAACCTTTTGTCTATTTAAGTTTACATTATCATTGCCTGAGCTCATATGAGTTATATTTTCAGTCAGAGGAAGTGCCATTGATCAGGACCAGGCCTGTTAAGATTCATGATCCTGGGTTGGAGAGGGAGAAAAGATCAAAAAATTTCCAAGATATCTCTATACCTACCAAACAACAAACCTCTGTCGAAGAACAGGAGGTAAAGGATGCAAGTGAAGCGAAGAGACAAACCCTCCTCAGTCTAGAGAAAGCTCCAAAAAGGAGACTTGTTAAAAAGATTAAGAGTGCACAGTCCCTGGTCGAAGATCTTAAAACTCAGGTGATTGGTCGAAGTTTGTATCTACTTTTGGATATTTTATTTATGTGATGATACTCATTTTGCTTCATTTTTAGGGAGTTGAAACTGAAGTCCCAGCAAAACATGTTACACCTTCCTCCACTCATTTCCCTTCAAAAATAAATGTTTCTGGAGAAGGTGTCGAAGAAAAAGATTTGCCTCAACATACACCTGTTGTCGAAGATGCACTATTGGCCGAAAAGACTATTCTTGCTGAAACTGCCAAGGAAATTCCTGCCCATGGCCCGGAGCCTGCTGCTATGGACGTTGATGAAAGTCCTGATGTTGGCCACAGTGGAGCTGAGATCAGTATATCCTCTTCTCCAAACATGGAAGAGCAAAGGTACGACGAAGAAGAAAGTGAAGACGACGGTAATGATGAAAGGAGTGAGTCTCTTGAGACAGCCAATTCTCCTCGCTCTGTGCCCTCAACACATGACACTGCTCTTAGCCTTCAAGAACAAGAATTTTTGGACCTAAAACGCAAAGATCCTCTAGAGGCTTTCAAACGAATGGTGAGTGGTTTATCTTCGACGGAGAGTAAGCCAAGTGCTTCGACTGCTTCTATTGGCAATTCCTCTGAAGGTCCTAAAGAAGACCTGATTCGAGAACTTCAAACAACCCTCTTTGAGATAGATCTATTTAAGGCTATCGAAACAAATCATATGCTCTACTACAAGCTCAAGTCTTTGCTCAATAAACTTAATAACTCTGGCTCCAGTGACTCTCTTTTATGTTTTATTGTTGAATTTGAGCCTTTGCTAGAGCAAATTTCCAGAGATATTCAGAAAAAGAAGAGTACTATTGTGAGCAAAGAGCGTGAGCTTGAACTTCTGACAGAAGAAAGTGTTGCCGTCGAAGCCTCAGAAAGCAAGATTTCAGCCTTGGAAATTCAAGCAGCAACTAACTCCAAGGAAATAGAAAACTGTGATGCAAACATTTCGACATACCAGTCCCAAATCAAGGAGTTGCAATCGAAGATTGAAGCGGAAGAAAAGAAGAAAATCTCTGTTCAACAGAAGTATTCAATTTCTGTAGAGAACGCACTTCGCACTGAGGCAAGCCTTGGCTATCGAACACTTGGAGAGGGTTCAGAAACATGACGAAGCAGTTAAGAGGCTAACTGAAGAAGAAACCCTTTTAGATACCAGATTGAGGCATGCCAGAACAGCTTTTGAGAGGTTTAAAGCTTCTTTTGTAATTTAACTTTCCATCTGTATTCTGACAATTTTTTCTTGGCATGAGTGCCATGTTTATGTCTTCTCATTCTCTTAATTTTGCGTTATTTTAATTTCTTGCAACATTGGCTTATATCTTTTTAAATACTTGCCATTTATACGCAAAATTCGATTATCAGCACTTAACTCTTCGACTTCATAAGCACCATTTGAGAAAACTTGTAAAATTTTAAATGGTCCTTCCCAATTTGGTGACCATTTTCCCAAGGCTCTATCTTTTTTGTCCATGGGTAATATCACCTTCCAAACTAAGTCTCCTGTAACAAAAGCTTTGAATTTCACCTTCTTGTTATAAGCTTTAGCTACTCTTTCTTTTTGCCTTATAAGGATATCTAATGCAAGTAACCTTTCTTCATCTATGTCAACCAATTCATCTAAAATCATGCTCCAATTATGGTCTAAAGGAATTTCAAATTGCCTTTGGATCCTGGTTGATTGTAAATAGATTTCGACTGGTAAAACTGCATCATGCCCAAAAGTGAGACGAAATGGAGTAGTGTTAATTGATTCTCTAGGAGAATTTCGACAAGCCCATAATGTTTGATCAAGGGTTTTGTGCCAATTCTTAGGCTTTTGCCCAATATGTTTTTTAATCAAATTAATGATAATTTTATTGGCTGCTTCGACCTGACCATTTGCCTGAGCATAATATGGTGTCGAACTTAATAACTTAAATCCACTTATGGAGGCAAACTCAACCATTTTTCGACCAGTAAACACTGAGCCTTGGTCTGTACTGATGGTTTCTGGAACTCCAAACCTGCATAGAATGTAATTTTGGATAAAGGCTATTACTGCCTCTTGGTCTACATTAGCTAAAGGGATAGCTTCGACCCACTTAGTAAAGTAATCAATACCCACTAATATGTAGCGGTGACCTTTCGACGACGTTGGTTTAATTTCGCCAATTATGTCTAAAGCCCATCCTCTAAATGGCCAAGGCTTTATTATTGAGTGTAACTCATTTGCAGGTACATGTTGTATTCCTGCGTGTTTTTGACATTCTTGACACCCTTTAGCAAAATCTATGCAATCTTTAAGCATAGTAGGCCAGTATACTCCTTGTCGAAATAAAAGCCATTTCATTTTGTGCCCCGCTTGGTGAGATCCACAAGCTCCACTATGAGTATTGGAAATTGCTAAATATGCCTCATTCTCATTAAGGCATTTAAGTAGGACTCCTTCTGGGGTTTTCTTTAACAATTGGTTTCCAAGAATTACATAGCTTAGAGCTCTATACTTGGTTTTTCGAATTGTTGTCCCTGTTGGATTTTCCAAGTATTCGACAATTGGTTTTCGCCAGTCATCATTCGACATATTATCAATGGCAAAAATTTCGCCATTTTCAATTGGAGGAAGTAATTCTACACTGTCTGCCCCCCCAAGTTTTGGCATTGATAATTCATCATCCTTACGATCTGTCGAAATCAATTTCTCTTTAATTTCAATTAACTCACTGAGTTTTGTTGGAGAGACTTTATAACTTGAAGCAATTTGTGCCAAGTCGTTTGCCTCTTGATTCTCAATTCGAGGTATATGCTCAATGTGAACATTGTCGAAACGTTTTAACAAAGTGTTTGCAGTGACGAAATATAAGATTAAGTTTTCTTTGATGCACTTATATTCTTTGGTTAACTGCTTCACCACTAATTCAGAGTCACCATTAATTTCGACAGCCTTTGCCCCCAACTCTAACAAGATTTCCAATCCTGCAATTAAGGCTTCATATTCAGCCTCATTGTTAGAGCAGCACTCTTTGATTTTAAACTTATACTTTGTTGGTATGTTTACTGGCGAAACAATTAATATACCAATTCCAGAACCATTTTTATGGCTTGATCCATCGAAATAAAATGTCCAAGGTCGATTATTCATTTGACTAACTGTCACTTCGACCAATGAATGGTCAACAATAAAGTCAGCAACAATTTGTCCTTTGATAGCTTTTAAAGGCTGGTATGTTAATGAATACTCAGATAAAGCTAGTGCCCATTTGCCAATTCTATTATGCAATATTGGTTTCGACAGCATGTGTTTAATAATATCGAAATGAGAATGCACATACACATCAACTGGTTTGATATATTGCTTTAATTTGGTACAAGAAAAATACAGACAAAGGCACAATTTCTCCATTGGCTGATATCTAGTTTCAGCATCATTTAATACTCTACTCAGGTAATATATGGCTCTTTCGACACCATTATCATCCTCTTGTGCTAACATACTACCTATTGTTAGCTCTGATGCTGCTATATACAATTTCATCACCTTATCTCTGATAGGTGGCAACAATATAGGTGGTTTAACTAAATAAGCCTTAATGTCGTCAAAGGCCTTCTGGTGCTCTGGATCCCACCTGAATAAGTCTTCTTTCTTTAGTCGAAGCAATGGCGAGAACACTTGAGTTTTGCCACTTAGGTTGGATATGAACCTTCTGAGGAAATTAATCTTCCCTAATAATGACTGAAGCTCTTTTTTAGTCGAAGGGGCTTTCGTTTCCATGATTGCCTTCGTCTTGTTTTGATTAATTTCGATGCCTTTTTTGTGAACAACAAAGCCCAAGAAATCACCTGCACGTACACAAAAGGCACATTTGATTGGATTCATTTTCAATCCATATTTTCTCATTCTTTCGAATGATTGTCGAAGATGGTCTAAATGGCCATTTTCTGTTGAAGATTTGACAACAATATCATCTATGTATACTTGCATAAAATTTTCAATAAAATCATGAAACATAGAATTCATTGCTCTCTGATATGTTGCACCAGCATTTTTTAAACCAAATGGCATTACTACCCATTCATAAACACCTAATGCCCCTGGGCATCGAAATGCTGTCTTCGACACATCTTCTTCGGCAATAAAAATTTGATTATATCCTGAATATCCATCAAGCATACTTAGGTATTCAAATCCTGCTGCCGAATCAACTAGCATTTCTGCCACAGGCATAGGGTATTGATCTTTGGGTGTAGCATTATTTAAATCACGAAAATCTATACAGACTCGTAATGTTCCATTTTTCTTAATAACAGGAACAATGATGGCTAGCCAATCAACATACCTGGCAGTCCTGATGAAGTTGCTCTTGAGTAATCTTTCGATTTCTTCTTTGATCTTCGACAGAACCTGAGGTGCGAACCTCCTTGGTGTTTGCTTCACTGGTTTTTTGTCTGGTCGAATGGGCAGTTTCAGTTCGACTACTTCTCGATGTAGACCAGGCATCTCATTGTAGTCCCAAGCGAAGCAATCTTTATACTCTTTGAGTAACTCGATAGTTCGACCTTTCAAACCCTTGTCGATTTTAGCACTGATAAATGTTGGCCTTTTATGGGGCCATCTGCTAAATCAATTTCTTCAAGAGGGTCTTGAGCCTGCATCTTCTTAGTCGAACCCATTGGGTCTTTTTCAAAACCTAAACGCTCATCATCGTAGATGCAGTCAAGTCTCTGGCCTTCGGCCATTTTATCTTTATTGTTAACTTCTGGGTTAACTTTTATGGCTTGTTCAACCATATTTTGTTGCAATTCGGCCTCCAAAGCCATATTTTGTTTATTTTCGGCCACATAAGCCGTAATTCTTTCCCATACGGTGGGTATAGACATCATCACCGTTTAAGGACCATCCCACCCTGTAGGCTTGCAAAAGCCTATTGAAGGTGATGCCTCATCGATCACTTCCCTCTCCAATATGAAGCCATGGGTAGGGTGGAGATCTAGGGATTCAAACACATTGTCCATAGGGACATATGCAGTGTCTGTTGGTGTGCATGGCGCAATAGTCGCCAATTGTTTGTCAAAGGTTCTCCTTGTAATATGGTCGACCTCTGCCAAGAAATAGGTCTGGTCTGCTTCTATATTTTCGACCAGGCCATCTTCTCTCCAAATAGAGAGTCTCTGGTGAAGTGTTGAGGGCACTGCTCCTACTCCATGGATCCACTCTCTACCCAGGAGTAAATTGAAGTTTGCTCTGGTGGGTATGACTATGAACATAGTTTTTCTCTTCACACTCCCCACTGTTAACTCCACTTCTATGGCTCCTAACGAATAGCCAGATTTTCCCTCATAATTAGTGAGGACTATGTTATGTGGCTGTAAATCAGTCTCTGATTTGCCAACTTTTGCCAGCACATGTTGTGGCATCAGGTTGACCGCTGCGTCTCCATCAACCAATACTTTATTGACGCCTACATTGTTTACTCTTGCTTGTATAAACAATGGTTTTAGATGGTGTTTCATCCCTCCATCTGGCCTTTCGAAGACAGCATTCTGCTCTTCTATGGAGCCATTATTTAGTACGTAGTAACACATTGGCCTGTGCTTAGCCATATCTTGATCGAAATCTTGTTCGATCTCAGTCACTTCTGAAACGACGTCGAATTCAATTGGCAGAATTGAAACGACACAGATGATGTCGAGATCTGGTTCTGAATCTAAGAATTCAGAGTCCATATCATCATCTAATTGCAGGCCTTCTTCAGAGTCAAGACCTTTTTTGATGTCTGCAAGGGGAGGGAATATCCTCTCTTTTGCTGACTTTCTTGGGAATTCGACACTGGAAGCTAATTGCTTACATTTGCTTGTGTCGATGTTCTCCCTTTTCTCAGCAGCAGTCAATTTCATCTGGCGTTGGTATCTTCGCCATTGTGTTCTTGTCATGGGGTTTTTCCCCTTGTAATTATTGCTGTAGGCGTACCTATTGGAATTAGGTGCCTTGTTTTGATTCATGGCATTGGAAGTCTCTCCTGCCATCTTTAGGTGACATTCAGTCTCCTTATTTCCTGGGTATACCCATCTTCCGACAGGGGCCCTTGCAAGTGGCACAAATGTTCTCCTTTGAGCTTTCGGAGCTTGTCTTGTTGAAGATGTAACCTTATATGGCACACCTCTTGGGTTGAAGCTGAATTTGGTCCTATTATCGACCCATTTGTTTTTTCTCTTGAATTGAGGAGTGACACTTTCAAGGCTTTTAGCGGCCTCTTTGTCGAATACAGAACTGCACCGTGGGCACAGCATCACCTCGGTGTTATTTATCTTGCATCTGTTGAGGAAGTCTATCAAGTCCTCTTCAGCTTGTGGATAAACCACCTGCATTTTTTCAGCATATTGGTCATTGGTGACCATTTTGATGTTCACTTCAAGACTTTCAGCAACCACTTCATTGGTTTCGACCATCAAAACATCTACTTCAGTATAGTTTGCCTCTGCTGTGGGCATAGGATTGCTTTCGATCTGCATTGATGATTTACCTTTGTCATCAAATTTCAGCCTTCCATCATTTAATGCTTTCTGAACTAGATCCCTGAAAAGTACACATCGGGAGGTGTTATGACCCAAGAAATTATGATATTTGCAATAACCTCTTTTCTTTTGTTGTTCTAATGGTGGTATTTTTAGACCTTTAGGCACTAAAATTTGACCATCAGTCACCAAAAGATCAAATATTTGGTCACATTTTGTGACGTCAAAGGTATATGTTTTTGCAACAAACTTATCATTTTTTGGTTCGACAGGGTTTTTTCCATTAGAGGGGTTTAACAATTTGCATGTATATGGAGGTCCAGGTTTTAATTCTGCAATGTCAACCTCTTCTTCGACATTTTCATAAGATATGTTGAATTCTTGACTATTGTTATCAACATTAACAAATGCCACTTTTTCTTTCTTATTGTTAAACTTGGTTGTCGAAGCTTTTTCTGCTTTGAGTCTTTCAACTTGTCGAACTCTATCAGCCAATTGAGCCATATCTCTTAGGTGTAAAGTATCCAGCTTTTTCCTGATGGAGTAATCTAAACCACCAGCAGCCATTTCGACTAACTCATGCTCAGGCACTTGGGTGAAACATCTTGCCTTGAGTAGTCTAAATCTATTGAGATATTCATCAATAGATTCTGGCGTTGTTTGTCGAACACTAGCCAATTCTTTAAGGCTAATCTTTGATTGTCCCATGTAGAATTGTTCATGAAAGGCTTTTTCTAATTGATTCCAATTAAACATGGAATGCGGGGGTAATGTTGTAAACCAAGTAAATGCATTTTTCGTCAAAGAATTTGGGAAATATTTCATTTTCAAATTTTCGTTTAGCGCAATGTCCCCAGCCTCAATCAAATATCTTGCAATATGTTCGACAGTAGATTCGCTGGTTTCTCCAGCAAATTTTGTGAACTTAGGAATTTTCCACCCTCTAGGCAAATCTGTTTGCATCACATATTCAGACAAAGGAGATACAAAATTAGGTCTGTGTAAGCCTAAATTAAGACCATTTTGGGCTAGTATAGTTTCGACAAGATTAGCCAAATTATTTTGTAGTCCGAGGTTATTTTGCTGGACTTGCCTAACTACCTCGTCAGCATTTTGATTTCTATTTACTAGCACCACTTCAGGTACAGGCTCTTCAAAAAATTGTTGTACTCGATTCACGGGGGTTGCATTATTAGTCCTTTCGACAGGTAAGTCAACAGGCCTGATGTTTTGTACTTGGGGAATTTGCTGGTTTTGTATTTGTGGAGTGCCAAAGAAATCAGCAATTCGACCCATTTGTGTTGCTAACATTTGGTAACTATTATTTGTGTTCTGTATCAGGGGATTAAACACTGTACCTATTTGTTGTGTTAGCATATTTACCATGTCATGGTTACTATCATCCATTTGTTGTCTTAATGCCAATAATGACGAAGTGGTTATTGAAGGTTGTATATTTCGACTATACATATTCTCTGATGGGTTGTGCATAGGCGAAAAGTTCGAAGCCATGTTATCTGCATACGTAGATGCATTTGTATGGAGTCCTACCATCATGGCAGTTGGCATTCCATAGGGGTAATTTCGACCATTTATGGGAAAATTATATGGCATATTTCCCACCATAGCGTTGGGCATCCAGGGATTAGTTGAACCAAAGGTTGATGACTGGGGAATCATCATGTTCGACCCAGGAGTTATAGTGGGAGCGGTTACAGCGGTTATACCCATTTCTGTCGAAAACGATAATGGGGCGGTTACGCCGACCACGTTTGGAGCAGTTATGGGAGCGTTTACTCCTGGAGATGGTGCAGGAAGGGTTGCTCCCTGAGTCTTCGTGGCGTTGGTATCAGTAAGTGACGCCTGGGAATGTTCATTTGATGTAGAAGCACCATTCATGTTTGAACGTGGCATTTGATGTAACTGTCTACCACTTCTTAAACGCATGCAACGTGCAATGTACTGGTTCTGTGTTTAACAAACCCAGAATTATCTTAGTAAAACTTTTAATTAGTTAGCACAAAGGTCCCACTGGGCGTGCCATTTTGTTTACTGGGATTTTTAGTAAACACCGCTAGTTTCACTACACGTGTTACTTGCGAGATCAACTAGGAATCTCAGGCCATTTGTGATCAAATTTTACTAAGAATTGTTGATATTTATTCGTTCATTTTGAAAAAAAAATAGAGTTCCAAACAGTAGAAGTGTGGAAACTTAAGAAATACGATAAAGTGCAGGAATTTGTAAATGCAGGAAGAGGAATCAAATGCAGTAAATTGCAGTAATTGTAAATAAAGAAGATGACAAAGTGCAGAAATCTAAAAGAAATGAAAGCAATTATATAAAGAAATGGTACACAGAATCATACATGAATTCCTGTTAACTCGGTTTTCTCGGTCTGCGGAAGTAGAGTGTTTTAGGAAATGTGTGTAATGAAATTTGCGACCCCTTGTTCTATGTACAGAACTACTATTTATAAGGAAAAACTAATAACCGCACAGCGGTTTTCTAAAACAAGATAAGGCAGAGTAACTGCTATTTCGACGTGCTTCTACTTTGATTGTCTAACTGCTCTTTCTTTTCGACCAAACAATCAATATCCCTTTCGACAGATCTCCATAGCTTTGCTTGTTTCGCTGTTTATAATCTTCTCTCTGTCGAAATGTGGCCTTTTTTTCCAAATTCGCTAAGTTATGCACTAGGCTGTTTTCCCTTGGTTACTATCTCTTGAAGTCGAAATTATATCTTGGTGTCGAAGACCTGTTTTCTTTCTGAAAGGCTAAATATATATTTTGGCCCTTTATCTTTGGGGTTGTGGTCACTTTGGCCCTTTATCTTTTTTTTTCTCATTTTAGACCCTCATGTTTTTTGTGTGTGTCATTTTGGCCCCTGCCGTTATGTTTATGTTTTTTTAGGCAAATTTTTACGGACGAAAATGAAATTAATTAAAAACATAAGGGCCCAAAATGAAATCAATTAAAAACATAGGGGACTAAAATGAAATCAATTAAAAACATAAGGGACCAAAATGATAACGGCGGGGGCTAAAATGACACACACAAAAAACATGAGGGTCTAAAATGAGAAAAAAAAAAGATAAAGGGCTAAAGTGACCACAACCCCAAAGATAAAGGGCCAAAATATATATTTAGCCTTTCTGAAATTATTAAGTCAAACCCTGTTGACTGCATTTAGTATTAGCCTGTCGAAAATGCAGGCTAACACTATGAAATCGATTTATACTTATTTTCATAGGCTATGAAATCGATTTATACTTATTTTCATAGGCTATGAAATCGATTCATACATATGCATATTCCAAAGCCATGAATCGATTCTTACCTTTTTTCAAAAGCCTTAAAATCGATTGTCAAGATATTTCATAGGCTATGAATCGATTTCTCCATATTTTTAACTAAGCTAAGAATCGATTTTCATCTATACAAAAGGTCCTGAAAATTGATTCCTACTTGTTTTCAAAGAGCAAAGAATCGATTCCCATGTTTTCCAAAGAGTAAAGAATCGATTCCTCACTATTTCAACTATCCAAAGAATCGACTCTTGAGGCTTCTAAAATGATAAGAATCGAATCATCTATATTTTAACTACAATCGACAATCGATTCTTTCATTTCATTAAAATGTTTTTTCAGATCTACGCTTTCCTAAAGCCTATAAATAGGCAGCCTCAAATCACATTTTGACACAGATTTTCACGGACAATTTCACAACTCCTCCCTGCTTCTCAGACACAGATTTTCACGAGATCAGAGAAAAAACCCATTTTTCTCGAAATCTCTCACATTTTAGAAAAACTCTTCTACGCTTTATTTTTTCGCTCTATTCGTTCCGTTGGTCCGTCTGAGCTGATCTTCTGCAAGAGTTAGTTGGAGTTGCGTTCTTCAAGTGGTAGTATCTGCCTTCATCAGAGATATTTCTGTCTTTATATTTGTTAATATTCAATCAGTGTGATCCATGCCAAAATTGCCCTATGTGATTTAACTTAGTTATAGTGTCATTGTTGATGATGAACCACATGATTCCCACTTATGCCTAGTGCATCATGTTCTGAGTGGTGAAGATGGTCTCAGATGATTCAACCCTTTTAGTTTATATGATGATTGGCAATGTGATTCACACTTGTGCACTTGTGCACTTAATCTTAAGTGTGAGGATTGACCAAAGTGATTCAACATTCTTTGATACTTTGGTCGCTAAATAATTTGCTTGCTTATGCTGGCCAATGATCATGATTGAGGCAACTCTTTTGCTTGAACTTACAGTGTCATCGTCTACTCTCATATAGAATATCATCAATACTTAGATAGGTCCATTCCTTACATTGCATCTTCCACTAGATGTGCATTTAGATTCCCTTGCGTTTTGTAGAAATATTTGAGTATGGTTCTCGCCTAGCATCTTCCACTAGATGTGCATTTAGGTTCAATCTCGCCTACTCTTGTATTTTGCTTAATGCCCAATTCAAGTTCCCTCCTTGCCTATCTATGCGTTGTGACCTACTATGTGTAGTTTAGACTTGATTTTTGTTTGCGAATTCAAATATTGTTGCTTAATGATTTGATTCCACTGATTGTGTTATGCTTGAATCCACCAATTCTTTCTTGCATTCATTGTTTTCATTTCTAAAACGACCTGGCGCAAAAACGGTTACTAGTGGCAATCCATCACAACCTTTGTTGGTTTGATTATCATGAAAGCCTCAATTTCAAAAGAATTTTCGTAAGCATAAAGCAAGCTACTAGTGATAATCCATCACAACCTTTGTTGGTTTGATTATCATGAATGCGTCCAATTTCAAAAAGCAATTTTCTAAGTATCAAAGAACCAAAAATAAGTTATTAGCGGTGGTCCATCATAACCTTTGTTAGTTTGATCATCATGAAAGATTTTCATTTTTAAGGCTCGTTAGAACTACGTCACTTTGATTCCCATTTGGGATACGTAGGAGCGAGTCACATTCTCGTCAAGCGCAATCATAAAAGTTTAGCATTTGCATAACAAAAAGAAAAGAGTTATTTTCATAACAAAAAAGAATCACTTTTGCAAACCAAGATCATTTTCAGAACGAAAACCTTTTCATTTCTAAAAACATTTTCAACCCATTGTCGCTAGAGGCTAATCAGAACCTTTGTTCGTCTAGCCATTGGTAGCAATGTCTTTTTCCCAAAAGAACAACAAGCGATGATCACTCATAACCTTTGTTAGCTTGATCATTCATGCCAATCAATCTCTTTCGAAAACCACTTTCAAAAAGACAAATAAAAAACGGGATGCTACTAATAGTCAATCAGAACCTTTGTTCGTCTGACTGCCGGTAGTGACTCTCATTTTCAAGAGTACTTAGCGGTGATTACCCCTAACCTTGGTTAGTTTAATCATTCACTAAATGCTCGTCCTATTTCGAAAACTCACTAAAAAAGATAAAAAACAAAAACTTTTCAAAAAGACAAAGAAGAACTACGTAGCTTTGAGTTCTCCATCGCACCGGGAGATACGTAGGAGCGGGCCATGTCCCGTCAAGCGTTTTTTTCTAAAAACCCATTTTTCCCCCTTTTTCATAATAAATAAAGATTTTCATTAAGATTTTTCAATAAGAAGTAGAGAGGCGAAATTAAGTATTTTCAAGTCAACACACTAAAACCACACATTTAATTTAAGGTTCCCTCTCAGTAGAGAGGACGTGTGGGGTGCTAACACTTTCCCCGCGCGTAACCGACCCCCGAACCCTATTCTCTAGTTTCGCAAGACCAATCGCTTTCCAAAAAGGTTTTCCTAATATTTTCCTTAATAAATATTGGTGGCGGCTTCATTGTCTTAGGAAAAGTTGTGAACGAGGAAGGTTCTCCCTCGGGGACTTTTTCGAGCGCAACAATCACCAGTGTGATTGTCAGCACAGATCAATCGGTGCTATTATTGTAATGAAGAAGGTCACTATACAAATAAGTGCCCTGCAAGGAAGAGTTCCAAGGAGTTACAAGCAGCTCCAAGACGAGGACGAGTCAACACTTTAGATGCTCAGACAGTTACAACTGCTGACAAGTTACTGAGGGGTATGGGATCAGTTTTCAATAACTCCGTCAGTATATTATACGACTCGGGTGAAACCCATTGTTTTATAGCACAAGCATGGGTGGATCGGTTGGGATTAGCATTGTCTCTGCTATCCGAGCCGATAACTATCATAACTGCGGCTAAGGGTCGTGTCCAGACCTAATCTTTGTATAGAATTGTCTACATGACATAGGAGGCAGAAATTTCGTTGTAGAATTTATTGTTTACCTATGAGAAGTGTGGACACCATTTTGGGTATGAATTGGATGACTGCAAATCATGTTGCAATCGACTGTGTTAATCAACTATCAGCTTCGCTTCAGAACCAGTTGAATTGTCTAGGACAAATTCTGAAGCGGTTACCTAGTTCACCTTAGACGGTCAATATTCATTCCAAGGTGCGGAAGCACATGTTAGTATGTTATCTGCATCCACTGAAACTAGTTTAGATTTGGCGAACATTCAGGTTGTGAACGACTTTCTGGACGTTTTCACGATGAAGTTTCTTCTGAACCTCCAGAGCGAGAGGTAGAGTTTACTGTAGAATTGTTTCCTGGCACGGGATCAATATCTATTGTTTCTCGTTGAATGTTCCTTTAGAATTAAAGGAAATGGAGTCTCAACTTGAAGAGTCGATGTTAAAGAAATTCATTCGACCGAGTGCTTCTCTAAGGAGTGCTCTGGTGTGATTAGTCGAAAGGAAAGTTAGTAGCATGAGATTGTACATCGGTTATCGACAACTTAACAAAGTGACGATCAAGAATAAATATCCCTTACCAAGGATAGACGATTTGCTTGAGCAATTTAAGGTGCTGCAGTGTTTCAAAAATTGATCTGAGGTCAGGTTATCATCAATTAAAAGTTAGAGCCTTAGATATTCCGAAGACAGCTTTCCATACTAGGTATGGACATTACGAGTTCGTAGTGATGCCCTTCGGTTTGACTAATACTCCGGCGGTATTCCTGGATTACCTGAACCGAGTTGTCCTCAATTACCTAGATCAATTTGTAGTCGTTTTCATCGAGGGTATCTTGACGTGCTCGAAGACCATTGAGGAGCATGTCCAACATCTCCGCATTGTTCTGAAAGTACTCCGAGAGAATAAGTTGTACTTGAAACCTTCGAGGTGTGATTTTTGGGTGTCAGAGGTAAAGTCTTTGAGACATGTGATTTCCCAAGTCGAGAATTTCTACGGATCCCAGTAAGAAGGAAGCGGTGTTGATTGGGAGTGACCGACATCAGTCGCACAGATCAAAAGTTATGAGTTTAGCCGATTACTATAGGAGATTTATTCGAGGGTTCTCACAGTTAGTTCTTCCACTTACTCGGTTAACTCGTAAGGGTCAGCCGTCTAGGTGGGATGCCGATTGTGAAGAATCTTTCAAGAGTTGAAGATTCGGTTGACTTCTGCTCCGATCCTGATTCTTCCGGATCCGCCTTTGGAATTCCAAATATACAGCGATGCTTCAGGGAAGGGTTAAGGATGTGTTCTCATGCAGAATCAACAAGTGGTAGCTTATGGATCCAGGCAATTAAAGTCTCATGAAGAGAATTATCCGACTCATGATTTGGATTTGGCAGCTATTGTGTATGCGCTGAAGATTTGGAGACATTGCCTTTATGGGTCTCGTTTCGAAATCTTTAGTGATCACAAGAGTTTAAAAGTATCTGTTTGATCAAAAAGAACAGAATAGCAGGCAAAGAAGATGGGTAGAATTTCGGAAGGATTATAACTTCGAGTCGAAGTATCATCCAGGAAAGGCCAATGTTGTAGCTGATGCGCTGAGTAAGAATCCATTCACATGGCAGAGTTAATAATGCAAGAAATGGAATTGTTAGAGTCTTCTAGATCTAAGTTGGGGTACATCCATAAGTTTCCACTATAGTGGCAAGGTTTTGGTGTTAACCTTTCGCTTGCGAAGATTAACAATCAGATTGTATTATGTGATTCCGTTTGACAAGTCAAACGTGAATACGAATATGAAAGTGAGGTGGCTGTTGACTGTTTTTCGCATCACGATTAACCACCAAAAGATTAATTGATGGATATGCTTGCAAGAGTCTGAAATTTCAGAAGTGAAGCTTGGCGTGCAGTATGGTAGTTTTGAAAAAAATCGTTTTTGTGAAAGCCCACTGTTATACCCCAATTTTGTCCGATCATTTATCACAATTGTTTTAGCCTCCGTGTCACAAGTCCATATCATTACGAGAACGACATTTCGAGCGCTGTCTTGTTTTAATTTAGACCGGTTTGTCTAATTGGGCCAATTCTTAGTAAATGGGTCTATGTTCGGTATTTTGGACTTAATTTAGCCCTTTTGATCAAAAAGCCATAAAAATAATAATGAAATAAAATCAGAAAATAAAAAATATATATTACAATAAAGTATCCAAATAATACAAAAAGCCCAAAAATACAAAAATATCACCAAAAATATACAAAAATAAGAATAATCCAAAAAAATAGAGAAGAACGAAAATAATAAAAGGGGGTGTCAGTAGCATTAACCTTCAGCCCAACAAGCTCCTTGCCCAACAAGTCGACTTGCCCAGCAAGTTAACTTGTCCAACAAGTCTCTTCACCTAACCCTTCACCTATAAAAGGAGGCTCTGTCCACAGTGAAAAACACACCACAGTGATTCAACAAGAACACTGAACACATTCTCTCCCCTCTCCTAGCGAATCTCTCGCTCTCTCTCTCTCTCTCTCCCCCTCCCTTTTTTATTTTTTAAGTTTTATTTTTCTTTTAATTAGTTTATTTTTAAATATTCATGATAAATATTTTTCAATAGTTGCACTTTTCATTTTTTTTTTTTGTTAACTTTTCGTTCATATTCAAAACAAAAACAAAATATTCCTTTTCCTCTCATAAATAAAGAAATATTTTCAAGAACAAAATAGGGGACTAAGTCGACTGTACAGTCGGGTTAGTCTGCTTTTTAGGTCACTAATGAACCGTTACAGATCATGGCCTAAAATCCCTATTTAAAACAAACAAATTTCTGAATTAAAATAAACACAAACACATTTCTTCCCACAAATAAAATCTTCAAAATAGAGGATTAAGTCGGCCGAACGGCCGGGTTAGTCAGCGTTCTAGGACGAATGAACCGTACGGATCAAGAGTCCTAGAACCCCTATTCAAACAAAATCAAACCACACATCAAACTATCTTCCAAGCTTCAAAAAACTCTATTTTCACAAAGTAGGGGACTAAGCCGACTGTATAGTCGGGTTAGTCATCGTTTTAGGACAAATGAACTGATCATTCAGGAGTCCTAAGATCCCTATATTAAAAAATACCAACCAACAAACATTTTTCTACCCAAGAACTACGTGTGATTTGATTCTCTACCAAGAGATACGTAGGAGCAGATGGGGGCCCACATCTGTCAATTGCACTAACAAAAACCTTTTTTTTTTCATAATCCTTTTCTTAAATTCAAATAAAATATCGAGTTTCTTCTTTCTCCTTACATTCACAATAAAAGGGTAAAAATAAATGTTTTCAAAATTAACCTTCACATCTACAACTAATTAGCAAGTAACCTTCCTTAGGAAGGATACTGTGGGGTGCTAATACCTTCCCCACGCATAACCGACTCCCGAATCCGAATCTGGTCTCAAGGACCCTTATCCATTCCAAAAGGGATTTTCCAATGTTTGCCCTTATAATTAAACTTTGGTGGCGGCTTCATTTTTGAACCTTCGAGGAATCCTCACCCGGATTTTTCGGTCGCTATAGTTGGCGACTTCACTGGGGATATTTAGAGAGTCAAACCTAGTCTAATTAGTTGTAGGATTAGTTGTTAATTTAATGTTTATTTTTACCCTTCCCCTTTTGTCTTTTATTTTTTATTGCATATTATTCTTTTGTGATATGAAAACCCTAGGATAGAAGACCATTTTTTGTATATATGTTTGTTTGTTTTGCAGGTTGGGGGGTATTCTTGATATTTTGCTCCTTCACACACTCCACTCTCACACTTTTGCACACACATGAGAATAGTCCTATACCCGGACTGGAGAATAACCTATGTTAGAACGAGACTGCGTAGTGATGGCCTACTGGATGTGCGTCCTGTTGGGTGGTCACGAAAGTCTCACCTAGAGTTTGGTCCCTCTTGAGAATGCTGGCACTCCTAATAGCTTGCCTATTGTTGTTGATCAGTGTTCTTAACTGGGGTCGTTGGCTCTAGGAACCTTATGTAGGACTCTTTAGAGCTACCCTTTGAAAGGTTCACTTAACAGACAAGCCCTAGACCTATTCTCTAAGGAACCCTCGTAGGACACAAAGGAGCCTTATACCCCTGCATTCAAACAAACACTGATACATTTTTCCGGTCTTCTAAAAAGAAAAAATTCAAAAAAATCATATTTTATTTTTGCAAGTTATTTTTTAGAAACATATCTCATGCATTTGCATTTTCATCATTCATACCCGTCATCATGTGTTATTCATCCATTACATTTTATTTCATAATTTAAAAAAAACACGAGCATACTTTTTGAAAAAAAAAATTGATGGGAGATGAGGCATTCTTGCAAATACATTGTTCTTACTTGAAAAAATTTAACCTACTAAATTTCAAACGAGGTCGAACTTAGCAAACTCAAGTTGTTTTCAGACACTCAATCTTCAAAAAAGAATAAGTTATTCACCATTCGCAGCTCGTCCAATTTTTTGTCAACAAAGCGTTGCATCTCATCCATCCCATGATAAACGATCAAAATAGTCCATTTTGTTAACTAATGTGTTATCAAAAAAATTTCTATCATGTCTCTAACTATGTTAACACTCGGTGAAGCATTCGTATAGTGAACTCGTATGCGATGTGCATTTGCTCTTGTTTGAGTCAGTTAGTGTCCACACCTTTCCATCCTATTATCATCCCTTGTTCATGTCCAGTCTCACCCCGACCACTCCATAAAGTGCATATTCTCCACACAAGTTCTTAGTTGACTCTTTGGTTTTGTTCCCAAAGATGAAATTTCATAAACTAACACCTGGATGCTCCAAACTGGGGCAAATTTGTGATCACTAGATATCTTGTCAATATTGTATTCCCTTGGTGCAAGTCCTTTACAAAAAAAAATCAAAAAAGTCTGTTAGGTTGAAAACTCGCGAGAGCAGCCTAAGCAAAAATTAGGGCATATAAAAAGAAATAAAGAAAAAGAGCAGCTATATAAAAATAAATAATTTGTTGTCCTTGAGTTAGTCTTTGAGAAAATAAGCAGTCATAATTTGAAATGAAGTTTGGCCATCTCTCCATATCCTAAAAATATATATACCCTTTGCTACCCACTTTGAGCCAAAAAATCAAAAAATCTTTCAATCACCCTAGACAAGGATCAGTTCAGTATCAAAAATGGTGTATCACTTTTATCAGCTCACTAAGCTAAAAAAAAGGGAAAGAAAAATCACAAAAAAAGAAAGTGAAATTCATAAAAGAGGATTGAAAAATCCTGAATAGAAAAAAAAACAAACAAACAAGAGCAGTAAAAATCGTGAGCCGATACATCATACTATGAAGCATATAAGAGATTCTTGTCTAAAGAAAACCCTCAAACACTTTTTTGGCCTAATTATCCTTTTCTTTCATAAAACCTTAAAACCATTGGCCTCAATCACTTCTTTGGGCCTACTTATCTTTTCTTTCATAAAAGGTCATATTCTCAATAAACCCTCGAACACTTCTTTGGGCCCAATTATCATTTCTTTTCATAAATCCCTAACCATTGGTACATTACCCCCAACCATTGGCCCCATTACAAACCTTTTCTTTCATGAATCCCTAACCCTTGGCCACATTACCAACCCTTTCTTACGTAAACCCATAACCGTTGGCCACGTTATAACTCTAAACAAGTCCATTCTAATCGATGACTGATTGCTTTCGTTTTCTTAAAGTTTTAATTTTAGGACAATTGAGTTTATTTATTTGCAGTATGTTTGCTAAAAAAAAAATATATCTGACAAACAAATAAAGCTAAAAAAAAAAGAAAAAAAGGCTTGCCCTCCAAGATTATTCAAGTTGCACTGATATCAAGACAAGGTTTAGTGATCACCAAGTGAAATTTCCATCATATCCAAAAATCAAGACTATCATAGTCTATGGGAGTCATCTTAAAAGAACCAAAAGTTTATACTAGGACCATCACCTAGATCCCAAAGTGGGGCAGTCCCTTCACCTTTCATGCTTCTCGGACTTGGGGAAATTTTCCAGCGTCCATCCCATTCATATACCACACCCAATCCATATAGCCATACGACCAATTCCAAAAACCCACAACCCTAACTCCGTCACCTTTCACAACCCCACTAAAAGCAACCATTTAAAATACCATTCCAAAGTGGAGCAACCCCGTCGCCATTCACTCCACCTAAAATCGGGGAAATCCGTCCTACACCCATCTCATCCCCTTGTCATATTCACATCCATAAGACTATACCGGGAAAATTTCTCAACCCACCATCCTAAACACAGCCTTTCACAAACCCTAGTCAGGGCAACCTTACCCTTGTCATAGTTGGGGCAACACCAAACGTCATGGGTTGAGACAAAATCTTTTGCCTTCCACGTCTCATTCCAAAGTCACGGCATTACCAATTCATAATTTCCTCTACACCCCTAGTTGTTGTCACCACTAGACAGGGGCAAGTTATGCATTCACCGTCATCAACTATGAATTAGGGCAGTCCCACATTTCTAGAGTTGGGGAGAACATACCTTTCATGACTTTGGCAAAAACCTACCATTCATCCCCTCACGTGTCATATCTGTCCATACCCCGAGTCAACTGGCTCATTCATTTGTATTTGCACTACTCTACATGTTCATTAAAACAATGCTTCAAAGAGAGAGAACACAAGTTACTAATATGAAGTTGGAAACTCACTCAGTTAACTCTGTGGACCTAAAACTCAATCGTCATGGGACATCATAATCAAATGGAAGAACAATGTGAACGAGCTTGCAAATGCAATCAAATACTTTTGTGCATCAGTGCATGTGAATGACAACCTTGAGGTTGCCACGTCTGAGTTCAAACCTTTTCCAAGGAATGATTACTTCTCTACCTCTCGCATCAAAAGTCTCATTTCTCATCATAACAAAAAATCTCTCTGCATCATCAATAAATCATAGCATAAATCATTCCATCATGCAATCATGCATCTACCATAGCACCTGCATCTAAGCAATACATTTGCATTCACATGTTATCTGCATTCGCATACATGGCTGATCAACTTTTGTTTCCGATCAGCTCTAGCATCCACAATTCACGGGCTTTGGTAGTTTATCTGCTTTCACATTGCACATTCATCACATTGCACGCATGCACACATAACAGTTTGCTTCGATAGACGTGTCAAGTGCCGGTCTCATCATTGCCAAAAACTTTCAACATCACTAATCATATCATTGTACCATGCATTCGTGTGCTTCCTTTCATTCATCACTGCCAAAACCTTCTTTACATCACTAATCATATCATCATACCATGCACGGCATTCGCGTCAAAGCATTACATTTGCGTCACATTCGCATTTTTCATTTCATACACCCATCATATACTAAGAAAAAAAGGAAATGCAAAAAGCAAAAAGAGGAAAAATCGCTCATTCCATTACATTCATCATTAATCAGCACAATCACATTCACATGTTATCTGCATTCACATACGTTGTTTGTCAACCTCCATGTTCCACCAACTTCGACTCACATCATCCGCCACGTTTCATTCATCCCATCGGACACCTACCATTTCGCATACCCATATTGCACACATGCATCATCCATCGCATTTTTAGACATGCAAAATATAGATAGCTTTTCGCTTCTCAGGTAAATGCATTCATTAGGTATGGCCTAGGCAAGTACGCCATGTGTCAATCCCGATACTCTGAATTGTGATATGAGACCAGTGCTTGTAGCACTGACTTTGAGGAAACAAAGTATTGAACCTTTGAGTATTGAACCATAGTTCTCAGTTTAAAGCTCAATGTAATTTCCGGTCAGTGTGACCTTCTGCACACTCGGCCTCCATTTGAATATTAAACACTTGCTTTGTTTCTTTGTTTCCAATCCACTTTAAAATGATATTTTGTGATACATGATACTGAATTGCAAAGCATGTGCATAATAAAGAGCATTACAAACATTACGAAATTTCTGAAAATTACGGAAAGGAGATAATCTCTCATAAATAAAACCTACAAAAGGACAAATACATGCACGATCACTTTAAACAAAAAATCATAATAGCCTGTGCTTCAATTCGGCAATGCCATTACTCGGGGCAACCCTCATATCTCACACTAGAAGTCCCGCGAGTTGATGAGACCAGTAAAAAGAAAGCCAAAAAGAAAAGCAAAAGGCAAAGAAAAATGAAAAAAGAAAGCAAGAGTAAACCATTCCATATTTCATTTATCATCCCACTCAGCATCAATCATTACACATGCATACATCGCATGCATGTCATGTGCATAAATACTTGTTGCATACCGACCTCAAGTGTCGACCCTTTCTAGTTTGTTAAAAAAGCCAACGCGGCAAGTGTTGATCTCGAATTAACAAACCAGATCGTAATGTTAGCACCGAGTCTAGCACCGATCTTCCAGACCCCCAGAGGTCCAATCCAGATCGCACGTCGACATCGAGCACCGACGGATCATCCGGCCCCAGGCCATTCAGACTAGTTGTGTCAGCCTAAGACATAGTGGACGTCATTCGTGATCAGTTCTAGACCTGATCTTATTATCGGCCGCTCGAAAAAGGCCACCCCCGGACCCCGACAGTCCTTCAAAGCCCCAGTGCACCTTTGGACCCCAAAAGGTCTTCCAGGGGTTTAGGCAACCCCCTTTGAGCCCCAGTGCTCCCTTAGAGCCCAAATGCTCTTTTAGAGCCCCAGTGCTCCGCCAGATCCCCAATGTTCGTTTCTTTATTGTTTTCGGTTAACACGCCAAGTGTTAATCGTCCCTGTTTTCCCTAACTCATCTTCCCCCTAAGCGGACAAAATTAGCGTCTATTCTATCTTTATTTTTATTTGTACTACGAAAATCTGAAAGCCATTCACCTTTTCTAGTAAAATATAAATAAAGAGGGGCAGCTGTTATACCCCAATTTTGTCCGATCATTTATCACAATTGTTTTAGCCTCCGTGTCACAAGTCCATATCATTACGAGAACGACATTTCGAGCGCTGTCTTGTTTTAATTTAGACCGGTTTGTCTAATTGGGCCAATTCTTAGTAAATGGGTCTATGTTCGGTATTTTGGACTTAATTTAGCCCTTTTGATCAAAAAGCCATAAAAATAATAATGAAATAAAATCAGAAAATAAAAAATATATATTACAATAAAGTATCCAAATAATACAAAAAGCCCAAAAATACAAAAATATCACCAAAAATATACAAAAATAAGAATAATCCAAAAAAATAGAGAAGAACGAAAATAATAAAAGGGGGTGTCAGTAGCATTAACCTTCAGCCCAACAAGCTCCTTGCCCAACAAGTCGACTTGCCCAGCAAGTTAACTTGTCCAACAAGTCTCTTCACCTAACCCTTCACCTATAAAAGGAGGCTCTGTCCACAGTGAAAAACACACCACAGTGATTCAACAAGAACACTGAACACATTCTCTCCCCTCTCCTAGCGAATCTCTCGCTCTCTCTCTCTCTCTCTCTCTCCCCCTCCCTTTTTTATTTTTTAAGTTTTATTTTTCTTTTAATTAGTTTATTTTTAAATATTCATGATAAATATTTTTCAATAGTTGCACTTTTCATTTTTTTTTTTTGTTAACTTTTCGTTCATATTCAAAACAAAAACAAAATATTCCTTTTCCTCTCATAAATAAAGAAATATTTTCAAGAACAAAATAGGGGACTAAGTCGACTGTACAGTCGGGTTAGTCTGCTTTTTAGGTCACTAATGAACCGTTACAGATCATGGCCTAAAATCCCTATTTAAAACAAACAAATTTCTGAATTAAAATAAACACAAACACATTTCTTCCCACAAATAAAATCTTCAAAATAGAGGATTAAGTCGGCCGAACGGCCGGGTTAGTCAGCGTTCTAGGACGAATGAACCGTACGGATCAAGAGTCCTAGAACCCCTATTCAAACAAAATCAAACCACACATCAAACTATCTTCCAAGCTTCAAAAAACTCTATTTTCACAAAGTAGGGGACTAAGCCGACTGTACAGTCGGGTTAGTCATCGTTTTAGGACAAATGAACTGATCATTCAGGAGTCCTAAGATCCCTATATTAAAAAATACCAACCAACAAACATTTTTCTACCCAAGAACTACGTGTGATTTGATTCTCTACCAAGAGATACGTAGGAGCAGATGGGGGCCCACATCTGTCAATTGCACTAACAAAAACCTTTTTTTTTTCATAATCCTTTTCTTAAATTCAAATAAAATATCGAGTTTCTTCTTTCTCCTTACATTCACAATAAAAGGGTAAAAATAAATGTTTTCAAAATTAACCTTCACATCTACAACTAATTAGCAAGTAACCTTCCTTAGGAAGGATGCTGTGGGGTGCTAATACCTTCCCCACGCATAACCGACTCCCGAATCCGAATCTGGTCTCAAGGACCCTTATCCATTCCAAAAGGGATTTTCCAATGTTTACCCTTATAATTAAACTTTGGTGGCGGCTTCATTTTTGAACCTTCGAGGAATCCTCACCCGGATTTTTCGGTCGCTACACCCACATGCTAAGGTTAATTTCGGGAACGAATCAAGAGGCTAATAGGATATGATTGAGGAGGAAAATCCTAGGAGGATTACTTAGGTTGAGGGGAAGTTCTCAACGCTATGGACTAGTTTGGAAAGGAATCGGATGCGTCGTTGGTAAAAACCTCGTGATGAAGTTGCAATAGAGGAAAAAGAGTTGAGTTTTGTTTGATAGCTGTTTTGAGAACAACTGAGGTGATTTTCATTACTTTGGAAATTAATTGATGTTCCCGCGATTTATTTCTACGTTTAAGATAAACGTTTCTGGTAAATCCTCATTTCATCTTCTTTTGAAAAGTGTTATCTCGAAATCTTGGGGGCGAGTCAAGAAGTTTCACAAATGACTTTCCGTCACATTTTTCAATGTGTACGGGAACTGTTATGGATTTTTAGAAAATTTGCGGAGAACGTGTTTACACCCTTTGAGGAAATCGTGTTTGTTTTTACCTCTACCGAGGAGAACCAGTTGTGTATCTCATTTTCAACCTGAAATTCTATCAAGTGTATTGTAAGAGACCCTTTGATTTAGATTAATCAAAGTTGGGGAGTAAGCGAGGATAATTGGAATAAAGCTTCGGAAGTGTTTTTAAACGCGGTGCCGAGCCTATGTAGGCGAATGATGAGTTTCTCGTGTAGATGCGTGACCAGAGAGTTCGTATCAAGGTAGTAGTGGATCATACTTGGAGATTGATGTGCCAACTTTGGGAAGATTTTCTACACTCATTTCGTTAATTCAAGATTGTGTTCCAGCAACTTAAGACCTTTCTGAGAATGTCGAATCTCGGTTAGTCGGATGAAAGACTTAACGAAATTTTGAGGACAAAATTCTTTCAAGTTGGGGAGAATGTAACATCCTCAAAATAATTAGTAGAATTATTTGGATGTTAACCCAATTGAATTATTTTAGTACTTGACTGGTAAATTTATTGAGTGCTAAAATTATTTATTGGTTGTCATAGGATCATTAACCGGATAATACGGATCAAGGAAGTTTTGGAATCGAAATAAGAGATTTGGATCAATATGGTAATGGGACCACGTTACCACTTATTTATTAAATAAATATATATGTATACGTGTATGTGTGTATGTGAGGGAAGAAAAGAAAGAAAAATTAAAAGAAAGAGAGAAAGAAGGAAAGAAGAGAAACAGAGAAGAGAAACAGAGAAGAGAAAAGAGAGAAAAGAGAAAGAAGAAAGAATGGGTGAGGAGGAAGAAGAGGAAAAAGGAAGGGTTTAGGCTCATCAAAACGACTTCCTTCCAACACGAAAAACGCTCGGCGTTACTTCCTCTTCGATTTGGTATCAACATCTTCATCATCAACTCACTCTACACAAATTCACCATTTTCGAATTTGGAGAGGAAGGAGAGGAAATGTTGTGTTGTCTTCTTCCTCAAGTGTTCTAGAGGTTAGGGAAGTCGAATATGTGGTTGGTTGCTAGCTTGGAATGAAGAAATCAAAGGTTTGGTGAGTTAGGGTTTAGAATCAAATTCGGGGTTATGGATGAATAGTGCTTCATGAGGAGGAAGATGATGAATAGTATTCATGGAGAATTTCGGGGAATTCGGTCAAAAAGATGTCTCGAGGTCGAGTGGGAAGCTTTGGGAGCGGATAGGGATGTCACCAGAGCGTGGAGTTGAATCGGGGATTGTTCGTGTGATTATGTCAGAAAAGCAAGTTCGCGGAAAGTCTTAGTGTTGCGTGATTTTCATCACGATAGGTGAGTTCTACTCACGTTTAGGATTTTACGTTTCGAATTAATTAATTAACTGTTTTATCGCTTTCGCTGGACTGGAATATTGTTTGGTAATTGAGTTTGAGAAATTTTGGGTTAAAAACCGATATTTGGAAAATACGTCGCGTTTTGATAAACTCGATTTGATTGAGTTATCGATTGATGTTTTAATTATTGCTTTGGACTGGAATTACTGGTTGTTATATCTGTTTTTGGGTCTCGGAGGTCACGTAATGTCTCGGTATCGATTAGGGAGCGAAATGGGGTAAAACTGAATTTCAGAAAACCTGTTTTTGGCCATTCTGCCTATTTTCGCGTCGCGACGGAGTCCCATCGCGTCGCGACGGTTTACAGAATTTTCAGCAACTAAATACTGTTTTTGTTTTTGCGATAACTTTTGATCCGGGAATCCGATCGAGGTGTTCTAAGATGCGTTGGAAAGCTTATTCAGAGGCCTAACTGAATATTCTATTTTTAAGGAAAAATGAACTGTTTTTGATATTGAAAATTGTGTCGAAAAGTGGTCAACTAGAGTGCGAGTGTGAACTTGGATTTTATAAAATGTGGATTAAAGTGTTTCATTGATTGTCTGATTTGATGGACCGTGTGTTCATAGTACTGTAGATATATATATTATATCGAGTTTGTGTGACGACCCGTGTTGACATCGCCACTAACAGACTCGAGTCCAACCTCGCCCGTCCGACCTCTTGTGTCCGAGCTCGACCATAGTCCAACACTTGGGGAACTGGACCAAAGAGAGTAGTAAATTACCCGGAAGACCGAGGTTGAACGGTCACATCAATATGACAGCTTGACGCCTGTCGTCTCTCATCAATCCGAGGTCACAAATGACAACTCTTCTGACACGGGGGAAATCCCGGGACCTTTTCAACTCTGTTGACTCATCGACAACATCTGAGCCGAGGTTGATAACACACTTAACCAACCAACCGACCAGGAGACATTAACTTCTGCAATTCAAGCCGAGGCTGCACTGCCGTGACGAACCTCGACTTAGGGGGCAACTGTTCCAAACTGGAAAAAAGCCCACTCCGCTGAAGACACGGCCCAATTTAGCATTGGACCTGGCCCAGGAAACAATCAGGATCAGCCTCTACTGGGTCAGCCTCTACTAGGCCAGCCACTACTGTGTCAGTCTCTACAGGGTCAGCCTCTTTTGGGCCAGCCTCTATTGGGTCAGCCTCTACTGGGTCAGCCTCTACTGCGCTGGGCTCAACGGCTGAGATCAGCCTCTTCTAATCACACGACTCAAATTCAACCTAGGCTAAGGGTGACCCATTCTCGCGTCTATAAATAGAGCACTATCCCCTCCAATCAGGTACGCCTCATTCCTTGGTACTTCCTCTCCACTTCCAATTGCTGACTTAGGCATTGGAGTGTCTGCAAGTACCCAACTTAGCCGAATCCAACCTCGGGGGAAGACGACACTGAAGAGTATAACCTCGGAAGACACCTACTCCCAGAATCTCCTTACCTCTTCCTCGAAGCAGACGACTTCAACGTCCATCCTAGCTCCTGCTCACCTTGGATACCATCGGGGTTGGACCCAGATGAAAGACCTCCAAGCTTGGACAAAAGACCTCGCCAGCTCGAACATACTCGGATTGACCTCGGATCTACCGCCGTGAGATATCTTTCTCTCTCTTGAGTTCCGTTCTGAACAAATAGGCTAAAAATGCTTTAATTTGATTTGATGTTCCTTCTCCCTCCTTACATCTCAACTTGCATAATTCATCCATATATAATAGTACCTCAAAAAAATTGCAAACCGTTTCACTCTCAAACACACACAGATATATTTATATATATATATATATATATATATATATATATATATATATATATATATATATATATATATATATATATACCCACCAATGCAACCATTTGATAACATCTACAAATAAAACTCAAAATCCAAACAACAACAAAAGAAAACACACCCTTTATAAAAATAGTCATAATTATTGATAGCATCACAGCCATGAGATCTCTCACCATATTTGCTTTGCTCTTTCTTTCCCTACTCATGATTCAGGCAGAAAGTGGTTGTAATTTGTTTCAGGGGAAATGGATTTATGATGATTCATACCCTCTTTATGAAACCTCACAGTGCCCATTTATAGAGAAGGAATTTGATTGTCAAAATAATGGTAGACCAGATAAATTATATCTCAAGTATAGATGGCAGCCCACAGACTGTAACTTACCAAGGTACATACATATCCTTTTCTTCCTCAAATATTTATAAGAGGATTAAGGTTTAATACAATATGGGTTTTTTTGCGTATGAATTTCCTTTGTTTTCGGATTTTTTGTTCTTTCCTAGAAGTTGTCTTTTATGGCATATGTTACTGGTTCGTTAAATCTATTTGTGTCAGTTACTTTGAAACCGCTATTTTCATAGAACAATCGACGGAGCTTTGAAATTTTTAACATACCACACACACTCACCTGTATTATTATTATTTTTAAGCAAAAAGAAGGAATGAAGCCTCGTTTATAGCTTCTGATGAAGCGCGACGTCAAGAAGGTCGAAGAGAGCTTCTTCTTGATTTTATTAAAATAAGAGAAAAAAGAAAAATGAGGGAAGAGAGCCTCGGCAAAAAGAAAATAAAGGAAAAAGTTTATATCTTTCGGATGGTAACGTTTATGGTAACCATTTAATGTTGAGTGAATAACTAATATGATAGTGCCCACGTTTATGGTAACCATTCAAATTTTTCAGGAACGTGGGCACTATCTTATATGTATACATTTGAACTACCATTTAATGTTGAGTGAATAACTCACTAGAGACTATCTCCATTAAACGATGTTGTTATAAAGTTGCTTTCAATCGTTTTGTCTTCAAATAGGATCACATGTCATATTAGATGCAGACAAAAGACCATCTATTGATCATTAAGGCCATGTAATTTGAGTTGGACCCACTTATGATTTTAAATTAACTTTGTCATACAGTTTTAATGGTGAAGACTTCTTAAGGAGACATAAAGGAAAAAGTATCATTTTTGTGGGGGATTCCTTGAGTTTGAATCAATGGCAATCACTCACTTGCATGCTCCACATAGCTGTGCCACAAGCCCATTATACCTTAGTGAGGATTGGAGGTCTCTCCATTTTCACGTTCCCGGTTAGACACAATCCTAACTTTTTTTAATTTTTTGATGACTTTCTCTTCTTTTACTCATTGTCACAAACAAAGAATTTAAATCAGAGTCGGGACATGATTCCCCAATTACTTATAAGTGGTTGTGCTTCCTCTATTTGGTACCAAACGAATAATTGTAAAATAATATATGATATTTGTGTTGCAACAATATAAGAATTGGTAATCTTGAAATTAACTAGAGGATGGTAGTCATATAATAACAATTTAAATGTAATCATGTAGTGATATAATTGACATCCTAACAACTAGTCTTTATTAATTATCTGACATCAAGATGTAAGATTTTATACACATACAAGCAAAAACTATAGGCATGAAACAATTTAACCAAGGAAGGTGGCATTCGATAATGTTCGGTCCATACCCAAAACTCGGGGTTGCTGGTCCAGTAAGTCAGGTTGCTCCTATCTTTAAGCGCCTCGCGTGCTGGTCCAATCTGGGATTGGTACCTCCAGACACTCTGGCACCCAAGTCAGTTTAGGGAAATCGAGTGTAACGACCCGTCCTCCTTTGATTCGATTTTTCGAGAACTCGACTCATATCGAACTTGCTTCAAAGAGGGCGCGACTACTTTAAAAGTCGCTAGTCGTTGGATTCGCAAGACTCGCGTCTCGGCATTTAGGGAATTACGTAAACGATCATCGCGTCGATCTCATGCCGCCCTTTTATCGAACGGTTTATAGTTCGATCTGGTCATTCCCCCTTCCCAGTTGGCGTGACCTGTCCCGACCTCGAGAGCATCGACTAGGTGATGAAGAGGTGAGGGAGGAGCTACGGTCAGTTGACCCTCCAGGTTAATAAGTGGAATTCGGCGAAGTAGGAGGTGAGCTCGGTGGGGACCTCGAATCTCTCCCTCTACAATACAAGGTTTGGTGATGGTGATGCCGACATCAAGGTGGAGAGCGGTGGCGCCTCGATGCCACAGTCTTTGGTATGGGGACCTGGTGCGATGGCAACTGAGATTTGGCATCGTGTTAGCTCAAATTCCTAGCATGATGCTACATCCATTTCGACATGGGCGACACGGGCTTCGTGTGGAGTAAAGTTTCTAGGCTGGTTGTTGAGTAGGACGAGCAATTATTGAACGACGCTTGTCGGGAGTGGCACTGGGTGTCCTGGAACCCGTACTCAATTCTTTGGAAATATCTTGGCAGCAACTTCAAGAACTAGGGGCTGACGAGTTTGGACCTCGACCAGGCTTGAAACACATGGAGGTCCCCTCTGAGAAGGTCTGCCTTAGGGTGGCATGATGACAAGAGCGAACTTCGATGAAAGAGAAGAGATGAAAGTTCCCCCACTATGGTCGCCAATGTTCAATCCTTACCCAAATTCGGGGATGTCGGTTTAGTAAGTCGGGTTGCTCCTGCCGTTAAGCACCTCGTGTGCTGCTCAGACGTGGGGGTGGTACCTGCAGACACTCTGACGCCCATATCAGTTTAGGAAAATCAAGTCTGAGGTAAGAGAGAGAAAGTGTACCTGCTGCAATAAATGCGTGGGTATTTATAGGTGTCAGATTCTGTTAAGAGTGCTTTAACACATTAGGTGAAGGGCAAGTTCTGCGCCGTTGGATCTGGACGTGTAATCTCTGTCGTTGATTAGCTACAGCAGCACACGGATCGCTAGATGCGACTCCAAGGCGTGCACTTGGGCCAGTATTGGACCTAAATTCCGACTAGGGCGCGACCAGTCCGCAAGAGATAAAAGGAGCACTTTACGTTTTGTTTCCATATAAAATATTCGCTTATCTAAAGACATAATTTTAATAAGTCTCATGTGTGTAAGCTGCAATCATGAAAAAAAACGCTGATAGTATGAAAAACTATATCATACAAATTGGCACTATCTATGATTGTTTAAAGAAAAAAAGTCATCCATATGATATTTTATTATCTAAAAAATATAATGGCTCAGGGTATTTAAATACCTAATGAGTATGAAATTGGTCCACCAACCCAAAGAAACAAAGCACATGCATATCTTACCATAAATATTATATTGTTCTGTTATTGAATCAACTTGTAATCATTGTATTTGGTCCACAACAATGAGTGATGGCTAATTTAAGTATTGATGTACGAGGTTTACTTTAACAATTGATATTAATTTGTATCAAGCATTCTATTTAAAAGATAAATTTCGCTTATGTTTAGATAAAGTGAGGTAAAATGTTTTGTTCAAATGCTTCAATTAAATTCTCTTAATTTATCATCTTTTTTGTTTGGATAGAGTATTTGCTTATTTAAAGTTGGACCATTTTGGGCTTTAACCCTCGTTTGATACTAAAAAAAAAGTTGGACCATTTTTTTTATTCTTAAAAACTTTTTGGGTAAAAATATAAGTATCAAAAGAAAAGGGTTTTAAATTGGAATCTTTTTGAAATTTGGGAAAACTTGACATGTCAAAAAAGTTGCGGAACCAATGTGCAATTTTTCAGGAAATAATAGTGATTACTTTGCAAATTATGAAAATTTAAAGGCTTAAATAGTTATTACCCCCCTGCAAATATCCTCATTATCCAGTTACCCCCTGCAAAAAAAAAGGTTTAAAAAACACCTTGTAAAATGTAACGTTATCCAGTTACCTCCCTGCTGTTAACTTTTCTATTAAAAAAATGTAAAATATAACTTTATCCAGTTACCCCCCTGACGTCAGTGCCACGTGTCACCATATTATTGGGCTTCTGTGACACGTGGCACTGACATGCCACGTCAGTATCTATGTCACCTGGGCCACGTGGCAATGACATGTGCCACGTCAGCAACCAATGGATGGCTGCCACGTGGCACTGACTTGGCAATGTGGAATATTGTGTGTTACTAAAAAAAATCAACATTTTGGCAAAAATGAGAGTCGAACCCACGACCTTTGAGTGATATAGTTTCGCAAATACCACTAAACAACCTACATATTTGTAAAACAAAAGCCAGCAACAAATATATATTACATAATTAGTTATTATTTTGACCAAAACTTCATCTTTTTGCGAAATCTGGAACAAATCTGCAACAAATCCATTAAATCTTCAAAAACGAAATCTTCAAAAACGTTTTCCATTAAATCTTCAAAAACGAAATCTTCAAAAACGTTTTCCATTAAATCTTCAAAAACGAAATCTGGAAGGAAACGTTTTCCTTCAATCTTCAAAAACGCATCTTCCATTAAAACGAAATCAAAACTAGCCAAGTCAGTGCCACGTGGCAGCCATCCATTGGTTGCTGACGTGGAACATGTCAGTGCCACGTGGCCCAGGTGACATAGATGCTGACGTGGCATGTCAATGCCACGTGTCACAGAGGCCTAATAATATGGTGACACGTGGCACTGACGTCAGGGGGTAACTGAATAAAGTTACATTTTACATTTTTTTGACAGAAAATTTAACAGCAGGTGGTAACTGGATAACGTTACATTTTACAAGGTGTTTTTTAAACCTTTTTTTTTGCAGGGGGTAAGTGGATAATGAGGATATTTGCAGGGGGGTAACAACTATTTAAGCCAAATTTAAATGCATCGATGTGCAAATTTGAAAATTTATAGGGACTAATGTGCAAATTTTGAAATGAGGTTATTTTACTCCGATATACATTTCATAAAAAATATAAGGCTATTTTAAGATTCATATTTTGAAAGTTGTTACGGATTGGGCTCAATCCTCAATAGTAAGGCCCAATGTTAATAGGCAGATCCATTAACCAATGGTGGAGATCAAAGACCTAGATCCAATGGTACACATTGATTCCCAAAACCTATGAATAAGTATTCAATGCAATGCTCAAGGTACACACTCTTTCCTACAATCTTACCTCTAATCAGTTCTCTAGCTGACTTGAGCGTCGGAGTGTCCTCGCAGGTACCACCTGCCCCGGATCGGATACAGAGCTCGGTTGATCAAGACCATTTACTATAAATTATCTCGGATCGGACCTTGTGTCTAAGATCGGATACAAGTCCAGAGATACAGTACATAACATTGGCGACCACGGTGGGAGGATCTTGTACTCTAGTTCCTCTCCCATCTCCTTGATTGACAATGGCTCCGACCTTTTGTCATAGGACTATCCCGAATGTCGCTGAAGGACCAGTTCTGCAACGGGTGACTCTAAAAGGAGTGGCAGTCACCTTATCCCTTAGCTCGGCGCATGCTCGAAGCTCGGCTATGGCTATGGTTCCTGGGAGTTCAGCCCAGAACCGACTTCCACCTCCCCCTCAGACGTTCCAGGTGCCGATCGATGTTGTTCAACAGCTCGTCCAGTTTCTACATCGGCAAGCCGACGCCGACCAGTAGGAAAGCCAATGCTACACCCAGTTAGAAGCTGAGATTGCTGAGATCCGGGCTCGTAACATCCTGGATCAGAGTTCCTCTCGGCGCAACTCTTCAAGTGGAAGGACTCATGGCTGCAAGCGCCACCATTCTCCGGCTTGGAGGAGATACCATCATCGCACTCCACCTCGTCGTAGAGGAGGGCGAGGATCGGAGACTCCCCCAAGTCGGACCCCTGATGATTCCTACGATCCTGAGGGTTCCCCTCAGCCTAGCTCATTCTGTTTCCCTCTTTTCCGAGGTGACGTTCCAGAAGTCGGGAAAGGTAGGAACGTCAGCTCCTTCGCTCGCGGGGATCCCTCGGCAAATATGGCTACCAACGGTCTCCACCCCTTGAGAGGTCGGCAAAGCGTAAAGGACCTTTCACAAGTAAGATCGACTACTTTGTGGTGCCGAAGCACCTTAAGAAACCCCTTGAGGGTTTGAAAATGCATGATGGCACCGGCGATCCGGATCGTCGCCTAGACTATTTTGACACGATGATGCAATACCAGAACGTCCCGGATGAGATTAAGTGCCGGAATTTTCCCTCTCACTTTGGAGCAAACGCCTTTGAATTGGTTCAGGGCCCTTAAGCCAAACACCATATCTTCGTGGGACCACTTGGCTAAGCGTTTTTCTGCTCACTTCGCTCACTCCAAGAGGAAGCTGAAAACCCCGAAAGTGCTGCAAGCAATTCGGCAAGGTGGAAATGAGTCTCTCCAAGACTATATACACAGATTCAACCGCGAAGCTGCGCAAGTCCGGAACCTCGATGACTCTTTCCGACTTTACTTCATGGAGGTGGGACTTCGTGAAGGGAGTTTGTTTCAAACCGATGTCGGAATAAATCAGCCCAAGACTCTCGCGGAGTTCCTCCGGAGGTCTCAGAAGTAAATCGATCATGAAGAAGGGGTTAACGCAGGAAGGTTACATGTCACCTAGTCCCCGGAATAAGCCTATGGGTGTGATGTAATCCGACTTTGTAAATATTCAACCATCTAATATGAATGGACCGACTACGATCTTCCTCGCTGAGTGCTTAGTAAATGTGATTTCCGAGGTTGAAGGGAACGATTTGGGATCGGTCGAACGATCGTCTTCAAGTTCCACGCTAAACCGGAACCCGAGATACCAAGCTCGACATAGCTAGCGACCGAGGTAGTCGCGACCCTTTGGGAAGAGTTCAATCCGGGTCGAGCCCCGGTAAACTGTCCCAAGGGCTACGAAGATCTTTGGAGTTCAAAGTCGCAAAGATTACTGGCCGAGGCTGTCATTTCCCTGAAGGGCGAGTTCGATCTGGGTCGAGTCCTAGTAAATTGTCTTGAAGGCGGCATTAAATTGACACCTCGAGTCCCTCGATGGTCACTTTATTCCCTGAAGGACGAGTTCGATCTAGGCCGAGTCCTAGTAAACTGTCCTGAAGGCGACATTAAACTGACACCTCGAGTCCCTCGGTGGTCACTTCATTTCCCTGAAGGGCGAGTTTGATCTGGGCCGAGTCCTAGTAAACTGTCCTGAAGGCGATATTAAACTGACACCTCGAGTCCCTCGGTGGTCACTTCATTCCCTCGAAGGTATAAGCCCGGCCTTGAAGAAGGTCGCCACGAAGGTCCGACCTCAAATTCAAAACTCTCACGAAGCCCGGACAAGCTTACAAGTCTAGATCGCCTCACTGGCGACCCGACTTGGGGGCAACTGTTACGGATTGGGCTCAATCCTCAATACTAAGGCCCAATGCCAAAAGGCAGATCCTTTAACCAATGGTGGAGATCAAAGACCTAGATCCAATGGTTCACCTTGATTCCCAAAACCTATAAATAAGCATTCAATGCAATGCTCAAGGTACACACTCTTTTCTACAATCTTAGCTCTAATCAGTTCTCTAGCTAACTTGAGCGTCGGAGTGTCCTCGCAGGTATCACCTGCCCCGGATCGGATACGGAGCTCGGTTGAGCAAGACCATTTACTACCAACTATCTCGGATTGGACCTTGTGTCTAAAATCGGATACAAGTCCAGAGATACGGTACAGAACAAAAGTAAACAGCGAATTTCAAATTCTTAGGTTTTAAAGAGGTAATATTAAGATTCAGATTTCTTTTAGTTTATATGAAATCCCTTCATGATACAAATTTTCCAAATTAATTATGCAAACAAAAGTTTTAACACCAATAACCTCAAAATTACATTACCTAGAAAGTACTTTAAATCATATTTTAGGACTCATACAAAGCGTTTGATACGTGTATATATATTCTCCCCACTCCCATTTGATATGCGCCTGATCCAAGGCGCCAAGAAATATTCTCCCCACTTTTCTGTACTGGGCGCCACACGCCTAATGATGACTCCCTATGAGCAGCAAGGACACAATGTACCTGGTTGGCACATACTTGGGCGCCAAGTGCCCCATTGCACAACATTGACCTGTCCAATGGCCGCTATGCGCCTATGTCAGCATTTGAATCTTTATCTTTCCCCAATGTATTTACATCATTATTCCTTCCATTTTCTTCTGATTTTATGAAAACACATAATTAACTTATAGCTCGTATAACACATTATTTGCAGACTTATGATGTTAAGGTGATGTTCTCACGTAATGCGTTTCTGGTGGACATCGTTAGTGACAAAATTGGTCGAGTCTTGAAGCTAGATTCTATTGAAGCTGGTAAAACTTGGAAAGGAAATGATGTGCTAATATTTGACTCATGGCATTGGTGGCTTCACACTGGAAGAAAACAACCGTAATTACACTCTTCATTTGTTTATCTTAATATTGTTATACAACATAAAAATTTTGTATTAATTTTTTATCTCCTATTACTTGTATAAAATTTGTGCATTCAGATGGGATTTCATTCAAGAAGGGAATAGTACATTAAGAGACATGGATCGATTGGTTGCATATGAGAAAGCATTGAAAACATGGGCCAAATGGGTTGATCAAAATGTTGACCTTACCAAAACAAAGGTTTTTTTCCAAGGAGTATCTCCAGATCATCTAAAGTAAGTATCTTCTACCAATGTCATTTAATGGATTATAACAAATAAGATGAAAATTTAATAATCTCTGGGCTTATATTTGGGGTGCTCTGTTTCCCAAAATACCTCTACAAAAGTTTAATTCGAAAACTATTCATATAAGTCACCATAAAAAAAACCCAAACCAGTGTTGGGAAATCTAGGCTTAATAATCGGTTGGTTCAACTACGTTTAATCAGGAATCAATAAGTGTGGCAGTTGCTTTAACCTCATTTGAACTGTAAGTTAATTAAACAACCAAGAATAAAGGTTAAATTGCTAGTGGAACCGGGCTTAACAATTCTAAATAGTTTAATAATTATTTTCCACCAAATTTACCTTTTTAGTTGGTTACTTTATTAATCATTCAGCTTATCTCTCGTTACACTTTAGGTTGAAGGTGCATGTCTGGCATCCGACACCTATCGTGTCGGACACCGCACCAACATTGACACTTTTTTTTAGTTCGGATCATTGCTGGCTACCCACGAAGAGTCCCAACGCTTTCAATGAATAATTAATCTCCGTGCGTGATTAGGATCAAATTTCACATTGGCCAACATCGAGTTTGTCCACTGCGGGAATCGAACCCGAGAGCACCAGTCGATCCCCCGTGTTTTAGGGTAGATTAAACCACTGGGCAACAGTGTTGATTGCCAACATTGACATGTCCGTGTCATTCTCGTGTCCGGTATTTGTGGCTATATTGCTAATTCATAAATCACAAGTCTCACTTATTCGATCTGATTCAATTTTTTTTGAAAAAAAACATTGCCTCCAATAACTCCTTGCCCTTATGATTCCCTCCCTCGATAGATCTCGGACCCAACCGCCCTCTAAATAATGACCCTCAACTCATATTGCCCCGACCCTTGATTGCCCCTACCTCCCACACGGAAGAGAAAAAATTGAGAGAAGAAAAATTAAGATAGAAATGAACACATTTTCAACTCAGTTCTCAAGTGTATTTTTGGGTAAAATACAATTTGAAGTGTGGGTTATGTTAGTAAAATTGGGGTGCAAATAATCTTCCCGGATTTTTTGTGTGGCTTCTCTTAACCTTTTATATGTTTGGTTTGGTTTTAGCTTTGTTGGGTCCTTCTTGGGCTGCTACACATAATTTTATTATTTAATAATTAAAAAGGCTAAAATATATTTGGAGTTGCTTTCCCCACACCCCCTCCTACTCCTCGCACACCCCCAACTTATTTTTCCCCAAAATGACCTCGCGTGGGACGCTCGTGTAACACGGGTTAAGTGACTGTTCGAACGAGGTTATGCGAACCAGTTCGAACGACATTGTGCGTGTTAAGGAATTGGTACTGTTCGCATGACATCGTTCGAACCTGTTCGAATAAGAGGGAGAGGGGTAAAGGGAGAGGGGGGGGAGGTTTGGGATTTTAGAGGGGTGTGTTGTGTTGAAGGAGAAGAAGAGGGAGAGGGGTAAAGGGGGAAAATCAATTTTAAGTGGGGTTAGTTTAGTAAATGTGTAGGGTGAAGGGGTGTGTTTTGAGTAGGAGGGGGTGTGGGGAAAGTAAAACCCATATATTTTTGTTCATTTATCTTTCACTCTTTTTCGTTTATCTTTATCATCTGAAATGTTCATTTACGTTATTTATCTTTTCATAGTCAATTAAAATGGTTCTTCCGTTATGTGACTGTTAATTATGGCTTGCGTGGATAACCTGGCATTGATAATTTGTCAAGTAAGTTGTTGTCTGTGTTATTAAACCATTAAATGTTTTTTTTTGTTTTCATCCTTTAACTTTTACAAAATATCCGATAACGCCCTTTATCATTTTAAAATGTTTGTTTTCGTCTTTTATCTTTTAATATGTTCATTTAGGTCCTTTATCCTTCTATACTTCATTAAAATGTTCATTTCAGTCTTCTGAAAAAAATACTAATAATAATAATAATAATAATCATACTAATAATAATTATAATAATAAAAGTATTTTACCGAACTTAGGTCAACTTGTTTCTTATCTCAATTTTCATTACAATGTTATTTTGCCCATCAAAAAACATATATGAATGTTGATAATAATTTGGTAGAATCCTTATTCATTATTTTTGTTTGAAATTTTTCAGCTCAAAGCAATGGGGAGACTCAAGAGCAAAATTCTGTGAAGGACAGACAAAACCATTGTTAGGATTACAGTATCCAGGAGGTCAGCACCCAGCAGAGCAGGTGCTAGAAAAAGTACTTGGAACAATGCAAACACATGTGAACTTGCTTGACATTACAACACTATCACAATTGAGGAAAGATGGACACCCATCTGTTTATGGACATGGAGGACATAGGGACATGGATTGCAGCCATTGGTGCCTCCCTGGTGTTCCTGATATTTGGAATCAACTTTTATATGCAAGTCTCATTCAAAATTAAATTCCTATTTCGAATTAATAAGCATGTATTATTTTAAGGGTCTTTTTATGGTTGGCAAATGCGTTAGTTAATTTCTCTATGATGGTCGAATGAACTTTAAGCCAATGATTTATTATATAAATAGTTTAATGGTAAGGATCTTTTATTAAGGGAAACTTGTTGTGTATTGGTATTTTATTGTGAATTTTTTTTTAAACAAAAAGGAAAGGAGCCTCGTTAAAACCTTCTGATGCAAAACCCTCCTTAGAGATAAAAACACCAAGAAGGAAAGAGTACTCCCCCCTATTTCATTAAAAAACAAAAAGCAAAAATACAAAAAGCAAGGGGGGACATAAACCAAAACCCCTGCAAACAAAAATTACAAAAATTACTGCCTGAAACGAAAAGAAGGAAGACCAACCCTATTACGGTTAAAATCATCCTGAATAAAAGTGGGAATAGAATTCCACCACTGGAAGCCAGACAGGATAGTTCCATGAGACGCAAGCTTATCAGAACAGTAATTTCCTTCCCGAAAAATATGAGTGCAACTGAAAGTCATGGATTTTAGAAGACCCATGCAATTAAGCCAGCGGTTGCGGATACTCCATGGCACAATGGAATGAGACGAAATGGCCATAACAGCAAGCTGAGAATCACTCTCAATCCATAAACGATGCCAACCTTTATGGAAAGCCACTTCAATGGCTACCATCACTCCAACAAGCTCAGCATGAAGAGCGTAATTTGTACCAAGAGGAAGCATGAAACAACCAAGAGATTCAGCATTACTATCGCGAAAGATACCCCCACAAGCAACTAAACCAGGAGAACCCCTTGCAGCGCCATCTGTATTACACTTAACCCAAAAGCAAGGAGGGGACTTCCAAAAAACCTCTATAGATGTAGGAGCCTTACGAGGCTTGCAATCAACCGAAAAAGCCTTAAGAATCAAAAAATCCTGCATGGAGTTTGACGTGGAGCCCTTGCTGAGATTACCAGAAATGCTCATATTTGCCGTGATCAAGTTTTTCAGGTGAGTGGGCAAGATCTTCTTGTTGTCAAAACGAATCTGATTCCGAGAATGCCAAATAGCCCAAAATACATTAATAACAGCGGCGGTAACAACATCTTGCACTTGGTCAGACCAAGGGCGCTGACAGGCCTCAAAAATCATCTCCGGGGAGGAAACATTAATATTAATTGAAAGCTTACCACTAAGCCAGTCCTAGAGCTGCTTAGCGAAAGAACACTCACAGAAAAGGTGCAATGAGGTCTCATATTCCGCTTCACAGAGACTACACATGGATACAGTGCCACATCCACGGTTTCTAAGCTGGTCATCTGTAGGCATACGGTTATGAAGCATACGCCAGACAAGAAGATATTTGGGAGGAGGGATCACACTACTCCAAATATTTTTGAACCACCTAATAGGCTGCCCCATAGGCCTATAATAAAGATAAGCAGTTTTAAAAGTAAGCATACCATCTGTAGAGTTTTTCCAAATCAGCTGATCCTGAGAGTCAAATGAAGGCAGATCTTTTTTACGAAGGAGCGAAGCCAGCTGAGGAAAGATATTAGAAAGAGATGCTGGAATACATCAGTGACCATTCTGAATGAAGTCACAAACACGAGCCTTTAGAGAGTGCTGACGATGCTCAGGGACATTGAGAAGATTTACCAGAGGGTCCGACATCCACGGATCAATCCAAAAGTTGATACAGTCACCTTTACCAATTTGCCATATGCAATTTTCATGGATATCGGATAAATGATCACGCAAATTACCTCACAAAGACGAACTGATATGATAAGACATCGTAGTCTTATTTCTGAAAACCTGGGACCTTAATAAGACAGCCCAGCTATTCTGGGAAACACTGAGTTCCCAGCTAAGCTTAAGGGACCTAATCCCGAGACCCCCCCTCAGAGGTTGGTTTACAAACCTTATGCCACGCCACTGTAACCACTTTACGCTGATTGACGTCACCAGACCAAATGAAATTTCTGATCCAAGAATCCACCGTATTCAACAGAGAGGTAGGCCATTTGTATATCAGGAAGCTGTACACTAACATACTTTGAACAACCGACTTGACAAGCTGCGCTCTTTCGGCATTAGAGAGGAGCGAAGCTTTCCATGCTGATAACTTGGCTTTAATCTTGTCAGCAATAGGCATTAAATAACCAGCTTTAGGCTTACCTTTGAAAATGGGGATGCCCAGGTGTCATACCCTAATTTTGTCCGTTAGATTAATGTGATTTGTTTTTCTAAAATAATAATGATCTTGTAGACATATGATTTTAATCGTTTTTTTTGTTTCATTTTCAAAAAATCCCAAAAAACATGGTCCATGGTGCACATGTATTATTTTTTTGTCGCGTACGCCCGTTAGTCTTAACGTTTTCGCATTGTTGCGTGCACATGTTATTTCTAACCATATACGCGTGTCATTCCTAGTCGCATGCGTGTCACTTGTCGTCATGCGCGTGTGTTGTTTCCTAATCATGTACGCATTTTTATTATAGTCGCAGACGCGTGTTCACTTCTCGTCGTGTACATTTTAGTACTCGTTATTTTGTTGTAGGTATTAGTTTAATAGGAAAATGTAATAAAAAAAATCAGATTTGAATAATTGCTTTTTATTATAATCAGTTTTTCTGTTTACAAATAAAGAAGTTAAGTCAACTTTGGTACATACATATAGACAAAAAAAATTAAATACAAATGGTACAAAATTAATTAAAAGCAAAAGAGAGTACAAAAAAAAATAATAAAGCAAAAATCAAAACAAGGACAGCATGCGACTTGCTGCCTTGCTCTCTCCATGAAGCTACAAGCCCAAACTTCCTTCTTCTTGTCCCTTTGCTTGCCTCCCATTTTCAGCAAAAACATTGATGCAGTGGCAGCAACCCTGCTCCACCTCCTGCTGCCAACAGCTTGGTCTCCTGGGGGTTTTGATTCTCTGCTCCAACACCACACCTACAGCATAATTTCCTGCCTATAAATACAATGAACAGAAATCAGTTTCAGGGGGGAACACCCAGAGAGATACACAAAAAACTCAGAAATCAGATAAAGGATTTAGGGATTTTCACACTGAAGCCCTAATCAATAAAATACTCAAAATTCTTAAGCAAGAAGCAGTAGGAAGCAGTAAGCAGCAAAAACGATAGTAGGGCAAATAAGAGGTTTTACAGAAGCTGGAATTGAGGTTGGTCTTTTGTCCAAGTTGGTATATAATAGGTCACTTTGCAAAAAATGTAGTTGTTATTATTCTGAAATCAATATCAAACTGTATGTATGAACTAAAGAAAATAATTAGGTTTAGTTTATATTCTATTATTTTTAGAAATACTGATAGTGGTAAATTAGGGCCGTCAACAGATTGAGATAACTGATTAGGAATAAATTACAAATGGAAAAAATAGGTTTGGAGGTGACCACACAAACAAATTAGGGTTACTCTCTTCCTTTTAGAAAACGAAATAGGTCAAAAACAAATTAGTTCAAGGAATTAGGGTTTTGCTTTAAAAACGAGGAGAAAACGAAATCACAAAAAAAACCAAAAACAACAAGAGCAGAAGCAATAGAAGAAGGAACAGAAACAGCAAAAAAAGAATCAGAACCGTACCATTCCCGACCACCGTAGACGGTGGTCTTTACCATCCCTGCGCCGTCGTCATCCACTTTGCGCACCACAGTAGCCACCACCGTCGAACCCAGCCACAGCAGCCACCAACGTCGCGACCACTATCCAGCCCAAACACCGATTGAACCCTCCACCACCGCAAATCGCCACCCTCCGCCACCATCCCCACCGCGCCCAGCCGACACCATCGCGAGTCAAAAAAAACCCCGTGGCCATCGATTTGCAAGCTTCGCCTCCCGTGGCCATCGATTCGCAAGCTTTCCGTGTCGTTTTCTTTGTTATCATCGTTAAAGGAGGGAGAGAGGTTAGGATATTGAGCAAGAGAAAAATGGGCTCTGGGTGGGAGAATAGGAGGCGGTGGTGAGGAGGAAGGATTAGAGGGCGAAGTTTGGGTGAGGGGACGGTGAGGGTTGAACGGCGCAGGGAGAAGATGAAACAAAAATCTGGTTGAGAGAGAGAGATTCAGTCTACAGGGATGAAGAGGAAATGAAATTAGGGTGGAGAATGGAGAGAGACACGGCGCCGCTAGGGTTAGAGAATGGGATTAGGTTAGTTGTTCAGTTTTTTTTCTTTTGCATTATATAGTTAGGGTTTTGTTTATTTTAATTTTTTTTTTAATATCTGATTACTTTCTGCACCCATCGATTTCATTATCGCAACCCCCCTGAAAAGCCCATGATTTGTGGGCTGGCGTTTCTAAAACTAAAACCGGGCCTCTCGCTTTTTACACCCCATTTTTCTTTTATACCACCCATGTCTCTAAACGCACCCCCCGTTTTAATATTTCGCACCCCTTGCGCAAGCCCAATAGTCAGAGTGCAGCCCAGTTCACAGAAAACAAACTGGGCCTGATTTCTGCACCCACTATTTTAAAACGCAACCCTCTCTGCTAACCACACCCTATTTTACTATTTCACCCCATGTTTCTCTTTTTAAAGTTTATTTCTTTCCCCTAAGTAAACTCAATTTTTCACAAACCTTTTTTTTTCCAAAATAACAGATTTTCTTTTCCCTAAACAAGAATCGATCCAATTGCGAAAACTCTTCAAAATCAAACTTTGTTAGTAATCTTGCGAAGCCTTTGCTCGCATGATTATTAACAATGGAGTGCTAATGGTGGCCACTTAGAGCCTTTGCTCAATTGATCATCATGAAAGCTCAATTTTCACAATTAAACAAAATAAAAAACAAAAACATTTTTCAAAAACTCAGAACTACGTCGCTTTGATTCCCATTTGGGATACGTAGGAGCGAGTCACATTCTCGTCAAGCGGAACCATAAAAATTAGCATTTGCATAACAAAAAGAAAAGAGTTATTTTCATAACAAAAAAGAATCACTTTTGCAAACCAATATCATTTTCAGAACAAAAACATTTTCCTTTCTAAAATCATTTTCAACTCATCGTCGCTAGTGGTTAATCAGAACCTTTGTTCGTCTAGCCATTGGTGGCGATGTCTTTTTCCCAAAAGAATAACAAGCGATGATCACCCATAACTATTGTTAGTTTGATCATTCGTGCCAATCAATCTCTTTCGAAAACCCCTTTCTAAAGAACAAATAAAAACGAGTCGCTACTAATAGTCAATCAGAGCCTTTGTTCGTCTGACTGGCGGTAGTGACTCTCATTTTCAAGAGTACTTAGCGGTGATTATCCATAACCTTGGTTAGTTTAATCATTCACTAAATGCTCGTCCTATTTCGAAAACTCATTAAAAAGATAAAAGACAAAAACCTTTTTTTTCAGGATAAAGAAGAACTACGTAGCTTTGAGTTCTCCGTCGCACCGGGAGATACGTAGGAGCGGGCCATGTCCCGTCAAGCGTTTTTTTTTAAAAACCCATTCTTCCCCCTTTTCTTTTTCATAATAAATAAAGATTTTCATTAAGAATTTTTCAATAAGAAGTAGAGAGGCAAAATTAAGTATTATCATGTCCCCCTCTTCTCAGCTCCCTTTCTTAAGCAAGTAGTGCATTGTTGTTGGCACCCTAGGCTTGTTTGTATGATATTGAACCCTAGAGTAGACAACATGCTATTGTCTGGACTGTTCTGGATTTTCATTTGCAAGTGGGGTTGTTTTTAAAGAAATGCCCTTTCGCACACACACACACTTGTACCTTGGGATTATATAATTAGAGAAAGAGACCATAACCCAGGTCTGTTAGGGTACCTTAGGATGAGTGGATTCGAGTAGTGGGAGCCCATCAGGACCTTTGTCCGTTTGGCTACTCGCGAAAGTTTCAATCAGAGTTGTGCTCTTTCATGATGCTTCGTATCTAGCAGTTTGCTGCATTTACGGGGATTTTCATGAGAGGGACTGTGGCTCTGACGACCTTTGTGAGGGTGTGAATAGAGCTACATGAGAAGATTATCCCTAAAATACCTTAGATCATAGGTTCTACCCCCTTTTAGGTCACAAGGGCTTTCCAAATTGTGTGCTGCATCGTTGCATTCAGTTCAATCAATTTTTCCTTCAGAATTTTCGAAAATCAAAAAAGATATGCTTTTCCTTTTCAATAAACGCCTATATGAGGTGGCATGTAGTGTGAAAATTTTCAAATCACCACCTCACTACAACAGAAAAGGCCATCAGGGGCGCTTTTTTTTATCCATTTGGGGCGTTTTCGGGCGCCCCTAAAGCTTGCGCTCCTGTAGGTGGTGACCAACTGGAGCGCTTGTAAGAGGCGCCCCTGATGGCCATAGCGCAGGTGACCAACTGGAGCGCTTGTAAGAGGCGCCCCTGAATTTCAAAGGACAAAGGACATCAGGGGCGCTTTTCCTAAGCGCTCCTAATGCTATATATTTTTTTTTTAAATTCTTTTTACCAAATCTAACCAGTTCCAAATCTAACCAGTTCCAAATCAAACCTGCAGCAACAACAACCTAAAATAACCAATTGAATTGGGGGATCAAATTTTCAAAGCAGCCAATTCAAAATCAAATTCCAAATAAAAAACTTATAAATGCATCTAATATCCATACATAGAGAGAACAAAAATAATGTTAATACTAATCCCTAAATGGTACTATGTTATCACTGCCAATAACCATAACTAGATACCATACCCAACCTATGCATGTATTGTTAGTAATGTTAATACTAATCCCTAATAGGTACATGAATTACATATCATATAATAGGAGCTTAGAAGATATATAATGCAACAACTACACCACCTTCATCAGTAATGCAGTAAATCAGAAAGAACGGACCTTCTACTTAAATTAAATCTATCATCTAACATGCTTTTTTGAGCATCTGTTAGTTTCCAATTTAGGGAATTTGTGTGATCTTTCGGTTCAATCAAATAATAGTACATAATACAATCTTTACATTCCAATTTAAAACAGTTCCTATCAGAAACACAACAACCCAATTCAACTAACTAAAACAGATACACTTTCAGTTTCTTCTATGACAACAAACATTTGGATGCAGAATATATGACAACAAACTGTTTGGTCAGCTCCCGCATTTTTTCCCGTACTTTCTCAATGTTATGCCCTAACTGCAACATTTATAAACTAAGAAATGAACTTCTACTATTTTCCATCTGTGAACTAAATTAGCTAGTTTTCTATAGCATTCAGAAACTACACTCCTCGGACTTATCTACTTACTATACACTAAAAATTTACTGAATTCACTTAAAAAACCCCAAAGATTTTGCAGAAATATAATATCCACAGGCATGGAAGAAAAATTACCACTTCAGACTCTGTCAAACTTGTTAAAACAAACATTCTCTGTCATGCATGGAAGAAAAATTGCCACTTCAGATTCTGTCAAAGAGTACCCCTCATCCTTCAAGGTGTCAAGCAGTTCAAGAAGAAATTCTAGCACCTGAGCAATTATATTGTATGAAAGTTAGGACCAATATATTACACTTCATAAACAAAGAAGATAGGAAAAGAAGAAAATATTTACTTGACACACTGTTGTCAATGCTAATGTTAAAAAAATAATACAATGCAGAAAAGAAACAAATTCTGGATGATCAAATTCTGGCAAAACTAAATAGCACCTTTAGTAGACCTGTTGTGTTTGATTTGCAGAACTGCAACACAAACCACGTCAAGAGAATGTCCAAAACTTCGATGTCCAAAACTTCGGGCATGCAAAGAATGTTTCAAATCCCAAACTGTCCATAAGTCAATCAAGATGATCAAATTTGTAAAACTCCTTGAAAAGAGCACGAAGTTTGGTAAATTTATAAATAAATTATCAATGACTTGAAATTTTTGGATGTTTCCCGTTAGAAGTGGTGAAAAATATTTCATGGCTTAGAACAAGGGGTAAAAAGGCCACCTGTGGTGACATAATCTTTATGACACTTGACATTAAGTGCTTAGAAAATTCTGCAACTGTAATAGATATCACCAGCACAATCTGAATACCTGACCAATCCAACCAGCCAACTCATCTGGATTTGCAACAGTTGCCGACAGACAAATAAGTTGCACTTCTTTAGGGCAATAAATAACCTGCGGTAATTGAGCACATATGCATGAATAAATAAGAGAAGACAAGCAAGCAAAGTCAAGTGCAAAGACAATAAAGCATGAAAGACAATAAACCATGCTTACAATCTCTTCCCAAACTGTACCACGAGATATGTCACTAAGGTAATGAACTTCATCCAAGACAATCACATCAACATGGACAAGTCCACTTCCAGAAGAAACATTACCAACACTGCATGGAAATTGCAGATATAAAATGATGACCTAGAAGGAAAAACTTTCAAGATACGATAAACATTAGACAAGGAATGCATAATGAAATAGAGGAGATAGGATTTAATATTATAGTAGTTGATATAAAAATAAGAACAATATAACTTAAGATGAAACAAATTACAAAAAAAAAGGTTAAAAGACTAATCAGTTGAATTGGGCAACTAAGTTTCTTTCAGCTCAAGAGAACATATACGGCACTTATTTCTTTAAAAATATTTCAGATGCAAGTCCACCTTCTCAACCTCTTACCCAAATGACTCAATAAACCTATGAATGGTAACGGAAGACCTAAACAACATAAAGCCATAACCAGCATTTTCGCAGCACAGTAGTAGCAAAAGCTAAAAGCTAAAATGTGTTGGATTACTGCTTTGTCAAGACAAAATATCCTGTTAGCTAATGAATTCAAGTTTTCAACATAATGCACCTCTGATATAACATGTTGCGTAATATCTCCGTAGTCATAATCAGAACCTGAGCATCCTTGTTGACGGCGGAATCACCTGTAAGGAGGCCAACATTATTGTCGCCAAAAGTCTCCCTGAAAATCCAAAACAAACCACCAACAATCTTCTATCAGAGTGCAGCAAACCATGTTTCAAGTTCCAATGAAAAAGCCAAAATAAAAAACATCACATTAGTTTCTATAGCTATTCTCAACAACAAACAGAAACTACACATACCATGAAGAAAATCATAAAGAGGACAGATATCCTCTTCAAGCATCTCCTTGTATCTTTTCCTTCTGGTAACTCGCGTAACAGAGAGAGAGGGAGAGACAGAGAGAGAGCGCTGAGAGAGATAGAGAAAAGAAAAAGGAGTAGGAACCTGAAAGATGGCGAGAGAAGGAGGTGTGAGGAGTGGAGAAGGGGCAATGGGAGGTTCTGCGTTGACGGCGACGGTGGCGTTGACGGTGGCGGTGCGCTTCCGTTGTGTTCTTAGGGAGAGAGAGTGAGACGTTGAGTGTTTAGGTTTGGAGAGGGAGAGTGAGTCGCTACGGTGGAGGGAGTGAGATCTGATGAGAGGGAGATGGGGAATTTAGAAATTTTAATATAAGGCATCAGGGGCGCTTCTAAAAAGCGCTCCTAAAGGCCCTGCGTGTTTTGGCCTTCAGGGGCGCTTTTCTAAAAAAGCGCCCCTGAAGGCCAAAACACGAAGGGCCTTCAGGGGCGCTTTCCAAAAAGCGCCCCCGATGACCAAAATACGGAGGGCCATCAGGGGCGCTTTTAAAAAGCGCCCCTGATGGCCCTCCGTATTTTGGTCATCAGGGGCGCTTTTTAGAAAGCGCCCCTGATGATGGCGCCCTTTTTTAACAATTCTGTTGTAGTGCCTGTAAATATCCTCTTTCTGCAAAAACACGAAAAGAAGCATCATTGCATCATGCATCATGGCATCATTGCATCATTACGTCATTTGCATCACCTGCATTAAATAAAACCCAATTTTGAAAATCATTCGTCACGCATCTAAGCTGTTTGCCGGGATTGTAAAGTAACTTGGAATCTTGTCTTAGGCGGGAAAGATAAAACAACATGGGATCAAGAAGCGAGATTGTACTTAATTCAAGGTTCCCGGTTGTCAGGAGAATAGATGTAGAGGGTTTGAAAGAGTTTGTTTCCTTGATGGAGTCAGAAGAGAGGGATCTATTCGGGAAGGCTTATGGTAACCTCCTCAGATTGTTACAATTAGATGTCCAAGAGAGTGCGCTCAATTGGTAGTGGGAAGGGGGTTTAACTTGCACTTATGCCTCAGGTGCAAGGTTCGATTCCCACGGAAGGCAAAAAACTCTACAAGAGGGGTAGAGAAGACCGTGAGGTAACAGTGGGACCGGGGTGGCCGCTGCGGTGGACCTGGGCTGTTACAATAAAAAGGTAACACCCCGAAATTAATTAAATAGTTATTTAGTATTTATTTAATTAATTAAATAGGAGTTGGTGATAGAAATAATAATAATAATAATAATAATAATAATAATAATAATAATATTATTGGGTGGTTTTAATTATTTAGAGGGTGGTGATATTTAATTATTTAAATGGGCTTAAGTGGATGGAGGCCCGTGATCCAGGCCCAGGAGTTGGCTTAGGCGCATGTGACTAGGGGTTGGGGGAGGCGCCTCACTTGAGAGAAAGAGAGAAGGGGCGTGAAAAAGAAAAGAGAAGAAAGCGTGAAAGAGAGAAAAAGAAAAGAAAACGCGAAAGGAGAGAAAGAAAGAGAAGGAAAATAGCGCAAGGAGGAGGAGAGGAGCTCAGTTGCTGTGGTTACTCCGTGTGCACGTGGAGGGGTCCCTATCTTCGGTGAACCTAAGGTAAGGGTGGGTCTTGCCTTATAATAGGGAATATAATGGGATGTATGTAGGGGTTAGGTCCTATGTCCTGTTTATATTGATTTTTATGTTGTTCATGATATATGAGTATGTTGTTGTTATTGTTGTTGCCCGTTGTGATGATATGCGAATTGTTGCTCTGTAAGGTGAATTCCGAATAGCGTGCTAAGTACTCGAATAAATGCATAATATGTAATTTGATGTTGGTGGTGTGATTGGTGCGTAATTTGATAAATTGTACTACTCAAAAGATTCGGTTGTTGTGTTATAGGCGCATAGGGCGCCATATGAGCAGGTGTGGTTGTTGCTGAATTTGATGTTTTAAGTGTTGTAGGCGCCTAAGGTGCCATGGTTGTGATCTTAGTGTTGCTGGAAACGGTTGTTTAGGTGCGGAATTAGGCGCCCTTGAGTGGGGTGCCCTGCGCCAAGTTTTGACGTTGTTGGAATTTTGGCCACGGAAGTAGGCGCCCTTGTGCTAGGCGCCCCGTGCCAAATTATTGTGTTTTGTCTAAATTTTGATGTTGCAGGAAATGGCGCCCTGCTGCTGGGCGCCATGTGCTAAGTGTATTTTGTGTTGTGTTTGTGCGCCATTTGCTAAGTGTATTTTGTGTTGTGTTTGTGTGCCATGTGCTAAGTGTATTTTGTGTTGTGTTTGTGTGCCATGTGCCTGTGCTGTGTGTGTGTGTTGGCGATGCTTGGGTGTGGGGGTGTGCATAGGCGCCTAGGGCGCCATGGTAATGGTAATGATTAGTTGTCCATATGGTTTTGGTGACTTCGAATAAAATTGACTTTTGGGTGAGTGAGGATTTTAGATGGTGGAAAAATATAATTTTGATGTTTTAAAATTGTGAAAAATGGATTTTTAGTGTTCTTGGTTGTCGCTGAAAAATCTGTCTTGGGCGCCCTGGTGATGGGCGCTGGATCCCCTTGTGTGTGTTGATGTGTCTGTGTTGCGCGCCTGGGCGCTGGGCGCCTGTTGTGCGCGCGGGTGTGTCTGTGTTGCGCGCCTGGGCGCTGGGCGCCTGTTGTGCGTGCGGGTGTGCGTGTGTGGCGCGCCTGGGCGCTGGGCGCCAGTGCGCGTGTTGCCTGGTGCCTGGGCGCCTAAGGCGCCAGTTTTTCAGCAGTGTTGCCTAATTTTTCCTAAACTTGTTTTTAACGTAACTTTTGACTCGGGTGTCCGTTTTAGGTGGTTCAAAGTGCGTTACGACGCTCATTTAATTGTCTATCTGTTTGTCCAGGCCAAAACCAAAACTTAATATTTTTCCCCGGTCGTTTTCTGAAAGTCCCAAGTGACTGTGTACTAGTTGTTGTTTGGATTGGAAATCGCTACTGTTTCTTTTAAATAAAATGTTGGTGTTCTTCGTGAGATTAAGGTACTGTTCCTTGTATTTTAAATGGTGTTGTCACGGTGAAAGTAATGTGCTGTGTAACAGTGTGGTATGCAAATATATATATATATATATATATATATATATATATATATATATATATGGTGTATATTATTATTGGTGAATGGGGTCTGTGATCCTCTGTTGGGTGTTGGTGAACTAAACAAACTGTTGGTGAATATGCTATGGCATACTTTTATTTGGTGATTCTGGTGTGTGATGCATTGTCATGGTGTCGCATAATCATATGCATGATTTTTGGTGAATAGGCTTCGGCCTTATTATAAATTTTGGTGAATGCCCTCAAGGCTCATTTTTGGTGATGGATCCACATGCATATGCCCGTGGAGTTTTGGGTTGCATCTCATACATTAAACATACAGTTGGTGAATGTTTTGGTGATTATTTATTTGGTGATTGTTTGGTGATTACTTTTATTTGGTGATTGTTTGGTGAATATTTAGTTGGTGATGAATTGGTGATTAACTTCGGTTGACTGAACTGGTGATTAAAGTGAATATTGCTGTAATTGATGTAGTCCTGTATCTGTACATACTACTCCTTATGTACTTTATTATAGGGTTTGAGACTCACCCCTTTTGTTGATTTTTACTTTACAGGTAACCGTACTTGAAGGCTTTGACCTTCATTTCCTTGAGTTCGAGTCGCTCTGATACGTAGCACCTGGGGGGCGTCTTATTAGATAGTGATTTTGTCTTCTACGACTTGTTGGATTTTATTTTAACGTTGTAACTGTATTTTTTTGAGTAATGGCCCGCCCATGATGCCACGTAATGATTTTAATTTAAGTTAAGCAATTGACGTGTTTTTGAAGTAAATGTAGCATTCCGTTTTCAAAAAAAAAAAATATAATTTGCGCACTCTGATAATTGTTATAAATGAAAGGGGTAGAAACGGGTGTTACATAGTGGTATCAGAGCAGTTCGGTCTGTCCGGCCAAGTCGTCCTGTCATAGTGTCATATGACAAATAGAATTGTTAGATTAGTTCTAAATTTCTGTTTGTGCTGCAGTGATAGTTTGAAATGGCTGGGAGGAACGACGCTGCTCTTGCTGCTGCTTTGCAGGCTATGGCTCAAGCTGTTGGGAACCAGCAAAATGGTGCTGAAAATGCTGGGACTCGCAGTTTAGCCACGTTCCAGAGGGAGAATCCACCTGTTTTTAAGGGCAAGTACAATCCGGATGGTGCTCTAGCATGGCTGAAAGAGATCGAAAGGATATTTCGGGTCATGGATTGTAATGATGCGCAGAAGGTCAGGTATGGTACCCATACGCTGGCAGAAGAGGCTGATGATTGGTGGATGGAGGTTAGGCAGAGATTAGAAACTGCTAATGAGGAGATAACTTGGGCTGTTTTCCGTAGAGAGTTCTTACGGAAGTATTTTCCTGAAGATGTGAGAGGTAAGAAAGAAATAGAATTCCTTGAACTGAAGCAAGGAAGCATGTCAGTGACAGAGTATGCTGCCAAGATCACTGAATTGGCTAAGTTTTATCCCCACTTTGCTGATGCTGATTCTGAATTTTCAAAGTGTATAAAGTTTGAGAATGGACTGAGGCACCACATCAAAAAGGCGATTGGCTACCAAAAGATTAGGGTGTTTGCTGATTTGGTGGATAGCTGTAGGATCTTCGAAGAAGATAGCAATGCTTCCTACAAGATTGTGAAGGAGAAGAGGAGTTCTCAGTATTGTGAGAAGCCCTATGATGTTGATGGTGGTAAGGGCAAGTGGACAGCTGGTGATTCCGGCAGGAAGCCAAGTGGGGGAGATGCCCCTGCGAACATTGTGTGCCACAAGTGTGGTAAGCCCGGACATAAGAGTCCCGATTGCATGGCCCACAAGTGTTTCAAGTGTGGCAAGGAAGGTCACGTGGCTGCTAAGTGCGAGAAGAGAGACGTTGTTTGCTACAACTGTGGGGAGATGGGACATATTAGTACCAAGTGTTCCAAGCCGAAGAAAGAGAAGTCTAGTGGGAGGGTGTTTGCCTTGGTGGGCACTGAGTCTACTGAAGAATGATGATCATTTCGGAGGTATGTGTTTCGTTAAAGTTTTCCGCTAAACCTATTGTCGATACCGATGCCGCTCATTGTTTTAATACTGCTGAATGTTGTGAATGCTTAAGTCTTGTGTTGTCTTCTCTGATTGGTCTTATGTTGTCTGGTGTGTTCTTTGTGTTCCTTGTCGATCTTCGACAGAGACCTTGTTGCGAGTTTTGTTGTTTGTCGTTGGGTGAATTAATTGTAATCGTGGGTACGGACTAGTTAGAGCATAACCGTGAGGATGTCAATTGTCGTAGCCAGTCGGTGAGTTAGGGAGATGTTGATGCGAATTTTCGAGGACGAAAATAATCTAAGTGGGGGAGAGTTGTAACATCCCGAAATTAATTAAATAATTATTTAGTATTTATTTAGTTAATTAAATAGGAGTTGGGGATAGAAATAATAATAATAATAATAATAATAATAATATTATTGGGTGGTTTTAATTATTTAGAGGGTGGTGATATTTAATTATTTAAATGGGCTTAAGTGGATGGAGGCCCGTGATCCAGGCCCAGGAGTTGGCTTAGGCGCATGTGACTAGGGGTTGGGGGAGGCGCCTCACTTGAGAGAAAGAGAGAAGGGGCGTGAAAAAGAAAAGAGAAGAAAGCGTGAAAGAGAGAAAAAGAAAAGAAAACGCGAAAGGAGAGAAAGAAAGAGAAGGAAAATAGCGCAAGGAGGAGGAGAGGAGCTCAGTTGCTGTTATTACTCGGTGTGCACGTGGAGGGGTCCCTATCTTCGGTGAACCTAAGGTAAGGGTGGGTCTTGCCTTATAATAGGGAATATAATGGGATGTATGTAGGGGTTAGGTCCTATGTCCTGTTTATATTGATTTTTATGTTGTTCATGATATAAGAGTATGTTGTTCTTATTGTTGTTGCCCGTTGTGATGATATGCGAATTGTTGCTCTGTAAGGTGAATTCCGAATAGCGTGCTAAGTACTCGAATAAATGCATAATATGTAATTTGATGTTGGTGGTGTGATTGGTGCGTAATTTGATAAATTGTACTACTCAAAAGATTCGGTTGTTGTGTTATAGGCGCATAGGGCGCCATATGAGCAGGTGTGGTTGTTGCTGAATTTGATGTTTTAAGTGTTGTAGGCGCCTAAGGTGCCATGGTTGTGATCTTAGTGTTGCTGGAAACGGTTGTTTAGGTGCGGAATTAGGCGCCCTTGAGTGGGGTGCCCTGCGCCAAGTTTTGACGTTGTTGGAAATTTGGCCACGGAAGTAGGCGCCCTTGTGCTAGGCGCCCCGTGCCAAATTATTGTGTTTTGTCTAAATTTTGATGTTGCAGGAAATGGCGCCCTGCTGCTGGGCGCCATGTGCTAAGTGTATTTTGTGTTGTGTTTGTGCGCCATGTGCTAAGTGTATTTTGTGTTGTGTTTGTGTGCCATGTGCTAAGTGTATTTTGTGTTGTGTTTGTGTGCCATGTGCCTGTGCTGTGTGTGTGTGTTGGCGATGCTTGGGTGTGGGGGTGTGCATAGGCGCCTAGGGCGCCATGGTAATGGTAATGATTAGTTGTCCATATGGTTTTGGTGACTTCGAATAAAATTGACTTTTGGGTGAGTGAGGATTTTAGATGGTGGAAAAATATAATTTTGATGTTTTAAAATTGTGAAAAATGGAATTTTAGTGTTCTTGGTTGTCGCTGAAAAATCTGTCTTGGGCGCCTTGGTGATGGGCGCTGGATCCCGTTGTGTGTGTTGCTGTGTCTGTGTTGCGCGCCTGGGCGCTGGGCGCCTGTTGTGCGCGCGGGTGTGTCTGTGTTGCGCGCCTGGGCGCTGGGCGCCTGTTGTGCGTGCGGGTGTGCGTGTGTGGCGCGCCTGGGCGATGGGCGCCAGTGCGCGTGTTGCCTGGTGCCTGGGCGCCTAAGGCGCCAGTTTTTCAGCAGTGTTGCCTAATTTTTCCTAAACTTGTTTTTAACGTAACTTTTGACTCGGGTGTCCGTTTTAGGTGGTTCAAAGTGCGTTACGACGCTCATTTAATTGTCTATCTGTTTGTCCAGGCCAAAACCAAAACTTAATATTTTTCCCCGGTCGTTTTCTGAAAGTCCCAAGTGACTGTGTACTAGTTGTTGTTTGGATTGGAAATCGCTACTGTTTCTTTTAAATAAAATGTTGGTGTTCTTCGTGAGATTAAGGTACTGTTCCTTGTATTTTAAATGGTGTTGTCACGGTGAAAGTAATGTGCTGTGTAACAGTGTGGTATGCAAATATATATATATATATATATATATGGTGTATATTATTATTGGTGAATGGGGTCTGTGATCCTCTGTTGGGTGTTGGTGAACTAAACAAACTGTTGGTGAATATGCTATGGCATACTTTTATTTGGTGATTCTGGTGTGTGATGCATTGTCATGGTGTCGCATAATCATATGCATGATTTTTGGTGAATAGGCTTCGGCCTTATTATAAATTTTGGTGAATGCCCTCAAGGCTCATTTTTGGTGATGGATCCACATGCATATGCCCGTGGAGTTTTGGGTTGCATCTCATACATTAAACATACAGTTGGTGAATGTTTTGGTGATTATTTATTTGGTGATTGTTTGGTGATTACTTTTATTTGGTGATTGTTTGGTGAATATTTAGTTGGTGATGAATTGGTGATTAACTTCGGTTGACTGAACTGGTGATTAAAGTGAATATTGCTGTAATTGATGTAGTCCTGTATCTGTACATACTACTCCTTATGTACTTTATTATAGGGTTTGAGACTCACCCCTTTTGTTGATTTTTACTTTACAGGTAACCGTACTTGAAGGCTTTGACCTTCATTTCCTTGAGTTCGAGTCGCTCTGATACGTAGCACCTGGGGGGCGTCTTATTAGATAGTGATTTTGTCTTCTACGACTTGTTGGATTTTATTTTAACGTTGTAACTGTATTTTTTTGAGTAATGGCCCGCCCATGATGCCACGTAATGATTTTAATTTAAGTTAAGCAATTGACGTGTTTTTGAAGTAAATGTAGCATTCCGTTTTCAAAAAAAAACAAAATATAATTTGCGCACTCTGATAATTGTTATAAATGAAAGGGGTAGAAACGGGTGTTACATAGTGGTATCAGAGCAGTTCGGTCTGTCCGGCCAAGTCGTCCTGTCATAGTGTCATATGACAAATAGAATTGTTAGATTAGTTCTAAATTTCTGTTTGTGCTGCAGTGATAGTTTGAAATGGCTGGGAGGAACGACGCTGCTCTTGCTGCTGCTTTGCAGGCTATGGCTCAAGCTGTTGGGAACCAGCAAAATGGTGCTGAAAATGCCGGGACTCGCAGTTTAGCCACGTTCCAGAGGGAGAATCCACCTGTTTTTAAGGGCAAGTACAATCCGGATGGTGCTCTAGCATGGCTGAAAGAGATCGAAAGGATATTTCGGGTCATGGATTGTAATGATGCGCAGAAGGTCAGGTATGGTACCCATACGCTGGCAGAAGAGGCTGATGATTGGTGGATGGAGGTTAGGCAGAGATTAGAAACTGCTAATGAGGAGATAACTTGGGCTGTTTTCCGTAGAGAGTTCTTACGGAAGTATTTTCCTAAAGATGTGAGAGGTAAGAAAGAAATAGAATTCCTTGAACTGAAGCAAGGAAGCATGTCAGTGACAGAGTATGCTGCCAAGTTCACTGAATTGGCTAAGTTTTATCCCCACTATGCTGATGCTGATTCTGAATTTTCAAAGTGTATAAAGTTTGAGAATGGACTGAGGCACCACATCAAAAAGGCGATTGGCTACCAAAAGATTAGGGTGTTTGCTGATTTGGTGGATAGCTTATGGAGAAGACTACTTTCACATTTCAACATCTTCAGGAAAATACATCCCGAGTTGATACTGTACAGAGATTACATCCGAGAATTGGTTGAGTCCTTCGAAGAAATCACATTTCAACATCTTCCTCGCAGAGAGAATCAGTTGGCTGATGCACTGGCCACTTTAGCTTCAATGTTTAATATCAATTGTGATAAGAACTTGACCCGGATCAGAATCCAGCATCGAGGTTTGCCGGCACACTCCTACTCCTGCGCAGCAATTGAAGATAACGAAGATGATAAACCTTGGTATCATGACATCAAGCAGTATATCCTGAACAGGGAGTATCCTCCAGGGGCATCGGAAAATGATAAAAGAACACTTAGAAGACTGTCAATGAATTTCTTCTTGAGTGGCTGCAGATGGAGTCAGACTGCTACGGTTTTGTAAGAAAGTGCCACAAATGCCAGATTTATGCCGATCACATACACGTGCCACCGGCTTCATTAAATGTCTTGATTGCACCCTGGCCATTTTCAATGTGGGGCATGGATTTCATTGGTCCCATAGAGCCGAAGGCGTCAAATGGGCACCGCTTCATCCTAGTTGCAATTGATTACTTCACCAAATGGGTTGAAGCCGCTTCATATTCCAGCATAACCAGTTCTGTGGTTGCCAAGTTTGTAAAGAGAGATTTGGTTTATCGCTATGGGCTTCCAGACAAGATTATCACAGATAATGGCAGGACCCTAAACAGTAAGATGATGAAAGAATTGTGCACAGAGTTTAAGATCAAACATCATAATTCTTCTCCATACCGTCCTAAGATGAACGGGGCAGTCGAAGCAGCCAATAAGAATATTAAGAGGATTGTGCAAAAGATGGTAGTAACCTACAAAGATTGGCACGAGATGCTTCCTTTTGCATTGCACGGGTATCGTACCTCAGTGCGTACTTCAACCGGGGCAACTCGGAAGCAGTCCTCCCTATTGAAGTTGAGATACCCTCCCTACGGGTGCTAATGGAAACCAAGTTGGAAGAAGCAGAATGGGTCCAAGCTCGTCTGGAGCAGCTGAATCTCATTGAGGAGAAAAGAATTACTGCCCTGTGTCATGGTCAATTGTATCAACAAAGGATGAAGACAACTTTCGACAAGAAGGTTCGTCCCCGAGAATTCAGCGAAGGAGACCTGGTGCTCAAGAAGATCCTGCTTATTCAGAGTGACTCCCGTGGGAAATGGACCCCAGGGTATGAAGGGCCATATGTGGTGAAGAAAGCCTTTTTTGGAGGAGCATTAGTACTCACCAACATGGATGGTGAAGAACTCAAGAACCCAGTCAATTCAGATTCAGTCAAGAAATATTACGCCTGAGAAAAATAAAAGAAAAAGAGAAAGATGAGCCAAGCAAGAATTAGCTCGCTAGGTTGAAAACCCGAAAGGGCGGCCTAGGCAAAATTGAGCGACCCGGTGGATTGAAAACCCAAAAGGGCGATCCAGGCAAAAATTAGGGTCAGAAAAGTTGGACATAAAAAGAAAAGGGGCAAGCAGTGCCTCCAAAAGCTTAAATAAAAAGGGTGATCAAGGCTACAAGTATGAGCGGTTGGCATCGAACGCTCCAGAGACAAAGAATATTCATAAGATCTGCTGCGTCCATTCTCCTTTTTCTTTTTCTTAGTTTCAGGAAAATTTCCAATGTACCCTTTTTAGTCAGCGTGACATTCTGCACGTCTGACTCCCATATGAATAAAAGTCCAAATTTTTCACTCTATCAGTTTGCTGTCTTATCATTGCTCTCTTTTCATTTCTGATTTTAAACTACGTCTTATGGTAGATGATAAATAAATCATGGAAATGTGCATAAGTCATAGCATTAAGATCATTGCGAATTTTTTGAAAATGACAACAAAAAGAGACGATCTTTCAGTCAAGTAAGCTCACAAAAATCAAATAAGAAGCGATGATTGCATTAAAACAAGAGGACGAAGCTCGGCTCCCGAATAATTATCATAGATAATCATGGTGTCTCATAACGCAAGTCCCGCGAGTGGGCCGGACCAGCAAAGGAAAAGCCAAAAGAGCAAAAGAGCACAAAAGGAAAAAATATATGTGAAAAAATAAAAAAAAAAGAAGAGAAAAGGAAAGGTTGAAAAAGCAAAAGAGGAATAAACAAATAAAGTCATGCATTACATTCACCAAGCATAAAATGATGCATTCATCAGACATAGAAAATAATAATAATAAAGTAAAGAAAAGAGAAATTCAGGCATCTACATTACATTCATCATAAGAAAAAGAAAAAGAAAATGGCAATCATGGCATTTGCATTGCATGTATGGGCTCATTTTTCAGCTGCAGACAGGTGAGAGAGGATAAACACCGCAGTGTTAATGCTCGCCTTCAGATTCCAGAAAATGCTCCCCCAAGTTGGGAGTTCAAAAAAGAAAAGAGAGAAACAAAAAAAGAAAAGAAAAAAGAGAAAAGAAAAGAGAGCGCTCAGGCGCACATTGCGGATTGGAGCCCAGAGAGATCATCGCTCCCTTCTGCCCAGGTCTCACATCGTGTACGAGCAACGCGATGGACCGCAGCCCCATGTGAGGTTCAACGGAATAGTTGTATCAGCCTAAGATACAGTGGACGCCGTGCATTGATCTGTATATCAGTTCCGGAGCTGATAACGATCCCCCAGTCGCTCGAAAGACCAGAGATTCTCAGAATGCGTGCTCCCCAAAGCCACGTGCAAACTCGGATTCGCAAGGGTTCGTTTACAGGTTTTAGGCGGCCTAGCATTTTACCGCTTTCTTTATCGTTTTCTTCATTTAGCGCTTTCCTTGCCTTTCGCAGTTAGCGTGCATGTTGTTAACCATTTCATTTATCGTTTCCTCTTCAACGCTCCGAGTGTTGATTCAAAAAAAAAAGGAAAAAAAGAGAAGAAACAGAAAAAGAAAATTCGGGCTTCTCCAAGTAGACAAAATTGGTATAATTTCTGAATTCTTTATTTATATTTTATCTTCGAAATATGTCTCGGCCAATTCATATTTCTTGGTAAAATCCAAATAAAGAGGGGCAGCTGTCATACCCTAATTTTGTCCGTTAGATTAATGTGATTTGTTTTTCTAAAATAATAATGATCTTGTAGACATTTGATTTTAATCGTTTTTTTTTTGTTTCATTTTCAAAAAATCCCAAAAAACATGGTCCATGGTGCACATGTATTATTTTTAGTCGCGTACGCCCGTTAGTCTTAACGTTTTCGCATTGTTGCGTGCACATGTTATTTCTAACCATATACGCGTGTCATTCCTAGTCGCATGCGTGTCACTTGTCGTCATGCGCGTGTGTTGTTTCCTAATCATGTACGCATTTTTATTATAGTCGCAGACGTGTGTTCACTTCTCGTCGTGTACATTTTAGTACTCGTTATTTTGTTGCAGGTATTAGTTTAATAGGAAAATGTAATAAAAAAAATCAGATTTGAATAATTGCTTTTTATTATAATCAGTTTTTCTGTTTACAAATAAAGAAGTTAAGTCAACTTTGGTACATACATATAGACAAAAAAAATTAAATACAAATGGTACAAAATTAATTAAAAGCAAAAGAGAGTACAAAAAAAAATAATAAAGCAAAAATCAAAACAACGACAGCATGCGAATTGCTGCCTTGCTCTCTCCATGAAGTTACAAGCCCAAACTTCCTTCTTCTTGTCCCTTTGCTTGCCTCCCATTTTCAACAAAAACATTGCTGCAGTGGCAGCAACCCTGCTCCACCTCCTGCTGCCAACAGCTTGGTCTCCTGGGGGTTTTGATTCCCTGCTCCAACACCACACCTACACCATAATTTCCTGCCTATAAATACAATGAACAGAAATCAGTTTCAGGGGGGAACACACAGAGAGATACACAAAAAACTCAGAAATCAGATAAAGGATTAAGGGATTTTCACACTGAAGCCCTAATCAATAAAATACTCAAAATTCTTAAGCAAGAAGCAGTAGGAAGCAGTAAGCAGCAAAAGCGATAGCAGGGCAAATAAGAGGTTTTACAGAAGCTGGAATTGAGGTTGGTCTTTTGTCCAAGTTGGTATATAATAGGTCACTTTGCAAAAAATGTGGTTGTTATTATTCTGAAATCAATATCAAACTGTATGTATGAACTAAAGAAAATAATTAGGTTTAGTTTATATTCTATTATTTTTAGAAATACTGATAGTGGTAAATTAGGGCCATCAACAGATTGAGATAACTGATTAGGAATAAATTACAAATGGAAAAAATAGGTTTGGAGGTGACCACACAAACAAATTAGGGTTACTCTCTTCCTTTTAGAAAACGAAATAGGTCAAAAACAAATTAGTTCAAGGAATTAGGGTTTTGCTTTAAAAAGGAGGAGAAAACGAAATCACAAAAAAAAAACCAAAAACAACAAGAGCAGAAGCAACAGAAGAAGGAACAGAAACAGTAAAAAAAGGATAAAAAAAAAGAATCAGAACCGTACCATTCCCGACCACCGTAGACGGTGGTCGTTGCCATCCCTGCGCCGTCGTCATCCACTTTGCGCACCACAGTAGCCACCACCGTCGAACCCAGCCACAGCAGCCACCAACGTCGGGACCACTGTCCAGCCCAAACACCGATTGAACCCTCCACCACCGCAAATCGCCTCCCTCCGCCACCATCCCCACCGCGCCCAGCCGACACCATCGCGAGTCAAAAAAAACCCCGTGGTCGTCGATCTGCAAGCTTCGCCTCCCGTGGGAGAATAGGAGGCGGTGGTGAGGAGGAAGGATTAGAGGGCGAAGATTGGGTAAGGGGACGGTGAGGGTTGAACGGCGCAGGGAGAAGATGAAACAAAAATCTGGTTGAGAGAGAGAGAGAGATTCAGTCTACAGGGATGAAGAGGAAATGAAATTAGGGTGGAGAATGGAGAGAGACACGGCGCCGCTAGGGTTAGAGAATGGGATTAGGTTAGCTGTTTTGTTTTTTTTCTTTTGCATTATATAGTTAGGGTTTTGTTTATTTTAATTTTTTTTAATATCTGATTACTTTCTGCACCCATCGATTTCATTATCGCAACCCCCCTGAAAAGCCCATGATTTGTGGGCTGGCGTTTCTGAAACTAAAACCGGGCCTCTCGCTTCTTACACCCCATTTTTGTTTTATACCACCCATGTCTCTAAACGCACCCCCTGTTTTAATATTTCGCACCCCCTGCGCAAGCCCAATAGTCAGAGTGCAGCCCAGTTCACAGAAAACGAATTGGGCCTGATTTCTGCACCCACTATTTTAAAACGCAACCCTCTCTGCTAACCACACCCTATTTTACTATTTCACCCCATGTTTCTCTTTTTAAAGTTTATTTCTTTCCCCTAAGTAAACTCAATTTTTCACAAACCTTTTTTTTTCCAAAATAACAGATTTTCTTTTCCCTAAACAAGAATCGATCCAATTGCGAAAACTCTTTAAAATCAAACTTTGTTAGTAATCTTGCGAAGCCTTTGCTCGCATGATTATTAACAATGGAGTGCTAATGGTGGCCACTTAGAGCCTTTGCTCAATTGATCATCATGAAAGCTCAATTTTCACAATTAAACAAGATAAAAAACAAAAACATTTTTCAAAAACCCAGAACTACGTCGCTTTGATTCCCATTTGGGATACGTAGGAGCGAGTCACATTCTCGTCAAGCGCAACCATAAAAATTAGCATTTGCATAACAAAAAGAAAAGAGTTATTTTCATAACAAAAAAGAATCACTTTTGCAAACCAAGATCATTTTCAGAACAAAAACCTTTTCCTTTCTAAAATCATTTTCAACCCATCGTCGCTAGTGGTTAATCAGAACCTTTGTTTGTCTAGCCATTGGTGGCGATGTCTTTTTCCCAAAAGAATAACAAGCGATGATCACCCATAACTATTGTTTGTTTGATCATTCGTGCCAATCAATCTCTTTCGAAAACCCCTTTCTAAAGAACAAATAAAAACGAGTCGCTACTAATAGTCAATCAGAGCCTTTGTTCGTCTGACTGGCGGTAGTGACTCTCATTTTCAAGAGTACTTAGCGGTGATTATCCATAACCTTGGTTAGTTTAATCATTCACTAAATGCTCGTCCTATTTCGAAAACTCATTAAAAAGATAAAAGAAAAAACCTTTTTTTCAGGATAAAGAAGAACTACGTAGCTTTGTGTTCTCCGTCGCACCGGGAGGATACGTAGGAGCGGGCCATGTCCCGTCAAGCGTTTTTTTTTAAAAATCCATTCTTCCCCCTTTTCTTTTTCATAATAAATAAAGATTTTCATTAAGAATTTTTCAATAAGAAGTAGAGAGGCAAAATTAAGTATTTTCAAGTCAACACACTAAAACCACACATTTGATTAAAGGTTCCCTCTCAGTAGAGAGGACGCGTGGGGTGCTAACACCTTCCCTGCGCGTAACCGACCCCCGAACCCTATTCTCAAGTTTCGCAAGACCAATCGCTTTCCAAAAAAGGTTTTCCTAATATTTTCCTTAATAAATATTGGTGGCGGCTTCATTGTCATAGGAAAAGTTGTGAACGAGGAAGGTTCTCCCTCGGGGACTTTTTCGGGCGCAACACCAGGTAGGTGAACGGCAACTGGCCAATAGAGAAGCCCGGCAGATCGGCAATGTGACACTGCCGGTGATTGGGAACAGCGCCCAAATGAACGGTAGATTTGCTGGAGTTAACAATCTGACCAGAAGTCTCCACATACTTGGTAAAGAAGTTGAGGAGACTATGAATATTTTTCAGTGAAGCTCTGCAAAAAATCATGATATCATCCGCATAAAGGGTATGAGATGGAATCTGAGTGCCTCTAGGATCATTTATTAATTGGAGATCCCCATCGTGCACCAACTTGGAAATGCCTCTGCTCAAAACCTCCCCAGCCAACCAGAAAAGAAGGGGGGAGAGGGGGTCCCCTTGACGCACACCCCGCTTGCAGCTAAAGTACCCAGAAGGCTTGCCATTGACTGTGAATTGTACTGAAGGACTTTTTGAACGATAAATTTACAAAAATATATTTTATAAGAATGTAATGCAAATGAACTATATTTCTAGACTTCAGATTTAACTCACCCATCTAGTAATTAGGCATTTGTGTCCCTAGTTAACCCCTTCCAAGTTCCAAGTGCCGACTAGTAATCGGCCAATTATATAATATAACTTTGTTAATAATTTAAGATATATATTTTATGGAGAAGAAATATTTGTGTATAATGTTATCCGTTATTTGAAAACGTTTAACGACAAAAATCGACGTTTGAGTGTCGGGGCATGTTTGGAGACTGGAGTAGTGCCTTACTTGGTGAAAGAAATAGCGGTGGAAATAGTCCAGATTGGCCTACTGGGACTTACGGCCTGGCCTGGCTCGGCCTATGTAGTAAAAAGGCTAGGCTTGGGCTTTTTACAAAGCCTATTTAGTTTAATAGGCCAGGCTTAGGCTTATTAAAAATCCTATTAGGCCTACCAGGCCAGTCGGTTTATATGAAATATATACTAAAAATAAAAATTATAAAATAGTATTTATATATAATAATATTAATAATATTAAAATAAAATATTAAAATTATTTTAAAAGTAACTAAGTGGTAAATAGTAAATGTTTAACGTGGTACCGGCCGAAAACCATTCACGGCCCAAAAATTGGCTGAGGAAGAGGAAAAGTAGGGTTGCGGCTTGGATTTCTTGGTCACAGTCACGGTATCGGAAAAGTCCTTCCGTGAATCATTTTTTTCGTTGCCATATTCTTCCTCTAATACTTTCTTTGACAAGGATATAAACACAACACTGTTTTGTCTTTGTGTTCAAGCTGTTTTCTTTCATGTTTCAAGTCTAGAAGAAGAAGGAGGCAAACGGCCCACTACCTGTTTGTGAAATGGTCATTGCTATCTTCAACGTTAAGAAAATAGTAAGATTGGTTGAAATGGAGGAGGCAACGCAATTTCTATACTGAAACCAACCGCAAATTTTTGATGAGATAAAGTTTAGCATTAAGGAATCTCATGTAGTGATAGCAATGTGTTATTTTGATGAGGATATATGTTTAATATTATGGTTTTTAGACGAGGTATATTACTGCTCAACTACTGCATTTGGTTTTTGCTTTTGGATAGATTGTTATGGTTTTTAACATCCGGTTGTTATTTGGACAGATTCTTAATTCTTATGGTTTTGGATAGTGTGTTATTTTTTTTAGCATAAGAGAAGGAGAAATGAAAAACAAGCTTGAGCCTTCATAAAATTTGGCCTCTTTAATTATAGATTTATTGGTTTACTTGGGATTTCATGTTAAAAAGATTTTTAAACAGGCTAATTGGCTTCATCCGGCCTTTCATAAGGCCAGACAAACCTTAAAAATATGCCTATGATAGGTAATAGGCCATACTCAGGCTTACATTTTTTGAAGTAGGCGAGGTTTAGGATTTAAAGCCTCGCATATTCCCATTCCTAGAAAGAAAGCAATGACATTATGAAAGAGCTACTGAATTGTAACTAAAAATGGAAGATGCTTCGCATCTTTTTCTTTTATTTGTATTTTTTTTACTTATTATTAGTATGTGTGATAGGAAAGAAACTTAACTCTATTTTGGTTTATTTATTACCTTCCTATTTGTTTGTAATTTTTTTATCCAAATGAAACACAAATAAATAAGATTAAAAACAAGTACAAAATAAAAGTTCAGCACCTAATATATTTTTAAAATTTTAATTAGCCAGACAAAATTGGGGTATAACACACGACACTTGTCCACGTTTTCCTCAACAGCTCCAACGCTCCAAGTGTCCACGTGCATGAAATACTTGCTCCCAAAGCAAACTCCTTTGACTCGATCAATTCCTCATGCCCACTTCCCATAAATGTAGGAAGGTGGTTACGGTAGCATGACTTAGTCTTTTCCATTATATTTCTTTTCATAAATCATATAATTATAAATTTGACATTTAATAAACAATTATATGAACATGACCAAATAATAGCCTCCAAGCCTATATAGACTTAGCAGCCACGTCGAGCTAGCCGATTTGCCTTCGAGTCTTGCCTCGGCTAATTTTGCATCGTCAGCCGAGTAGGCACCTCAACTGCTCCTCAGCTGCTTATCTTTGCTGTATAGTCATTTATAGTCAATTAGACCCTAAGCCCTCGGCTCGTCGATTCTACATCAGCCGAGTAGCCCTTAGGCTATCATTTATTTATATTTTGTTAGTTTTTTCTAAAAAACTTTCAGTCGGCTGTCTTCATATCAGTAAAATGTCTTTAGTTTATATCTCTCTTCTATGATCAATTGATATTTTAGATTAGGAAAAGGATTGAATAGATTAAATGGAGAATAATATGTTAAGTGGGGAACAGTTATACTTTAAGTTTGTCGTCGTCATCGTTGTTGTTATTGTCGTCGTCATGGGCATTATTTTCTGGGCTACTGTATGTGCTTTATTTAGTTGATATGGTGACTGAGTGTTTTGGTTTTATGACTTACATGTGTGGCTAAAGCACCATCTTCAACACTATAGCTATTTAGATTTGCTACTATTTTTGGAAGGGTGATTGACTTGGAAAACAAAAGGTTTCTACTTACTTCATCAAATATTAGCTTATCTTTAGTTTTAATCATTTGGATTTTGCTAATTTTGATTTCATTACAAGTAAGTTCTTTCGATTATTTTTTAAAAACATGATAATTGTGACGGCTTTCCACAAACCTGTTGTTGCTGAAATTGTTTATGCATCAACCATTGTGTGAAGCTAAGTGATAATTTACTTTCAAAACGTGATAGCATGAAGATAATAGAGAAAGTGTTTGCTTTGGTTGTATTGTAAGATAATAAATTTGAAAATTATTCTATTATCTATAGAAATAAGTAGGGTTTCTCGTAACGGCTTTTGAGTCAAACCAACACAAACACCGAAGACTTAATATTAACTTATTCTATTATCTATAGGAATAATTAATACTTTCACACCAAAAAAAGGAATTGAGTTTAAATAAAAAATGATTTCTTAAAAGCAGATAATTGGGCTATTTATAATTTTTTTTAATAAAAAAGAGAACTAAATTCCTTTAATTTTTTAATAAAATATTTTAGGCTTCATGACTATTTATTTATATAATTTTAAGAACTGATTTTTGACATATTTCACAAATTGTATTGACTATCTTATTTTATCAAAAAGAAGGTGTTAAAAACCAACATAATTAGTCGGTAACTTGAGGTACCCGAGACGTGGGGGTGGTACTTGCAGACACTCTGACGCCCAAACCAGTTTAGGAAAATCAAGTATGAGGTAAGAGAGAGAAAGTGTACTTGCTGCAATAAATGCTAGAGTATTTCTAGGTGTTAGATTGTGTTAGGCACGCTTCAACACATGAGGTGAAGGGCTAGTTCTGCGCTGTTGGATCTGGACGCATAATCTCCACCGTTGATTAGCTGCTGCAGCACACGGATCGCCTGGTGCGACTCCACTGCGTGCACTTTGGCTAGTATTAGGCCTAATTTCCGACTAGGGCGCGGCCAGCCCCGTAAGAGATAAAAAGGAACACTTTACCTTTTGTTTCAATATAAAATATGAATAGTTGATGATTATTCAATGAGAAAACCATGCCATCCGTTAAAGACATAATTTTAATAAGTCTCGTGTGTGGGATCTCATGTAAGTTTCAATTAAGAAAAAAAAACGCTGACAGTATGAAAAACTATATCATACAAATTGGAACTATTGAAGTCATCCATATGATGTTGTCAACAAAAAAAAAAGTCATCCATATGATATTTTATTTTCTAAAAAATATAATGGCTCAAGGTATTTAAATACCTAATGTGTATGAAATTGGTCCGCCAACCCAAAGAAACAAAGCACATGTTGGGGTGTGCATGGTACAAAATCCATACCACACCACATCATACCTCTTTCAAATTCAGTTTTGGTTTACCAATTTTCAAAAAACCAATTTTCATTCATAAACTGATTTGAAACCGGTACGTAACCAGTTTGAAACCAGTTTTGTTCTAGAAACTCGTTTACCATTTTAAAATCGTTTTTTTATTCCAAAAAACGGTTTACCATTTCTGAACAGATTTTTACTGCCAAAAGACATTTTTCAGTGCCGAAAACGGTTTACCGCTTCTAAAAACAAGTTTTCAATGCCAAAAATCAGTTTTGTACTAAGATAAACTAAATTGATTTTCTATTGCAATTAAATAAAGTCATTCTAATTCCCACATTAGCAACTAAAATATTACCCTCCTCAATTTAAAAATTAAGCATCTAAAATCAAGCACTCTTTAAGTTACATACTCGTTAAATAAGATGCACGCCGGATTGATGAAAACTCAATAGAAGAATGATACAGATCCTCTCTTGAGAGAGAGAGGTTGCGAACCCTAGAGATGGGTTGTCCTAGGCCGTGGCGGCCGCCGTGCCTGCACCGGCCGATCTGCTCCAGCTGACTGGGCGGCTAACCGTTGAAGACCCTTGGTATCGAGACGAGTGGCTTTTTCCGGAGACGGCAGTCGTCGCCCCTGCGAAGGTGGATCCGAATCTGTCAGTTCTGATTGCAATCACTGTAAGATTCGGTGCGTTCTCCCCGGTGTTTGCTCCGCGTGTGGTGGTCGCCCCTGCGAAGGTCGTGGGTTGGGTGGTTCCGTACGCTGTGGCTGGTGTTGATGCTAGCTTCGGTGCGCTCTGGTTCGGATCTGTTGTTCGGAGTCGGATCTATTGGGTGTTGTGGGTCTCTCCCCCTGCGGTGGTTGCTCCTGTCCCGCCACCGCCCGAGCCTCCTCCCTGCGTCCGTCTGGTTCGGATCCGGCGCTGGTTGCAGCTCTGGATTGCGTTCGGGTTCGGATCGTGGGTTTCTGGTTTGGGTTCGGTTGCGTTGCTGTTCGGATTGCATTGATGCTGTCTGTTTCAGGTTTGGGACCGTTGCGTTGGTTCGTAGATGCTGACTGTTTCTGGTTTGGCATTGGTGGCTGTCGTCACGAAATTTGGACCCGCAGTCTCGCCTCCCCCCATTTCGGTGTGGGCCCTTTCCCTGTCGCTCGCGGTTCTGCTTGATTGTGCCTCGGTGTTAGCTGGGGGCGCAATACCGCGGTGGTGGTTGGTGGCTCGACTTCCTCGATCAAGCTAGGTGCTGTCTCGGTGCTGGCCGGTGGCACGACTTCGCGATGATGGCTGGGGTCCCGCCGCCGGTGGTCTGGAGTGTGGTGACTCGATTGTGGTCTAAGGTTGTTTAGTTTAGAGGTCTTTGTTAGACTCTCTTTATTGTCCTTATTTCCAAGGGTATTGGCTTAGTCCCCCCCCTTGTGCTTTTTGTACTATTTTTATTTTTTAATAAATTCGGGCCTCCTCCCTGTTGCTTAAACAAAAAAAAAAGATGCACGCCGATGCTATTCAACTTCTATTCCTTTTATTATGTGTAATACTTAAAGACACTTATGAGCTGCTAGTGCAGAAAATATATTTAGCATCGGTTATTTATTGATGCTAAATGTTGCGATGCTAAAAGTGAGACATTTAGCATCGATTAAATAACCGATGCTAAATGTCACATTTAGTATCGGGTGTTTAAATAGCTGATGCTAAATGTCCATTTCATCACTATTTTTTATGCCTGAAAATGACATTTAGCATCGGTTATTTTAAACAACCGATGCTAAATGTCCTGAAAATGACATTTAACATCGGTTATTTGAAACAACCGATGCTAAATGTCCCGGAAATGACTTTTAGCGTCGTTTATTTGAAACAACCGATGCTAAATGTTATTTATTGATACATTTAGCATCAGTTGTTTGAAACATCCGATGCTAAATGTCATTTTCTTGATGAAAAAAATGGCATTTAGCATCGCTTGTTTGAAACAACTGATGCTAAATGTCTAGTTTCTTTTTATATTTTGTTCATTTTTAATCCATATCGGTCATATGAATTAATACTCCACCATAACACAATTTAGAATGTCTTTTCAACTTTACCAATTTTGCGAAAGCATGTAAAACAACCATAACACAAACAAAATACTTTAAATTCTATTGAAATTTAAGATCATACAATACAAATTATTAATCTTATAAGTTCCACAAGTTTCTTACACAAAATTCCATCAATCTTCCTCGGTTTGGAATAGTATATTGAATAAATAGAACATCTATAATAGAAATGAAGATATTTATTTGCATAATTGAATCAACCGGATCAAATGGACTTCCAATAGAAAACATAGCTTTACCCTGCAAATAGAAGAGACATAGTATGGCAGATAAGACTTAAGAGTTCCGTTTGGTTTATATGCTGCAAGATTAACTCACATAATGATGTTTCTTAAGCTAGAAAATAAGAAATAAAGAAAATTTACCTTGCTCCATGTATAAGCTTCTTCAGTTCAAACAGACCAGTTCCAGCTTTCAATAACCAAAAAAATATTTCGTAAGCCTCCAACTAGTTTCAGGGAAGCAAGCAATCCTGCTAACACCACAGATGCTGTACTCTATATTAAGCCAAAAAGAATATCAAAGTCAGTAACCTGAATTAAAATATGAAATTGAGCATACGTCAAAATCCTTTTAAACATGCACATGTATATCATCATTAAAAACAAGGTGAGATGAGTTGTATCTTTCCAGAAGATCGAATGCGTTGTGATTGGTGAAATTCTCAAACTGAAAAAGAATCAGAAAATCAATAAAACAAAATATTCAAGCAAAACCAAAGCCACTCCGGATGTTGACACTAGTGGAAAAAAGGGCTTTAAAGTCGGATATTTGGGGCTTTTAAAGTCGGATGCTAATCCGACTTCGATCGAGTCGACTTTGAAAGTATGAAATTTTAAAGTCGAATGGGAATCCGACTTTAAAAGCAGGTTTTTAAGTCGGATATTTGCTTGTATCCGACTTTAAAAGATGTATTATAATGTGCTAATGCCTCTCTGGAACCCCTTTAAAGTCGGATTAAGAACCTTATCCGACTTTAAATCATGTTTTTAAGTCGGATGTTTGCTTATATCCGACCTTAAAAGTACTTTTTTTTTTAGATTTAATTATTTTTTTCTTCACCTTTCATATAACGATTTCCTGCACCTGCACATTCTTTAAAGGCAACTAAAGTACTACAATTTCAGCTAGGCCACACAGGTAATTAAACTACTTTACTTAAATATATAGAGTTAAACTCTTAAATATCATACAAAAATATACGTAAATATTACACTTCCATCAATTCAAAAAAAACAAGTACACGATAATGCACTACACTTTCACTAAAGTTGATTTCTTCTTTCTTCCTTTCCAACTGGCTTACGCTCCTCCGCATACAACTTTAGAAAGAATTCATCCCAAACTTGCCTAATGTCCTTCAATTCTTCAGATGTGAATGGATCAGTTGAATTGAATACCTAAAACAATAAACGATAAATAATAAGCATGAGTTAATCTAATATCTACTCAATAATAATTATCTAGTAATAATCTTAAAAGTTGAAAAATTCAATTACCTTTTTCCAATTGTTAGTGATAGTTGCAGAGACAATAGTCATCATATTTATCATCACATAATAGCCACAAGAATAGGTATCATTTTGTTTTGCAACCTATAAATAACAAACCAACAAAATCAATTTCCCAACACCATAGATTATGTAACTAACCATAACAAACTGGAGGTTAGATCAAACTAACCGTAATTGCGTATTATACTAAGTAACTGAAACTAACTCACGCTTAATATGTTGCTAACTAATTTTGTTCCTTGGTCTAATTGCATAAATAAAACAAATAGGAATTGTCAAAGCAAATACTTACTTTAGGTGTCACCCATTGAGACTTTGGTGTCCTAAGCCCTTTCGTCCGGTAGTATACATTCATAGCACGGTGGTAATATTATAAACAGTCAGCTATAAGTGTAAAGCATTTTAAATCACATATGACCATTAATAGAAGACAACATACTTGTTAATCAAGACAACCAATTCCTTAGGTGGAGGATTGTGAAGCGAACACATCCAAACAACTGTATTAGCAGTAGCACAAATGACAAACAATTGCCAATGTTTGCTGTAGAATTAGACAACAATAATTAAATCATAATCAGACAAAGAATTGATACACTTTACATTTAGACAGTTAATACTTTACCCAATCAAATATGGCGCTAGAAAGCATGTTTTGTTCTGGCCAATTAGCTTCTTCTGGATATATGATTGGATGGTCGCTGCTTTGTTGCTACCACGAACTTGGTATGGATCTAAAAATCTATACACATGACTAATCTCCCTTGCTATACATTCGCGATGCAAATACCTAAAATATTAAAACAAGATGTTCAATAACTATAACTAGAAAATATTTAGGAATAAGTTTTACAAATAACTAATATGTACTTACGTGCACCATATACCCAAATGGCTCAACTCAATATCATGTCCTTTAACCATATCTACAATTTCCTCGGATCCAATGTAGAAATGTTCTTGGGGCTCATGGTCCAAGTCAAACTTGATATGTCCTGTCATGTCATAGGATGCAATATACAACTCTCTTAGCCAATCATTCTTGAGCGGCTCCTCCACATGGGATGGTGAACAACTAGCTTTGGAACCAATTGTATTCTTCAAAGAAATATGATCATTGAGAGGGTCACCAAACTCCTCCCTCAAATCTTGCTTCAAATCTTTGTACTTCTTTAACTCCTCCCTTAACTCCCCCCTCAACTCCTCCCTTAACTCCTGCCTCAACTCTTGCTTCATTGTCTCAAATTTCTTGCTATTTGAGGTGGAGGAGCTAGTACGTGAAGCATGTCCAAAGTATATTGATAAACCCACCCCTCTACCAGCTGCTCGCACACGACCAAAATGATCAGGTTTTCCAATGGCAACAGCCAAGATATCTCGACGTCCATGTGGAACAAAAGTTCCCTGTGTTGCATGATCAAGTAGCTCATCCTATAACAAAAAACCATGTGCACTTTAGGCAATATTCACTGTGTGGCATGAAGCATGTATTTTGTAAGTTGTTTGTGTTTGAATAGAAGTTTTAACTTACAATTTTTGAAGCAACAGAAGCAGACTTATTTGTTGTAAAAGATCCTGTTTTCCTCTGATGGGCCCACTTAAATAACTCATGACGTGGAGGAGATGGAGCCTCTATTACTAAGTCTGGATCACCCGACTCCTCACGCCTTGCTTCCACACAGTTCTTCTTCCAGTTGTCCTTAAGCATAGGATAGCCACCACGAGAGGTTGTGTGGTAGAAGTTATTTTGGGATTGAACTTCTTTGGCCCTTTGTCTTTTACTCTGTCACAAATAACAAATCAATTGCCATTAAAAACATCTTAAAATACTCAAGTAACAATGTTTGGCCCATAAAAATATAAAGAAAACTAAGATAAACTGCGTATTTATTGTACTTTATAATAGCCTGGCATGTGGGCTTGCCCATCAGCCTGCAAAGGCCAGGGTTGGGTTCTGTTTTCAGGCTCAATAAAAAGAGGAAAAGAGGAATATTAATAAAAAGAGGAAAAGGCCAGGGTTGGGCTTGCCCATCAGCCTGCAAAGGCCAGGGTTGTCTGCATCTGATGATCTCTTCATGCTACTATTGTTGGAGACTAAAAGAGGAATATTAATATGAAACAAGAAACAAGAAGTAATAGAAGGAGGAAGATAGTGTATTATTCTCAGCAAAGACATGAGGAATAGAAAGAATAAAAAGCTGCATTAAATATTAAGGGGATGTTTGATTTGATTCTGTTTTTGTTTTACAAAACAGTTACTAAGAACTATTTTAAAAATAAAGGAAGAAAATAATTCTTCCTTTATTACGAACATACCTGAAACTTTTCTTCCATTCGACTCTTTACGAACAACTCCCAGATTTCTGTTGATATGCAAGGGTATTTCTGACATGGAGTTGTGTTACCCTGTTTGTCTCCAGAGCCAAAAACATAATCCCTAGTAAGTGTTGCCTTAAATTGCGTCCAACGTTCACCGGCATACGATATCCAATAATTCTTCAACTTCTCGTCATTAGGAATGTCAAATGTTTGCTTACATACACAAAAAACACATTGTTAGTAATTAATAACCTTCAAAGTAATAAATATTAAGACTATATATATATATATATATATGGTGATAAAACTTAATACCAAGATATCACTCCAGATCAAGTTCTTGACTTCCTCATCCACATTTTTCCAAGTTTCTGCTAATATGCTCGCCTTGTTTCGTGCTAGCATAGCCACATAACTCTTAAATTTGGTAGCGAATTGACCAAAAGGTTGTCTGGTAACATGATCAAATTCAAGTGGAAACCTATAACCTGTCGGCCGTCCAGACGTAAATTGGTGTAATGTCGTAACACATCTAGTCCTCTTCTTTGTTTGGGGTTTTGTAGATGAATCAGCCATGATTCCTGTTTAAACAAAAATGACAAACACTTATAAAAAATGAATAAATACTTATAAACAATAGATAAAAAACACTTATAAAGTATGTCAACAGATATAAAAAATTATTAAGAAAGGATAAATGACAAACACTTATTAAAAATGAATAAATAACTTACATGTGCCTATAATTTATTTCTAGGGGTCAAATTAAAACATCTTCCCATATCCCTTCATTATGATCATCACGAGTCGCATGTACACCATCCACATCATTGTCCACAACGAATGTAGGCATTTGTGTACTGAAAGAAGGAGTCTCAGAAATTTCAAGGGATGAATCTCCATCTTCATTATTATTTATGATTCTTCCTTGTAGGACTACTGACCATTTTTTGTTAGAAGGATCTTTGACAAAAAAAACTTGTTTTGCTTGGTCAGCCATGATGAAAGGCTCATCCTTATGACCTACCTTGTCTAGGTCCACCAATGTAAATCCTAACTCATCGGTTTGTACACCAGTGTTACTGTTAACCCACTTACATTTAAAAAGAGGCACTTTAAATTTACAGTAATCTAGCTCCCAAATCTCTTCAATAACCCCAAAGTAAGCATTTGACGCCAGAACAGGCTTTTTATCCTTTGAACTAGCGAAGTGCATTGCAGAAGCCATAACCATAACCCCACTATTTTGTCCAATTCTTTTATCATCTTGTGACTTTGTACAAAATGAAAAGTTATTTATATCATACCCAGACCAAGACGAGACACTAAATCTAGGTTCATGTGCAAGCCACCTTAATGTATCAGAAGCACTATTATCCTTCATAATAGTCTCTTTAAACCAGATTAGGAATGACTTGTTGTGCTCTTTCAATAGTGCTCTTTCATGCATGTAAGGGTTTTGGGCCTTGACAATATTTTTATGAGTAGATAAATAAGGTAATACCTCATCAGTGTTAATCAATACGTACATATGTGCTTGCAACACTTCTGCTCGATCCATAAACTTGGACTTTAAACCTCCTGTACCCTTACCTTGACACCTCTCTATATGACGAGACTTGGGAAGCCCTACAGGTTTTGGTTCAGCCAAATAATCTGAACAAAACTCAATAGCTTCTTCTATGACATACCTTTGAACAATAGATGCTTCAGGATGATATTGATTCTTCACATAACCTTTCAAAATCTTCATGTATCGTTCAACTGGGTACATCCGCCTTAAATAAATAGGGCCACACATTCTAATCTCTCTCACTAGGTGAACAATTAAATGAACCATAATGTCAAAAAATGAGGGGGGGAAATACATCTCCAATTGACACAAGATAATAGCAGCCTCATTTTCCAATTCATCCAACTTTTGAGGGTCAATGACTTTGACACATATGGCATTAAATAATAAGCACAACCTAGTTATGGCATGTCGAACACATTTTGGCAAGATCCCACGAATAGCCACTGGTAGTAGTTGTTGCATCAACACGTGACAATCATGAGACTTTAAGCCAACTAATTTGAGATCTTTCATTGACACAAGCCTCTTAAAATTTGAAGAGTAACCTTGTGGAACTTTGATTCCATGTAGACACTCGCAGAAGCTTCTTTTCTCTTCTTTGGACAATGTATGACATGCTGGGGGTAAATATGTACGGTTGCCTTTTCGCTTTGGATGTAATTGCGCTCTTATCCCCATTTCACGCAAATCTAAACGAGAATTTATACTATCCTTTGTCTGGCCTTTAATGTTGAGAAGCGTCCCGATAACACTATCACAAACGTTTTTCTCGATATGCATGAAATCAAGACAGTGCCTTACATAAAGACTAGACCAATACGGAAGATCAAAGAACACTGACCTCTTCTTCCACTTGCTTTTCTCATTGGGCTTATTCTTCTTTTTGCCAAATACAACTTTGATGTCCTTAACCACTTGGTAGACTTCTTCTCCACTCAAGACATTAGGAGCAGTTTCATTCTCTTGGCGTCCATTAAAAGCTTTTTTCAACTTACGATACGAGTGATTACGTTTGAGAAATCTTCGGTGCCCAAGGTATACAGTCTTCTTACCATGTTTCAGTTGATGGTAGCACGTGTTTTCGGCACAAATAGGACAAGCTTTATGTCCCTTAACACTATACCCAGACAAGTTCCCGTATGCTGGGAAGTCATTGATCGTGCAAAATAACATCGCCCGCAGCTTAAAAGTTTCATTGAAATACCCGTCAAACACATTCACGCCCTCATCCCACATTTTCCTCAAGTCTTCAACCAACGGACTAAGGTAAACATCTATGTCATTTCCTGGCTGTCTTGGGCCAGAAATCATCATGGATAACATAACATACGTACGCTTCATGCACAACCAAGGAGATAGGTTGTAAATTATAAGGAGAACCGGCCAGGAGCTATGATTCGTACTTAAGTTACCATATGGGTTCATCCCATCCGAAGCAAGCGCAAGCCTAAGATTTCTTGGCTCGGCACCAAAATCCGGAAACAAGCTATCAACCTTCTTCCATTGTAAAGAATCAGCTGGATGACGAAGTTGTCCGTCACATTTCCTCTCATCTGCATGCCATCTGATGTTCTTTGCGTCCTTTGCATTAACAAACAAGCGTTTGAACCTGGGAATTATCGGAAGATACCATAACACCTTCGCTGGAGACCCCTTTGTGTCGTCATCATCACAACTAGATTCAACAGACTTTGCTTTGTAGCGTGACCTATTACACACAGGGCACTTATGCAGATTCTCAAAATCATTCCGGTACAATATGCAATCATTGGGGCATGCATGTATTTTTCTATACTCCACACCCATCGGACACAAAATTTTCTTTGCTTCGTACGTACGACACGGCAATGTGTTACCTTTTGGAAGTATGTCTTTCAACAACTCAAGCAACTCAGTGAAACTCTTATCAGTCCACCCATTTATTGCCTTCAGGTTGAACAATCTTATCACTACAGACAATCGTGTGTGTTTTGTACATCCCAAATACAAAGGCTCTTCTTTATCATTGCACAAAGTATCATAGGCATGTGCTTGCTTAAAAGACTCCGGACCAATATCACGTATCATGTCCTCCATTCGATCATCCATATTTGCGTCTACGAAATTATCTCTTTCAGACACACTTGGGATATCTAACTTCTCACCATGCCATATCCATGTTGTATAACCACGACAAATGCCATCAACAAGAAGATGATCTTTGATTGTGTCAACTGGTTGTGGTGTTTGGTTCACACAATTAACACAAGGACAATCAAAAATTCCACCACTATCTACAAGATTTGTTTGAGCAAACTCTAGAAACTCTTCCACCCCTTTCGCATACTCGTCACTCAACTTACTAGTTTGCATCCAACTACGATCCATAGCTACACTCAAAAAATAGTAAAAAGAAAGTATTTATATACAACTTAGAACATGTAAAGAAAGAAAGGATTCCAACTATATTGTAACAAACAAACATAGCATATTATTCTTTAATAGATAATGGGGCAGAATCTACAAACAGATTCAAAACAATTTTTCAACGTCACATTCAAAACTTTGTGCACTTTTATTATGTAGTATTTGCATACGATAGGTTTATTTCCCTAAATATTAATCCACAAAACTTCATAGTAAATGACATGATTTAGGTTTATTTCCCGTGAATCCTTTGCTTCACTTCATCCTTAAAACAGTGAAGAATACTTTGTTTTTTACTCGTATAATTAAGAATTTAAAAAATGAATACATATCATACTTATCACATCATACCCATTTGTACCATTTCGTTTAAGCCGACTAACCAAAACTATCAATTTGTATATTTTTAATAATGCATATGACTGATCCTGATCCGTAACACCAAGACACAGAGGCAAGAAAGCTATCACATTAAGAAATCATGCTTTCTATCATTCTATGCATGTTCTAAAATGACATATGTAATCAAGCAAATCTAGCATGTTTCCTCTAAGTTTTCTATCATACAGTAGGTTTAGCTCTAGTGTATGGTGCTCCCTTTCATTTGCTATATAAGCATGGACTTCCTTTTGCTTTATCATCAATAATATATCAGAGAACCTTTCCTTTATTGATCAAACTGTACAACCACTGATGAGTCACAACAGATGCCTGAACAAGCTGTTCCCATTCACACAGAACCTGCCACTGAATCTGAAAACAGAAAATCAGCCAGAACCAGAAAGCCACCTGCACATTTATTTGAGTATCTCTGTGGCAATGTGTCAAAGACTCACACCGAGCAATCATCTTCAGGTATTGGCTATCCTATCTCTGATTTTCATTCCTTTTCTAGTCTGTCAAATTCACAACAGATCTTCTCTATGAGTTTAAGTTCTGTTATTGAGCCACAAAGCTTTGAGGAAGCCAGCAAGCATTCATGTTGGAATGATGCTATGAAAACAGGCCAGTAGGAAATGGTATGAGAAACTAACCAATTTGTTGCTGATGCAGGGTTATAAACAATCTAACTCAGATCATTCCTTATTCATTTATGAGAAAGATAGTGAATTTACTGCATTACTTGTCTATGTGGATGATATAATATTAGCAGGAAGTTCTTTAGAAGAATTTGGAAGAATTAAAGCTATTCTGAATGATGCATTCAAGATAAAAGACTTAGGATCTCTTAAGTACTTTCTTGGATTGGAAGTGTCTCAATCCAAATCTGGAATTACTATTTGTCAAAGGAAGTATTGCTTGGATTTATTGCATGAGACAGGTTATCTTGCCTCAAAAAAACCTGTCTCCACTCCTCTGGATCCTAATGCTAAAATATATCAAGATCCTGCTGAACCATTCAAAGACACCAATCTCTTCAGAAAACTGATAGGAAAGCTGTTGTATTTGACAAACACCAGACCTGATATAACCTTTGCTGTACAGCAGCTCAGTCAACATGTAAATACACCCACAGTGACACACTTCAATACTGTTTGCAGAAACTCTGATGCAGACTGGGCCAACTGCATTGACAGCAGAAAGTCTGTTACTGGCTACTGTTTCTTTCTAGGATCATCCCTTATATCTTGGAGAACAAAGAAGCAGCAAACCGTATCAAGATCATCATCTGAGGCAGAGTATCGTGCACTATCCACTGCCACTTGTGAGTTACAATGGCTCCTATTTTTGCTTGAGGAACTAAAGATCAAAAGTGCAAGACTGCCGGTTCTGTATTGTGACAACCAAAGTGCTATTCATATAGCAGCAAATCCGGTGTTCCATGAAAGAACAAAGCACTTAGAAATAGACTGCCATTTTGTGAGGGAAAAGCTACAATCTGGAGTATTGAAATTACTTCCTGTTTCCTCTAAAGCTCAACTAGCTGATTTCTTTACAAAAGCACTTACACCTATATCCTTTTCTACTTTTATTTCCAAGCTTGGCATGATCAATATTTATCATGGTCCAGCTTGTGGAGGGCTATTAAAATTGAAAGGAAAAGGAAAGGGAAATGAGCAACATAAGAATGTGGCAAGGGATCCGAGGTCCCAGTACATAAGAATGATCAATATTTTACTTGCTTTCTAGAATGTTTCCTCTAAGTTTTCTATCATACAGTAGGTTTAGCTCTAGTGTATGGTGCTCCCTTTCATTTGCTATATAAGCATGGACTTCCTTTTGCTTTATCATCAATAATATATCAGAGAACCTTTCCTTTATTGATCAAGCATTTGTTTACTGTTTTATTGATTTTGCCTTCATGGCTATTTATGTTTCTGTTTGCACATACTTTATGAATATTTGCACTATAGTATTCAAAATAAAGAATGTATCAGTATAATAAATAACACCCTTCACAATTATCTAATTTGAGGTTCAGCATAAAGGGTTAATTCACTACAGGTGTAGTTAACACAAACAACACAAAGAAACCCATTCCATCAAACCAACAACCTTAGAGAAAACAAAAGTGGAGGAACAGAACATACCTTTCTTTATGAGACTCAGAAACAGGTCTTCGGTTCTGTTACGTGTTGTGTGGCAGAGGTTCTTGCCTGAGAGAGAAGATAGTGGTTTTGCAGAGAGAGAGTCAGTCTACGAAAAAACGATGGATTGATAATCAGTGAGCGAGCGTTGAACCAATGCTTTAAGGTTACAATCAAATGCAACAAAACAACTACAAATGCCACAAATGCTAAACTTTCTTCAAATTAGAAAGTAACAGAAATTAGAAAACCTGAAAAAGATAAAATACACCTTGTAACATAAATACACCTTGTAACATAAATCCATTAACATCCAAATTACAAAATTCTTATTACATCTTACAAATCATTAAATCTACAATGTTTCTTTATACTAAAATAAAACAATCTTTTAAAGTTGCAATGAAATACACTCCTCTATTTAAAATGTCAGTCGAATATAACTATATAATGAGTTTAAGGCTTTAAAAACATTATCTGCAGGATAAATAATTATATGCCTTGAAAACATTATCTGCAACATATCAAATTGATTTCCTCAGAAAAAAGAATAATAGATTGAAGAAAGACAAAGAAAAGTTTTTGTGATTCATAAATCAATCGCTTTTTTTTTGGGTCAAGATAAATCTATCCCTGCATGACAAGTCTTGTGCTACATACGTGTAAAGGGCCAGACCCCAGAAACTAACGAGTAATACAAAATATGAATCTGCGTACAAGGATACGACAACAAATTCCTTTCAGCTCTACACCAATAGAAGTATAAAGAATCCAATATTGAAAGTGATATCAACCAGAAACCATCAATGAATCCAAACTAAAAACCTCAAAAAAGACAAAAACAACACTTTAGAGAAGTTAGAAGAAAGGAAGAGAAATTAGAATACCTGAAAACGATATGTTTCGACCTTTCCCCTTCTTCCTCTAGGGCAACGACCACTTTTCCCTCTCACCCACCTATCATGTTGATCTATGTCAATTACAATAGAACAACAAAACCTCAAATTAGAGAGAGGGAGTCATTTTTATCGCAACAACAAAGAGAAAGATGAGTGGTTTACCATTCAGAAGAACCAAAAGAAAGAGAACGGCGGAGGAAGATGGAAACGACGACGGCAGAGAGGAGAGAACGGCGGAGGAAGATGGAATCTTGGTCGCGAGAGCAAGGAGAAGAGAGATTGAGACGAGAGAGATGGAAACGCAGAGAGATTTAGGGACGAGAGAGTGTGAAACGAGAGGCGAAGTGAAAGGGGGAGAGTGTGAAACGCAGAGATTTTGGTAAGCTGTTCAGTATTTTTTTTAATCAAAAAAAATTACCCATTTAAAGTCGGATGTAATTTGTCATCCGACTTCGAAGATAAGCGCCCTCAATTTTTTTTCAAGTTTATTACAAAATTGCCACCGCGTCCGTATTTTAAGTCGGATATTTTGGCATCCGACTTGAATATACCCATTCTTTTCCTGTTTTTTCACTAGTGTGAATCATACATATAACCTGTACAAGAACTTTCTCCCCATAGTTCTGCTAAACTGCATGCATAAATTCAGAATCTCTAATTATATTCCTAAGACACGATGAACAAACATCATATCTTGTCAAATAATAATTGTCTCTTCAGGTAAAGGAGGGAAAAGATTAGCAACAAATGCGCACCTGGAAGCATATAAGAGAGCTTGATGCTCTGCTACAACATAATCTGCTTGGTATGTGACCTGTAGAACAACATGATTTATGACAATAAATTAGCATCTTTAATTTTTGACCCGATGTCTTGGAAAAAATTTCAAATTTAGTCCACTTACATTAAATCTCCGACATTGTGATTAATTGTGAAATTAGTTCAAGAAAGTTTTGGCTTGGTGAAACGTTAGTGTGCTTTGTATGTCTGGTACATCTTTTGTGTAAAAGTCTCATTGTGAATACATAGTACATAAAGTAAATCAAACTTAGAATATCATCCTATTAAATGCACCTCGTATAGGTTGAGGTATTATCAAATGAGAACACGTCTAAAATGGTATAGACATGGAATGCACAATGTCACACACCTCAGGTCAAATCAATATTTTTTTTCAAGAATGATAAAATATAAATAGATGGAGAATTCCGATTTGAAGCGAGTGTAGACAAAGTCCATAATTGGATCATTACATCCACGTTCTTCCTCACAAAATTGATTACATGTAGTGCACCCCCAACTGCCAGAATATGCTTATGAAATGTTAATCGACAATACAGATAATTTTGTATAAAATAATTTATTTATTTCTTAACAGTTATATATTAAAAATATTTTCCAAACAATATATTCAGAACACCCACATATCACTTAGAATAACTTACATGCTTGCGAACCCTGCGAAGTCCTGCCAAGATCCTTGCAGTTATAGCCCTCTAGCACCTCTCTCTTAGCTTTGTTCTCTCTTTCTCTTCTAAAGGCCTAGATCTTTCGGGTGCTTCCACCTGGGCTGCCTACTTTCTCTTGAAACTGCTGGTGTTGCTGAAACCTGTTGTCACAAGTAGCAGTTCCCATCCCACTCCCACCATCAATCTCTACCATCCCTAAAGCACTTTCTTGCTGAACTCCATTTTCCTCATATTCCTCCTCCTCCTCCTCCTCCTCCTCCTCCTCCTCCTCCTCCTCATCATCATCATCATCATCATCATCATCATCATCTTTCACACCCCATTTTCATTTCTTCTTCTTCATCCTCACTCATCCCAACAAGTCTTTGCATATCAGTTGCCATATTCCCAAATTTGAACCCTCAATAGTTCAGTTTAATGTAAATTTATTACCTATAATTAGTGTGAGCACCAGCACCATTACAATCACCCTAGGATGATGAACAACCAAATAACACGAGTCATTACCATCACACCATATTAACTATAATATTATATACACTACAAAAAACAGTGCATTAGCGACGGATTTTTCCCTGGCTAATGCATGTTTTTCCCTCGCTAATGACTATTAGCGACGGAATAAGCAAAAGACCAATTCCATCGCTAACAAGCTCGTCGCTAATGGTTAGCGACGGAATAAAATCCGTCGCTAATTATCGACGTATTTTCCGTCGCTAATTACTGGCCGGCGCGTGTCAGGCTATTAATAATCAGTATTAGCGACGGATATCTGTCGCTAAAATCTGTCGCTAATCTCACTTTTTTTATAAAAAAATGCTGGTGGTGTGGTGGTGGTGGTGAAGTTCAGATAGAGAGAGCAAGAGATAAGGGGTTGGGGAGATAAGGGGAGAAAAAAAATGGCGTGGTGGTGGTGGTGGTGATGTTCAGATAGAGAGAGGGAGAGATAAGGGGTTGGGGATATAAGGGGAGAAAAAAAATGGTGTGGTGGTGGTGGTCGTGAGGTTCAGATAGAGAGAGGGAGAGATAAGGGGTTGGGGAGATAAGGGAAGAAAAAAATGGTGTGGTGATGGTGGTGGTGGTGTGGTGTTAAAGGGAGAAGATGATGGTGGTGGTGGTAAGAAGAAATGAAAGAGGAAGAGGAAGAAATGAAAGAGGATGGTGTGGTGGTGGTGGTGGTGTGGTGTTGAAGGGAGAAGATGATGGTGGTGGTGGTAAGAAGAAATGAAAGAGGAAGAGGAAGAAATGAAAGAGGAAGAGGAAAACGGAGAAGAGGAAGAAATGAAAGAGGAAAGAAATAATTCGGGTTTATAAAAAAAAATTAACATTTAGCGACGGATTTAGTGAGGGAATTCTGTCGCTAACTTTGGCCACGTGTCAAATAAACTGCAACGGTCAGAGTGGCACATTTCCCCAAGATTAGCGACAGATTTAGTGAGGGAATTCCGTCGCTAACTTCGGCCACGTGTCAAATAAACTACAACAGTCAGTGGCACAATTTCCAAAGATTTGCGACGGATTTTTAGCGAGGGAAATCTGTCGCTACTTCGAACCAAAATTTTCAAATTTCGCGCCATGTTGAATCTGTCGCCAATTTAGCCAATTTTCGTCGCTAAATACCTCGTTTTCAACCAAAACCCAATTCGTCGCTAAAGGAGTACATTTCCATCGCTAATATTGATTTTAGCCACGGACGCCCTGTCTGTCGTTAAAATCCGTCGCTAATCCGTCTTTTTTTGTAGTGATATAACTATATATACTATATGAGGATGATGAACAAACAACCTTAATTGGTTTGGGGTCAAAGGATAGCACCACTCCTGCAATTTCAGTGATCCTCTGTTAACACAAAAATTAAGATTTTAGTTACATTACTTTGTAAGTAAATGAAAAAATGTAGCTAGTGTTTCTAAAGAGTAGTTACCTCCAAAATGAAACGAGCAACTCATAGCTCATCACCAGCAGAGATGCCAACAGCTGGACCAACTTGAAATTCCCACTACATGATATCATAAATGTCAGAGAAAGATTAGAAGATAAAGATGAAAAATGTTTGAATTTGAACTTACTTGACCAGGCATGACTTCTCCATTAACTCCACTTATGTTAATTCTAGCATAAAGACATCTTTGTAATGTGCATCAACAATCTCACGCCCATAAGCCTTGTCAGCACCAACACCACAATAGTATGGTCCCTAATATAAATCACAATACAATACATATATTAGCCATATAAGCCAATAAGAATTCACAAGTTATACAAATATTTTTCATTTTAAAGAATTAATGCATGAGTTTTGACCTACCTGAGGTCCAGGAAAACCACCAAGAGGCCACTGGGTATCTTTCAGCAACAAGGTGTACTCTTGTTCAATACCATACCTATTTAAACATTATGCATCAATATTTAGTCAAGTAAAATAAGAAGATAAAAAAGTGTCAAAAAAGTCATTAGAATTAGATATTTAGCAAAAACAGTGACCATGGTTTTTCCATAGCTTGTTTATATTCATCTGTCTCCTTAATCTTCTTTTTTTCATTAATTAAATCTCTCTCTTTTGAATCACCATCTTTATCATCTAACCCAAACCCATCACCACTAACATCTCTTCCATCAAAAGAATCACACTTAAATTTAACATCACATAAATCATCATAACCAACTTGACTAGCCATCACACTTAAACCCATTATCATCTCCATTAGCAGTTCCATTACAGAAACTACAATTTTTAAAATTAGGGCAAGGAGAAACCTTTTCTTCACTCGCCTTTTTTTCCTCCTCACACTACAAAAAAAAGCAGTATAGGCGACGGATTTTTCCGTCGCTAATGGCCAAATATCCATCGCTAACGTGCCTTAGCGAGGGAATTAGCGATGGAAAAAATACCTCGCTAAAAAGGGCCTCGCTAATATTTTGCGACGGATTTTGTCACATTTAGCGACGGATATTAGCGAGGGATTTAGCGAGGGAAATTCCATCGCTAATTAGCGAGGGAATTTAGTGACGGAAAATCCGTCGCTAATTTAGATTTTTTTAAAAAAAACTGCTCTCTTTCTCTCAGACCTCACTTCTGTCTGTCTCTCTCAGACCTCACTTCTCTCTTTCTCTCAAGCTGCCTCTTTTCCAACAATTATTCACAAGCATCTTCAACCATATCTAACACCTGTAAGTGCCACACAGTAAATATTAGCACACAATCAATCTGGGTTAATTAATTATTCACAACATTCAAAACAGAAAAACAACACTGTGAGCATTCAGACAGAACAACAACACTATGAACAGCCCTATGAAGCACCAAACAGAAAACGAAATCTTGGATTTTAAGCATTCAAAAGAGAAAATGAAATCAACAGAGAAAACGAAAATAAAAAGAAAACGAAATCATGGATTTTAAGCAAGCATTCAAAATAGAAAACGAAATGCTTAAATAGAAAACGAAAACAAAAACGAAATGGGAGAGATGATGGTTGGAATACCTGCTTTGATTATGAGATGGTTTTTGCTTCTTCTTTGTAAACCAAGTTGTTGGAGGTTGAAGGAGAGAAGAGAAAAGAAAAATGAGTGAGAGAAGATAAAAGAAGGAGATAAGAGAGAAGTGAGGAGGTTTTCGGTTGTAAGTGAAAAAAATAGAACTTAGCGACGGATCCGTTGCGAGGGAATTTTAAATTAGCGACGGATCTGTTCATTTCGCGTTTTCCAAGATCTGCACAACTGTCACGTCAGCGTTAGCGACGGACAGTAGCGACGGAATTTTAAATTAGCGATGGATTGGGATTCTTATGTATTCCAATGTCTGCGCAACGGTCACGTCAGCATTAGTGACGGACCGTTAGCGACGGATTTGAAATTTTTTTTTAAAAAAAGCGCGCCTACGTCATGTTTAGCGACGGATTTTTTTCCCTCGCTACGTAATTATTAGCGACGGATTTGATTTCCCTCGCTAATTTCTGTCGCTTATCCTGCGTTTTTTTGTAGTGTCGACTTTCTGACTAGAAGAATCCTTGAACGAATTTTCTTTCATGAGATTAAAGTAAATCTCATCAACTTAGGGTTAAATTAAAAGAAAACGAAAACGAAAACTTAGGGTTTCGAGCAAAAGAAGACGAAAATGAAGGGAGAGGAAGAGAAAGCGAAGATGCATACTGCTCTCATAGTGATTTCTTGACAGATGCTTGAAGATTTCTGGAGGGAGAGGAAAAGAGAGCGAAGATGCTTGAACAGTGCGTTTCAAATATGGATTCTGGACAGATGCTTTACGTTCGCGAAGATGGAAAAGAGAGAACGATGTGCGAAGATGCTTGACGATGTGCGAAGATGATTGATGTTTCGTTTACGAAGATGGATTCTGAACCTAGCTGAGAGTGTTTGTGCGAGGGAAGGAAGAGAGAGGATTCTGAACCTAGCAGAGTGTTCGCAAATAGTGCGTGAAAGGGTTGAGACCTAGTGTTTGTGCGAGTGATTGATTAAAATGGGTTTCGACATTTAGCATCGGGTCTTTCAATAGCCGATGTTAAATGTACAAGAACTGGACATTTATCATTTGTTGTTTTTAACATCCAATGTTAAATGTCCAATTCAGGTACATTTAGCATCGGCTGTTAAAAGACTCGATGCTACAAGTCTAATGTGAACTTAAATTTTTGCTTTTAATTTCAAAAATGCCACCGGTCACACATTTAGCATCGGGTGTTCAAACAACTGATGCTAAATGGTGCTTTTTATTGTCAAATTTGCACTAGTGTGTGTAACACTTAAATCATTCAATCGACGGTTATTGAGCTTTGAATACTTTTGTTTGGTTATGAGAAAAAGTTGGGAAGAGAGAAATGGATGAGAAATAAGTGAGAAGTACGATGGATTTAAGAATTGTTAGGTTGAAGAAAAAAGGAAAATAACTAGATAAGAGTTAGGCCAAAATGCACTTTTGGTCTTTTAACTTTCACCAAAATTTCAGTTTGATCCTTTTTTTTCTCACTTTGGTTTCTTATGTTTCAAATCTGAGTTAACTGGCCGTTAACAGCTGATGTGGCGTATTATGTGCCATTTTTGAGTGGGCATTAGTAAAGGACCAAAAGTGCACTTATGGCAAAAAGCTTCATCATCATCCCCAAACCCCACGACCACGAACCACCACCCTATCACTCTCAATACCGCGCCACCATCACCACTGGTGACCTCTCTCTCCTCACTGTTCAACTCTCTCTCTCTCTCCCTCCCCCCTCCTCCCTTGGTCCCTCTCAACTTTTCTCTTCCTCCCCTTCATTTTCATTCTCAAATTGAAAAATTATGGTTTGAAACCCAAAAATTAAAAAACCCATAATTATCTACCAAACCCATCATTAAAAACCCCAAAATTATCTTCGAAACACTAATTTTTCAACTTGGGTATGAAGGTGAGGGAAGGCACAAAAAAGAGGAGAGGACCCGAGGGGGAAGGGAGGGAGGGTCGCTGTGGTGGTGATAGTGGTGCGGTGGAGAGAGAGTGGTGGTAGTGGAGGGTTGTGGGGTTTGGGGATGAAAATCAAAAATCAAGCTTTTTGAAAAAAATGCACTTTGACTGCTTATATTTCACCAAAACTCAAATTTTGGCCGCTTAAAGGACAAAACACAAATTTTGGTGAAAGATAAAGAAAAAACGTGCATTTTGGCATAAGAGTTATTGAGATTTTTTGAGAGTAAATAAAGGCCCCTAAAAAAACCATTAAGCTTTATTTAATATATGTTTGGTAAAGGTATTTTTTTTTTTTGGTCATATTTTGGTAAAGGTATAAGTGTAAATCAATTAGACAAGAAATATCTGCTGAAGTTACGTAACGATGTAAAACCATAACAAGTATAGTAATATATTCTGCTGCCAAAATGTGAAGTACGTGTACGTCCTGAATAATCTATACATGTGATATGACTTATGAATAACTTCTTCTATTGTAATTGTATTAAAGATTGAATGGACAGGGATCGTCCGCATTGATTTTGTCGATATATATATATATATATATATATATATATTCCACACACGATGTCGGTAAACACAAAATGTCACTCATATCTATAGTTGGGACAAATGCCCCCTATTTGAGCTACAATGATACTGTCCTAGTTGTGAGGGATATGTAAGTCATGAAGGAAACAAATCAAAAATAGTAATATTGCACCACCCATGCTATATAATAGAACTCCCACCTAGGAAGAGGCAACCAAAATCACATGAATTCTAAGCAACTTAAAAACACAGATATGCAGTTACAGTTGCAACAGCTTCGATCTGTGACAAATTCCAGTGTAATGCTTATAATTTAAGCTTGGCTATATATTACCTTTTTATTTCATGTATATATTATCAATGCATATATATTAGTATTACCTTTTTATTTCACTTTGTTTTATATTTTAATGCAGATGAATGAGCTTCAATTATTTTATGGGTATGCCATCAAATACATAAAGGAGTTGACGAAAAAAGTTGAGGAATTGAAGCAAAAAGTTGACGAATTGTTGAACCTAGAGCTTGGGATCGCTGAATCATCAATATCCCACGATAAACTACCTATGGTGCTTATAATTTGTTCTTCGATAAGTATAAAGTAGTTTTTTTTATGTGCCAATATATTGATAATACTAAAGGTGGAAATATTTTTTGTATTCGATAATTAATTTTACATTTCTAAGATTTTTTTGATAATTATAACAGGTTTTTTGTTAATACTTCAAATTTTCCAGGTCACGGTAGAAACCCTGGAAAAAGGTTTCCTCATTCACGTGGTTTCGAAAAGAAATTATCCTGGCCTGCTTATGGCAATACTCGAGGCTACTGAAGAACTTGGACATGATGTGCTTGATGCTAGGATTTCTTGTGAAGACACTTTTGAGTTAGAAGCCTTTGTAGGAGAAGTAAATATAATAATTTTTACTTCTTTCTTTCTCTTATTATTACTTTATTTTCTTTTATTATTTTTTCTTGTTAAATAAATTTAACCTTATAAAATTTGTTTTCTCATAGGAAAATGTTTGCATTTAGTATTTAGTTAAAGAAATAAAGAAATGACAATTTTCAGGATTTGAGCTACTTTTTAGACGCCTTTTCAAAATTTGTTAACAATTCTTGGCTTAAAAAGAATATAAGTTATCGAACTTTTTTTTATGAAAATCATGTATCTTGTTTGATAGTATGATATTAATTTTCTATATTCCTTTCTTTACAGTAAAAATTAATTTAATAAATACGAATACAATATAGTAAGTCCCATCAGAAGCTAACCCTTAGATATACATTCACAGACTCTACAGTCCACTATAAAACAAGACATCATGTCATCATGTACTGAAAGACTTTCTAACTTATTATCTTTTTATTTTGTTTTGTATTATATTATTTTTGTTGTCGAACACCAAAACTTATGTGCTAGGTTTGGAATCTATCCAACTTCACTTAGATTTTCTTATAAATATTTTTTTTTTGAATTTCTTGAATACATTACACTACGTGCATCTCAAATTGCTAAAGAATACATTGAAAACAAATAAGAAAGTTGGAAGTTAAACAGTCTTTCGCAACGGAAAAAACATGAATGAGAATGGTTAATTATTTTTTTTCTACCAAGATAATTTGTGTTAGAATCACGTTAATTTATAATGGTAGATTCTTAGATAATAATGTTTTTCAACAAAATTTCTTAGATAATAATGCTACCTCCGGTTCTTATTATAAAACAACTTTTGGAGTTTTTTTTTTCCAATCAAAAGAAAAAAGTACCGCTTTTAATGTACTTTGATTGCAAAAATGTCATTTTATCGTTAATTATTATTAGAGTCTTTTATATTTTTCTATGAGTGGTTATTATGACAAGCTGACTATAAAACAATCAATATGAGAGTACATTTTGAATTTTATGCAAAAAATTAAATTTAATAAATTGGTTTCTTTTTTGATTTTTTTTAATTTTTTTCTCTTATACATTTGACCAGTAGTACTCAGTAGTAGATGTTTCATTATAGATGTTGTACGATTATAATTTAATAAATTGTTTTGAATGATGATATATGCAGCTGAAAATCCTCTCATTTATCCTTTTAAGAGTCTCTTTCTTACACAGTACTTGGTTTTTCAGAGACAAGATAACGAGAGCATCGACCCACAACTGGTAAAGCAAGCAGTGGTGCAGGCAATCAACAAAATGGATTAGTTGAGAGGATGGATATCGTCGCATTTCTTTTTTTATTCAATAAATAAATAAATTTGAAGTATGTAAGGAAGTGAAACCATAATAAGGTTGCAAATGGTCCGTAAATCTTATGGATGGTATCTCTAAAAGATAGCTACTTTCTCTGGTTTGATGATTATCCAATTATGTCCCGGCTTAATTACAGTTTTTGTCCCCGACACCTATTTTTACCCATTCACGATTTTAGTCCCTCAAGAATTTTTTTCACAAATTTAGTCACCCTATTTTCTTCATTAGATACTATCGAAGTGAGTTTTGAATCTCTCAAATAGACATTTTCATACACATGATAGGATCAAATCCACGACAACGCGCTTAAGAAACTAATCTATCTGCTCGTGATTATACCTATTGCTCACAAATTTTAACTGGTTTACTTTTGAAGGAATGATGCTGGGTTTGCTAGATTTGGGATTAGGGTTCGCGAAGGAAGAGGAAAGATCAAACGAAGAAGAAAGATGAAATTTTTATTTATTAAATATAAAAATTAGAAACAAAATTGGTAATAATAATAATTTTTATGAGAGGGACTTTAATTTTACAGATTGGGAAAATAGGGGGACTTTAATTTTACAAATTGGAAAAATAGGGGGACTAAATTCGTCAGAAAAAATTCTTCGAGGACTAAAATCGTGAGTTAGTGAAAATAGGAGGACTAAATTCGTGAAAAAAATTATTAAGAGACTAAAATCGTGAGTTCGTAAAACTAGGGGGACCAAAACTCTAATTAAGTCTTATGTATTTGAGTTCCAAACCCTTAAATCCTCGTCTTGTTTTCCTTTCCAAAATATTAATGTATAATAATGTATTAGGCCAAAACGGCAAGCACATGTACATCCTCAATGATGCGAACATGTGTCGTGTGGTTGGAGTAACTCCAGTACTTCCTATATTTTAATATAGATTTGCTATTAAACAAAATGATTTGTAGACATGAAATGGATTTTGAATAGTGATAACTCTATTTTTTATAGAGTTATTTACGTATCTAAATCTAAACAATTGTGAAAATCTCAGTAATAATGTTTATTAAATATAGAAATATAGAGGAATAACAATATTCAAGAGCAAAAGAAGGTTTTTCCAAGCAACTTAGCACTTTCCATATATTTTGGTATTTTGATGTGTTTGTTCAATGCTATAGCATTAGATGCCCCAGCATTGGTGACACTGCAATGCCCCAGCATTGGATGCCCTAGCATGCAGAACAAACCATAATGCCCAAAGCACTCTTGGAACATCAAAATGCCCCAGCACCCAAATGATGATGTCATGATGCGTTCTCAAGAGGCAGATGCAAGTGGCCCATGTGCAAAAAGATTTCGGCGCCTCCTTTGAAGACTTCATAGCTCACAAGTTGAATTTCTTAGGGACACCTGTCCATTCATTAGAGGACCTCTTCTCTTTAATGAAGCAAAGATCAAGTTTACTTTCTGAGGCACATGACTTAAAAGATCAACTTCTTTCCCAAGCAAACCCCCTCATGAAGGAAACCTCATTCTTGGAGCCTATATAAAGAATTTCACCTTCTCATTGAAAATAATCTGAAAAAAACTCACTTAGATAAATTGCTAGATTTATTTTACACTCTCTTGTACGAAGGCAAGAAGTAAATTGACTACTTCTTTCTTTAGTTCCACACATTTGCTAGTGCTGATTGTATGCTGTGAGGAGAATGCTAGAGCATTGCTAGGAAGATTCACACAAAGGAACTTCAACCGTTGTTGCACCCCGAAAAATCCCGGTTTGGGTTTCTCAATCTACAACGTGAAAAAATTTTGAAGCCGCCACCAATATTTTAATTTTAAGACCAAAACATTGAAAAAAGGTCTTTTGGACAAGGCGGATGGTCTTTTGAAAACTAGAGCTATAGGTTCGGGGGTCGATTATGTGCGAGGAAGGTGTTAGCACCGCGCACGTCCTTTCTACCGAAAGGGAACCTCTAATTAAATGTGTGGTTTTAACGTTTGATTTGAAAAATACCTAGATTTGCCTATTTATTTCTTGTTTTAAGATAAATGAGAAAACTTAATGAAATTTTATTGTTTGTGAGAAAAGGGGGAAAAAGAAAGAGTTTTAGAAAAAGTGCTTGACGGGACATGGCCCGCTCCTACGTATCTCCAGGTGCGATGGAGAATTCAAAGCTACGTAGTTCTTGGGTTATCTTTGAAAATCAGGACAAAACAAAGATTTTTTAAGAGTGTGCTTGACGGGACAGGACCCCGCTCCTACGTACCCTCACTGGAAGAGTGATCAAAGCTACGTAGTTCTCGGTTGTTATCTTTTGAAAAGTTTTTGTTTTTTATCTTTTTTGGTGAGTTTTTGAAATAGGACGAGCATTAGCAAATGATTAAACTAGCAGAGGCTATGATGAATCACTACTAAATACTCAAAAAAGAGAGTTGTACCGCTAGTCAAACGAACAAAGGTTCTGATGGACTATTGATAACAACTCGTTTTTATTATCTTTTTTGAAAGTGATTTTCGAAAGAGATTGATTTGCACGATGATCAAACTAACAAAGGTTATGATGGATCATCGTTTATTATTCTTATAAGAAAAGGACATTGCCACTAATAGCTAAACGAACAAAGGCTCTGATGAGCTACTAGCGACAATGGGTTTGAAAATGATTCTTTTTGTTTGTTTTATGGAAATGATTTTTTATGGTTGCGAAAAGGATTTTTATTTGTTGCGCTTGACGAGAACGTGACTCGCTCCTACGTATCCCAAATGGGAATCAAAGCGACGTAGTTCTAACGAAAATGTTTTTTGAAAAGGGTTTGGAAGGGGAAGAGTTTTCATAATGATCAAGCAAGCAAAGGCTTTGAGTGATCATTACTAATAACCCTTGATGGCGTTCATGACAATCAAACAAGCCAAGGCTTTGAGTGATAGTCACTAATAACTCGCATTAAATGGAAAAGAGTTTGAAATTTTTTTGGAAAAAGGGTGAAGTTATTATCAATGATTGGTTACAAAGTTCAAGCACATTCAATGATCACGGAATCATGCATATGTTGAACATTAATTAAGACTAAACATGCCAAAATGATCAAAAGATCCACTTATCAAGGATGCAAGATAAAGTTCTCAAAGCAAATGTGTGTGTGTAGGAAGGGGTGTATTTACCCTAATGACTCTATGCTACAACATGCATGTAGACTTACGTCTTCATTAGGAGGTCATACACATGGATGGAATGGCATATAATTGAATCAAGACATTTAAAATGAATCAAAAACAAGCAAGCAATTGGTCATAGGCATAGAATGATCTTAATTAAACTAAGGAACATATGAGCAATGATTTCTCAATAACATGAACAAAAGGGGAAATTGCATCAAGGCCAAGGTAAGCCTATCCTTTGCATTCATGAATAAGTGCGCAAAGGCTATTAACACAATCAAAGAGGAGGGAGCATCAAGGTTTTGGGTAACCTATCCTTTGCAATACCCCATGGACCTTAAACCATAAACCTAACTATCTCATCTTTTATTCATTAAGAAGTTAAAAGGGGAAGGTTGAATCATCTAAAACCATCTTCACCACTTAGAACATGATGCACTAGGCATAAGTGGGAATCATATGATTCATCATCAACAATGGACAATAATATACAAGAATAAGTAAATAAACACTAAAGCTAAGTTGAATCACATAGAGCAATCCTCTCACTTTGAGAAAAGTGCACTAGGCACTAGTGGGAATCAACTTGCCTATCATCAACAATGAACAATAAGCAAATTAAAATGCAAATTGATTAACTAAACACACAAGTAAGTTGAATCACCTAGAGCAATCCTCCCACTTTGAGCAAAGTGCACTAGGCACTAGTGGGAATCAACTTGTCTATCATCAACAATGAACAATAAGCAAATAAAAATGCAAAAATTAACTAAACACACAAATAAGTTGAATCACCTAGAGCAATCCTCCCACTTTGAGCAAAGTGCACTAGGCACTAGTGGGAATCAACTTGCCTATCATCAACAATTTTCAACAAGCAAATTAAGACACAAAAATGAATGGACACATAAACTAAATTGAGTCATTTCTAGCAATCTTCACCACCTAGGTCAAGGTGCACTAGGCACTAGTGGGAATCATATTGCTAAATCATCACACAACAAAAGTAACATTTAACACTAAAAATGAAATGCTAATAACAAGATTAAACATCACTAAACAAAGAACAACAACAAAATCAACTTGGAAATATTTTTAGATCTATAAGCATGTGAACCAAAGGAAACATAGATCCACATTTTATTTAATAAAGAAAACAACAAAATTAACACAAAGCAACATAGATTTATTTTTTTTGCAAGGATTTATATGATTAAGTAAGGAAGCACAACAAAATCATATCAACCCTAATTTTTTCATGATATGCGAAAATGCTAGAGCCCATAGACAACAATTTATTTATGAAATCTTGTGCATAATATGTAAGGATGCAAGAATAACTCCTTCAAGGCCAAGGACCCATCTCAAACACCCAAAGCTCCCTAAGTCTTTGTCAAAATGTTTGAAATGGATCATCAAAGCAAACAACAATCAAGAAGGAGTTTGGAGTAGAGGAGAAATTATGCAAGAAAATTAAATATGAGGTGCAAAGCTTCAAGGATTACCTCAAAGCTACAATGAAATGGAGAAGGGGATGATAAGCTCAAAAACTATTAGCCCTTAGCAATTTGATGATGCAACATTGAAGAGAATGGAAGGAAAGATGGTGATCTAACAAGAAAATGGAGGATTGGTGGTTGATTTTTGAAGAAAATATATGGAAGAGGGGAGGGAAGGGGGACGGTTTTGATGAGGGAGGAGAGGGGGAGGAGGTGCTTTTGGTGTGCTAGGGTTTTTGTGTAGGAGAATGAGAGGCAAATGAGAAGCAAAAAGTGATCCCCTTAGGTGTGGGAATGAGGGAGTATTTATAGGATGAAATTAGGTCTAAGGGTAGTTTAGTCTTTGTGCTTTTAATGTGCTCTAGGATTGAGTTTTGATTTTGGATGGAGGGTTGAGATCACTTATCACAAGGATTGAGGGTGGAGAGAAAACACAAAATGTGAGAGTGAGAGAGTGGGGGGTGAAATTTAGAAGGAAAAAAAAGGGAAAAGAAAAAAAGAATTTCTTATTTTGGAAGAGATATTTTATGTGAGGTAGGGTTAAGGGTATTTTAGAGAAGAATTGTTACCAAAGAGGGAATTTTGGGTTTTCTTATGGATAGGTTAGTGTGAGTGAGTGGAGTAATTTACCAAAGAGGGTATAATGGAAGAGTGTGGAAGAAATTGGAGAGAGAGAGAGAGAATTCGTAGGTGGGGGGATAAGGAGAAAAAAAAAACTTGTTTTTTTGGTCTTTTTGTCTTATTGAAGACACTTCCCTTTTTTGTTTTTGAAATTGAAATTTTTGGGCATGGGAAATAATGGGAATGCAACTATTGAAAATGTGTTACATGCTTTTGGGCACCATAAAATATTCCCTCTAGTCACCTATGACAATAAAAATTGTCACTTAAAAATTGAGGAATATTTAATGGTCCCTTTTTATTTTTCTATGCACTAAAAATGAAAAAATACACTTTTAATTATTTTGACTAGGGTTTTCTTCCTAAAAAATTGTACAAAAATTATCCTTGATAGAATAAAAATGTACTTTTTGAGGACGTGCATTTTTGGCGAGAAAATCATCCTTTTGCGAAAAATGACCAAAATGCCCTTTTTGACCCTAAAACCCTAATCTGCCTAAAAAGTGCATTCCAATCCTAAAAATGATTTTAAAGACCTTGGAATGACTTCTAGGACCCAAGATGCAATGCATGATGCTCTTCATTCTTTCAATTTATTTATTTATTATTTTTTTGTGGAAAATTAGGGTTTTGACCTAAGCCGGACAAAATTGGGGTATGACAGCTGCCCCTCTTTATCTGAATTTTAACGAGGGATATGAATTGGCCGAAACATATTCCAAGGCAAAATGAAGATAAAGAATTCAGAAATTATACCGATTTTGTCTACTTAGGGAAACCCAAATTTTCCTCTTTTTCCTCTTTCTATTTTTATTGGGTGTTAGCCCGAAGTGAATGCAATGGATGAATCGTCAACTCTCAGTAAGCAGGAAATTAAATGGTGCCCACCCTCAATAAGCTAGCGGAAAGCAATAAAGAGAGCAATAAAAAGGGAAGCAAAAAGGGTGCCGGCCCTCGTTAAGCTGGCGACGGAGGCTGCCTAAAGCCTTTTAACGAATCGCGGACGATCCGAGCTTGCACTTGGGCCTGGGAGCATGTGGGCTCCAAAGGGGTGGCCTTGCGAGCGACCAAGGGAGGGTACTATGTAACACCCCCTTTTTACCCGGTAATTTGTTTAATAAAATATCAGAGTTTTCAAAATTTAATTACACCTCAAGGGATGTCACACTTCAAATAACTCGCTTTTCGAAAACAGTCTTATAATAACTTCAAAACATCATTATCAATTAAATTACAACTTCGCATCCGAAACCCAACAGTTTAATCATAAAAGACATTACAAATATGCCAGGCTCACAATACTAAAATCCAATAACCACAACAGTCATAATGACTTAAACAACATTCATTCCCCCCTCCCTAGTGTTACATATCAGAGCATGACGACTCGACTCGAGAAGTGAAGCTAAAGGCCTTCACTAAGAATCACCTGCACGTTACCAACACGGGGGCAACATTCAAACAGGAAAGGGTGAGCATCATTTCAGTCTATATAATAGAAAATATGATAAGTACTAATCATAGGCTACACACTAGAATAATCAGCATCCAATACACTAAACATCCACATCACAGTCGTCATTCACATCATTTACAATACTCAACTCATGTCGTGTAAGCTTATGAAAATGCAACCCACTCGCGGGTATATGCATGAGGTACCTTTTCACAAACGTCGCTTAGCCACTCAGGCCTCATCATCACTTAGCCACTCAGGCTTCAAAACGTCACTGATTTTATGCATATGGGCATGAGACACTATGACATGCACCATTCACAACATACAACCACACAATTACTCAGATCATAGTCAACAATGTGACCCGTCACTTACCGGTTTGCCAAATCAAGGCACAGCACCTGTCATTTCACATTTCACACACAATTAACGTCACTTAGCCTTTTAGGCCTTAACATCACGTAGCCACTCAGGCCCCAAATGTCACTTACACATAAACATCATTCAACTTCAAACATTAGCCACTGGGGGCAAAAACGTCATTTGACTAACCACCAAGGGCATCCTCGTCATTTACACATCATTATCTACAACTTTGGCCACTAGGGGCAAAACAGTCTTTTACACTTCATAAATAATAGTAATAATAGCCACTAAGGGCGAAACAGTCATTTAACTAGCCCCGAAGGCATCATCGTCAAAATCATCATTTTTGACATTATTTTGCTAAAACTGTCGTTTATACACCAAAAAGGATTTTTAAAGAGCTTCATATCATTTATCAATGTCACTGGGACGATCACCAGGGACGGCCACTTGGGCGCCCACAAACAATCAGAAAACAACAATTTTTCATTTTAAAAATTAGACCCATAGATGGACAACGTAAAAAGCTTCACGACACTTTTCGAATCGTTCAAAACGGACGTCTGAGTCAAAAGTTATGATAAAAATAAGTTTGGGGAAAAATTAGGCAACATCCTGGGAACAGGCGCCTTAGGCGCCCAGGCAACCAGGCAACAAGTGCACAGGCGCCCAGCGCCCAGGCAACAACGACGCAACACAACACGGGCGCCTAGCGCCCAGGAGCAACAGCGCGCCACACAGCGCAACACGCAACACAGACACGGGCGCCTAGCGCCCAGGCGCGCGCACAACGCGCAACACACAACACAACACGGGCGCCTAGCGCCCAGGCGCAACAACGCGCGCAGCACAACAAGTCACAGGCGCCCAGCGCCCAGCACAGGCGCCCAGCGCCCATAAATCAGCAGCAACACCCAGAATTCTGTTTAACAATGTTTCAACACTAAAAATTGGTTTCTTCACAAATTTTAAAGTGTAAAAACTCCATTTTTCCAGCAACTAAAAAAAAACACTTTTCTCATTCAAAAACACTAAAACTCAATTTTATCAAAACTCAATTAAAACCAAACAACACCACTAACCCCATCATGGCGCCCTAGGCGCCCAACACCCACAACCCCTCTTTGCGACCCCATTCTTCAACAAACCAAACGCATAGATCAACATTCTAATCCTCATCACATACGCATAACACCACCAATAATGAAATTCATAGATCAAACCCAAGCAATAAATCAATTCTCATAGACTCATGATATACATATATATGAAAGTTAACATCAAGAACATCAAGAACGTAAAGAACATCAAGAACGCAAAAGAACATCAACAACGCAAAGGAACATCAAGAACGCAAAAGAACATCAAGAACGCAAAGAACATCAAGAGCATCATGGATCTAGTAGGAACCTTAGATCTAGGACCCATCATATAATTTATTAAATAGAATGATAGAGCTCCCCTAACCTCGAAATTGAAGAACGGAGGCTCCGGAGATAGTCACGTACAGGACCACAGCAACAAGATCACGTTCTTGCTCTTCCTTGGTTGCGACCTCTCTCCTCTTCTTCTCTTCTCCTTACGGCGCCCCTTGCTCTCTCTCTCTCTTTCTCACGCTATTTCTTTCTCTCCCTTGTTCTTTCTTTCAACTTCGCAAATCCTCCACCAAAGCCCTAGCCCCCAACACCTAACCACTTCGCATATGACAAGAATAATGGGCTTGGGCTTCTCACTTAGGCCCAAGTCCATTTGGTTTGGCACCTCCACTTTCTAATACTTCCTACATGTATTAGTATAATTTCTAATTAATTAAAACACATCAAATAATTTAAATAAAATCCCCAATTACTTAACTAAATAAATTAATTAAATAATTTTAGGGTGTTACAACTCTCCCCCACTTAGAATATTTTCGTCCTCGAAAATTTACTCCAACTCACGAAACGAAACCCCAATCTTCTTGTCACTTCCAAACATCCCCGTCCATCACCCTTCTCCACGTTGCTACTCTTAATTAGATGTTCTAATCTGAAGGTCATCAAAGTCACACTCAACTACTCAAACACCGTGACACTTCACTTAGGCAACCACACCTTATCATCACTCACCTCTACAACTACCTCGGTTACATCTACTTCGGTTCTCCATCATTCTCCTTGCCACCCATACGCTGCACTTAGGCACTTTATGCTTCAACCACACTAGCTTCTACATACATTGATAACACTGCAACACTGCACTTCGTCCCACTCATAGTCAGGTACCCACATCTCGGCTCTTATGTCACCCTACACACCTAACCTTCATCTCTTCTTGTTTCTTTGGTCCTCTCACACTATGATCGAACTTAGCTACGACTACAACACCCATTCACTTGAAATTGGCGAGACACCCATTAACGTACTTCAACGAAAGTGACAACACCAACCATGACATCTTTGCGCTGAGAGTTCCTCAACTCCCATTTCCCCCCCTAGGTCCTTCATAGGACCGACTCATCAACAACACATCATAACTTCACCAAAGTGAAGCACACACCACATCAATCACATCAGTCACAATTAATTACATGACTCCTTTGTCAATAAAGGACTAAGTCAACGTACATAGGGACCAAACAGCACATAAAATAAAATAATACAAAATACAAAAAAAAAAAAAATCGAGACAGCAACCTCTCACAATACAGTAACAGTACTAAAGAAAATAGGAAGACAGCCCTTTTCAAAATTTTCGAAACGGCCCACTTGATTCAAGAAAACATCATTTTAATTTTAAGAACTCGGCACTTTAAATTATTAAGAGAACAACGCGTTATATTTGAGTGAACATCACATTTAAGTCGAAGAAAACAACGCTCTAGATTGTAGAGAACAGTACACTTTAATGTGCGAAAACAGCAGCAAATACGGCAACATTAACGACATAAAAAAAATGGCACACTATTAATCTCAAAACAAAACAGCATCTTTAAACCATATAAAAACAGCGCACTATTATTTTCAAAACGAAACAGCAACGGTAAACAATATAGCCAACTCTTTAACTTTGGGAAAAGCACGTCAATTTTTTGTAAACATCCTCGTAAAATTTTTGGGTAAACAGTGTGAAAACAACCACACCATTTGAGTAAAACGGCAACAGCAAGACCAAGAAGAACAACAACAACAACAACAATAAGGTGTAAACAGTGGTCTTTTAGCGCGCAACAACAGCAAAACACGGAGTGAAAATAATACTTCTTTTTAGCGCGCAACGGCAGTGGAAACAGCACGTTTACAACATAAAAATAGCGCTTCATTTTCGTAAAACAGCAATACGATTATTTCATAAAAACAGCAACTCATTTCATAGAAATAAACCGCAACACAGCAACTCGTTTTTAAGCAAACCGCAGCATTCTTATGTAGCAAATAGCAGCATTTTATTTTGAAAAACAGCAAGACAGCAACTCTTCACAGCATAAAAACAACCCCCTCTTATTTTCAAAAGCAGGATAACAACCTTGGACAATATAAGACAGCACACTATTCATTTTAAAAAAAATAGAACAGCGACCTGAAACACTGTCAAACAGCACACCATTTATTTTAAATACAATTGTAACTTTGATTTCTTTGAAAACATCAACTCTACGAACCATTATCAATTCAATTCAATTCGATTCAATTTAATCATCACTTTATATTTTAGAAAAAATACACTCTTTTCCTTTAGAAAATACCTCATTTCAAATCGAGAAAACATCACATTTTAAGCTGAGGAAAAACAGCACCTACAAAAACAGCGCTTAAAACAAAACTGCGCATAGAAACAGCATGCAAAACCGAGTGAATAATAGCAACCCATTTACTTGTAAATACAGTAGCTCATATATCTAATTTAAACAATGAAGCGGCAACACCTTTTCAACATAAAAACAGCTTACTATTATCTTCACAAACAAACAGCACTTTCAACAATGTAAAAACGACACACCATCGTTTCCAAACAAAACGGCAACTCGAAACAGTGTAAAAACAGTACGCTATTCATTTTTAAAACAACACAGCAACACATATACACAATTAGAATTTGGCGCCTATACACCCGTGGGGATGTATAGAATACATACTTTCAAAGCATTTAATTTTCTTTTTAAAACGTCTCAACTCATTGTATCCACACGTCAGAACATACAAATTAATTATTAAAATTTATAACACATCATACTCCTCATCTTAATTCAATCTCAATCATCATCAAACATCAAGGCACGAAATTACACGTGACAACATCAACATCACAATGTACTCAATTCCTCATCAATTTTACACCTACTCGTCAAATCACAACAATACTAAAAACACCCAATGGCAACAAACAAAATTCACCACAAGGTCTTCGTCGAAAATCGACGAGAGACACAGAAAACACACCAAGCAACACATTACAGTCTTACACAAAGTACTCAGAGTAAACACACACATAGCAGCAGTAAGACACTAAGCAGCGCCAGTAACAACAATAGCAGTCATACCGTCTGACCAATTTAGCTAATCACTGCAACACAAATTATGGTTAGAACGAGTACCAAGACTCGAGAGATAGCTAGACCCCACACTGGACAACTTGGCCGGACAGACCGAACTGCTCTGATACCACTAATGTAACACCCCCTTTTTACCCGGTAATTTGTTTAATAAAATATCAAAGTTTTCAAAATTTAATTACACCTCAAGGGATGTCACACTTCAAATAACTCGCTTTTCGAAAACAGTCTTATAATAACTTCAAAACATCATTATCAATTAAATTACAACTTCGCATCCGAAACCCAACAGTTTAATCATAAAAGACATTACAAATATGCCAGGCTCACAATACTAAAATCCAATAACCACAACAGTCATAATGACTTAAACAACATTCATTCCCCCCTCCCTAGTGTTACATATCAGAGCATGACGACTCGACTCGAGAAGTGAAGCTAAAGGCCTTCACTAAGAATCACCTGCACGTTACCAACACGGGGGCAACATTCAAACAGGAAAGGGTGAGCATCATTTCAGTCTATATAATAGAAAATATGATAAGTACTAATCATAGGCTACACACTAGAATAATCAGCATCCAATACACTAAACATCCACATCACAGTCGTCATTCACATCATTTACAATACTCAACTCATGTCGTGTAAGCTTATGAAAATGCAACCCACTCGCGGGTATATGCATGAGGTACCTTTTCACAAACGTCGCTTAGCCACTCAGGCCTCATCATCACTTAGCCACTCAGGCTTCAAAACGTCACTGATTTTATGCATATGGGCATGAGACACTATGACATGCACCATTCACAACATACAACCACACAATTACTCAGATCATAGTCAACAATGTGACCCGTCACTTACCGGTTTGCCAAATCAAGGCACAGCACCTGTCATTTCACATTTCACACACAATTAACGTCACTTAGCCTTTTAGGCCTTAACATCACGTAGCCACTCAGGCCCCAAATGTCACTTACACATAAACATCATTCAACTTCAAACATTAGCCACTGGGGGCAAAAACGTCATTTGACTAACCACCAAGGGCATCCTCGTCATTTACACATCATTATCTACAACTTTGGCCACTAGGGGCAAAACAGTCTTTTACACTTCATAAATAATAGTAATAATAGCCACTAAGGGCGAAACAGTCATTTAACTAGCCCCGAAGGCATCATCGTCAAAATCATCATTTTTGACATTATTTTGCTAAAACTGTCGTTTATACACCAAAAAGGATTTTTAAAGAGCTTCATATCATTTATCAATGTCACTGGGACGATCACCAGGGACGGCCACTTGGGCGCCCACAAACAATCAGAAAACAACAATTTTTCATTTTAAAAATTAGACCCATAGATGGACAACGTAAAAAGCTTCACGACACTTTTCGAATCGTTCAAAACGGACGTCTGAGTCAAAAGTTATGATAAAAATAAGTTTGGGGAAAAATTAGGCAACATCCTGGGAACAGGCGCCTTAGGCGCCCAGGCAACCAGGCAACAAGTGCACAGGCGCCCAGCGCCCAGGCAACAACGACGCAACACAACACGGGCGCCTAGCGCCCAGGAGCAACAGCGCGCCACACAGCGCAACACGCAACACAGACACGGGCGCCTAGCGCCCAGGCGCGCGCACAACGCGCAACACACAACACAACACGGGCGCCTAGCGCCCAGGCGCAACAACGCGCGCAGCACAACAAGTCACAGGCGCCCAGCGCCCAGCACAGGCGCCCAGCGCCCATAAATCAGCAGCAACACCCAGAATTCTGTTTAACAATGTTTCAACACTAAAAATTGGTTTCTTCACAAATTTTAAAGTGTAAAAACTCCATTTTTCCAGCAACTAAAAAAAAACACTTTTCTCATTCAAAAACACTAAAACTCAATTTTATCAAAACTCAATTAAAACCAAACAACACCACTAACCCCATCATGGCGCCCTAGGCGCCCAACACCCACAACCCCTCTTTGCGACCCCATTCTTCAACAAACCAAACGCATAGATCAACATTCTAATCCTCATCACATACGCATAACACCACCAATAATGAAATTCATAGATCAAACCCAAGCAATAAATCAATTCTCATAGACTCATGATATACATATATATGAAAGTTAACATCAAGAACATCAAGAACGTAAAGAACATCAAGAACGCAAAAGAACATCAAGAACGCAAAGGAACATCAAGAACGCAAAAGAACATCAAGAACGCAAAGAACATCAAGAGCATCATGGATCTAGTAGGAACCTTAGATCTAGGACCCATCATATAATTTATTAAATAGAATGATAGAGCTCCCCTAACCTCGAAATTGAAGAACGGAGGCTCCGGAGATAGTCACGTACAGGACCACAGCAACAAGATCACGTTCTTGCTCTTCCTTGGTTGCGACCTCTCTCCTCTTCTTCTCTTCTCCTTACGGCGCCCCTTGCTCTCTCTCTCTCTTTCTCACGCTATTTCTTTCTCTCCCTTGTTCTTTCTTTCAACTTCGCAAATCCTCCACCAAAGCCCTAGCCCCCAACACCTAACCACTTCGCATATGACAAGAATAATGGGCTTGGGCTTCTCACTTAGGCCCAAGTCCATTTGGTTTGGCACCTCCACTTTCTAATACTTCCTACATGTATTAGTATAATTTCTAATTAATTAAAACACATCAAATAATTTAAATAAAATCCCCAATTACTTAACTAAATAAATTAATTAAATAATTTTAGGGTGTTACATACTATATCAAGTCTAGATCTCGATATTTCCCTAGGACTGCGCCATGTTTTAGGCCAACACAGCTATCCTCTTCGACTGGACCTATTGAGGTCAGGGGGACTTACCTGCAGCTCGAATACAAGGTGAAGTCAATCTTGCTGGGGACACGCGGGTCCAGAGGGGATTCCAAAATCCAGTTGGTTTCCTTTAGTCGGTCAATGCTTCCACACCGATCCAGGATGTCTGCTCAGGTTAGCGGACTTTTCTTCAGCTTGCTCTGATTGATGATCAATGCCATTGCAATGATCCAGGATGTCTGCTCAGGTTAGCGGACCTTTCTTCAGCTTGCTCTGATTGATGATCAATGTCATTGCACTGATCCAGGATGTCTGCTCAGGTTAGCGAACCTTTCTTCAGCTTGCTCTGATTGATGATCAATGCCATTACATTGATCCAGGACACCTGCACACGTTAGCAGATACAAGACATGGTGCATGGAATATGAATGCATGCTATGCAAAGTCCGTTATGCGAATGCATGTCATGTGAGTGCATGCGATGTGATGATTTAGTGGAATGATGAATGCAATGGGATGCTATTCTTGATTCTTCGTTTCTTTTGTCAGCTTTCTTTTTTCTGACTGTTTGTTTTTTCTTGGCCTTTCATTCTTTGATCAGCTTTCTTTTTTCTAATCGTTTGTTTTTTCTTTGTTTTTCAATCTTTGATCAGCTTTCTTTTTTCTGATCGTTTATTTTTTCTTTTGCTCTTTTGCTCTTTTGGCTTATTTTTGCTGGTTCAGCCAACCCGCGACACTCATGGCACGAGACTGAGGAACCCACTGGAATTGCGGGGCTCATGGGCCGAGTACATGTTGGCTTTGACTTCGCCGCTCGAAGCAATCGTGAGTGCAATCGCCTTCTCTTGCATGATTAACTGGTTTTGGGGAATCGCTTTTTTTTCGCGACCTTTAGTAACTTTGCAATAATTGTAATGCTCCATGATTTATGCACATGTTTTACAGGTCATCATCACCATCATTATAAAACGTTTATTTTGAGCAAAAAAAGCAGAAAATAAAAGAGTGAACAGATATGAGAAAGTTGAACCTTATTAATGTGGAAACCGGTCGCACAAGAAGTTACGCCGATTGTTTATTACACTTGAAAGTTTAAACTATAAAAAGACACGAAAAAAGAGAGAAGTTAAATTCTGACTGTCCGTCTCTGTGGAACAGTGCTAAACATTTATGTCTTTGACCTTGATCACTCCCTCATCCAAGCCTTCAGAGGAGTTGTATGCCTTTCTTTACTTTTCATGCCCAAGTTTTCTGACCCTAATTTTTGCCTGGATCGCCCTTTGCGGGTTTTCAATCCACCGGGTCGCTCTGATTTTGCCTAGGCCGCCCTTTCGGGTTTTCAACCTAGCGAGCTAACTCTTACTTGGCTTGTCTTTCTCTTTTTTCGTCTATTTCTTTCAGGCATAATACTTCTTCACTTGATCAGAATTGACTGGGTTCTTTAAATCCTCTCCGTCCATGCTCGTGAGTATCAGCGCTCCTCCAGAAAAGGCTTTCTTGACCACATACGGGCCGTCATAAGTGGGTGTCCATTTCCCTCGGGGATCAGTCTGGATGGGCAAGATCTTCTTAAGCACCAAATCTCCCTGCTTGAATTCACGGTGCCGGACTTTCTTGTCAAAAGCTGTTCTCATTCTCTGTTGGTACAGCTGCCCATGACACAAAGCTGCAATTCTTTTTTCCTCAATGAGGTTTAGCTGATCCAGACGAGCCTGCACCCCTTCTGCTTCTTCCAGTTTAGCTTCCATGAGTACCCGTAGGGATGGTATCTCAACCTCGATTGGGAGGACCGCCTCTGACCCGTATACCAGAGAGAAAGGAGTTGCCCCAGTTGAAGTGCGCACTGAAGTACGATAGCCATGCAAAGCAAAGGGAAGCATTTCATGCCAATCCTTGTATGTGACCACCATTTTTTGCACAATCTTTTTGATGTTCTTGTTAGCTGCCTCCACTGCTCCATTCATCTTGGGCCGATAGGGGGAAGAATTATGATGCAGAATTTTGAACTCTGCGCACAGGTCCTTCATCATTTTGCTATTCAGATTACTGCCGTTATCAGTGATGATCTTGTTAGGAAGACCATAACGGCAAATCAGATCCTTCTTCACAAATTTGGCAACCGCTGAACTGGTTACACTGGAGTATGAGGCAGCTTCAACCCACTTCGTGAAATAGTCAATGGCGACCAAGATGAAGCGATGCCCATTTGATGCTTTGGGTTCAATGGGACATATGACATCCATTCCCCACATTGAAAACGGCCAGGATGCAGTCAGAACATTCAATTTGGCAGGCGGCACATGAATGTGGTCAGCGTAGATTTGGCACTTGTGGCACTTTCGGACAAAGCTGTAGCAGTCACCTTCCATCTGCAACCAGTAATAGCCCGCCCTTAAAATCTGTCTAACCATAGTATGCGCACCGGAATGAGTTCCGAATGAGCCCTCGTGTACATCTTTCATGATTCTTTCAGCTTCTTCTTTAGCAACACACCTTAAGAGGATCATGTCATAATTCCTTTGGTAGAGAACATCACCGCTGAGGAAGAAATTCCTTGACAGTCGCCGAAGAGTTCTCTTGTCATTTTCAGATGCCCCAGGAGGGTATTCTCTGCTAATGATGTACTGTTTGATATCATGATACCAAGGCTTGTCATCCGGCTCTTCATCTATGGCTGTGCAGTAGTGATGCGCAGGTAGACTCCGGTGCTGGATTGTGACATGAGTCAAGCTTTTATCACAATTGATATTGAACATGGATGATAAAGTTGCCAATGCATCAGCCAGCTGGTTTTCGCTTCGAGGGATGTGTTTGAAAGTGATTTCGTCAAAAGACTCCATCAACTTTTGCACATGAACACAATAAGGAATCAGTTTGGGATCTCTGGTCTCCCAATCGCCTCTTACTTGATGAATAACCAGGGCTGAATCTCCATACACATCTAGCCTTTTAACCTTCCATTCTAGGGATGCTTGAATACCCAAGATGCACGCTTCATACTCTGCTATGTTGTTTGTGACATAGAAGCTCAACCTTGCAGTGACAGGAAAGAAGCGATTGTCAGGAGATATTAACACAGCACCTGCCCTATGTCCCCATACATTTGACGCACCGTCGAAGATCATTCTCCACCTTTCACTTTCTTGGGACTTCCCCTCATCAAACAGTGCCATGATATCTTCATCAGGAAAATCATGCTGCATTGGTTGGTAGTCTGGAATCGGCTGACATGCCAAATACTCAGCAAGTGCACTACCTTTAACTGCTTTTTGTGTGACATACAAGATATCGTATTCTGATAATTGCATCTGCCAACGGGAAATTCGTCCTGTAAGAGCTGGCTTCTCAAATATGTACTTGATTGGATCCATTTTTGACACCAACCAAGTGGTGTGACTCAGCATGTACTGCCTTAAACGGTGAGCAGCCCAAACTAGAGCACAACAAGTCTTTTCTAGCATAGAATATCTTGTCTCACAATCGGTGAACTTTTTGCTAAGATAGTATATGGCATGCTCCTTTTTCCCGGATTCATCATGCTGCCCCAACACACAGCCCATTGAATTATCTAGCACTGTAAGGTATAGGATGAGAGGCCTGCCTGACACAGGTGGCATTAAGACTGGGGGCTTCTGCAAGTACACCTTGATTTTCTCAAAGGCAGCTTGACACTGGTCATTCCACTTCAACTCTCGATTTTTGCACAGCAGTTTGAAGATCGGCTCACAAGTAGCAGTCAATTGGAAGATGAATCGGGAGATGTAATTCAACCTTCCGAGGAAACCATGGACTTCTTTCTCTGTTTTGGGCACCGGCATCTCGAGGATGGCTTTTACTTTGTCTGGATCCACCTCGATTCCCTTCTGGCTGACAATGAAGCCTAACAACTTCCCTGATCTCACCCCAAACGTGCACTTGGCCGGGTTTAACTTGAGTTTATATTTCCTCAACCGTTCAAAGAGCTTCTGCAGATTGACAATATGCTCCTCGTCGGTTTTAGACTTTGCGATCATGTCATCCACATAAACCTCAATCTCCTTATGCATCATGTCGTGAAACAGCGTGACCATGGCCCTTTGGTAGGTTGCACCAGCGTTCTTTAACCCGAATGGCATGACCTTGTAACAGAACGTTCCTCAAAGCGTTATGAAAGTTGTCTTTTCCATATCTTCGGGGTCCATCTTGATCTAATTATATCCCGAATATCCATCCATGAAGGAGAATAACGAGTGTTGAGCTGTACTATCCACTAAGACATCAATGTGGGGCAAAGGAAAATCATCTTTAGGACTAGCACGATTCAGATCTCGGTAGTCAACGCACATTCTGACCTTTGTAACGCCCCAAATAATTTAATTATTTATTTAATTAAGTTATTTAAGGCTTACAATATTTATTTAATTTAATTAAATAATTCAAGTTTAATTATTTTATTTTATTTTATTAGGAGGTGTTGTTACTAATTAAGTGGTGTGAGCAAGGGCCCGTGATCCACAATTAGGCCCGTGGCCCATAGCCTAGTCAAGTAATTCGACTCTCAAGGGGTCTTAGAAGCTAGTTTTCATTTTGACTCAAGTGGGGAAAAAGAAAGAAAAGAAAACGTAAAAGAGAGAGTGAGAAGAGAAAAGGAATTGCGAAGGAAAGAGGAGAAGAAGAAGAGGGGGCGAACCACTCAAGAGGAGGAAGAGCTTGATTGGAGTCTTGCAATTTTTCCTTGGAGCTTGGCTAGCAATTCGACTTCCATAAGAGGTTAGGGGGTCCTCTTTTTGTTCTTAATAATTATGCGAATTGTGAATTGCTTAGGGTTAGGGTTCTAGGTTAGTTCTATGAATGATTTGTGATGTTAATGATTGATTCATAATATTGTGATGCTTGATGATTGAATTGCTATGTTGGAAATCGCATGATTGATGTTGAATTGTTGCTAAATGCGAATTGTAGACCATATGTTTGAATATATGATTATTTGGTGATTATATGGTGAAATTGAGAATCATGGTGACACGTTAGTAATATATATGTAATTGGGCATTTTGATGAATTTAATTTGGTGAATGAAAGTGAGAAAAATTCTGTTTAGAAGCCCCTAGGCGCCTTGGGCGCAATAAGCATGTTGCTGAAATTTTCAGTGTTGCGCCTAGTCATGGGCGCCAGGCGCCCAGCAGTGTGCTGCGCCAGTTTCCAAAATTCTGTTGCCCTGTGTTGCCATTCTGTGTCACTGTGTGCTGTGCCTGTTGCCTGTGTTGCCATTCTGTGTTGCTGTGCCTGTTGCCTGTGTTGCCATTCTGTGTTCCTGTGCTGCCAGTTTTGGCACATGTTGCTTGTGTCCTGGGCGCCAAGGGCCCCAAAGTCCTGGTGATAGTTTTGTAAAAATTGTTTTCAGGTTTTTATACTCAGGTAAAATGGCTCATGAAAAATGATTTTTGGCAACAAAGGAGTTGAGTTGCGTATTTTCACTAGGTGCCTAGTGCATGGGCGCCAAAAATAATGTTCAGTTTTTGATAAAATTTTTATTGGGTTTTCATGTCCTGAGCATTTGGCTCGTGTAAAATTAATTTCGAAGAAAAATGAGTTTTGTTGCAAGTTGGTCTTAGGCGCCTAGTGCCTGGGCGCCGTGTTGCTGTGCTGGGCGCAATGCGCCTGTGTGCGTGTTGTTCCCCTGGGCGCCTAGCGCCTGTGCGCTGTTGCGCGTGTTGTTCCCCTGGGCGCCTAGCGCCTGTGCGCTGTTGCGCGTGTTGTTCCTGGGCGCCAAGCGCCCATGCGCCTGTGCGTGTTGCCTCTCCTGGGCGCCAAGCGCCCATGCGCCAAGCGCTGTGTTGCCCCTGGGCGCCCAGCGCCCATGCGCCAGTTCCAGGATGTCTAAATATTTTTCCTATTTTGTTTTTAATGTAACTTTTGACTCGGTTATCCAAATTTAACGATTCAAAATGCGTTTCGAAGCTAATTCCAGTGTCTATTCAATGGTCTCAATTTTATGCAAAAATAAATTATTTTTACTGGTGTTTCTGGCTGATGGTGTTCAAGTGTCCAAATGGCTATTTTTACCCACTTTCCCTATGTCGTGTCAATGTCCTAAGTTGGTCTATTTGAATTGGTGTTGGTGTGGGTGGTGAGCTGAATTGGTGAGTGATGATGAGGTGAGATTGGTGAGCAGAGGCTTCGGCCTAATTTTAATTTGGTGAGTTAATTAATGCACTATGGTGAGATTAGAATTTAAAATGTGAATTGATTGATTTGTGGTGTGTTGTGATGCATTCTCCATAACACCTCATGAAGCATGTGCATTATTGGTGAGCAGAGGCTACGGCCTAATTTTATTTGGTGAGCAGAGGCTACGGCCTATTTGTATTTGGTGACGGATCCGACATGCATGTACCCGTGGAGTTTGGGTTGCATTACATGCATAATCATATATTGTGTAGTGCTGTTTGGAAATAGAATGTTGATGTAATTGTTCCATTGTTGTGAATTGGTGTGCCTGGTTTCCTTTTTCCTATGCATTGCTTAATTCCCATATGTTATTAATTATGAAAAGAGACTCACCCTACTGCTTTTATGTTGCTTCTTATGTCGGCAACGTGCAGGTAATAACGAGTGAAGGATTTCTTTATGCCTTCGTCTGGTAGGAAGTGTCACGCTCTGATACGTAGCACCAGGGGGGGGGGGTGTCCTATGTTATGCAATATTTTTCCTAAACTGTTAGATTTGATTGGTGATGTATTGGTTTTAAATTTTAGAACTCATATTTATTCCGCTGCTGATGGTGATTGGATTTAGTTGATGCGAACTAAACATTTTTCTCATGGTGTTATGTATCTTGATATTTATGGAGTAAATGTAGCACTCGCTTGAATTGTTTTAAAAAAAAAAAAAGACTCTGATTTTATTTAAAAGCAAAGTTATTAGAAAATGGGTGTTACATTAGTGGTATCAGAGCAGTTCGGTCTGTCCGGCCAAGTTGTCCAGTCATAGTGTCAACTGACAACGGTGTGTTGTCAGTTATATCTAACTGTTGTTGTTGTAGCAAGTGAGTTGAGATGGCTGGGAGGATCGATGCTGCTGTTGCTGTTGTTGGGCTGCTGCTGAATGTTGCAAGAAGTTGAATCTTGTTTTGCCTGTTATGAATGGAGAGATGGTAGTCGATACTCCTGCGAAGGGGTCGGTGATTATGTCTCAGGTGTGTTCTCAGTGTCCCGTGTCGATCTTCGGCAGGGACTTTATTGTAAATTTTGTTTGCTTGCCGTTGGGAGGGTTGGATGTCATTCTTGGTATGGACTGGTTAGTATTTAACCATGTGCATATTAATTGTTTCCGGAGATCTGTGAGTTTCTTTCCTCCCGAAGAGGAAGAATCAGTTTTGTTGCCTGCTGGTCATCTGTATAAGGTAATGAAAGAGGGAGTTCATCTGTTTGCCTTGATGGCGTCATTGTCTGCTGAGAATTAGGCGATCATTGACAGGGTTCAAGTAGTGTGTGAGTTCCCTGAAGTGTTCCCGGATGAAATTCCAAGTGTTCCGCCAGAGAGGGAGGTTGAGTTTGCCATTGATCTTATACCTGGTACTAGGCCTGTGTCTATGGCACCGTACCGCATGTCAGCCTCAGAGTTGTCTGAGTTGAAAAAGCAATTAGAAGATCTGCTTGAGAAGAAATTTGTAAGGCCAAGTGTGTCACCGTGGGGTGCTCCGGTATTGTTAGTGAAAAAGAAGGACGGGAGTATGAGACTTTGTGTCGATTATAGGCAATTGAACAAAGTGTCAATAAAGAACAGGTATCCGCTTCCCAGAATTGATGATCTGATGGACCAGCTGGTAGGTGCTAAGGTGTTTAGCAAAATCGATTTGAGGTCGGGTTATCACCAGATCAAGGTAAAGGATGAAGACATTCAGAAAACCGCTTTCAGAACGAGATATGGGCACTATGAGTATTCTGTTATGCCGTTTGGTGTTACCAATGCGCCGGATGTGTTTATGGAGTACATGAATCGTACTTTTCATAGTTACTTGGATCGGTTTGTAGTTGTGTTTATTGACGACATTCTGGTGTATTCTAAGACAGAAGAGGAGCACGCAGAACATTTGAGGTTAGTGTTGGAAGTATTGAAAGAAAAGAAATTGTATGCAAAATTGTCTAAGTGTGAGTTCTGGCTGAATGAAGTAGGTTTCCTTGGTCATATTATCTCTGGTAATGGTATAGCTGTGGACCCAGCCAAGGTTGATGCTGTGTCCCAATGGGAGAGCCCGAAGTCAGTTACAGAGATTAGAAGCTTCTTGGGATTAGCTGGTTATTACAGGAGATTTATTGAAGGTTTCTCGAGGTTGGCACTTCCGTTGACTCAATTGACATGTAAAGGAAGAGCTTTTGTGTGGGATGCTCGCTGTGAGGAGAGCTTCAATGAGTTGAAGAAGAGGTTGACTACGTCGCCCGTTTTGACTTTGCCTGTTCCTGATCGACCGTTTGTAGTATATTGCGATGCTTCCAAGATGGGTTTGGGAGGTGTATTGATGCAAGAGGGTAAGGTAGTAGCTTATGCGTCCAGACAGTTGAGGACCCATGAGAAGAACTACCCTACTCACGATTTAGAGCTGGCTGCGATTGTGTTTGTGCTGAAGATTTGGAGGCACTATCTGTATGGTACCAGATTCGAAGTGTTTAGTGACCATAAGAGTCTGAAATACTTGTTTGATCAGAAGGAGCTAAATATGAGACAGAGACGTTGGCTAGAATTGCTGAAGGATTATGATTTCGACTTGAACTATCACCCCGGCAAAGCTAATGTCGTGGCTGATGCTTTAAGTCGGGAGAGTTTGCATATGTCGGCTATGATGGTGAAAGAGTTAGAGTTGATTGAGCAGTTTCGGGACATGAGTCTGGTTTGTGAAGTGACACCGCAGAGTGTCAGATTGGGGATGTTGAAGATCGGCAATGAATTTCTGGTTAGTGTCCGAGAAGCCCAAAAGTCAGATGTGAAGTTGGTAGACCTGTTAGTTGTGAATGATCAAGATGTGGATGGAGATTTCAAGTTAGATTCCCAAGGTGTATTGAGATTCAGAGATAGGATCTGCATTCCTGACGATGCTGAGATGAAGAGAATGATTCTTGAGGAGAGCCATAGGAGCAAGTTGAGTATTCATCCAGGAGCTACGAAAATGTACCAAGATTTGAAGAAAATGTTCTGGTGGCCTGGTATGAAGAAGGATGTTGCGCAGTTTGTGTATTCGTGTCTGACTTGTCAGAAGTCTAAGATTGAGCATTAGAAGCCTGCGGGGTTGATGCAACCATTGGAGATTCCGGAATGGAAATGGGATAGCATTTCCATGGATTTTGTAACTGGTTTGCCAAATACAGTGAGAGGGTTCGATGCTATATGGGTGGTTGTGGACAGGTTGTCTAAGTCTGCTCATTTCTTGCCAATTAATATGACTTATCCAGTTCCAAAGTTGGCAGAGATCTACATCAAGACAATTGTGAAGTTGCATGGCGTTCCACTTAGTATTGTATCTGATAGAGATCCAAGATTCACATCTGAATTTTGGAAAAGTTTGCAGGAAGCTTTGGGTTCTAAGTTGAGGTTGACCTCCGCTTACCATCCGCAGACAGATGGTCAGACGGAGAGGACTATTCAGTCGTTAGAGGACTTGTTGAGAGCGTGTGTTCTTGAGCAGGGAGGTTCATGGGATTCTCATCTTTCGTTGATAGAATTCACCTATAACAACAGTTTTCACTCCAGTATTGGTATGGCACCGTTTGAGGCGTTGTATGGTCGGAGATGTAGGACTCCGTTGTGTTTGGTATGAATCGGGGGAGAGTGCAGTGTTGGGGCCTGAGATTGTGCGAGAAACAACTGAGAAGGTAAAATTAATCCGTGAGAAGATGAAAGCGTCGCAGAGTCGACAAAAGAGCTATCATGATAAGAGAAGGAAGGATCTAGAGTTTCAAGCAGGTGATCATGTGTTTCTGAGGGTCACTCCGGTGACTGGTGTTGGGCGTGCCTTGAAATCTAAGAAGTTAACTCCCCGTTTCATTGGTCCGTATCAGATTACGGAGAGGGTGGGAAGTGTTGCCTATAGGGTGGCTTTGCCGCCTAATCCTTCGAACTTGTATGACGTGTTTCACGTGTCACAACTTCGAAAGTATGTTCCGGACCCGTCTCATGTGATTCAGATGGATGAAGTAGAGGTGCGGGATAATCTCACCGTGGAGACTATGCCTGTGCGGATTGAAGATAGAGAAGTGAAAACTCTGAGAGGGAAAGAAATTCTTTTGGTGAAAGTGGTTTGGTTAGGAGCTGCTGGTGAGAGTATGACTTGGGAGCTGGAGAGCAAGATGCGGGAGGCATATCCGGAGTTGTTTGATTCAGGTAATTTCGAGGACGAAATATCCTAAGTGGGGGAGAGTTGTAACGCCCCAAATAATTTAATTATTTATTTAATTAAGTTATTTAAGGCTTACAATATTTATTTAATTTAATTAAATAATTCAAGTTTAATTATTTTATTTTATTTTATTAGGAGGTGTTGTTACTAATTAAGTGGTGTGAGCAAGGGCCCGTGATCCACAATTAGGCCCGTGGCCCATAGCCTAGTCAAGTAATTCGACTCTCAAGGGGTCTTAGAAGCTAGTTTTCATTTTGACTCAAGTGGGGAAAAAGAAAGAAAAGAAAACGTAAAAGAGAGAGTGAGAAGAGAAAAGGAATTGCGAAGGAAAGAGGAGAAGAAGAAGAGGGGGCGAACCACTCAAGAGGAGGAAGAGCTTGATTGGAGTCTTGCAATTTTTCCTTGGAGCTTGGCTAGCAATTCGACTTCCATAAGAGGTTAGGGGGTCCTCTTTTTGTTCTTAATAATTATGCGAATTGTGAATTGCTTAGGGTTAGGGTTCTAGGTTAGTTCTATGAATGATTTGTGATGTTAATGATTGATTCATAATATTGTGATGCTTGATGATTGAATTGCTATGTTGGAAATCGCATGATTGATGTTGAATTGTTGCTAAATGCGAATTGTAGACCATATGTTTGAATATATGATTATTTGGTGATTATATGGTGAAATTGAGAATCATGGTGACACTTTAGTAATATATATGTAATTGGGCATTTTGATGAATTTAATTTGGTGAATGAAAGTGAGAAAAATTCTGTTTAGAAGCCCCTAGGCGCCTTGGGCGCAATAAGCATGTTGCTGAAATTTTCAGTGTTGCGCCTAGTCATGGGCGCCAGGCGCCCAGCAGTGTGCTGCGCCAGTTTCCAAAATTCTGTTGCCCTGTGTTGCCATTCTGTGTCACTGTGTGCTGTGCCTGTTGCCTGTGTTGCCATTCTGTGTTGCTGTGCCTGTTGCCTGTGTTGCCATTCTGTGTTCCTGTGCTGCCAGTTTTGGCACATGTTGCTTGTGTCATGGGCGCCAAGGGCCCCAAAGTCCTGGTGATAGTTTTGTAAAAATTGTTTTCAGGTTTTTATACTCAGGTAAAATGGCTCATGAAAAATGATTTTTGGCAACAAAGGAGTTGAGTTGCGTATTTTCACTAGGTGCCTAGTGCATGGGCGCAAAAAATAATGTTCAGTTTTTGATAAAATTTTTATTGGGTTTTCATGTCCTGAGCATTTGGCTCGTGTAAAATTAATTTCGAAGAAAAATGAGTTTTGTTGCAAGTTGGTCTTAGGCGCCTAGTGCCTGGGCGCCGTGTTGCTGTGCTGGGCGCAATGCGCCTGTGTGCGTGTTGTTCCCCTGGGCGCCTAGCGCCTGTGCGCTGTTGCGCGTGTTGTTCCCCTGGGCGCCTAGCGCCTGTGCGCTGTTGCGCGTGTTGTTCCTGGGCGCCAAGCGCCCATGCGCCTGTGCGTGTTGCCTCTCCTGGGCGCCAAGCGCCCATGCGCCAAGCGCTGTGTTGCCCCTGGGCGCCCAGCGCCCATGCGCCAGTTCCAGGATGTCTAAATATTTTTCCTATTTTGTTTTTAATGTAACTTTTGACTCGGTTATCCAAATTTAACGATTCAAAATGCGTTTCGAAGCTAATTCCAGTGTCTATTCAATGGTCTCAATTTTATGCAAAAATAAATTATTTTTACTAGTGTTTCTGGCTGATGGTGTTCAAGTGTCCAAATGGCTATTTTTACCCACTTTCCCTATGTCGTGTCAATGTCCTAAGTTGGTCTATTTGAATTGGTGTTGGTGTGGGTGGTGAGCTGAATTGGTGAGTGATGATGAGGTGAGATTGGTGAGCAGAGGCTTCGGCCTAATTTTAATTTGGTGAGTTAATTAATGCACTATGGTGAGATTAGAATTTAAAATGTGAATTGATTGATTTGTGGTGTGTTGTGATGCATTCTCCATAACACCTCATGAAGTATGTGCATTATTGGTGAGCAAAGGCTACGGCCTAATTTTATTTGGTGAGCAGAGGCTACGGCCTATTTGTATTTGGTGACGGATCCGACATGCATGTACCCGTGGAGTTTGGGTTGCATTACATGCATAATCATATATTGTGTAGTGCTGTTTGGAAATAGAATGTTGATGTAATTGTTCCATTGTTGTGAATTGGTGTGCCTGGTTTCCTTTTTCCTATGCATTGCTTAATTCCCATATGTTATTAATTATGAAAAGAGACTCACCCTACTGCTTTTATGTTGCTTCTTATGTCGGCAACGTGCAGGTAATAACGAGTGAAGGATTTCTTTATGCCTTCGTCTGGGAGGAAGTGTCACGCTCTGATACGTAGCACCAGGGGGGGGGGGGGTGTCCTATGTTATGCAATATTTTTCCTAAACTGTTAGATTTGATTGGTGATGTATTGGTTTTAAATTTTAGAACTCATATTTATTCCGCTGCTGATGGTGATTGGATTTAGTTGATGCGAACTAAACATTTTTCTCATGGTGTTATGTATCTTGATATTTATGGAGTAAATGTAGCACTCGCTTGAATTGTTTTAAAAAAAAAAAAAGACTCTGATTTTATTTAAAAGCAAAGTTATTAGAAAAGGGGTGTTACAACCTTCCCGTCCTTCTTCGGAACCGGGACAATATTGGCAACCCACTGTGGGTATTTGGCCACCGCTAGGAATCCGGCGTCAAACTGCCTTTTTACCTCATCCCTAATCTTTAGGGACATCTCAGGCTTCATCCTTCTAAGTTTCTGCTTCACAGGTGGGCATTCAGGTTTGACTGGAAACTTATGCATCACAATGTCAGTATCCAACCCAGGCATATCTTGGTAGGACCATGCAAACACATCCATATAATCGTGCAACAGCTGAACCAACTTCATGCGATCCTCGTCATTCATGGCGGTACCCACTTTGACCTCTTTCTTGCTCTCGGCTGTACCCAAGTTGATCATTTTGGTAGATTCTCCGTGTGGCTGAATTACCCTTTCTTCCTGTTTCATTAACCTCATGAGTTCTGGAGGAGCTTCCCAGTCTTCCTCAACATCCCCCTCAGCTTGATTAATAGGGTGATCAAAGTCAAAATATGGACTGTTGGCACTGTTATTTTGGGAGACAATTGCTGTGGATCTGCATTTTGCCGAAGCGAAAAAGCAGAATGAAAGGCGAGACAAGCAAGCAAACAATAATAAAGCGAGGAAAAGGCACATGAAATGAAAAGGATTGATTTTTATTGATTGAAATTCAAAAACAACGTTTTTATTAATGATGATGATTCTGAAAATAAAAACATGCTCGCCCCTAACAATTTGTTCTATGGCCTTGGGCAGAGCCACAGGGTTGCATTACAAATGATTACTTTAAATTAAAAGTCACAGGAAGATCAGCAGCCTTCCAATTCTTTAATTTTTCTCCGGCACCGCAGCGTCGAACCAAACTTGCACCACCCTCTTCGGACTCAGAACCATCCTTGATGGCAGCAACTTGATTGGGATCCAACAAACCAGCACTCACAAAACTTTGACTGATGTCGTAAATTGGAATCCTCTGGGGCCATGGATCCTGGCCTTTGGACTTGGCCAACCATCTGCCCCTTCGTTCATCTGCCATTTTTCTTCTTTCTTCCTCACCTGGGGTGTATCCCAGCCCGCAACGGTCCTTGTTTTCCTTCAGTTGAATGGGAGCTAGAATTCCCTGACCAAACTTTCCCAAACCAGATCCAACCTTATATCCTTGGGCTAACATGATCTTAGCAACCATCTCCTCCTCCTTGGTCCTCTCAAATACTACATTGGCGATCTCCAAAGACTGAAAGGCTGTTTCCAAAGACTCTTCGACAGCTTCCACATATTTGAACTCTGAGGGCTTATTAACCAGAGTCTCTTCCTCACCAAATACTACCACGACCTGGCCGTTAACCACGAATTTGACCCGCTGGTGTAAAGAAGAAGGGATTGCTCCAGCCATATGGATCCATGGTCGGCCCAGCAAACAACTGTATGAGGACGTAATATCCATGATTTGGAAATTGATGTAGAAAACTTCGGGACCAATCTGGATGGGAAATTCCATTTCCCCCAGAACTTCCTTTTTGGACCCATCAAAGGCCCGCACCAGTGTCGAACTCGGCTTCATGTAGGAGCAATCAACGTCTAACTTATCCATAGTTGACTTCGGCATCACGTTCAATGAAGACCCATTGTCAATTAGTACTCTAGCCAGCACATAGTCTCCACACTTTACCGAGATGTGCAGAGCTTGATTGTGCTCTTTTCCACTTGAAGGCAACTCATCATCGGCAAATGTTAGGTGATTTGCAGCCACTATATTCCCCACAATCCCATCAAACTGATTCACTGAGATATCCTCTGCAACATGAGCCTCGTTGAGCACCTTCATCAAAGCTGTTCTGTGTGCTTCCGAGCTAAGCAACAATGATAGCATGGATATCTTGGATGGAGTTTGCTTTAACTGATCAACCACTCGATAATCACTTTGCCGGATGATCTTTAAGAATTCATCTGCTTCTTTTTCCGTCACTTTCTCTTGAGCAACCTCTGGCTCTTTTCCTTTTTCCTTACGGCCCCTCTGTTCGGCCTCCTTGGAAGTTTCAGCTCGGAGAGTCTCAGGAGCATATACTCTTCCGCTTCTTGTGATCCCACTTGATCCCCCTATGTTGGTTACGATAGGAGCACTTGGGGAGCATTCGACTGTAGATAGTGCAGTGTACTTCCATGGAACTGCCTTGTCCGACTTATAGGGAAAAGGAGCCGGAACTTCGATCACTATTGGTTGGGCGTTTGCCCGCACCAATCTGGGATTGTAATTGTAAGGAATTTCGACAGGTCTTCTGGGTCCTCTACTTTTATCAGAATGTAGAGTCAACACTTCTTCTTTAACATCATGGGTTCCTATCTGGACCACACACCGATCCATCAGGTCCTACAGGATCATCTCAAAGCTTTCACAATTCCCCACGCACATGGAGTCAGCACACCCCTCTTCATGGCAACACCCCTTCTTAACCACCTCGACATGGCATAACTCAGAGTAGATAACACCTAACGGGGTCTTGATCTTCTGCACATCCTTTACCAATCGCCCAACGAAACTTTCTATAGCATTGGTAGCTGGCCTCTGATGACCTGGTAATGGATTAGTTGTTGTATTCGGGCTGCTCTGCTTGAACGAGATCCACCCAGCATCTATTAGGTCTTGCACCAAGCTTGAAGGCTTTACATTCCTCCACAGTATGACCGACCGCGTTTTCGTGGAAACTGCAGGTAGCATTAGCGTTGTAACCTCTAGGAAATGGTGGCTGCAGGGCCTTCATTGGCCGGGTGTTGATCAAGTTCTTGGAAGTCAAGTGATCAAACAATTCAGTGTATGTCATTGGTATTGGATCAAAACTGGTCCGTTTCTTGTACTGATAACCCTGAGCCCTGTGACTGTCACTGCTTTGCTGGGATGGCACAGGAGCAGAAAATGGAACCGTTTGTGGTGGAGGGGTACCAAAGGATGAACTTCCTCCAGAGATTACATTTGTTTCCCCTTCCTTCTTCCTCGAGAAATGGGAGTGAGGCTTCTTCGGATTGCTTGAACCACCAGAGCTTCCTGCATTACTGAGGTGATTCGAAATCTTCCCACTTCGGAGACCATGCTCAAGTCTTTCCCCGAAGACTATCATATCGGAGAAGCTAGTTGAAACACTTGTAATCAGCCGGTCATAGTAAATTGCTGGCAGAGTTTCCAAGAACGTGTACACCATTTCTTTTTCAGTTAAAGGAGGTTGGACCTGGGCGGCTAGGCTTCGCCATTTCTGGGCATATTCTTTGAAAGTCTCCCTTTCGCCCTTACTCATGTGTTGCAATTGCGACCTGTTCGGAGCCATGTCCATGTTATACTTATATTGTCTCATGAATGCTTCGCACAAATCTTTCCAACAACGAATTTCAGAGGATTGCAGTTTCATGTACCAATCTAGAGGAGCTCCAGCCAAACTGTTTTGAAAGCAGTAAATCAGCAGTTTGTCATTATTGGCGTAAGGACCCATTTTTCGGATAAACATCGTAATATGGCTCTCCGGACAGCCTGTTCCTCTGTATTTGTCCACTTCGGGAGCTTTGAACTTTGGTGGCAAAACCAAATCTGGGACTAAACACAGCTCACGAGCTTCCTTGGCTCTGACACCAACACCCTCCATTGCCTTTATTCTTTCTTCAAGTGCACGAATCGGGTCATTTGGCTGTGATCCCTCAAACATATGTCCTTGGGGGTGACTCCCCATACTGTAATAATACCCTCCAGGCTGAGGAACATTGTGAGGGTGTGCTGCAAGCCCCGGAGTAGGACTGAGCATAGCATGAGGACTAGGAGCTTGGATCTGCGGTCCTCCGGCAGCTCCCGCGGACACGGCGGCAGTGACCTGCTTAGGCGCAACCATACTGACGGGGATAGGTCCAGCAGTTTGCGGCATGTACTCAGTAGGCATACCCCAAAGATATCTTTGTGAAGTGTATTGATTCGGCCCATTCATTCCTGAAGCAAAGACGGGAGGACTGACCCCGGATCCCGGAGGAACTGTGGCTGATATTGGGGGAGGAACGAAAGAAATGACACCATCTGGACCCACGACGGCGGCACCTTCAGCAGCTGTCCCACTCTTTAAACTTTGCAGCATGACCATCATCTCATGCATCTGGGCCTCCATTGCCCCAACCTTATCCTTAAGCACTTGGTTCTCCTGAGCCAGCTGCTCAGGATTCAGAATTTGCACGCCCAAATCTTCATGTTCTGGATTACTTTCAGTTTCAATCTCTAGATGCCCTTGAGGATCAGCCATCAGCCTTGCTTGTAATCGGGTGAAGTATCGGTGGTGGTGAACCAGCTTGCCTCTTGTTTCTGTTGGTAGAACATTTTTATGAGTATAAGTATGAATGCGTAAATGAATGCAATGCATATGCACATGGTCTTATATTATTTTTGTGTTTAGCGCCAGGAATCGTGAGATAACTCGCTCTTGTCATAAGAAAACATCGAAACATTTTAAGAGCGTGACGAACATTGGGATCAACAAGCGAGATAAGCATACTTCATTCAAACATCATTTCTTTAACCATCCCAAGAGAAGAACAAAATACAATACCCTTAAATGCAATACAACGCTTTGAAAAGAAAAACACAACATTCTTTAAGAAAAGAAAAATTACAATTTCCTAGTGAACATTCTAAAAAAAAATTTAAATCTTAAAAACCTATTGCCTTCATCTTCTCTTGGTTCCTCTTCTTTTTGCTAGCTGCAGCAGCTTCTCTTGCCCTTTCCATGAGTTCTTCAGTCAAAGACCTGCAGTACTCCACAAATTCATATACTCGCACCGGAGTGTTGTAAGGCAGCATCTCAGCTTCCGCCTTTCTCAACCTCTTGGGAACATCCCTCACCGCCTGGTTAGCCAACCATGCCAATTTGGAGAACTTGTTCTTCCACTTTTGAATTTCTGCCCTCATTTCAACTATGATCTCTTGCTTTTCAATCCTACCCATTAGCTCGAGAAGACGGTATTCCCAGTACTGACTCTCCTCTCTTACATGTCGGTAAGCATCACTGATGCACCTCAGATTCCTCCTTAGCTCATCTGAATTCTCTTGCTCCATCCTTAAAGCCTACTGATACTCTCTAAGGATGTTTACAATGGCATCTCTATCTTGTCTGATGCACCCTATTTGACTTTCAAGCTCACACGTCGTAGACTGAGACCTTTTCTTGAATTCCTCTAGTGATTCCTTTGTAGCTCTCTCACTTTGCGCAGACTCCTTGAACAACTTCCGCCATTCATTTGTTCTAACCATGGCCTCACCCACCTTGGCATTCGATCTTTTCAACTCATCCTTGGCACTTTTCAGGTATTCCTTCATTTTTTGATTACTTTCCTCTTCTTTCTTAAGCTTCTTGCTGCTTTCTTTGAGAGCTTCGGCCTTGCGTTCGTTCTCGCTCTCTAACTTTCTCTTCTCAGAAATTACTTTCCCCAACTTATCTTGTAAGGCTTTCTTTTCTTCTTCTACCTTGAACAAAGCAGACTTGACCTCACTTAGTTCTTTGAGACTTGGAACGTGAAGCTCTGGGACTTCTTTCCCAACTGACGATGAATTCTGACGAGGCGGGCCAACATTTTGAATTCTTTGGTGAAGCCATTGGTAGAAAGTAACATCACCCGTTTTCTTTGTGATCTCCACTTTATCCTTGTAAACTACACCCTCCCAAGCCTTTGAAATTTTCTGAAGCAAACCTTGGTTCTTTGAATCTTCCTTATCGAGGAAAATTGGGGCCAACATGTCTTCAGTGGGTGCATTCTTCATAGGATACCCAAGCTGTCTGATGGTGAGAGAAGGATTGTAATTGATGTAGCCTTGGGTTCCCATTAAGGGCACATTCTGGAAATTGCCACACCGGAACAGTATTGAAGGCCTATCTTTCCAACACGGATGATTGAACCAACAGACTTTGAGAGCACTGAGATTCTCTAAAGTGTGCACCCATTCTTGTGCACATCTGGCTTCTACATCACAACACAGGGCATATTCTACTAAGTCCGCAGCTTTCGTCTTATGAGTGACAACGTGGTTAAGGAACCAGGTGTAGAGAACATGGAAAGAGCAAGCAACCTTCTTCTTTCCTAACACACGGTGATGAGTGAAGGAATAGTAGGTATCTGCAAGGATTGCTGGTACAGGGTTAATCGGATTTTCTTTACTTATGAATGCTAGAAAAAGCCCAATAGCGGTCTCATCAATGAACTTCTCGACCTGAGGGAAAAGGACGATCCCGAAAATAGTTAGGGCTAACAGCTGCTTGAAAGGACCCCACTTCTTATACTGGGCATAAAACCTCAATAAACCTTCGAAATAACTTAGCGGGAAACCCTTGATACGGTTCTTCTTTTCCTTATGAAGCCCTAATTCCTTCACACTAACTTGCAACAACAAAGAGAATCTCTGGTCTGAATACCGATGTTTCTGATATTGGTAAGGTGTTAACTCTGATTTCGAGAACCCCAGAATCTGTTCATACTCCTCGAGAGTTGGTGATAACTGAAAGTCTTTGAAGAGAAAACATCGAATGTCCGGATCATAGAATCGGCTGAGGGCCATAATAGCACTCTCTTGGACATCTAATTGTAACAATCTGAGGAGGTTACCATAAGCCTTCCCAAATAGATCCCTCTCTTCTGGCTCCATCAAGGAAACAAACTCTTTCAAACCCTCTACATCTATTCTCCTGACAACCGGGAACCTCGAATTAAGTACAATCTCGCTTCTTGATCCCATATTGCTTTATCTTTCCCGCCTAAAACAAGATTCCAAGTTACTTTACAATCCCGGCAAACAACTTAGATGCGTGACGAATGAGTTTCAAAATTGGTTTTTTTTTTTAATGCAAATGATGCAAATGACGTAATGATGCAGTGATGCCACGATGCATGATGTGATGATGCTTCTTTTCGCGTTTTTACAGAAAGAGGATATTTACAGGTGGTGATTTTTGAAAATTTTCACACTATATACCACCTCATATAGGCATTTTATTGAAAAGGAAAAGCACATCTTTTTTTGATTTTCGAAAATTCTGAGGGAAAATTGATTGAACTGAATGCACGATGCAGCACACAATTTGGAAAGCCCTTGTGACCTAAAATGGGGTAGAACCTATGATCTAAGACACTTTAGGGATAATCTTCTCATGTAGCTCTATTCACACCCTCACAAAGGTCATCAGAGCCACAGTCTCTTTCACGAAATTCCTTGTAAATGCAGCAAACTGCTAGATACAAGGTATCATGGAAGAGCACAACTCTGATTGAAACTTTCGCGAGTAGCCAAACGGACAAAGGTCCTGATGGGCTCCCACTACTCGAATCCACTCATCCTAAGATGCCCTAACAGACCTGGGTTATGGTCTCTTTCTCTAATCATAGAATCTCGGGGTACAAGTGTGTGTGTGCGAAGGGCATTTCCTCAAAACTACGCCACCTGCAAATGAAAATCCAAACAGTCCAGATAATAGCATGTCGTCTACCCTAGGGTTCAATATCATTCAAATACAACTAGCCTAGGGTACCAACAACAAACACATTATTTATTTCAGAAAGGGAGCTGAGAAGAAGGGAACATGGGGATTGGAAGAATGCATGGGCATAAGCGATAAAAGAAAGGGAATAAAAGATGAGACAGGGAATCATAGAAGAACACAAATGCATACGCCTACAATCAATGATAAGAAAGAAAGGCAAACAAGGTTTTAATCAAATCAACAATACATTAAACCACACATTTTAATTAGTTAGGCTTGACCCTAGTCTTTTAAAAAGTGTCCCCAGTGAAGTCGCCAGCTGTTGCACCCCGAAAAATCCCGGTTTGGGTTTCTCAATGTACAACGTGGAAAAAATTTGAAGCCGCCACCAATATTTTAATTTTAAGACCAAAACATTGAAAAAAGGTCTTTTGGACAAGTCGGATGGTCTTTTGAAAACTAGAGCTATAGGTTCGGGGGTCGATTATGTGCGAGGAAGGTGTTAGCACCGCGCACGTCCTTTCTACTGAAAGGGAACCTCTAATTAAAAGTGTGGTTTTAACGTTTGATTTGAAAAATACCTAGATTTGCCTATTTATTTCTTGTTTGAAGATAAATGAGAAAACTTAATGAAATTTTATTGTTGGTGAGAAAAGGGGGAAAAAGAAAGAGTTTTAGAAAAAGTGCTTGACGGGACATGGCCCGCTCCTACGTATCTCCAGGTGCGATGGAGAATTCAAAGCTACGTAGTTCTTGGGTTATCTTTGAAAATCAGGACAAAACAAAGATTTTTTAAGAGTGTGCTTGACGGGACAGGACCCCGCTTCTACGTACCCTCACTGGAAGAGGGATCAAAGCTACGTAGTTCTCGGTTGTTATCTTTTGAAAAGTTTTTGTTTTTTATCTTTTTTGGTGAGTTTTTGAAATAGGACGAGCATTAGTAAATGATTAAACTAGCAGAGGCTATGATGAATCACTACTAAATACTCAAAAAAGAGAGTTGTACCGCTAGTCAAACGAACAAAGGTTCTGATGGACTATTGATAACAACTCGTTTTTATTATCTTTTTTGAAAGTGATTTTCGAAAGAGATTGATTTGCACGATGATCAAACTAACAAAGGTTATGATGGATCATCGTTTATTATTCTTATAAGAAAAGGACATTGCCACTAATAGCTAAACGAACAAAGGCTCTGATGAGCTACTAGCGACAATGGGTTTGAAAATGATTCTTTTTGTTTGTTTTATGGAAATGATTTTTTATGGTTGCGAAAAAGATTTTTATTTGTTGCGCTTGACGAGAACGTGACTCGCTCCTACGTATCCCAAATGGGAATCAAAGCGACGTAGTTCTAACGAAAATGTTTTTTGAAAAGGGTTTGGAAGGGGAAGAGTTTTCATAATGATCAAGCAAGCAAAGGCTTTGAGTGATCATTACTAATAACCCTTGATGGCGTTCATGACAATCAAACAAGCTAAGGCTTTGAGTGATAGTCACTAATAACTCGCATTAAATGGAAAAGAGTTTGAAAGATTTTTGGAAAAAGGGTGAAGTTATTATCAATGATTGGTTACAAAGTTCAAGCACATTCAATGATCACGGAATCATGCATATGTTGAACATTAATTAAGACTAAACATGCCAATATGATCAAAAGATCCACTTATCAAGGATGCAAGATAAAGTTCTCAAAGCAAATGTGTGTGTGTAGGAAGGGGTGTATTTACCCTAATGACACTATGCTACAACATGCATGTAGACTTACGTCTTCATTAGGAGGTCATACACATGGATGGAATGGCATATAATTGAATCAAGACATTTAAAATGCATCAAAAACAAGCAAGCAATTGGTCATAGGCATAGAATGATCTTAATTAAACTAAGGAACATATGAGCAATGATTTCTCAATAACATGAACAAAAGGGGAAATTGCATCAAGGCCAAGGTAAGCCTATCCTTTGCATTCATGAATAAGTGCGCAAAGTCTATTAACACAATCAAAGAGGAGGGAGCATCAAGGTTTTGGGTAACCTATCCTTTGCAATACCCCATGTGTAACGCCCCAAAATAATTTAATTAATTATTTAATTAAGTTATTTAAGGCTTACAATATTTATTTAATTTAATTAAATAATTCAAGGTTTAATTATTTTATTTTGTTTATTAGGAGGTGTTGTCACTAATTAAATGGTGCGAGCAAGGGTCCGTGATCCACAATTAGGCCCGTGGCCCATTACCTAGTCAAGTAATTCGACTCTCAAGGGGTCTTAGAAGCTAGTTTTCATTTGGACTCAAGTGGGGAAAAAGAAAGAAAAGTAACGTAAGAGAGAGTGAGAAGAGAAGAGTTGCGAAGGAGAGAGGAGAAGAAGAAGAGAGGGCGAAGCACATAGAGAAGAGGAGGAGGCTCGTGGTGGCTTGCAATTTTTCCTTGGAGCTTGGCTAGCAATTCGACTTCCATAAGGTTAGGGGGTCCTCTTTTTGTTCTTAATAGATATGCGAATTGGATGCTTAGGGTTAGGGTTCTAGGAATAATTCCCATGAATGAATTGTGATGTTGATAAGTAAATTATAATGAAGAAATGCGTGATTGTTGAATTATTATGTTGAGAATTGTATGATTGATGCTTGAGTTGTGGCTATTGCGAATTGGATGCCCTATGTTTGATCATATGTCTCATTGGTGCTTGCTTGGTGAAATTGGGGATCATGGTGTCACTTTAATAATATATATATATAGGAGTGTTTTGGTAATTTTAGTTGGTGATTGAAAGTGGAAAAAAAAAATTCTGTTTGGAAGCCCCTAGGCGCCTTGGGCGCCATATACATGTTGCTGAATTTTTCTGTTTTGCGCCATAGTCATGGGCGCCAAGTGCCCAGCAGTGTGCTGTGCCAGTTTCCAAAATTCTGTTGCCTGTGTTGCCATTCTGTGTCACTGTGTTGCTGTGCCTGTTGCCTGTGTTGCCATTCTGTGCCACTTTGCTGCCAGTTTTGGCGCTTGTTGCTTGAGTCATGGGCGCCAAGGGCCCCAATGTCTTGGTGATAGTTTTGTAAAAATTGTTTTCAGGTTTTCATATTCAGGTAAAATGGCTCATGAAAAATGATTTTGGGCAACAAAAGAGTTGAGTTGCGTATTTTCACTAGGTGCCTAGTGCATGGGCGCCAAAAATGATGTTCTGTTTTTGATGAAATTTTAATTTGGTTTTCATGTTCTGAGCATTTGGCTCGTGTAAAATCAATTTCGAAGGAAAATAAATTTTGTTGCATGTTGGCCTTAGGTGCCTAGTGCCTGGGCGCCGTATTGCTGTGCTGGGCGCCTAGCGCCTGTGCGCTGTTGTTCCCCTGGGCGCCAAGCGCCCATGCGCCTGTGCGCGTGTTGTTCCTGGGCGCCAAGCGCCTAGCGCCTGTGCGCGTGTTGTTCCTGGGCGCCAAGCGCCTATGCGCCTGTGCGTGTTGCCTCTCCTGGGCGCCAGCGCCCATGCGCCAAGTTTTTTGTGTTGCTCCTGGGCGCCCAGCGCCCTGCGCCAAGTTCTGTGTTGCCCCTGGGCGCCCAGCGCCCATGCGCCAGTTTCCTGGATGTCTAAATATTTTTCCTATTTTGTTTTTAACGTAACTTTTGACTCGGTTATCCAAATTTAACGGTTCAAAATGCGTTTCGAAGCTAATTTCAGTGTCTATCCAATGGTCTCAATTTTATGCAAAAATAAATTATTTTACTGGTGTTTCTGGGCAGATGGTGTTCAAGTGTCCAAATGACTATTTTTACCCACTTTCCCTATGTCGTGTCAATGTCCTAAGTTGGTCTATTTGAATTGGTGTTGGTGTGGGTGGTGAGCTGAATTGGTGAGTGATGATGAGGTGAGATTGGTGAGCAGAGGCTTCGGCCTAATTTTAATTTGGTGAGTTAATTAATGCACTATGGTGAGATTAGAATTTAGAATGGTGAATTGATTGATTTGTGGTGTGTTGTGATGCATTCTCCATAACACCTCATGAAGCATGTGCATTATTGGTGAGCAGAGGCTACGGCCTAATTTTATTTGGTGAGCAGAGGCTACGGCCTATTTGTATTTGGTGACGGATCCGCCATGCATGTACCCGTGGAGTTTGGGTTGCATTACATGCATAATCATATATTGTGTAGTGCTGTTTGGAAATAGAATGTTGATGTGGTTATTCCATTGTTGTGAATTGGTGTGCCTGGTTTCCTTCTTCCTATGCATTGCTTAATTCCCGTATGTTATTAATTATGAAAAGAGACTCACCCTACTGCCTTTATGTTGCTTCTTATGTCGGCAACGTGCAGGTAATAACGAGTGAAGGATTCCTTTATGCCTTCGTCTGGTAGGAAGTGTCACGCTCTGATACGTAGCACCAGGGGGGGGTGTCCTATGTTTATGCAATATTTTTCCTAAACTGTTAGATTTGATTGGTGATGTGTTGGTTTTAAATTTTAGAACTCATATTTATTCCGCTGCTGATGGTGATTGGATTTTAGTTGATGCGAACTAAACATTTTTCTCATGGTGTTATGTATCTTGATATTTATGGAGTAAATGTAGCACTCGCTTGAATTGTTTTCAAAAAAAAAAAAAAAAGAGACTCTGATTTCATTTAAAAGCAAAGTTATTAGAAAAGGGGTGTTACACCATGGACCTTAAACCATAAACCTAACTATCTCATCTTTTATTCATTAAGAAGTTAAAAGGGGAAGGTTGAATCATCTAAAACCATCTTCACCACTTAGAACATGATGCACTAGGCATAAGTGGGAATCATATGATTCATCATCAACAATGGACAATAATATACAAGAATAAGTAAATAAACACTAAAGCTAAGTTGAATCACATAGAGCAATCCTCTCACTTTGAGAAAAGTGCACTAGGCACTAGTGGGAATCAACTTGCCTATCATCAACAATGAACAATAAGCAAATTAAAATGCAAAGATTAACTAAACACACAAGTAAGTTGAATCACCTAGAGCAATCCTCCCACTTTGAGCAAAGTGCACTAGGCACTAGTGGGAATCAACTTGTCTATCATCAACAATGAACAATAAGCAAATAAAAATGCAATAATTAACTAAACACACAAATAAGTTGAATCACCTAGAGCAATCCTCCCACTTTGAGCAAAGTGCACTAGGCACTAGTGGGAATCAACTTACCTATCATCAACAATTTTCAACAAGCAAATTAAGAAACAAAAATGAATGGACACATAAACTAAATTGAGTCATTTCTAGCAATCTTCACCACTTAGGTCAAGGTGCACTAGGCACTAGTGGGAATCATATTGCTAAATCATCACACAACAAAAGTAACATTTAACACTAAAAATGAAATGCTAATAACAAGATTAAACATCACTAAACAAAGAACAACAACAAAATCAACTTGGAAATATTTTTAGATCTATAAGCATGTGAACCAAAGGAAACATAGATCCACATTTTATTTAATAAAGAAAGCAACAAAATTAACACAAAGCAACATAGATTTATTTTTTTTGCAAAGATTTATATGATTAAGTAAGGAATCACAACAAAATCATATCAACCCTAATTTTTTCATGATATGCGAAAATGCTAGAGCCCATAGACAACAATTTATTAATGAAATCTAGTGCATAATATGTAAGGATGCAAGAATAACTCCTTCAAGGCCAAGGACCCATCTCAAACACCCAAAGCTCCCTAAGTCTTTGTCAAAATGTTTGAAATGGATCATCAAAGCAAACAACAATCAAGAAGGAGTTTGGAGCAGAGGAGAAATTATGCAAGAAAATTAAATATGAGGTGCAAAGCTTCAAGGATTACCTCAAAGCTACAATGAAATGGAGAAGGGGATGATAAGCTCAAAAACTATTAGCCCTTAGCAATTTGATGATGCAACCTTGAAGAGAATGGAAGGAAAGATGGTGATCTAACAAGAAAATGGAGGATTGGTGGTTGATTTTTGAAGAAAATATATGGAAGAGGGGAGGGAAGGGGGACGGTTTTGATGAGGGAGGAGAGGGGGAGGAGGTGCTTTTGGTGTGCTAGGGTTTTTGTGTAGGAGAATGAGAGGCAAATGAGAAGCAAAAAGTGATCCCCTTAGGTGTGGGAATGAGGGAGTATTTATAGGATGAAATTAGGTCTAAGGGTAGTTTAGTCTTTGTGCTTTTAATGTGCTCTAGGATTGAGTTTTGATTTTGGATGGAGGGTTGAGATCACTTATCACAAGGATTGAGGGTGGAGAGAAAACACAAAATGTGAGAGTGAGAGAGTGGGGGGCGAAATTTAGAAGGAAAAAAAAGGGAAAAGAAAAAAAGAATTTCTTATTTTGGAAGAGATATTTTATGTGAGGTAGGGTAAAGGGTATTTTAGAGAAGAATTGTTACCAAAGAGGGAATTTTGGGTTTTCTTATGGATAGGTTAGTGTGAGTGAGTGGAGTAATTTACCAAAGAGGGTATAATGGAAGAGTGTGGAAGAAATTGGAGAGAGAGAGAGAGAGAGAATTCGTAGGTGGGGGGATAAGGAGAAAAAAAACTTGTTTTTTTGGTCTTTTTGTCTTATTGAAGACACTTCCCTTTTTTGTTTTTGAAATTGAAATTTTTGGGCATGGGAAATAATGGGAATGCAACTATTGAAAATGTGTTACATGCTTTTGGGCACCATAAAATATTCCCTCTAGTCACCTATGACAATAAAAATTGTCACTTAAAAATTGAGGAATATTTAATGGTCCCTTTTTATTTTTCTATGCACTAAAAATGAAAAAATACACTTTTAATTATTTTGACTAGGGTTTTCTTCCTAAAAAATTGTACAAAAATTATCCTTGATAGAATAAAAATGTACTTTTTGAGGACGTGCATTTTTGGCGAGAAAATCATCCTTTTGCGAAAAATGACCAAAATGCCCTTTTTGACCCTAAAACCCTAATCTGCCTAAAAAGTGCATTCCAATCCTAAAAATGATTTTAAAGACCTTGGAATGACTTCTAGGACCCAAGATGCAATGCATGATGCTCTTCATTCTTTCAATTTATTTATTTATTATTTTTTTGTGGAAAATTAGGGTTTTGACCTAAGCCGGACAAAATTGGGGTATGACAACCGTGTAATCTTTACTTTGTTGTATTCCTTTTGCTTTATCTAATATATGAACATCTTTACTTTTGTTTATATATGCCTTATAATGCCTAGTATGAACTAAACTTCTTTAGTTGGAATGCCTTAAACTTTGTAATGAACTTCTAAATGGTTATTATGTTATATTGATGCGTACAATTTAGTTCTTGTGTTATAATTCTTTCAAACTTATTTTGCGGTTGATCACTTAGAATAAGTAGGGTCATAAATACAGACATGGTTTATGATTTGAACTCAAGAACTAATATGAATGAGAGTTTTAATTAAAGGAAACTTTGTTAAAATCCATGCTAAAACCTAGACATAGGATAGTATAGTCCATAAGGTGATATTGTGGGTACTTCATATACAGGGGTGAAATTATTTAGAGCTTAGATATAAGACTTGTAATGAAACCCTGAGGTTTTGCTGAAAAGCACGCATCAATTGCTACAACATCCATTGTAAGAGCACCTAGTGCTCCAGCACCTAGTGCTTCAGCACCAAGTGCTCCAGCACCTAATGCTCCAGCATCATGTGCTTCAGCATCATATATAACATAATGCTATCAAAAGTGATTTACTTAGTAAAATGCATTCCAACTATCTTTCTCACTTGATTTTAAAACTTATCTTATTTAGCTTGTTTACTTTCTGTATCATCCAATATCATTGTTTGTTACTTGGTTATCCATCACTAAATCCAACTATCAACTAAACCTTAGAAATTAATCCAATCCCTGTGGGTACGTTCTCTACTTTCTATTATATTACTTGTTAAAGACTGTGTACACTTGCACAATACCTTTTCGGCACAACAAAAAATTTTATTGATTAGCTTTATAATAATTTAGTGATTAAATTACTCTGGTATTTTGTTTCTGAGAATGCTACGGCACTAGATGTCATAGCATATGCACAGGATCAAATCACCAGAATACAAATTAGATCCTAAGATAGAAAGAAGATTTAGACGGTTGAGAAAACTTCAAAAACAAAGACTCAGAGGCAATGGTAGACTCACAATGACTGAAGAAGGTGAAGGTTGTGCTTAAGGCTCAGGAAGGGGCTCAGGAAGAGGTTCTTTAGAAGGTGGCAGAGGTTCAGTACATGGCTTAGGTAGGGGACATCCAGGGTCACATCATGATACTGAAGATGAACACAGGCAGCAATTCATCAACATGGGACCTATAGGTATGATAAACGATAGGGATAGACCAAGGAGAGACTATGCTATGTTTGATCCTCAAAACATGCAAACTAGCATAGTCAGGCCTCACATAAATGCAACACATTTTGAATTTAAACCCATGATGTTCCAAATGCTTCAAACAGTGGGACAATTTGGTGGTTCTCCTCATGAAGCCCCTCATTTACATTTAAGACAATTTTTGGAAGTATGTAGTAGTTTCATCATTCCAGGTGTTTCAGAAAATGCTTTTAGATTGAAACTTTTTCCATATTCCTTAAAAGATAGAACTAAGGCTTGGTTAAACTCTTTGGAACCTAACTCTATCACTAATTGGAATGATTTGGCTGAAAAAATTTTGGCAAAATATTTTCCACCCATTAAAAATGCCTGATAAACTCCAATTTAGTACATTTTTAGAGATACTTTTGGATCATTTTTAGAGCAATTATTACTAATAATATATATCATTGACTTAATCTGCTCTTTATTTTACAGAAAAAAAATAATATAAAAAATGATAATATTCCAATTTAAAGCCATATATATATATATATATATACATATATATATTCGGCTTGCATTACAATTGAAGGGCCGGCTATAAAAAGAAAGGCTACATGGCCCAAGTGGAATTAAAAAGAATGGCCCATGGTCAATTGAAATTGAAGAAAGAGTGAAAAAAGCAGCAGCACACATGATTCAAGGAAACCTAGGCAAGCATTATAAATAGACGGCAACAAGTTTTTGACACCGTTGCTGGGGATTAATTTAGCAATATTAAATGAAAAAAGATTTTTATTGCTTTAGACTTTTTTTATGCACTAGTTTTAATTTTTTTATTTATCTTATTGAAAAAAAATACAATAAAAGAGGTACTATTACTTTCCCAAGAGACCGCTGCAGTTCACTTTTTTGCAGATAAAAGTTTAAATCATGGTTAAAACTCTTGGAGACTACATTAGAGAGGCAGAGACACAAAGAAATTTAGAGAAGTCATATTGGTATATGTCTCAATGCCAGATTCAAATTTCTCCTACTCCTTATGAACCTTATTCAAACTATTGGGATGACTATGAGCCACCTCCTTATTTCTCCCACCGGGATAATTATGAGTCACTACAAGAGCAAGGGCAAGAGGAGGAAAAGTCGGATGTCAATGAGGTCTTGACCAAATTTATGCAGCAGACAAATGAAAAATTTGAATGCTTGGAGAATCAATTGTCAAAGATTATTGATATGGTAGCAACTCAGTTGGCTCAAGAAACTCTTTATTCACAAACTAAGTCTACCCAAAATAAAGAACCTGAGCAATACAAAGAAAGTATTCCTACGAGAGATGAAGTTGTCTCCATGGAATATAATTTGGAGGAAGAAGCTCTCAAGAAAGATGAGGAGACTCCTACTGAAGGGAGTCAAATCAAAATAGTAGCTCCTACTGAAGGGAGTCATATTGAAACAAAAGATCCTACTAAAGGGAGCATTTGTGAGGACTGTGAGAAAGATCTCATGGTTCTAGATTTGGAGAAAGAGGAGAAAGCGCCCATTTTTGGGCAAATTGTTTTAACCATTGGTGATGCTGTGATTGAGGTTCACCGGGGAAAGGTAACTTTGAGGAGTGGTAAAGAAGATGATGTTATTAAAGCTTTAAATTCCAATGAAATTTTCTCTTCTTTAACTTCTCCTTATTTTGATGATATGGTCGAAACTAACATTTTTAGTGAATTAAAGATGCAGGACCTTTTGGAAAAAAATCTTATTTTGCAGGATCCTAGCATAGTAGTGGATGGAGATAAAATAAAAATTTCACAATCCTATGAAGTTCATCCACCACGTGGAAAAAGAAAGAACAATGTCAACCACATTGTTAGAAAACGAAGAAGGTGCACAGCGTTAGATGTAAAATTTGCTCTTGGAGAGCCCCCTGATTGAGCACCAACCATCGTCAGGCTCATGACGTTAAACAAGCGCTTCGCAGGAGGCAACCTGTGTTTTCTTTTCATTTATTTTTATTTTACTTTTATTTTTGTTTTGTTTTTAGGAATAAGCTCAGATTGCAAGCTCTCTCTGGAAAGTCACTCTTACTCTCTCTCTCTCTCTCTCTCTCTTTCATTTATTTCCTTTTGTTTCTATTTGATCATTTTGCATTGAGGACCATGCTTCATGCTAGTGTGGGGGAGGAGAGTATATTTTGTCACTTGGTCTCTATTAATGCACATACCCACTAAATATGTTGATAACATTTTTTCTGGCTTGTTTTGCATGAATTATGCTTAAATTGGAAAAAACGGAGATTATGCCTTTTTGGGACCCCATAATTGATTCATTTGACAAACTTGTGCTTAATTGTAACTGTGGGGTTGTCCTTAGGAAGCTGATAATTAGCATTTGTGCATGTTGAGTACTTTTTGTGAACTAGCTTCTAAATGTGAGAATTGAGCCTTCATAAGGGGATTGGTACTAAATCAAAAAAATTTACCCCTTTTCTTTCTATGAGTGTGTTTCCCAATTTGCTACATTCTAGAATTTGTTTTTTGGCCATTTCAAGACGAAAATTGATTTGCATCATGTAAAAAGATTTGGGGAATTTAGGTATTTTCCTGGCCTCTGAGTTGTTTGTTGAATTTATCCCTTAGTTGCCCCATTTAAGCTTATTTGTTATATTTTTTCTTTGGTACCCAGATAGAATTTTTCTTTTTTTTTTTGTGTTTGTGGTAACCATTTGGAATTAAATGTGGAGTAACTTTTGAAAATTACAATTTTGTCCTATACTTTTAGTTGTCTATCTTGTCAGGATGAAAAAAAAAACAAAAAAAAAAAATAGGAGTTTTCATGTACTTACCTTTTCCTCCTAAAAAAATGGAACGCAAGAAGGAGGAAAAGACACATCAAAAGAATGAAAGAGCCAAAGGGCAAATCAAAAAAAAACAACAAAAGAGTCTACTCAAGAGAAAGAGCAAATCAAAAAGAATCGACTTAATAGAAGAAAAAAAGAGTGAAGAATGAAGGGGAAATTAATTTGGAGTTTGGACAAAAATTGTAAAATAGATAGGAGCTCCATATTTGGTTTCAAAGGTTACTATTTGTTTCTTGTTTTTTTAGCCCTTTGATTATCCCTTTCTTCTTATTACCTACCCTGCATGAATTCACCCTAGCCCCATTACAATCCATGAAACCCATCTTTTGCATGCATGTGAACTATTTAGTGGAGATTTGGTCAAATTACAAGCTTATGGTAATGTGCATTTTGTGGAAACTTGAGTGTATATTTCCCTAGTCCCTAAACACTTAGAGAGATTGTGAGCGAGTGCCTTTGTTCACAGAAATGTATTCTTCAGGGACATGAGCCTCTAATTGGGCAACCTTTTGACACCTCATATGTGTCATATTGTCTATTGTCTGTCATTGTGCTTCAGATTGGGTCCCATATTTGGCTGTCTCTATTCCTTATTTGAAAATGTTGCTCAGCCAGAAAATTTGCTTGAGGACAAGCAAATGTTAAGTGTGGGGGAGTTGATAAACTCCAATTTAGTACATTTTTAGAGATACTTTTGGATCATTTTTAGAACAATTGTTACTAATAATATATATCATTGACTTAATCTGCTCTTTATTTTACAGAAAAAAAATAATATAAAAAATGAAAATATTCCAATTTAAAGCCAAATATATATATATATATATATATATATATATATATATATATATATATATATATATATATATATATTCGGCTTGCATTACAATTGAAGGGCCGACTATACAAAGAAAGGCTACATGGCCCAAGTGGAATTAAAAAGAATGGCCCATGATGGTCAATTGAAATTGAAGAAAGAGTGAAAAAATCTGCAGCACACGTGATTCAAGGAAACCTAGGCAAGCGTTATAAATAGACGGCAACAATGCCAGAATGAGAAATGACATTACTTCCTTTAGACAAAAAGAATTTGAATCCCTATTTGAAGCATGGGAAAGATGGAAAGAGCTTTTGAGAAAAGTCCCTCATCATGGTATTGTTAGCCTGCATTTTCGACAGGTTAAAATTAAATGCAGTCAACAAGGTTTGACTTAGCAAACTCAAGAAAAAAGAGAAATATTTCGACACCAGGAAGTGGTAGACAAGGAGAATCAGCGTAGCGCATAACTTAGCAAAATTTGGAAAGCTGAAGCCAGTAGTTCGATAGGAAGATGAACAATATCCAGATAACAGGTTAAGTTATGGTCGAAAGAGACAACAACAATGTAGTCGAAAGATGGAGCAGTTACTTGGTCGAATTAGCCAAACAGTTAGCTTAGTTTTCAAACCGCTGTGCGGTTATTATTTTTTCTTTATAAATAGAAGTTTTGTACATAGAACAGAGGTCGCACAATTCATTTCTACATAAACTTCCGCAAAACTCAAACTTCCGCATCAGAGAAAACAGAGTCAAAGGAATTCAATGTATGAATCTGCGTACCAATTTTTATTCAATGCAATGTTGTTTACTTTCCTTTAAAGATTTCTGCAGTTTATTTGCTTTCCTATACGAATTCCTGCATTTTACTGATTTCAATCTTCTTTTCTTTATCTATTTTCCTGCATGTCACTACGTTCCTGCACTTCTTTTTAAATACTTCTCCATTTCTTCATAACTTTTCTTTCATTAAAACAACTATCATTACCCTTTTTCATAACAAACCGCAAACGTTAGTAATAAACTTTACCACAAATGTTCTGAGATGTTTCTAGTTGGTCTCGCAAGCAACACACACGTGTAACTAGCGGTGTTTACCAAAAATCACGGTAAACAAATTGGCACGCCCGGTGGGACATTTGTGCTAAATTTATTAAAAGTTTTACTAAACAATTCTGGGTTTGTTATCAAACACAAAACCAGTATTTTATACTTTGCATGCGTTTACGAAGTGGTAGGCGCCTTATTGAAATGCCACGTTCTAATATGAATATTGCTTCCACATCAAATGCACATTCCCAAGCGTCAGTTAATGATACCAGCGCTGCAAGTACTTCAGGAGTAACCGCCCCTGTATCTTCCCCAGGAGTAACTGCTCCTGTTTCTTCTCCGACCATAGTGGGAGTAACTGCTCCATTACCTTCTTCGACAGTTATGGGAGTAACTGCAGTAACCGATCCTACCATTAACCCAGTATCGAATATGATGATGGTCCCTGTACCACCAATCTTAAATTCGACTAATCCCTTAATGGCAAATTCCATGATCGGAAATAGGCCGGTTAATTTCCCCATGAATGGCAGAAATTATCCATATGGCATGCCAACAGCTATGATGGTGGGGCTTCAAACAAATGCGTCTACATATGCAGAAAACTTGGCCTCAAGCTTTTCGCCTATACATAATTCAGCAGAAAATATTTATAGTCGAAATGCACAGCCATCGATAACCACATCATCTTTGTTGGCATTAAGGCAACAAATGGATGATAGCAACCACGATATGGTTAATATGCTAACACAACAAATTGGTACAGTGTTTAACCCATTAATTCAAAACACAAATGACAGTTACCAGATGTTAGCAACACAAATGGGTCGAATTGCTGATTTCTTTGGCACTCCACCAGTGCATAACCAGCGAATTCCCCCAGTCCAGAATCTTAGGCCTGTTGAATTCCCTGTCGAAAGGCCCAACTACGCAGTTCCTATTGATCAAAGACAAATAATGGCTGTCGAAGAACCTGTGCCTGAAATGGTGTTAGTTAATAGGAACCAAAATGCTAACGAAGTAATAAGACAAGTTCAGCAAAACAACTTTGGAAATCAAAATAATTTGGCAAATCTTGTCGAAACAATTTTAGCCCAAAATGGTCTTAACTTAGGCTTACAAAGACCTAATTTTGTATCTCCCCTGTCGGAATATGTGATACAAACAGATTTGCCTAGGGGATGGAAAATCCCTAAATTCACAAAATTTGCTGGAGAAACTAGTGAATCCACTGTCGAACACATTGCACGGTATTTGACTGAGGCTGGTGACATAGCGCAAAATGAGAATTTGAGAATCAAGTATTTTCCAAATTCTTTGACAAAAAATGCCTTCACCTGGTTCACTACGCTACCCCCACATTCCATGTTTAATTGGAATCAGTTAGAAAAAGCGTTTCATGAGCAATTCTACATGGGCCAATGCAAGATTAGCCTTAAAGAATTGGCCAGTGTTCGACGCAAAATGCCAGAATCTATTGACGATTATCTCAATAGATTTAGACTACTCAAGGCAAGGTGCTTTACTCAAGTGCCTGAACATGAGTTAGTCGAAATGGCTGCTGGTGGCCTAGACTATTCTATTAGAAAGAAGTTAGATACTCTGCACTTAAGAGACATGGCACAACTGGCCGAGAGAGTTCGATAAGTCGAAAGACTCAAAGCTGAGAAAGTTTTGACAAATAGATTTAATAATAAAAAAGAAAAAGTGGCATTTGTCAATGTTGATAATAATAGCCAAGAGTTCGACGTATCATATGAGGATGTCGAAGAAGAGGTTAATGTTGCAGAATTAAAACCTGGACCTCCATATATATGTAAATTATTAAATCCCTCAAAAGGAAAAAACCCCGTCGAACCAAAAAATGATAAGTTTATTGCAAAGACATATACCTTCGACGTCACAAAATGTGACCAAATATTTGATTTGTTAGTTACTGATGGCCAGATTTTAGTGCCTAAACGCCTAAAAATACCATCGATAGAACAACAAAAGAAAAGAGGTTTTTGCAAATATCATAGTTTTTTGGGTCATAATACCTCTCAATGTGTTCTTTTCAGGGATCTAGTTCAGAAAGCGCTGAACGATTGAAGACTAAGGTTTGATGATAAATCAAAGTCTTCAATGCAGATTGACAGTAACCCTATGCCAACAGCAGAGGCAAATTATACTGAAGTCGACATTCTGGTCGTCGAAACTAGTCAGGACACTATTGGAAACAACAGTGGGTCGAAAAATGCTGAAATGTCTGAGGCAAAGGTCAAAATGGTCACTGAAGACCAATACGAAGAACAAATGCAGGTGGTTTACCCACAAGCTGAAGAGGAATTGATCGATTTCCTCAACCGGTGTAAAATCAACAATACTGAGGTGATGCTATGCCCCAGGTGCAGTTCAGTATTTGATAAAGAGGCGGCAAAAAGCCTTGAACATTCTACCCCTCAGCAAAAGAGAAAGAATACAAGGGTCGATAACAGGCCCAAGTTTAGCTTTAATCAAAGAGGCATCCCATTCAAAGTGACACCTCCAATGAGACCACCTCATAAGGGGCATGCAAAGACATTTGTGCCTCCCACAAAGTCACCTGTCGAGAGGTGGGTGTATTCAGGAGGGAAAGGTGCAGGGTGTTCCCCAAAAATGGTACAAGGAAGCTCAAGTGCCATGAATCAGAACAAGACATATGATGCCAACAAGTATGTCTGTAACAAGAATTACAAGGGTAAAAACCCCATGACTAAAACACAATGGCGAAGACATCAAACGCCAAATGAAGTTCCTTGCTGCGGAGAGAAGTGGAAACATAGCCACCAATAAAGGGAAGCAGATAGCCTCTCAGGTCCAAATTCAAAGAAGACCTGCCACAGAGAGGATATTCCCTCCTCTTACAATTGTCAAACAAGGCCTAAACCCTGAGGAAGGCCTTGACTTGGACGAAGAAATGGACTCTGAATTTTCAGACTCAGACCCATCACTCAACATCATATGTGTCGTTTCAATCCTCCCGATTGAGTTCGACGTGATATCAGAGGTGAACGAAGTTGAGAAGGACTTCGACGAAGATATGGCTAAACATAAGCCAATTTGTTATTATGTACTAAATAATGGCTGTACAGAGGAACAAAATGCAGTTTTTGAAAGGCCAGATGGAGGCATGAAGTACCATCTCAAGCCTTTATTCGTACAAGCCAAAGTCAATAATGCAGGCGTTAACAAGGTGCTAGTCGACGGAGGCGCTGCAGTAAATTTAATGCCACAGCACATGCTGGCAAAGACTGGTAAATCAGATACCGACCTAAGGCCACACAACATAGTGCTTACCAATTACGAGGGCAAATCTGGCTATTCTCTGGGAGCCATAGAAGTGGGGCTAGTGGTAGGTGTTAGACTTAGAGTATAACCTTAGAGGGGGGGTGAATAAGGTTATGAGTAAATATGGATTCTTTTCGCAAATGATGATTATATTCTTTTTCAAATCGAATGCGGAAAATGTGATTTGAACTTTTGGATATAAAAACAAACAAGAGTTGTTTAAATTGTATTCAATATTTCCAATAAAGATATTATAAGAGATAATCAGGATATTGAATATATTAGATCTTAGGGAAGAGGAGTAGAAGATGATTGATGAGTATTGATAATATCACAATTAATATGTTTATATGACAGAGTAATTTAAGCACAGTAATATAAACAATAAACAGTGATAATGATAGTGATAATATCAATAAGCACAATAATATTAATAATAAACAGTTATAATAATAGTGCAAAATATAAAGAGAGAAGGGATAGAGGGACACAGATATTTAGCGAGGTTCGGGATAAAACCCCTACGTCCTCGGCCTTAGGCTTTTCAACCCTTGGACTTAGCAACCACTATATTGAAGAGAGTTATTACAAACAGTCGACTTCAACACTAGTGAATCTCAATTCCCCGAACTGAGAACCCAAGCACCCGCTAAGGATTTCAAAACCAACTCAATCACCCTGATTGAGAGACCCAAGTAAAACTCCCAGGATTTCAAAACCAACTCAATCACCCGATTGAGAGACCCAAGTAAAGCTTCTCAGGATTTCAAGAAAACCACTTAAAACAATATAAGGTTTACACAATTTGAGATCTAGAGATCCAATCACTTCTTAGAATGTGTCAGTTTAGAACTGAGAGAGATGGGTGATCTTAGGAAAATAGATGCTCTAAAATATGAAATCTTGTTTTTGCAAAAGCTTAAAGATTGATATGACAGTGGAAGCTAGCTTTGCAAAATTATAAAAGCCTTTTAGAAAAGATTCTATGATTTTCGAAAACAAAAGACTTTTAACAAGATCAAAACAATGAAGCTCAAGATCTTAGATTTAGATTGATAAAAAAGCTTTTGAAGATAATATGACAATTTCGAAATCAAAAGCTTTTAACAAAATAAAACTATGAAGCACAAGTATAGATCTAGAATCGTATAGAGAGAAATTGTGAGATGAAGAGATGATGGAGGTGAAGCTCAACCCAGGTATTTATAGGCTTAGGCACCGTTGAAATTTTTGAAAAACATTTAATATAAGTGAAGAATCGATTCATTGATCAAGTTAAAATGTTGATGAATCGATTCTTTGCCTTTAAAAAATAAAAGAATCGATTGTTTGTTTAGTTGAAATAAGAGAGGAATCGATTCATTGATGTTTGAAAAATGAGGGAATCGATTACAATGCTTATGTAGAAAGGCATGAATCGATTTTCAGGCCATATGGAGGTCCTGAGAATCGATTCTTATCCATGTAGAAATAAAGGGAATCGATTTTTTCTTTTCTTTTTGGAAGGCATGGGAATCGATTCATGGCCCTTTGGAAACATGAGGTAATCGATTTTCAGGCCAAATAGGAGGTCCTGAGAATCGATTCCAAGGCCTATGAAATGGGTTGGAAATCGATTCCAAGCTTTCCTAAAAATATTTTTTTCAACTTGCCACCTTATGCATGCATGCAATTTTGTGAAATATTTTTTCAAAACTATTTTTATGCATCATGCATGTTTTGAAAAGTCATCTCTCTCAATAGCTAAAGTGCCACACACTTTAGGTGATAGGACCTTTACAAAGTGTCCTAAAAGGCTTAGACACAATTTAGGGTTTTGAACTTCATATGTTGCTTCTTCTTCAAGCTTCTCTTCTTTTGTGTCTTCTTCTCTTTAAATTAAGTCCTGCACTTTGCTCATCTTGAAACATTAGTAGATATGATGTAATTTGTTATCATACAAAATAAAGGAGTGTTTACCCTTGGTTCAACAAACTCCCCCTTTTTGATGATAACAAATTACATTATGCATAGGGTTTGATAATAATGAAAATTCTTTTTTAAAAAAGCTCCCCCTAAGCATAAGCATATATTTTCTCCTATTTTCTCCCCACATATAATAGTAACTTGCATATTTTCTCCCCCTTTGTTTTCATCAAAAAGGAGGGGGGGTGAAAAAAAACATACAACATAAGCACTTTATAAACTTGCATAATAAATAAGCAGCATTGCATAGCATATGATATATCAAAAACAGTAGTTCATGCTATGCTCCCCCTTACTTGGTGATCCCCCTTAATAATTTTAGAATGCAAGGCTTTAGTAAAAAGAGGGTGGATCATCATGGTTTTAAAAATATGATACCCAAGATAATCATCCTTGGTTCAACAATATAGGTATCATTTTTAACAAAAAATATGTTGCATCACAAAATCCAGCACAATAGAGAGAAGAAAAAAACTTTGATGCACACAAAGAAAATTTATTTCACAAAAGTGATAAATTATTCTTAAGGTGAATAGAACTTTTCCAATCTAACCTTCACCGGTGATTCTTCCTCTATTGTTGATATTACTGGTCACATGACTGCTGTTTCTGAGTATTAAGAATCTTTTTGCGTCTCCAGTCATGAACTTTGAGTCTCTGCTATCAAGGTATTGATCTGTCCCCCATACCTTGTAGCATACCTGCACTAAGATCAAGTAGAAAATTTTGGTACCCAATTCTCTTTGGGTCCTTTGGGGTTAGTCATCAAGGGGTTTGCTTTCACAATCCACCTTGGTTTCTTCCAAGTAGGTACAAGGGTTCCAAGCTCACATATTTTACGGATGGGGCATGAAGAGGAGCTATGGTTTCCCTTTTGGCAATATGTGCATTTGAAGATAGTAGGTTTATGATTAGAGGTAGAAGCTACAAAGGTGATATTTTTGTTTGAGCTGGAGGTGGTGGAATTACCTTGGTACCCAATACCTCTCCTATCAACATATTCATGTTGGGAGTGAAGTAGCTTGGTCAAGGTCTTTTCACCAACCTCAAACTTTTTCAAAGATTCTTTCAAAAATTCATTTTCAACCTTGGCTTTTTCAAAATTTTGTTTAAGCTCAAGAAACTCAAGGTTGAAAGGTTTTATTTCATGTAGCTCATTCTTCAACTTAGTTACCTCATTTTCTAGAGTCTTAATTTGAGTGAGCATGCTTTTGTTACTCTTTGCCAATTTCTTAGATTTTAACAACAGAGTTTCATGTTCAAAATAAAGAGTATCAAAAGCCTCACTTAAATCGTGACTACTATACGCACCATTAGATAGATCATCATGTATAGAAGAATCAGAAAGACTAGAAGAGTTAAGGCTTACCTTAGATGAGTCATTTGCCATATGACAAACACCATTTGCAATTTGCTCTTCTTCGTCTGTGTCACTATCAGAGCCAAGACAATCCCATATAGTAGCCTTAGGTGTTTCACATGCCGTGAGACAGATGGCATTTGCAACTTCCTCTTCTTCACTGTCAGAATAGTTGTTCCATGTAGCCTTCTTAGCTTTCTTGGATTTCTTTGAGTTATTTCTCTTTTCAAGTTTGTTGAATTTCATGAATTCTTCAAATAATTCAGCCATGTCTTCATCATCAGATTCTTCATCAGACTTACTTTGTTTCCTTGCTACTTTAGGAGTTTTAGCAGCAAGGGCAAGAGATTTCACCACTTCCTTTTCTTGATTCTTTTTAGCAGCCAATACTACCTCAAAGGCTAGCAATGATCCAATAAGGTCTTCTTGAGGTAAAGTGCCAATGTCTTTGGCTTCGGTTATAGCACAAGTCTTAGGGAAGAATTCACCAGTTAAGGATTCAAGGATCTTTCCATTCAAATCCTTGTTGGTGTATTTCTTTCCTAAGGCCCTCAAGTTGTTTACAATTAAATTTAATCTCTGATGCATTGCTGCGACAGACTCACCTTCTTTCATTTTAAAACTTTCATATTCAGAGGTGAGAATTCTAATTTTAGAATCTTTTACCTGGCTTGTCCCGACATGAGTGGCTTGTAGGCAGTCCCAGATTTCCTTTGCACTTTGACACCCTTTTACTCTACCATATTCTTCTTCACAGAGTGATAGATGAAGGATATTCATGGCCTCTGCATTTAGGGATATCTTGTCAAGCTCAGATTTTCTTAACTCACTCAGGTCGATGGTATAGATGTCTTCCACCGGTACTTCTTCAGCTTTGCCGGTGGCTTGAATTTTTGAAGTGTCACCATCAGTATTACCTGGTTTTGTGATCTTGATCTTCATCGGGATTAGAGGACCATCCACTATGATTCTCCATAGAGTGAAGTCAATTGCCTGCACATGACATTTCATACGACTACTCCAGTAATCGTAGTTAGTACCATCAAATAGAGGAGGCCTATTAGAGGACATTCCTTCTTTCATGAAAGAACCCATAATTACAGATATGTAAAGGATAAATTGCGAGATGTAAAGCTCTAATATGCAATTCCTAGCTACTGATACCACTTGTTAGACTTAGAGTATAACCTTAGAGGGGGGTGAATAAGGTTATGAGTAAATATGGATTCTTTTCGCAAATGATGATTATATTCTTTTTCAAATCGAATGCGGAAAATGTGATTTGAACTTTTGGATATAAAAACAAACAAGAGTTGTTTAAATTGTATTCAATATTTCCAATAAAGATATTATAAGAGATAATCAGGATATTGAATATATTAGATCTTAGGGAAGAGGAGTAGAAGATGATTGATGAGTATTGATAATATCACAATTAATATGTTTATATGACAGAGTAATTTAAGCACAGTAATATAAACAATAAACAGTGATAATGGTAGTGATAATATCAATAAGCACAATAATATTAATAATAAACAGTTATAATAGTAGTGCAAAATATAAAGAGAGAAGGGATAGAGGGACACAGATATTTAGCGAGGTTCGGGATAAAACCCCTACGTCCTCGGCCTTAGGCTTTTCAACCGTTGGACTTAGCAACCACTATATTGAAGAGAGTTATTACAAACAGTCGACTTCAACACTAGTGAATCTCAATTCCCCGAACTGAGAACCCAAGCACCCGCTAAGGATTTCAAAACCAACTCAATCACCCTGATTGAGAGACCCAAGTAAAACTCCCAGGATTTCAAAACCAACTCAATCACCCGATTGAGAGACCCAAGTAAAGCTTCTCAGGATTTCAAGAAAACCACTTAAAACAATATAAGGTTTACACAATTTGAGATCTAGAGAACCAATCACTTCTTAGAATGTGTCAGTTTAGAACTGAGAGAGATGAGTGATCTTAGGAAAATAGATGCTCTAAAATATGAAATCTTGTTTTTGCAAAAGCTTAAAGATTGATATGACAGTGGAAGCTAGCTTTGCAAAATTATAAAAGCCTTTTAGAAAAGATTCTATGATTTTCGAAAACAAAAGACTTTTAACAAGATCAAAACAATGAAGCTCAAGATCTTAGATTTAGATTGATAAAAAAGCTTTTGAAGATAATATGACAATTTCGAAATCAAAAGCTTTTAACAAAATAAAACTATGAAGCACAAGTATAGATCTAGAATCGTATAGAGAGAAATTGTGAGATGAAGAGATGATGGAGGTGAAGCTCAACCCAGGTATTTATAGGCTTAGGCACCGTTGAAATTTTTGAAAAACATTTAATATAAGTGAAGAATCGATTCATTGATCAAGTTAAAATGTTGATGAATCGATTCTTTGCCTTTAAAAAATAAAAGAATCGATTGTTTGTTTAGTTGAAATAAGAGAGGAATCGATTCATTGATGTTTGAAAAATGAGGGAATCGATTACAATGCTTATGTAGAAAGGCATGAATCGATTTTCAGGCCATATGGAGGTCCTGAGAATCGATTCTTATCCATGTAGAAATAAAGGGAATCGATTTTTTTCTTTTCTTTTTGGAAGGCATGGGAATCGATTCATGGCCCTTTGGAAACATGAGGTAATCGATTTTCAGGCCAAATAGGAGGTCCTGAGAATCGATTCCAAGGCCTATGAAATGGGTTGGAAATCGATTCCAAGCTTTCCTAAAAATATTTTTTTCAACTTGCCACCTTATGCATGCATGCAATTTTGTGAAATATTTTTTCAAAACTATTTTTATGCATCATGCATGTTTTGAAAAGTCATCTCTCTCAATAGCTAAAGTGCCACACACTTTAGGTGATAGGACCTTTACAAAGTGTCCTAAAAGGCTTAGACACAATTTAGGGTTTTGAACTTCATATGTTGCTTCTTCTTCAAGCTTCTCTTCTTTTGTGTCTTCTTCTCTTTAAATTAAGTCCTGCACTTTGCTCATCTTGAAACATTAGTAGATATGATGTAATTTGTTATCATACAAAATAAAGGAGTGTTTACCCTTGGTTCAACAGTAGGGAGTGTTAAAAGATTAACCATGTTCATGGTTATTCCCACCAAGGCAAACGTCAACCTATTTTTGGGTCGAGAGTGGATCCATGGAGTTGGAGAAGTCCCTTCAACGCTCCATCAGAGGATCTCTATTTGGAGAGAGGATGGTCTAGTCGAAAATGTGGAGGGCGACCAAAGCTATTTCTTAGCCGAAGTTGATCACATCACTAAACATACCTTCGACAAACAATTGGCGAATATTGCGCCATGTAAGCCTTATGATACGGCATATGTCTCTCAAGACAATGTTTATGCTTCACTAGATCTACACCCTACCCATGGTTTCATTTGGGAGAGAGAGGTGCTTGGTGAGTCTAGCCGCCCAAATGGCTTCTGTAAGACAACAGGGTGGGATGGTCCCTAGACATTAATGATGTCTGAACCCAATATATTGGATCAAATCACGGCCGACGTGGCCGAGAATAGACAAAATGCGGCTTTAGAGGCCGAATTGCAACAAATGATTGTTAATCAAACCACTGAAGTTAACAACGAAGTTAACCTTGAAGATAATATGGTCGAAGGCCAAAGGCTTGACTGCATTTATGATGACGAGCCTTTTGGTTTTGAAAAGGACCCAATGGGTTCGACCAAGAGGATTCAAGCTCAAGATCCCTTAGAGGAAGTTGATTTAGGAGATGGCGCCATAAAAAAGCCAACGTTTATCAGTGCCAAAATCGACAAAGGTTTGAGAGATCGAACCATAGAGCTATTAAAAGAATACAAAGATTGCTTCGCCTGGGATTACAACGAAATGCCTGGACTGCGTCGAGAAGTAGTTGAATTGAAGCTGCCCATTCGACCACATAGAAAACCAGTGAAGCAAACACCAAGAAGATTTGCACCGCAGATTCTGTCGAAGATAAAAGAGGAAATCGAAAAACTACTGAAAAGCAACTTCATCAGAACTGCAAGGTATGTTGATTGGTTAGCTAATATTGTTCCTGTCATTAAGAAAAATGGAACATTAAGAGTCTGCATAGATTTTAGAGATCTAAATAATGCTACACCCAAAGATCAATACCCTATGCCTGTGGCAGAGATGCTAATTGATTTGGCAGCAGGATTTGAATACCTAAGTATGATAGATGGATACTCAGGGTATAATCAAATTTTTATTACCGAAGAAGATGTGTCGAAAACAGCATTTCGATGCCCAGGAGCTTTAGGTGTTTATGAATGGGTAGTAATGCCTTTTGGTCTAAAAAATGCTGGTGCAACATACCAGAGAGCAATGAATTCTATGTTTCATGATTTTATTGAAAATTTTATGCAAGTATACATAGATGATATTGTTGTTAAATCTTCAACAGAAAATGGTGATATAGACCATCTTCGACAGTCATTCGAAAGAATGAGAAAATATGGATTGAAAATGAATCCAATAAAATGTGCCTTCTGTGTACGTGCAGGTGATTTCTTGGGATCTGTTGTCCACAAAAAAGGCATTGAAATAAATCGAAACAAGACAAAAGAAATCATGGAAACAAAGGCGCCTTCGACTAAAAAGGAGCTTCAGTCATTATTGGGGAAGATCAACTTCCTGAGAAGGTTCATCTCAAACCTAAGTGGCAAGACTAAAGTTTTCTCGCCATTGCTTCGACTGAAGATAGAGGACGTGTTCAAATGGGATCCAGAACACCAAAAGGCCTTCGACGAGATTAAAGCTTATCTAGTTAAACCACCTATCTTGTTGCCACCTATCAGAGATAAGGTGATGAAATTGTATAGAGCAGCATCAGAGCTGACAATAGGTAGCATGTTAGCACAAGAGGATGCGAATGGTGTCGAAAGAGCCATATATTACCTTAGTAGAGTTTTAAATGATGCTGAAACTAGATATCATGCAACGGAGAAATTGTGCCTTTGCTTGTATTTTTCTTGTACCAAATTAAAGCAATATACAAAACCCGTTGATGTGTATGTTTACTCTCATTTTGATATTATTAAACATATGCTGTCGAAACCTATATTGCATAGTCGAATTGGTAAATGGGCTTTAGCCCTTTCTGAATATTCATTAACATATCAACCTTTGAAAGCTATCAAAGGGAAAATTGTTGCGGATTTTATTGTCGACTAGTCATTGGTCGAAGTGACAATTAATCATATGAGTATTCAACCATGGACATTATACTTCGATGGATCGAGCCATAAAAATGGTTCTGGAATTGGGATATTAATTATTTCGCCAACAAAAATACCAATGAAGTATAAATTTAAAATCAAAGAACTTTGCTCTAATAATGAGGCCGAGTACGAAGCCTTCACTAGTGCAAAATCAAGAAAAGAATTAGGCATTTAAAGTCAGGCGCTCAGATGCCTGACTTTATATGTTGACGCGGTGGCAAACTTGTAATTAAGAGGCAAAACTCGCGAGTTTTAAAGTCAGGCGAATACACGCCTGACTTCTAAAGTGAACAAATAGAGAAAAAATTAGACTTTAGAAGTCAGGCGTGTATTCGCCTGACTACATAAGTAACGTGGTGGCAAACTTGTAGTTAAGGGTGAAATTATTTTGTTTCTATTTTGGTACTTTAGAAGTCAGGCGTGTATCACGCCTGACTTCTAAAGTACCAAAATAGAAACAAAATAATTTCACTTACGCCTCACTCTCAGAAGACTCTCCTCTCCATTCTCACTCTCTCACGCGAACCCTAATTACCTTTCCTCTACCCCCGTCGAATCTCCTCCCTCTCCATTCTCACTCTCTCACGCGAATCCCCTCACTCTCTCCCTCTCAGACATCATTCTCTCCTCTCAACGAAAACACAGGAGACAGGAGAAGACAGGAGAAGACAAATCGTTCCCAAATTAGCACCCTAGCAACGAGAAGATAGGGTAGGGCGTTCTTCCCTGGCTTTTGACTTCTTCGTTCTGGTGGTTCAACGGGTTCTGCTTCTGGTGGCTCAAACCCTAGCAACGATTGTTGGCCGTGCTCCACCCAATCTCCTTCGTATTCATCTTCTACCTCTTCTGGTTCAACGGGTTCAACAGGTCCAATCAAAAAACGAGTTTGATATTTGGTATCCCCTAAGCGTCCGCATGAAAACCCCTCAAGAAATTTTAAGTTTGGAGAACTCTCCACTGGAGCTCCGCCGTGCCGGAAATCGCACCACCGGAGCTCCGCCGTTACTCAGTGTAAGCTTCCTCTCCACCATAGACTACGATTTTGTTGTTTTGTTACTCAGTGTAAGTTTCAGATTCACTGAGATTAATACGATTTTGTTGTTTTGTTACTTTGTTGTGGCTGCCAACCACGGTCAACCCAAGGCTTTCTACCATCTAGCAAAGATTTTCCATCTAGGTGTTGGCTTCAAAAAGAACGTTCCCTTGGTAAGTTGCTCCTTCATTTATCTTCTTTCTTTTCTGCAAGTACAGATGAGAACTTTTGATTAACCTAACAAAGAGCCTGATGTCGATTAGATTTCTGGTGTTTACTTTAGTATCATTTATTTTTGAATACGTGAGAGGAGTGAATTAGCTACTGTCATTGTTGTCATATTTGTATGTTGTTTGTGATAACTCCACCTTTTTACTGATGATGCAACTATTTAAAAGATTCGATCGACCTGATTATAGTCATATTTGTATGATGTTTGTGATAACTCCACCATTTGAGTGAATTAGCTACCAGTCTGGTCTTTTGTTTTTATCAGTCTACCAGTCTGGTCTGAGTGTAAAAGATTCCATCGACCTGATTGCTTTCAATGTTTCTGAATCTTACTTTATGTGTTTTGAACCTTGCAATGGAAGAATAAAATTGATCGAAAAGCTATATTAAAATTTGGGTGTCATGATTGTAGTAGATAAAGTCTTGTTGTATTGTGTTGAGTTTGTTCAAGATGCAAGCCTTTACTTACATACCAATAGAAATAAAGTTTAGAAAGAAATCCTTCTTATTGCTTTTATTTCTTCAAGAAGTAGAAAGGACCCGAAATGGGTAAGACCAGAAATTACTTGCGGATTATATTAGTTCATTATTTGCATCCCAGTTGGTCCTAGTTGGTCTACAGACCAGTTAGTTCATTATTTGCATCCCAGTTGGTCCCACGTGGTTTCTCTAGAGGGGCCTCTATTTACAGAGGAGTGTGACTAGGTATATATCTCTATCTTGTGGCCTCATTTGGCTGCTAGTGTTTATCCTTTGATTATGAATGAATAATGCAACCTTTGTTGTTTGTTGCAGGAACCACCAGCAGACTGAAAAATCTGGATTATTGTGTTTCAGCACAAGGGAAATTAACCATCGGAGGTTGTTCGTTGATTCATTGGAGGAGAACAAATGCACGTAGAGAACTTTGAAAGCGTAAAATGGTGTTCCCCCTTTCCCTCTTGTTTACTTTTCTTAATTCTTAATCCTCCTACATAAGCATACTAAGCATACTTGACTAGAACTCATCTTATAAATTTTGTAAGTCTTGTTAAAACTCAAATCAATGGATCTATAAAAGTTGTTAGATTTGACAATGGTCAAGATCAATTTAACATGTCATATTTTTATCTTTCTCAAGGCATCATTCACTAAGTTTCTTGTGCTGAAAGTTGAAACTCCCCAACAAGGGCTCCTGTCTTTCACTCAAAACTGCCACTTCACTTTTGGGATTTTGCTATATCTGAATTTGTTCATATTATCAACATGCTGTTTTTTTGTTCATATTATCAAAACTGCCACTGCACTTTTGGGATTTTGATTTAACCACATGTTCTTGATTTTAATTTTATGATTGCAATGACTAGTGAGGCTGTGAAGACTGAAGAAGAAGCGGAAGCTGTAAGCCAATTGAATTTTAGGAACAATCCGTAAAGGTAACTAAGTAATGTTGTTTTAGTACAAAGTCCATTTTATCAAAAATTGACTATGTAATTCTGTGTAGTTTTTTTGTTTGAATTGGTTGAATAATGTTGGGGTTACCTTAAATAATGTTGGGGTTATTTTTCAGCTTATGTTCTGATCCTCTACTCTCTCATATACAGATGAATCCATATGGGAAGAGAGAGTTATCATCAGCTAAGTCAAAGATTCAATCTTCCAGTACTAAAATGCCCGTGGACAAGTCTGCAGAAATTTCTGTCAGTGTAAACAACGCAATTAGTTTGATTTTCCTTTTAATTTATTTTTATTTGTCAATTTTTATTTTGTTCTTTGCTAGGGTATAACGCTTCCAGATTCACAACGAAGGTTCGCTTCGCCACGAAGCTAAGGTATAACTCTTTCTCCTTCTCTAAAATCTTCTCAGTTGCATATGGTTTGAAACCCTAGTTTCAACCACTGACTTTGCTTCATTTTGGTTGTGTTTCTGGGTGAGATATTGCTAGATCTTGATGCTATGCACAAGGATCTGCACAACGAAGGTAGAACCACTGCCTTTTACTTCTGTTCAGTTTCAGTTTTAAGTTTGTGTGTCGAACAAAAACCCTAACGGCCTGATTCTTGTTTTTTGGGTGCAGATCTATGGAGATCTGCTTCAGAGGGTCTTCAAATAGGTAAACCACGCCTTGATCTTTTCTTTTATTGTTTGTTTGAAGTTCTGGTGATACTTGTAGTGATTTTGACTTCTGTTTTGTTCTTTTTGGCTTCTCGACTCTGGATTCTGCACTTCATAAGGCAATTAAAGGTAAAAAGGAAGCTGTAATAAGCCATCTTTTACGAAAAGGTGCAAATCCTCACGTTAAGGATAAGGTACAGATAAATCACTAGTTCATTTATAAAATCATGTTGGAGTAAAGAAATATTCCTTTCCTCAATCAGTTTCAATACTTAGAAATTTTCACTTGTCATTGGTTTTCTTCATGAATCTGAGTGGTTCTTGAAAGGTAACATACTTATATATTTGTTTGTAGCAGGTGGTTGAGATAGCTCAAGTTTTACTGAAAAGTTTATTTACTGTTGCTGTTGAAGTTGTTTTTGAGATTCATTTAAAGGTACTTACTATTTATCACTGTAACATTATTAGTTTCAATTCAATGAATACTTGTGTCTTCTAAAATCTACCATGTTAAGTTAATTACTGCCCACTAGAAATGTGAAAGCGTTTGACCTGTTATTTAGTAAATTAGAGTTCTACTTGCATCAAGAATTGCATTTTCTAGGAAACTTGATTTGAATCATTTCATCATTTTATTGTGAGGCATGGAACTGGGATAGTTTGTATAAGCATGAAAGAGGAAACTTGATTTGAATCATTTCATCATTTTACTGAGAAGTTTTTATCTGGAATTTGTTCTTATCCCTTTGTTCAAAGTCTATGTGGTTAAATCAGCTAAAACACTATATGCACTCACCATATGACATAGTCAACTTTAGGGAATAATGTATCTCATCTTAGCTGCACTTCTACAGGCATTTAGTTTGTGTAAAACTCAGCACGACTTCACTTTGTTTCATTTAATATCTTTTGTTGCCTAGTATTTAAGCGGCTGGCATTTGATTATAATTTTACTAGAATGACATCATGTTGACAAAGATGATTGAAATTTAATAATCTGTTATTCTGTGGTAGTAATTGTCTCATCAATGCAATTTTTTATGTACACTTCACATTACATCTGTAGGATGCCAAATATGGTACCACTTCAACCGCCCAGGCCATATTTTCCCACTAAAATATAGGGAAGGCGGTGTCTTGAAGAGAGCTGGACATACAGAAGCATCAGTTGACCTGGCAGTACTTGCTGGTTTGGATCCCGTGGCAGTTCTGTGTGAGGTTGTGGATGATGATGATGGCTCCATGGCTAGATTACGTAAGCTTCGCCAGTTTGCAGAGCGTGAAAATTTAAAAATTATATCTATTGCTGACAAGATAAGGTATGTGGTTGCATTTTGTAAAAGATACAGTAAAATTCATTTTATGCATGTTTCTTGTTTGGATTTTGCTTTCAATTACAGCTGTCATAATTTAATTTCCCCATGTTTCCTGATACCATAATTTGTCTTTCAAATATTCTAATTGTACATATTTGAAGTATCTATTAATCTAACCAACTTCAGTGATTGATTATTTATCTAAAAACTCAAAAATTCCATCTTTGGCTTGTTGTATAATACAGTGGCATGCCAGAGTGTAAGCTTGGCTTAAATGATAGAGTATTATTAGAGGCACAAGGTAGAGCGACCAAGGGAAAAGTGATTGACATGAAACTTGAGATTATATTTTTAGTTAAATTTTGAATGATGCACTAGCTTTTATATGACAGAATAATATACTAGATTAGTTTATAACATTCCTACTTTTATAGGTATTTGAAAGAGTTTGTAAAGCTATCTCATGGTGAAAGAGTGTCTATGTGTTTGTGACCTTGTTTTGCATTAACTGATATACATCTCCTGTGTATGCTTATGGAAAAATAATTTTGATTATCTTTGGTTCTTCTACAAGTTGGGTTCTCTTTATTGTTGTCATATTTTCTATTTGTTTGATGATATATTATTTATTATTTCAGGAATAGCTCTATGTTCAGGATTTTGTTGATAAAGGGGATGACTTATCAATTCCAAGGAACAAGATTGAGAAAGGAGTTTGGAAAATGTTGATGGGTTGGTAGTGTGACTCAGGTTGGTGGCATTGTTCCTTTTGGATGATCATGTGCCCATGTACATATAACTTAGTTATTATATAGTTGCTAGATGTATATATGAGATCTATACTGTGTAAATAATATCTGCCACGTTATAATTTTTAGAGCCTTTGTAATTCCAGCTTGATCCCATAGGTTGTGTTATGATTGTAAGGAGTTAATGCTTAAGAATTGATGGCAGAAATTTGTTCATATGTTGGTAGTTGTACTAATTTTTTCATTAATTTTGGCTATCGTAAGGAATTAATGCTTAATAATTGATGGCAGAAATTTGTTAATTAAGGCTACCAAATAATTTTTTTTTTTAAAAAAAATGGACTTTTAAAGTCGTGCGCAAATAAAGCCTAATTTTAAAACAGACTTACGAAGTCAGGCAATAATAAATGCTTGACTTTAAATCATACTTACGAAGTCAGGCAATAATAAATGCTTGACTTTAAATCATACTTACAAAGTCAGTCAATAATAAATGCTTGACTTTAAAACTGACTTAAGAAGTCAGGCAATAATAAATGCTTGACTTTAAAACTGACTTAAGAAGTCAGGCAATAATAAATGCTTGACTTTAAAACTGACTTAAGAAGTCAGGCGAAATAAATGCTTGACCTTAAAACTGACTTAAGAAGTCAGGCGAAATAAAAGCTTGACTTTAAATCAGACTTACGAAGTCAGGCTATCGCTTGACTTTAAAACTCATTACATACAAAGTCGACTTAATAAAAGTCAAGCGGGCGCCTGACTTTAAATCCCCTTTTCGCCTGACTTTAAATCCCTTTTTTGCACTAGTGCTTGATAGTAGCACCAGAAGTTTTGCTAGAACTGGGGCAAAATCTGTCGAAATTAGAGGTGATTCCGAATTAGTGGTGAAGCAATTAACTAAGGAGTATAAATGTATTAAAGAGAATTTAATCATATACTTCATCACTGCAAATGCTCTATTTAAACGCTTTGACTATGTTAACATTAAGCATATACCTCGAATTGAAAATCACGAGGCAAATGATTTGGCACAAATTGCTTCAGGATATAAAGTTTCTCCAACAAAATTCAGAGAATTAATAGAGACCAAAGAGAAATTAATTTCGACAGACTATTCTGAAGATGAATTGTCAATGCCAAAACTTGGAGGGGCAGACAAGTCAGAATTTTTATTTCCTCCAAGTGAAAATGGCGAAATTTTTGCCATTGACAATATGTCGAATGATGATTGGCGAAAACCAATTGTCGAATACTTGGAAAATCCAACAGGAACAATAAATCGAAAAACCAAGTATAGGGCATTAAGCTACGTGATTATTGGAAATGAGGTGTTCAAGAAAACTCCTGAAGGAGTTTTGCTTAAATGCCTTAGTGAAAGTGGGCATACTTAGCAACATCCAATACTCATGGTGGAGCTTGTGGGTCTCGCCAAGTAGGCCACAAGATGAAATGGCTCTTGTTTCGACAAGGAGTATACTGGCCAACTATGCTAAAAGATTGCATAGATTTTGCTAAAGGATGCCAAGAATGTCAAAAACATGCAGGAGTGCAACACGTACCTGCAAGTGAATTACATTCAATAGTAAAACCTTGGCCGTTTAGAGGTTGGGCACTAGACATAATTGGTGAAATTAAGCAAACGTCGCCGAAGGGCCACCGTTATATATTGGTAGGTATCGATTACTTCACTAAATGGGTCGAAGCTATTCCCTTAGTTAAGGTAGACCAAGAGGCAGTAATGAATTTTATTCAAACCATATCCTATATAGGTTTGGGATTCCAGAAACCATTACTACTGATCAAGGTTCAGTTTTTACTTGTCGAAAAATGGTAGAATTTGCCTCTGAAAATGGATTTAAGTTATTAAGTTTGACACCATATTATGCTCAAGCAAATGGTCAAGTCGAAGCAGCCAATAAAATTATCATTAATTTTATTAAAAAACATATTGGGCAAAAGCCTAAGAATTGGCACAAAACCCTTGATAAAGCATTATGGGCTTGTCGAAATTCTCCTAGAGAATCAATTAATACTACTCCATTCAGGCTCACCTTTGGGCATGATGCAGTATTGCCTGTCAAAATATATCTACAATCAACCAGAATTCAAAGGCAATTTGAAATTCCATCAGATCATTATTGGGATATGATTTTAGATGAATTAGTTGATTTAGATGAAGAAAGGGTATTTGCATTAGATGTCCTCACAAGGAAAAAAGAAAGAGTTGCTAAAGCCTACAACAAAAAGGTTAAATAAAAAACGTTTGTCATAGGAGACTTAGTATGGAAGGTTATCCTACCTCTGGACAAAAAAGATAGAGCCTTGGGTAAATGGTCACCAAATTGGGAAGGGCCATTTAAAATTTTACGAATATTCTCAAATGGCGCTTATGAAGTCGAAGAGTTAGGCGCTGATAATCGAATTTTGCGTATAAATGGCAAATACTTAGAAAGATATAAGCCAATGTTGCAAGAAATTAAAATAACACAAGATTAAGATAAAATGAGGGAACATAAACATGGCATGATCATTAATTCGAATGCCAAAACATATTGTCCAAATACAAATTGAGTAAATTGCTGTCAGAATCCAAATCGAAAATTAAATTACAAAGGTAACTTTAAGCCTCTCAAACGCTGCTCTGGCATGCCTCAATCTAGTATTTAAGAGGGATTCATCCTCAGTTAGCCTCTTAACTGCCTCATCGTGTTTCTGAACCCTCTCCAAGTGTTCAATAGCCAAGGTTGCCTCAGATCGAAGTGCAATCTCTAAAGGAATCGAAGATCTCTGTTGAACAGATATTTTCTTCTTTTCTTCTGCTTCAATCTTCGACCGCAACTCCCTGATTTGATCCTGATATGTTAAAATGTTCGCATCACAGTCAGCTATCTCCTTAGAATTAGTTGCTAGAATTAGCAACTCCCTGCTTGAATTTCCAGCTCTCTGAGGCTTCGACAGCGGCACTTTCTTCTTTCAGAAGCTCAAGCTGACGCTCCTTGTTCACAACAATGCTCTTCCTCTTCTGTATATCTCTGGAAATCTGCTCCAGTAAAGGCTCAAATTCGACAATGAAGCCTAAAAGAGAGTCACTGGAGCCAGAATTATTAAGTTTGTTGAGCAAAGATTTGAGTTTGTAAGAGAGCATATGATCTGCTTCGATAGCCTTGAACAAATCTACCTCAAAGAGGGATGCTTGAAGTTCTCGAATCAGATCTTCTTTAGGACCTCCAGAGGAATCGCCAACATAGGCAGTCGAAACACTTGGCTTACTCTCTGTTGAGGATAAACCACTCACCATTCGCTTGAAAGCCTCAAGAGGGTCTTTACGTTTTAGGTCCGAAAGCTCTTGTTCTTGAGGGCTCAAAGTGGTGTCATGTGTCGAAGGCACAGAGCGTGGAGGATTAAATGCCTCAGGAGATTCACTTTTCCCCTCATTGTTACCGTCATCTTCACCCTCCTCCTCGTTGTATCCTTGTTCCTTCATGTTCGGAGAGGAAGATATGCTGATCTCAGCCCCACTTTGGCCAGCATCAGGGCTTTCATCAACATCCATAGCAGCATGCTCTGGGCCATGATCAGAAACTTCCTTTGCAGTTTCAGCAAGAGGAGTTGTTTCGACCAGCAGTGTAGCTTCGACAACAAGAATAACAGTTTCAGTTCCCTAAAAATGAAGCAAAGTGAGTATTATCACAGATAAATAAAATCTTCGGAAAAGATATAAGTTTCAATCAATCACCTTAGCTCTGATGTTTTCGACTAAAGAGTGTGCACTCTTAATTTTCTTGATAAGCCTTCTTGGAGCTTTCTCTTCTTTTCGCCGTCTTTCGACAGAGGTTTGGTGAGAAATAGCTTTGGAGACATCTTGAGAGTTTTTTGTTTTTCTCTCTCTCTACTTCAGGAGCTTGAACCTTAGTAGGTTTAGTCCTGGTTAGTGGTTCCTCCTCAGGCTGAAAATGCAACGCTCATGTAAGCATAAGCAGAAAAAAGAAAATAAACATAAATAGGCAAGAATTTGAGAGTTTCGACCTCTGAGTCACTCGTAACTAGTAGTTTAGCCTTCTTTGCCTTCTTTGGATTAGAAGTTAGGGAGCTGCTTGTTCTTTTTTGACTCTGCAAAATAGAGAGCTAATCAGTCAAAGAACATAACGATGATGTAAAGAGAAAATGTATAGATATTTACTTTTTTCTCTATTGGGAGGGATATGTCTTTCTGCGGCGAAGCTTCAACTACCTTCTTCTTTGCCTTTGGTACTTTGACTTCATCTGTCGAATCTGAAGTAATAGCGACAGCTGCAAGTATTCGACAAACAAGTATTAATACAAAATATGCACAAAAGGGAAAATAAATTCTTCTAAGAGTTTGATATATCACCTTCTCTGATAATGGATTTGATTTGAACATGTCGAATATTCAAATGAAGATGATCTTCAAATGTGTCTAAGGTATACTTAGTCGGAACTATTTTCTCAGCTGTTTTATTCGAAAGAAAATTGTAAAGTTCCCCAATCGAACCACAGATAAACCATGGTGGGAGTGGTGGTCGAAATGCCAAAGCCAGGTTACAAGTTGGCAAAAGCGGAAATTTGAGTTTGTTTTGTGTTAAAGCAAAAGAAAAGTTATCAGTTACAAAAGGTGGAAAAACCATTGTTGGAATTCTTTCAATATATTTATTTTTTAAAATTCTTGCAGCTTGGGAAACAGTTTGACTAAGTTTGGTTGGGTCGTAACCAATTTCAAAAAAAATTTGGAATGCCTGAATCTCTTGAATATGCGTACCTTTCGACTTGGTCTTCTTTTTCTGCGAAGAGGGAAAAGCAGAAATTAGTTTCGACAGAAGGGTGGCATCTTCGATACCCATAGATTTTCTAGTGAAATACCCTTTCCACCATCTAAAAAACTCTTTGGTGCATGAGAATCGTAGTTCAAAAGGAATGGGGTCAAGAGTAAAAGAGCCTGGAGGAAACCAGTTAAGATACTCCTTCCACTCTTCCTCATTCCCTGGGAGCACCATTTCTTTTTTAGACCTGAAGAAAGGACTAGGTCGAAGCTGACATAACCCAAATTGCCTCGCAACCAGGCTAGGATGATAAGGGTAGACGCCAAATAGTGTTGCAGATTTCCCAGGAGATATTCTGGCTGATAAAAACTTGGGAGTCAAAAAGGCCTCCCAAACTTGGTTGATATCTTCTTCGTCGACAAGAGTAGTCGAAGTAAACTCTCTTCTGAATCACTCTGGCCCATAGGCTCTCCTGGAAAAAGGTGCCATCGAAGGGGTGAAGTCCATGCAATTCAGGAGCATGTTGAATGATTGAGAAAACAGATCTTGGGTAGATAATGCTATTTCTCCGGGTTTCAGAACTGCAAGTCTCATACCTTCGACGCCGCTATTTTTGACCATGTCAGCATATTTGTCGGGGATATCCATCTGAAGTTTCGACTCAAAAGTGGCAAGAAGCCACAACTGAAATAGCCAAATTGGTCCAGAAACTAGATACTTCTCTTCTGGTCGAAGTGTTTTCAAATCAAGGACCCCTTGACGTAGACTGTCGTAAAGAGATCCCAAATACTAGTGGAAAAAATGGATTCTGCATCATCAATTAATATCGGTTCAAAAACTAACTGATGTTAAAAATAATGCGGTGGCATTTTTGAAATTATCATTAAAGTTTTGGCATCGGTTGAGGCTCTAACCGATGTAGAATTGCACACCTAAGGCAAGATTACACATTCAATATCAGGTCCAATGGCAACTGATGCGGAAAACCGAAAATTAACATCGGCTCTCTAATTAGAACTGATGCGGAAAATCCCCAATTTTTTTGAGGTCTCACAACATTTCATTTAGCTCTTCGTTCTCACATTCTGCGTTCTCACCCTTCACTGTCGTTCTCTCCCTCTCACACGGCGCCGTTCTCTTCCTCTCACATGGCGCCGTTCTCTCCTTCTCACTCTGTGTCGTTCTCTCTCACCCACTCACCCTAAACCCCAAACGTTCTCCACGCCGTTCTTTCTGCGTCTTCCACGCCGTTCTCTCTGCATCGTCCACGCAGTCGCTGTCCCGATCTCTTGCGTCCACGCCGTTCTCTCTGCGTCGTCCATGCCGTCGCTGTTCCGATCTCTCGCATCGCCGCCTCTTCAAGTAAGTTCCATTTATGAATTATGAGATTTTTCAGTTTCCCTATAATTCCAAGTTTCCTGTCACATTGGTTTTTCCCTCTATTCGCGTAGGGAAAACCCTTGCGCGACTAAGCCTTCTTCTTCGGCCGTAACAAAGGCACCGTTCAATCTCTGATGGCACCTTCATCTTTCCGTTGTACAGGTAAGCATTCATCTTATCGCGTTTTCGTTCTTGTTTAAATCTCTGATTACAATTTCGCTTTTGTTTTTGATTTCATCTTTGTTATTCGTCGTGATATAGACCTTCATCGCTGTGTCCGGCTATCTCTCTACTCTCTTTACCAGCTTCGTTCTTCACCTGGTTTGTAAGACCGAGAGTTAGATCTGAAGAGAACATGCTTAGAGCAGAATAGACGGTGTGATGGGGTTTCGAGACAAATGTCAAGGTTCGTGATAGTTGTCGTTTGTGCTACAGATCAGTTGGATTGGTGAGCAATTACTTGAATACGATTTAATGCAAGAGTAGTGCTTATATGTTTCTAGAATTGCATAATCTTGTACTTAGTTTGATGTGATTTCTTTATTTTGAATAAGTCTACTGTTATGTCATTCTTTTTTGTGCTCAAAATATTAGCAAGTTTACCAATCCTATATAGGGTACATGAATCAATCATGCTTGAAGTCCCAAGTCTGACCTAACCTTCATAGGGTACACTGTAACAGCCCAGGTCCAACGCATTGGCCACCCCAGCACTATTACATCACGGTCTTCCCTACCCCCCTTGTAGAATTTTTGCCTTCCGTGGGAATCGAACCTTGCACCTGAGGCATAAGTGCAAGTTAAACACACCTCCCACTACCAATTGAGCGATGTAACACCCCTTTCTACCCAGTAATTTATTAGTAAAATCAGAGTTTCTTTTTTTTTTTATTTGTCAACTAAAGGAATGTCACATTTCAACTTAAAAACATCACCACTCGCAAATAACAGTGTCAATCACAAAATTCACTGTATGAAGGAAATGAGATACATAACACCCTGCTAATGGGACGAACCCAAAACACCTGTTCAGTAAACACAGTAATATACTCAATCATCTCGCAGCGGAATAAAATTTAAGGATTCAAGTGAAACAACCATAGCATCTTTGCAAAATAAAATTTATTTAAAGACAAGCGTTCATCCCCCACTAGATTGCTACGTATCAGAGCAGACGACCCGACTCAGCTAGCGAAGGTACCTAAGCCTCCACTCGATATTACCTGCACGTTACCGCATAGGGGTAACATTCAAACAGAAGGGGTGAGTTCATCTAACAATATAATAGTGCATATGATAAGTATTATGCTAGAGCTACAACACTATATCAGCCACATCGCAAACATCAAATCAATCATCACAGTAAGTCATCACAACGTCATGATCATGTATGAAATGCAACCCATCGCAACGGGCGTATGCATGTGGTACCAGTCATCATCATCACTAAAAAGCCTTTATGGCATCATCGTCACTTGTAAGACCGCAGCCTTGTATCGTCGCTTGTAAGACCGCAGCCTTTTATCGTCGCTCGTAAGACTCCAGCCTTTATGCACATGAGTTGCATGAGACACGATGACATGCACCAAACACAACCACACACAATCGCGGTCAACTTAGTGACCCATTACTTACCAGTTCGCCCATCAAAGGCACATCACCTGACAAGTCATCGTCACATATATCATCATCATTAATACCATCATCACTAATATTCTCATCGTCATTAACATCATCGTCGCTAATAGCATTTATGGCATCATCGTCACTTATAAAATCACAGCTTTTATTCATCATTAATACCATCGTCAATCAAAGCAATAGCCACTAGGGGCATTATCGTCAAAAACATCAACACATCATTATTGACACCGGGGCACTAATATTACTGATTATATTGAAAGGTTTTACTTCAGCTCACAACACCAAATAGGACACAAAAAGGAGTTTTAAACACCGAAATAGTTTTACAACACCGACAACAACGACCAACGGGGACAGCCACTTGAGGCGCCCAGAAACTGTCAGAAAAATAATAATCTTTACCTTAAAAATAGGATATACAGGTGGAGAACTGAATAAGCTTCGCAACGCACTTTGAAACACTTAAAACGGACACCCGAGTCAAAAGATATGTCAAAAACAAAACCGGGGAACAATTGAGGAACATCCTGAAAATGGCGCCCACGCACTGGGCGCCTAGCAGGAACACGCAACACAGAAAACTGGCGCAGCAACACAAACTGGCGCCCTGAGGCAACCTGTGCCACTCTGGGCACAACACAGACAGCAAAAACTGGCGCCATGAGGCAACCTGCGCCACTCTGGGCGCAACACGGACAACAAAACTGGCGCCAGGAGGCAACCTGCCCCACTCTGGGCGCAACACAGACAGCAAAACTGGCACCAGGAGGCAACCTGCGCCACTCTGGGCGCAACACAGACAGCAACATGGCGCACACAGGGCAGCAACATGGCGCCCTGGCGCAGCACAGCACTAGTGCAGAATTTCCTACAGCAGTGCACCTACTTCGGCGAATTAATTAAAATAGCAAACGATATCGGGTTTTAACAAAAGACCACTCATTGGGAAGCTCTTTGAGTGTAGTTTCTGCCTATGATTTTCATTTTTCATAATAAGTATCCAGTTGGTACAGTTTTTCAAAACACTACACTGAGGTACCAAAGTCGGACAGAATTCTTTACCCAACTTGCAACTAAATTTTCTTTCTCATTTCTTAATGAAATTTCGTGAGATCAGTGCCTATTTCGTAGAGAATTAAGTCTACTTTCCAATGAAATAAGAATCATTCAAAACGGAGTTCGATTGAGAACACAAAACCTACAAAACCGGACCTACTCACGATTTGATTCCAGAAATTTGACCTAACTTTGGAGACTCATAACTTGAGCTACACAACTCCAAGTTGAGTGAAACCAGTGCCAAAACGACCGGCTTTAAGTATATTTTCAAAAACAATCGGCAACATAATTTTTGGATCACCCAAACAGTACCAGTTTTAGAAGATCCGAAACAGTGTCCAGAAACGCACAAAAACTATGAGCAAGTAAAACTCAGTATGATCAATCACCAACAATAACTTCAAACATCTAGCATGCAATTCATAACAACACCTATGAACAAAGTCACGTTACATCTATCATCAATTTAATCATCAAAATCGAATGTAGGCATCACAGGTCTAAGCCCCCACCCTAATACCCACCATTATAGTGAAAGAGAGGTCTCACCCTTACCTTAGGTTTTCCGAAGATGTTGATCTCTCCACGGGAACACCAAGAAACAACAGCAACCGAGCTTCTCTTCTCTCCCTTGGAATTCGCGAAACCCCCTCCTCCTCCTCTCTTGAAATCGCGCCTTGCTCCTTTCTCTCTTCTCCTCTCTCTATTTCGCAAGCCTTTCTCTCTTTTCTCTCTTCTTCGCAAATTTTTCTTTCTTTTTTCCTCTCCTATGCGAAATGCCCTCACCTCACTAACACTCCCTCATGCGCCTACACCTTGGGCTTGGATCGCGGGCTTCCTCCAGCTTAAGCCCGATCACTAACTCCATCCTCTAATATTTATTTACACACCCCCTTAATCAAATGCTAATATAATTACACTAATTAATTAAATAAATAAATAAATAGTTGAATACCTAAATATTTAATTAAATAATTCAATTAAATATTTGGGCGTTACATACACAGTCTGAGCTAACCTTCATGACACAAGTGAGGTATGGTTTAGCATTTGTTTTTAGGTTCCTAACATCCATTTTTGAAGTAAACATCCCGCTGCTGACGATTTCTACTTTCATATGATTAGTACTTTTGTTGTTTATTCACTAATGTTGCTTAGTAATTGACTTTCTTATTCATGTTGCTTATTTTACAGATCCTCAGAAGACCAATGTTTATACAATCCCTTAGACAATTGCTTGTACGTTCCTCTTCAAATCATTACAAGCTCAGTCTATTTATATTTGTTTACTTATTTTTCATAGTTTATTTTAAAGTACACATTGCTTGTAGTCATTTCTTGTTTCACCTGTTTTTTTTTACTATTTTCGAGCTTAGTATATTTTAACTTCACAGGGATACTGCAGGGCAAGAAAGATTTAGAAGTCTTATTCCAAGCAACATAAGAGATTCTTCTGTTGCAGTTATTGTCTATGATGTAGTCAGTAAGTTCTATGTTTATTTTTTCAATACCAAATTTTATCTTTGCTGATTTTCTCTTCATGTAAATTTTCCATGACTAGTTATGTTACATGGGGGGGGGGGGGGATGTTTTATAGCGTATGAATGCATGTTCAATATATAGTTGCTTGATTGACTTCTCTGATCTTACTTCCATAGATACATATAATGTTGTGATGAGAATATCATCCTCGCGGGATGTGTGTGGTTGCTTGCATGCACATTCCAGCTCTCATGCCTTATTTTTCTAAATTGCATTTGCATGTGGATCGGAAGTGCTTATGTCAGTTTAGGGTGCTTGCTTGCATGCACACTCCAGCTCTCATGCCTAATTATGTTGTTTTGATGTAGACAGGCAATCATTTCTAAACACTAACAAGTGGGTCAAACAATGGTTAGGATCTTTCAGCATGGTTAGGATCTTTCAAGTGAAAGTAGAAACACTCATTGCAATTTCCATGCTTCAAACAATGGTTAGGATCTTTCAAGTGAAAGTAGAAACACCAACAACACACAAACACTTATACATATATTTGAAGCACACATTTTTTATAATTGTTTTACATTTGTAAGGTTTTGAAATATTCTCACATTTCTATGTCTTGAGTTTGTAGGTCATGGCTTCTCATGGACATGGTGGTCACTGTAACGCCCCAAAATAATTTAATTATTTATTTAATTAAGTTATTTAAGGCTTACAATATTTATTTAATTTAATTAACTAATTCAGGATTTATTTTATTTTATTTTATTTATTTAGGAGGTGTTGTCATGAATTAGGTGGTGCGCATGGGGGCCCATGATCCACAAGTAGGCCCATGACCCATTGGCTAGTCATAGGATTCGATTCACTTAGGGGTCTTGAGGGTTAGTTTTCATTTCACTCATTCCATCCAAAAGAAAGAAAAGAAGCGAATAGAGAGAGAGAGTGAGAAGAGGAGCTCGTGGAACAGCAAGGAAAGGAGGAGGAAAAACCTTGAGCACTCAAGCAAGAGGAAGAATTGTTGGTGATTTCTTGGAGGGGTGCCTTGCATTTCGAATTCCTAAAGGTTAGGGGGTTCTTCTTTCCATTCTTAATAGCTTATGTGATGAGTATTGTCTAGGGTTAGGTTCTAGGGTGATTTCCATGAATGATTGGTATGTTTTGATGTTGTTGCTATGCTGAAATTTTATTTGTGCAAAGACATGTTTTATTGGTGTTGAGTGGAGTGCAATATGAATGATGCATGCTAGGTGTTTGTGGTTATGACTGAATGATTTTTGGTGGAAAATGTGATGGCTACTATTCATATAAGTATTTGGCATTGGTGATTTAATTTGGTATTTTTTTTGTTGAGAGGAACTCAAAAAGTGTTGGAGCCTTAGGCGCCCTAGGTGTGTGTGTGTGTTGCTGAAGAAATTGTCCCATTGTGTCTTGTGTGTTGCTGAAGAAATTGTCCCATTGTGTCTTGTGTGTTGCTGAAAAAATTGTCCCATTGTGCCTTGTGTGTTGTTGAAGAAATTGTCCCATTGTGTCACTTGATGTTGCTGGAAAATGGTCCCTAAGTGCATTAATAATAGGTGCCAAGTGTTTGTGCCAAAGTATGCTGTGTTCTGCTGCTGTCTGGGCATTTCTGCCAATTTGCGCCTCACTCGCGCCTAAGTCGCGCTCCACGCGCGAATGTCACTGGGCATTTCTGCCAATTTGCGCCTCACTTGCGCCTAAGTCGCGCTCCACGCGCGAAGCACTAGAATCTTCTGCTGTTCCGAGTCGTTTTCAGCACGTGTCTCGGTTTTGTCCCAAATTTGTTTTTGACATAACTTTTGACTCGGTTATCCAAATTTGACGGTTCAAAATGCGTTTCGAAGCTAATTTCAGTGTCTATCCAAATTTTCTGGTTTTATGCAAAAATGGATTATTTTACTGGTGGTTCTGGGCTGAAGTGTTCAACTGTCTAAATTTCAATTTTTTACTCACTTTCCCTATGCTGTGTCAAATCCTAAATTGGCCTAATTGAAATTGGTGTTGGTGTGAGTGGTGGGTGAGTTGGTGAGTATATTATGGTGTGATTGGTGAGCTGATTTATACAATGGTGAGAATATGAATAAAATGGTGAGCTGATTAAATGGTGAATTGGTGAATTGTGTGGCGTGTTGTGGTGCATTTCCATAGCATCTCATGAACCATGTGCATAATTGGTGAGCAGAGGCTTCGGCCTAATTTTAACTGGTGAGCAGAGGCTTCGGCCTAATTGTATTTGGTGACGGATCCGACATGCATGTGCCCGTGGAGTTTGGGTTGCATTTCATGCATAACTATACATGTTGTAAAGTTGTTTTGGATATTGAAATTTTGACGTGGTTGCTGCCATTGTTACGAGTCGGTGTGCCTAGTTACTTTTCCTATGCAGTGCTTATCCCATATGTTATTAATTATGAAAAGAGACTCACCCTACTGCTTTTTATGTTGCTTCTCATGTCGGCAACGTGCAGGTGATAGCGAGTGAAGGTTACCCTTATGCCTTCGTCTGTTAGGATGTGTCTTGCTCTGATATGTAGCATCGAGGGGGCGTCTTATGCTTATGTGTTATTTTAATTATACTGTTAGACTGTTATTGGTGATGTATTGGATTTATTATCGAACTTAATATTTTTCCGCTGTGGTAGTGACTGTAATTAGTTGATGCGAACTGAACAGGTATTTTATGGTGCTATGTATCTCATGACTTTTAGTCGAACCATGCAATTTGAAGTTGTTAATTTAATGGAGTAGGTGTAGCACTCTCTTATATTGTTTTCAAAAAAAAAAAAAACTCTGATTTTATTAAATAGTAAGGTTGCTAGAAGGGGGTGTTACATTAGTGGTATCAGAGCAGTTCGGTCTGTCCGGCCAAGTCGTCCTGTCATAGTATCCTATGACCAATAGGAATTGTTAGATTAGTTCTAAATTTCTGATTGTGCTGCAGTGATAATTTGAAATGGCTGGGAGAAACGATGCTGCTCTTGCTGCTGCTTTGCAGGCTATGGCTCAGGCTGTTGGGAACCAGCAAAATGGTGCTGAAAATGCTGGGACTCGCAGTTTAGCCACGTTCCAGAGGGAGAATCCACCCGTTTTAAGGGCAAGTATAATCCAGATGGTGCTCTAGCATGGCTGAAAGAGATTGAAAGGATATTTCGTGTCATGGATTGTAATGATGCGCAGAAGGTCCGGTATGGTACCCATACGCTGGCAGAAGAAGCTGATGATTGGTGGATGGAGGTTAGGCAGAGATTAGATAGTGCTAATGAGAAGATAACTTGGGCTGTTTTCCGTAGGGAGTTCTTACGGAAGTATTTTCCAGAGGATGTGAGGGGAAAGAAAGAAATAGAATTCCTTGAGCTCAAGCAAGGAAACATGTCTGTGACAGAGTATGCTGCCAAGTTCACCGAATTTGCTAAGTTTTACCCCCATTATGCTGATGCTGATTCTGAATTTTCAAAATGTATTAAGTTTGAGAATGGACTGAGGGCGGATATAAAGAAAGCTGTAGGGTACCAGAAGATTCGGGTATTCACTGATTTAATCGACAGTTGCAGGATATTCGAAGAGGATAGTCATGCTCACTCCAAGGTAATGAGAGATCAGAGGGGTAAATTTCAGAACCGGAGTAAGCCATATGAGGTTCCGGCTGGTAAGGGTAAGCAGAGTTATGCTGATAATAAGAAACCAAGTGGGGGAGATGCCCCTGCGAAGGTTGTGTGCTACAGGTGTGGCAAGCCGGGCCATAAGAGTTTTGACTGCTCGGATAATAAATGTTTCAAGTGCAGTAAAGAAGGTCATGTAGCTGCCAAATGTGAGAAAAAGGATGTGGTGTGTTACAACTGTGGGGAAGTAGGTCATATTAGTACCAAGTGTACTAAGCCGAAGAAAGAGAAGTTCAGTGGAAAAGTGTTTGCTCTTGCAGGATCAGAGGATACTAATGAGATTAGAGGTACATGTTTTATTAATGGTATTCCTTTGATTGCTATTATTGATACTGGTGCTACGCATTCATTTATTGCTGCTTTATGTGCTAAGAAATTGGACCTTGCTTTGTCTTCTATGATGAGGGAGATGGTTATTGACACTCCAGCTAAGGGTTCAGTAACTACCTCTCTTGTGTGTGCTAAGTGCCCTCTGTCAATCTTCGGCAGAGATTTCCTTGTTGACCTTATTTGTTTGCCGTTGGGAGGGTTGGACGTCATTCTTGGTATGGACTGGTTAGTAGTTAACCATGTACATATTAATTGTTTTCGTAAATCTGTGAGTTTCCTTCCTCCCGAAGAAGAAGAATCCGTTTTGTGCTGGTCAGCTGCATAAGGTAATGAAAGAGGGAGTTCACCTGTTTGCTTTGATGGCGTCATTGTCTGCTGAGAATCAGGCGATCATTGAAGGGGTACAAGTAGTGCGTGAGTTTCCTGAGGTGTTCCCGGATGAAATTCCAAGTGTTCCGCCAGAGAGGGAGGTTGAGTTTGCTATTGATCTTATACCTGGTACTAGGCCTGTGTCTATGGCACCGTACCGGATGTCAGCCTCAGAACTGTCTGAATTGAAAAAGCAATTAGAAGATCTACTTGAGAAGAAATTTGTAAGGCCAAGTGTGTCACCGTGGGGTGCTCCGGTATTGTTGGTGAAAAAGAAGGATGGGAGTATGAGACTTTGTGTCGATTATAGGCAATTGAACAAGGTGACAATAAAGAACAGGTATCCGCTCCCCAGAATTGATGATTTGATGGACCAGTTGGTAGGTGCTAAAGTGTTTAGCAAAATCGATTTGAGGTCGGGTTATCACCAGATCAAGGTAAAGGATGAAGACATTCAGAAAACAGCTTTCAGAACGAGATATGGGCACTATGAGTATTCTGTGATGCCGTTTGGTGTTACCAACGCGCCGGGAGTGTTTATGGAGTACATGAATCGTACCTTCCATAATTACTTGGATCGGTTTGTAGTTGTGTTTATTGACGACATTCTGGTGTATTCTAAGACGGAAGAGGAACACGCAGAACATTTGAGGTTAGTACTAGAAGTGTTGAAAGAAAAGAAATTGTATGCAAAGTTGTCTAAGTGTGAGTTCTGGCTGAGTGAAGTAGGTTTCCTTGGTCATATTATCTCTGGTAATGGTATAGCCGTGGATCCAGCCAAGATTGATGCTGTGTTGCAATGGGAGAGCCCAAAGTCAGTTACAGAGATTAGAAGCTTCTTGGGATTAGCTGGTTATTACAGGAGGTTTATTGAAGGTTTCTCGAAGTTGGCCCTTCCGTTGACTCAATTGACGTGTAAAGGAAAAGCATTTGTGTGGGATGCTCGCTGTGAAGAGAGCTTCAATGAGTTGAAGGAGAGGTTGACAACATCGCTCGTGTTGACTTTGCCTGTTCCAGATCAACCGTTTGTAGTATATTGTGATGCTTCCAAGATGGGTTTGGGAGGTGTGTTGATGCAAGAAGGTAAGGTAGTAGCTTATGCGTCTAGACAGTTGAGAACCCATGAGAAGAACTACCCTACTCATGATTTGGAGCTAGCTGCAATTGTGTTTGTGCTGTAAATTTGGAGGCACTATCTGTATGGTACTAGATTTGAAGTGTTTAGTGACCATAAGAGCTTGAAGTACTTGTTTGATCAGAAGGAGCTAAATATGAGACAGAGACGTTGGTTAGAATTGCTGAAGGATTATGATTTCGGCTTGAACTATCACCCCGGCAAAGCTAATGTCGTGGCTGATGCTTTAAGTCGGAAGAGCTTGCATATGTCGGCCATGATGGTGAAAGAATTAGAGCTGATTGAGCAGTTCCGGGATATGAGTCTAGTATGCGAAGTGACACCGCAGAGTGTCAGATTGGGAATGTTGAAGATTGGCAATGAATTTTTGGTTAGTATTCGAGAAGCCCAAAAGTCAGATGTAAAGTTGGTGGACTTGTTAGTTGTGAATGATCAAGCTGTGAATGGTGATTTCAAGTTAGATTCCCAAGGAGTATTGAGATTCAGGGATAGGATCTGCATTCCTGATGATGCTGAGATGAAGAGAATGATTCTTGAGGAGAGCCATAGGAGCAAGTTGAGTATTCATCTAGGGGCTACGAAAATGTACCAAGATTTGAAGAAGTTGTTCTGGTGGCCTGGTATGAAGAAGGATGTGGCACAGTTTGTGTATTCTTGTCTGACTTGTCAGAAGTCCAAGATTGAGCATCAGAAGCCTGCGGGGTTGATGCAACCATTAGAAGTTCCGGAATGGAAATGGGATAGCATTTCCATGGATTTTGTGACAGGTTTGCCGAATACCGTGAGAGGATTTGATGCCATATGGGTGGTGGTGGATAGGTTGACGAAGTCTGCTCACTTCTTACCGATTAATATTACTTATCCAGTTCCAAAATTGGCAGAGATCTACATCAAGACAATTGTGAAGTTGCATGGCGTTCCGCTTAGTATTGTATCTGATAGAGATCCAAGATTCACTTCTGAATTTTGGAAAAGTTTGCAAGAAGCTTTGGGTTCTAAGTTGAGGTGGAGCTCCGCTTATCATCCGCAGACAGATGGTCAGACGGAGAGGACTATTCAGTCATTAGAGGACTTTTTGAGAGCATGTGTTCTTGAGCAGGGAGGTTCGTGGGATTCTCATCTTCCATTGATTGAGTTCACCTATAATAATAGTCATCATTCTAGTATTGGAATGGCACCGTTTGAGGCGTTGTATGGTCGGAGATGTAGGACTACGTTATGTTGGTATGAATCTGGAGAGAGTGCAGTGTTGGGGCCTGAGATTGTGCGAGAAACAACTGAGAAGGTAAAATTAATCCGTGAGAAGATGAAAGCGTCCCAGAGTCGACAAAAGAGCTATCATGATAACAGAAGGAAGGATTTAGAGTTTCAGGCCGGTGATCATGTGTTTCTGAGAGTCACTCCGGTGACTGGTGTTGGGCGTGCCTTGAAATCAAAGAAGTTAACTCCCCGTTTCATTGGTCCGTATCAGATTACGGAGAGGGTGGGAAGTGTTGCCTATAGGGTGGCTTTGCCGCCTAATCTTTCGAACTTGCATGACGTGTTTCACGTGTCACAACTTCGAAAGTATGTTCCGGACCCGTCTCATGTGATTCAGATGGATGAAGTTGAGGTACGGGATAATCTCACTGTGGAGGCTATGCCTGTGCGAATTGAAGATAGAGAAGTGAAGATTCTGAGAGGGAAGGAGATTCCTTTGGTGAAAGTGGTTTGGTTAGGAGCTGCTGGTGAGAGTATGACTTGGGAGCTGGAGGGTAAGATGCGGGAAGCATATCCGGAGTTGTTTGATTCAGGTAATTTCGAGGACGAAATATTCTAAGTGGGGGAGGATTGTAACGCCCCAAAATAATTTAATTATTTATTTAATTAAGTTATTTAAGGTTTACAATATTTATTTAATTTAATTAACTAATTCAGGATTTATTTTATTTTATTTTATTTATTTAGGAGGTGTTGTCATGAATTAGATGGTGCGCATGGGGGCCCATGATCCACAAGTAGGCCCATGACCCATTGGCTAGTCATAGGATTCGATTCACTTAGGGGTCTTGAGGGTTAGTTTTCATTTCATTCATTCCATCCAAAAGAAAGAAAAGAAGCGAATAGAGAGAGAGTGAGAAGAGGAGCTCGTGAAACAGCAAGGAAAGGAGGAGGAAAAACCTTGAGCACTCAAGCAAGAGGAAGAATTGTTGGTGATTTCTTGGAGGGGTGCCTTGCATTTCGAATTCCTAAAGGTTAGGGGGTTCTTCTTTCCATTCTTAATAGCTCATGTGATGAGTATTGTCTAGGGTTAGGTTCTAGGGTGATTTCCATGAATGATTGGTATGTTTTGATGTTGTTGCTATGCTGAAATTTTATTTGTGCAAAGACATGTTTGATTGGTGTTGAGTGGAGTGCAATATGAATGATGCATGCTAGGTGTTTGTGGTTATGACTGAATGATTTTTGGTGGAAAAGGTGATGGCTACTATTCATATAAGTATTTGGCATTGGTGATTTAATTTGGTATTTTTTTTTGTTGAGAGGAACTCAAAAAGTGTTGGAGCCTTAAGCGCCCTAGGTGTGTGTGTGTGTTGCTGAAGAAATTGTCCCATTGTGTCTTGTGTGTTGCTGAAGAAATTGTCCCATTGTGTCTTGTGTGTTGCTGAAAAAATTGTCCCATTTTGCCTTGTGTGTTGCTGAAGAAATTGTCCCATTGTGTCACTTGATGTTGCTGGAAAATGGTCCCTAAGTGCATTAATAATAGGTGCCAAGTGTTTGTGCCAAAGTATGTTGTGTTCTGCTGCTGTCTGGGCATTTCTGCCAATTTGCGCCTCACTCGCGCCTAAGTCGCGCTCCACGCGCGAATGTCACTGGGCATTTCTGCCAATTTGCGCCTCACTTGCGCCTAAGTCGCGCTCCACGCGCGAAGCACCAGAATCTTCTGCTGTTCCGAGTCGTTTTCAGCACGTGTCTCGGTTTTGTCCCAAATTTGTTTTTGACATAACTTTTGACTCGGTTATCCAAATTTGACGGTTCAAAATGCGTTTCGAAGCTAATTTCAGTGTCTATCCAAATATTCTGGTTTTATGCAAAAATGGATTATTTTACTGGTGGTTCTGGGCTGAAGTGTTCAACTGTCTAAATTTCAATTTTTTACTCACTTTCCCTATGCTGTGTCAAATCCTAAATTGGCCTAATTGAAATTGGTGTTGGTGTGAGTGGTGGGTGAGTTGGTGAGTATATTATGGTGTGATTGGTGAGCTGATTTATACAATGGTGAGAATATGAATAAAATGGTGAGCTGATTAAATGGTGAATTGGTGAATTGTGTGGCGTGTTGTGGTGCATTTCCATAGCATCTCATGAACCATGTGCATAATTGGTAAGCAGAGGTTTCGGCCTAATTTTAATTGGTGAGCAGAGGCTTCGGCCTAATTGTATTTGGTGACGGATCCGACATGCATGTGCCATTGGAGTTTGGGTTGCATTTCATGCATAACTATACATGTTGTAATGTTGTTTTGGATATTGAAATTTTGATGTGGTTGCTGCCATTGTTACGAATCGGTGTGCCTAGTTACTTTTCCTATGCAGTGCTTATCCCATATGTTATTAATTATGAAAAGAGACTCACCCTACTGTTTTTTATGTTGCTTCTCATGTCGGCAACGTGCAGGTGATAGCCAGTGAAGGTTACCCTTATGCCTTCGTCTGTTAGGATGTGTCTTGCTCTGATATGTAGCACCGGGGGGGCGTCTTATGCTTATGTGTTATTTTAATTATACTGTTAGACTGTTATTGGTGATGTATTGGATTTATTATCGAACTTAATATTTTTCCGCTGTGGTAGTGACTGTAATTAGTTGATGCGAACTGAACCGGTATTTTATGGTGCTATGTATCTCATGACTTTTAGTCGAACCATGCAATTTGAAGTTATTAATTTAATGGAGTAGGTGTAGCACTCTCTTATATTGTTTTCAAAAAAAAAAAAAAACTCTGATTTTATTAAATAGTAAGGTTGCTAGAAGGGGGTGTTACAGTCACCACTACAATGACAAGGTGTGTGATGGCATCTCTCTCTCTCTCTCTCTCTCTCCCTGTTTGAGATTTGGGGGAAAGGATAAGATTACGGTTTCTGAGAGTGTTTGCAGGTGGTTTGATGATTATAACTGGTGTGTGTTTATTGGGAAGGGTTTTTGGGAAGTTGAGAAGTTGGTGGTGGCGTGGGCTTGGAAAAGGGGCAACCGTTGAGAAGTGACGTCATGGTCACTTCAGCAGTCAAGTTTTTGAAAAAATATTTTCATTTAAAATTTTTCATTTGAAAACTGCTTGACTCATTTTCTCTTCTTTTTCATTTAAAACTTTACCCAGGCAGCAAACGTGACAACGTCCTAGACATGCAAAGACGTTATAACGTCTACCATACTTCAATAACTTGAGTCCTGAATCTCTCCTACCTTCAGCTTCCATTCCTGCACAAAACAAAAATTTAAAGACACAGAATTGTTGGTTAGTTAAAACCATTGGGTTGCCTCCCAAGAGCGCTTGCTTTAAGAGTCTTCAGCCAGACTATTCCCTTTTTAATTCAGGGGTTGTTGAGAGCCACTGTGGTCTTGTCCCTAACCACATGTTCTCCATGGTATTGCTTCACTCTTTGGCCATTGACTTTGAAAGTGGAATTAGTTTTCTCATCAAACAGGTCCACAGCACCATGAGGATAGACTTTTATCAGTTTGAAGGGTCCTGACCATCTTGATTTTAGCTTCCCAGGGAACAACTTTAACCTTGAATTAAATAGCAAAACTGGTTGTCCCTCTACTAGCTCCCTTCTTTGAATTTTCTGATCGTGCCACTTCTTGGTTTTCTCTTTATAGATTGCTGAATTCTCATAGGCAGTGTGCCTGAATTCATCTAACTCATTTAGTTGAAGGAGTCTTGCTTCTCCAGCCTTTGAATGATCTAAGTTCAGTTGTTTCAGTGCCCAGTGAGCTTTGTGCTGGAGTTCAATAGGCAGATGACAAGCTTTTCCGAAGACTAGCTTGTATGGTGACATGCCCAGTGGTGTCTTAAATGTTGTCCTGTACGCCCACAGCGCATCATCAAGGTACTAGAATTCCTATGTCTAGGTTCTAAGTAGGCCTACTCCTGTATCTTAAGTACCCACAGCAATGTCCTATGAACTATTATCCATTCTATGTCTAGACTTAGATAAAAATGCCTAAATGTCTTTAGTGCACCTTTTCATTCACATAAATCTTTGAGTTCTTTTCATAGACCATGTCTGTACCTATGAATCTACTTATTTTAAGTGGCCAATTTCAAAACAAGTTTGGAAATATTAACATGCAAAGATTTAAAACGCATAAACATCAATACTTCATAACATTAAACTAGAGGTTCATTACATGCAAATCAACAACCCAACTACAAATGTTTAGCTCATGCTGATCATCTTTACAGAAAGAAGAGGAGTTGAAATCCAAATACCGTACATAGAGAAAAGGAGACTAAACGCAAAAGATACGCCTAAGTAGCCTTCCTTCATGCACGCTGTAGAGACGTTGCAACGTCTGAGCTTCACAGTAATGGGTGCGAAAAATAGAAAAATGGAGCTTGAGAAGGGTTCGGATGAAGAAGTCTGTGTCCAGAACCTCTTCAAGAAAACTCTCTCTGAAAATGGAGGAAGGTGGATGATGAATAAAATAAATATGGATTGTCTTTGATGCCCCCCTACCCTTTCCTTTTGTAGAGAGATAATAGCCAAGGAACAAGGGGTCACATGCTTGCTGATGTCATTCCCCACCTTCCAAGCTTGCTTGTGAATTAACTCTGTTCTGAAATGACACTACACTGCTACAGTGCGTCAGCCGCGTCAGCGCTGAGGAGAGAGAAGATCTTCTGCACTTCTAGACCTTTGAGTATCATTTCTTGTGCGCCAAAAAAATGAGATATCTCTTTCTTGCTCTGCTGCCCTTCTTCAGACGTGATGAGGGACGTTGCCACGTTCAGCTCACTGCATAAACACAAGAAGCATCAAAATGTTCACAAAGGCGCCAATTGGCGCCAAAATGCATAGAATTTGTAATTTAGCCCCCTTTCTAACTGAAAAGCGATAAACTAACAGAAACTTAGTAGAAACAACCTACTATTGCCAGAGAACTTGCATGATTTAACTTTGAATAAGTATAAATAACTCATATAAATATGAGTTATCAGTGACCCACGTGGGAAATGGACTCCTAGCTATGATGGACCATATGTGGTAAAGAAAGCCTTCTCTGGAGGAGCATTGATACTCACCAACATGGATGGTGAATAACTCAGAAACCCAGTCAATTCAGATTCAGTCAAGAAATATTACGCCTGAGAAAAATAAAAGAAAAAAAGAGAAAGATGAGCCAAGCAAGAATTAGCTCGCTAGGTTGAAAACCCGAAAGGGCGGCCTAGGCAAAAAGAGCGACCCGGTGGACTGAAAACTCGCAAAGAGCGGTCCAAGCAAAAATTAGGGTCAGAAAGGTTGGACTTAATAAAGTAAAAGAGGCAAGCAGCGCCTCCAAAAGCTTTGATAAAAGGGTGATCAAGGATATAAGTATGGGTGATTGGCATCAACACTCCAAAGACAAAGAGCGCTCATAAGATCTGTTGCGTCCATTTTTCTTGTTTTTTTTTAGTTTCAAAAAATTCTCAATGTACTCTTTTCAGTCGGCGCGACCTTTTTGCGCATTCGGTTTCCATATGAATAAAAAGTCCAAATTTGCCACTCCGTCTGCTTATTGTTTTATCATTGCTTCCTTTTCATTTGTGCTTTAAAATGATGTTTTATGGTAGATGATAAATGAATTGTGAAAATGTGCATAAATCAGAGCATTAAAATCATTGCGAAACTTTTGAAAATCATGAGAAAAGAAATGATTTCTCAATCAGGTAAATTCACAAGAATCAAACAAAAGCACTGATCGCGTCAAAACAATTCTCAAAAGGCTGAAGCATGACCCTCGCACCATTATGGACGACCATCGTGCCTCATAACGCAAGTCCTACGATTTGGTCGGAAAAAAAAGAGCAAAAGAGCAATAAAACAAATAAAGTTCATGCATGGCATTCCTCAAACATAGACAAAAAAATTCATGCAAGCAAAAAGAAACTCCTGCATCACATGGTTAATGGCGTACCCGTAGAAGGGGTAGATATAGATGTACGGGATACTGTGGAAAATGGACCTTTTGTTCCCACCACATGGTTAATGGTGTACCCATAGTCAAGGAAAGAAGTGAATGGACGGATAACGATAAAATGAAAGTTCAACACAATCTCCGTGCCAAGAACATTATCACTTCCGCACTTAGTCCCGATCAGTTCTTTAGAGTGTCAAATTGTAAAACTGCCCAAGAAATGTGGGACAATCTTCAAGTCACTCATGAAGTTACTAGTGAGGTAAAAAGAGAAAGAACAAACACCTAGTGAATCAACTCGGCTCATTAGGAAAATCATTCCCTGCCGAAGACCTAATCAACAAAGTGCTGGTATGCCTAAACAGAGAATGGCAACCAAAAGTAACTACTATAGCTGAATCAAGGAATTTAGCTACTATGACACTCGCCACTCTTTTTGGAAAACTACAAGAGCACGAGCTAGAGCTCACCCGTCTGGCAAAGCATGAAGAAAAAACAAGAAAAAGAAAAGCTTAGCTCTCAAGGCTTCTTATTCAAATCCACTTCATGATAGTGATGATTCGGAAAATGAAGATAGTGAAGACGATGAGAATATGGATCTAATGGTTAGAAAATTGAAAAAGTTCATGAGAAAGAAAAGTGCCCCCATGAAGAAATCTCCATCCAATAGATTCTCAAGAAAGGAAAACTTCTCAAGTCCACCAACTTGCTACAAATGTGGCAAATCAGGACACATGAAGATGGAGTGCTCGAACTGACAAAGAAAACTGTCAATGTTTGAGAAAAAGGGATCCAAAGAAAACAAGGGTAGAAAAGCCTACATAGCATGGGAAGACAATGACACAGACTCATCAGATGATTCAGAAACTGAAGAAGCTCAAGTTGCTCTCATTGCCGACCACAACAATGAAAATGAAACTGAGGTAGATTCTAACTCTGAAACTTCACAAAATGCATATGATGAATTACATGAAGCATTTCTTGAATTGCATAATGATTCTTTAAAACTAGCTAAGGCATTAAGTAAATCTAAGAAAGCAGTTGCTCATCTCCAAAATGAAGTTATTGCTTTAACTAAGGAAAGATTAGAACTTAGAAAAAAAATTATAGTCTTGGTTATTTTAAAGCTAATTATGTCTGTGATAAGTGTGCTGAATATGAAAAGAAAATTCACGAGCTTGAATGAACAATAGGAAAAATGTCTAACATACAACATGTGCATCCTAGGTCTCCAAGAAACAATTTCATGAAAAAAAAATGTGCATTATAGACCTAAGTTCACTACTAGTCCATATATTACATGTTATTACTGTGCCAAACCAGGACATACTGCAGATGTTTGTATGGCTAGAAGCAGGCAAGTAGTGAAAAAGGTGTGGGTTCCCAAAGGGACTCTACCAAGTACTAACCCACAAGGACCCAAAGAAATTTGGGTACCAAAATTTTCAACTTGATCTTATTGCAGGTATGCTTTAAGGTATGGGGGACAGATAAATACCTTGATAGCAAATGCTCAAAGCACATGACTGGAGATATAACAAAGCTCTTAACATTCACCCCCAGAAAAAGCGGTCATGTGACTTGTGATAACAGCAATAGAGGAAGAATCCTCGATGAAGGTAAGATTGGTAAAGATCTATCCACCTCTATTGATAATGTGCTTTATGTAGAACATCTTAGGCTTAAGTTACTAAGCATTAGACAAATATGTGATTATTAAAATAGAGTAATCTTTGATTTTGATTCATGCACCATTGAGGACAAAATCAGTAAGCAAGTTAGATTAATAGGAAATAGAGTAAACAAGAACATCTCAACTATGGTGTCGATATAGATCACAGTCCGATTAAATGCGACAACAATAGCGTAATTAATCTATCAAAGAACCCCGTTCAACATTCTAGAACTAAGTATATAGAGATTAGACATCATTTTCTTAGAGATATGTTCAAAAAGGCGATTATATGATTGAGTTCGTTGAGTCTTCAAAACAGCTAGCTGATACTTTTACAAAACCATTGCAAAAAAAAAGTTGCTTTTTCATTCGAAGAGAACTTGGAATCATAATTTATCATTTATCTAAATGGAATATAAACTGTTGATTGAATTATTTTTGGTTATCTTGTGCTGAAACCCGACACTCACGCCCTTTTGGGGTTTATGTCTATTATTTTTTTCTTCAAATGCACTGGGCTGACTTTCACTATAGCTGCGTTTTCGACTCACCAACTAAGTTTCCCATTAACCCTTTTGATCATGATAAAACGGGGGAGAAAAATATGATTGTCACTTTACATTTAGATAGGGGGAGCATCAGGTAAGGGGGAGTCTAGATACATATCATTAAAATTAGTGCATTATTTTGCTTGATGAACTAACCTCCCACCTAAGATGAATCGAAATTTTGTCACCATCAAAAAGGGGGAGAATGTGGATATCTTGTGTTGCAGGTTAAGTTTTGATGATGAAGAAATCTGAAATAAAGTGACAAAAAGGAACTCCAAGACACAACCAACTCAAGAAGAAAGTCTGTGTCAAGGGTAGTCGCTAGGAAGTCCAGTCGTGTCTTGGGAATGAAATGTAAACCGCATTTGAGGATCGGCTCAAATCACTCAATACACTAGCACCCACACAATTAACCTAACATATGCCTTCAATGGATAAAAGAATGCTAAATAGGTTAGGCACAAATGATTACAAGCACATAATCGATCACTGAATGAGAAAATAGCTATTTGAAAGCACATATTCGATTGTCTTCTTGATTTATGGACAATCACATAATCGATTGTCTTATTGATTTAGGAACTTGACCTATAAAGCATAAAATCGAATATGAGCTTGATTTTGGAAGCACACAATCGATTATAGACCTGATTTCTTAAAGGTCTTGTTCTCTTAAAGCACATAATTGATCATGGTCTTGTTTTCTTAAAGCACATAATCGATTGTCAAACGATGTTTTTAAAATAAAACAATCGATTATCCACTTATGTAACAGTGTTTAAAAATTGTCCCAACGGTCATATTTTTACAGAATCTATAAATAGGAACTTAGGGTTTCACAAACAATAACAACCTACGAATCACAAAGCAGAACGCGAACCCTATTGCACTGTCACACTTGTTCTTCACGTTCTTCATCAATTTGAGCTGATCTCTCTCAAGGGTTAGGTTGGGAATCTTCATGTTGTTGTATCCGCCTTCTTAAAGGTATTTTTATCTTCTTGTAATTTGTTTAAAATTGTTATTGGTTTACACTAGAGAGTGGGGAATCTCTCTAGGGTTTTTGATTGTAACAAGGGTGGGGTATCTCTTGTTTGTCAATTGGTTGTACTAGAGAGTGGGGAATCTCTCTAGGGTTCTGATTGTAACAATGGTAGGGTATGTCTTGTTTGTAATTGTTTTTGAGGGCTCTTGCGCAAGGTGGGGTATCCTAGGTGAAGAGTGCCTGAGTTTGTAAGGGTTTGAAAGCACCCGGTTTAAAGCTTTGTTTTGATAGTGAAAAACTCACAAAGGTTTGTAAGAACTGAACGTAGGTCACTGGGAGTTTATCGAACTAGTATAAATCTCGTGTGTTATTTACTGTTTTAAGTTCTAATTCGTTCATTCCATAAACCTGCGCGAAAATTAATCTAAGTCATTGAAAAGGGGAATTGTTTTCAAAAATCTCAATTCACCCCCCCCTCTTGAGACTGAAGCCACTTGTTAATAGAAAGAAAGTCAAAGATGGCTTCTATTTTATCTTGTTTTTTTTAGTTCTTGTTTTGAGTGCCCATCTCTAACTTAGTCGTTTGACAGTGAGGACACTGTCATTGATTAAGTTGGGGGTAGAGCAGTTGTAATGCTGTCTGTTATCAATGCTTTGCTATTTTTATGTTGTGTTAGTAGAATAGCCTGTATAGCGTAGTGCTAGTGCAGCAGTGCTGGTAGCATATAAAAAAACTTTAAGTGCCAAGGCAGAACTCAATGAGGATAGCCAGAATTGGTGTGGACTTAGAATTCTGAGTAAAATAGCCTAGCCCCTCTAGCATAGACTTAACTCTTGCCCAAGTGAAAACTTAGCAAGGATTGAAATTGCCTGAAATTTGATAGAAACTACATTTAAGGTAAAAGTCATGTTTGGGGGTAGTGCTGTTAGCAGTGGGGCCATATGTTATCAAGTTCAAAGTAATGTAAAAGAGAGTGTACACTTGAAAAATAAATAGAAAGAAATCAAAACCCAAATAAGTTGGATTTTTGCAACAAGGTTGTTTGGTTGTTGTGGAGGGAGGTTGTTTTGTGGCGACATCATTACGTTTCAGTCAAATCAGTGATCAATCTAACCGAGAAAAAAAGGCGTAAACCACTCTAAGTCAAGTTGTAAATCAAATTGTAAAGGCCTATTGTATTCATTGTATAAATCTTAGGAGAGCTATCCCTATAGGAATCATTGCAAGCTTTACTTGTAGCTATTGAGGAGGAAGGGAAATGTAGAAAATTCTAAGTGGGATCTGAAGCCAAACCTAGTAATCATTGGAGTCTATAGAAGGAATGCAAGAGAGCACACACACATCCAAGCTAGGGGGAAAAAGCTATGATTTCAGAAATTTCTAAGGTGTCTAAAGTGTTAAGTCTGAAGAGAAAGCCTTGAGAAAATAAAGTTGTGCGATATTCTGTTTTAAATGCTCTCAAGTTATGATGTGCTATGTGTTATGCTGTGCTGTCTGTTGTTTGTTGTCATTACTTGAGGACAAGCAATGGTACAACTTTGGGGGTGTGATAACTCTCAGAAATGTGAGTTATCTATGGCAAAACAAATGAGAATCAATCTTGTTTAAGAGCAATTAATATAAATAAATGTGGAGTTTGTGCATAATTAGTTAAAAGTGTCTTTTTTTGTGGAAAGTATATTTTGGGCACTCTAAGTGCCATTTTGTGGGATTTCACCCATGTGCTAGGTGTGCAAGATTTAGTAGCTCTGGTGTTGTGAGTAGTGTTGTGGTAGCGGCGTGATAGTTAGCTGGTGTGTGGAAAGGAATTAAAGTCATCTTAGGTGGTAATATAAGGAAGGAGGTGTTTTGACTTTAGTGGCGAAGGCATTAAGTAATCTGAGCATTTATTGGGCCGCACTTGATTTTAGGGCTGTCAGCACTTGTCAGCTTTGTAAGAAAAAGGCCCAATTGGTACATGGAAAGAGAAAGTGGAATAAATATGGAAAAAGTTTTAATCTAAAAGCATTTTATGAAACACCAGGGATGATGAATTTTCTACATATTTCTAAAAATTGTCTTAGATGAAAATGAGGGTCCTCATGAAGAGAACCACTAAATTGACCCACTGTTTGAAGCATTTGAAACATCATGGGTTTGAACTCAAAATGAGTTGCATTAATTTGAGGTCTGACTATGCTGGTTTGCATGTTTTGCTGATTAAACACAACATAGTCTCTCAAGGGTCTGTCTCTGTCATTTATCATAACTATAGGTCCCATGTTGATGAAGTGGTTTCTGTAATCATTCTCAGGACCAGGGTGTGACCCATGAGCAGAACCTCTGCCTCTTCCAGAGCCTCTTCCTGTGCCATGATTAGAACCTTCACATACTCCTGCTTCAGACATTGTTTGTCTAGCTCTGCCTCTTTGTCTTTGAAGTCTGCACAACCTATTAAATCTCCTCTCTATCTCAGGATCCAACTGAAATTCTAGTGTGTTGGACCTGGGCATATGCTGTAGCAACTATTGCTGGGGCAATGATTGTTGGAGCACTGATTGCTAAAGCAATGATTGCTGAAACAATAAGGAACAAACACCAAAGTAAAATTATCACTAATTTACTACTAAGTTAAACAATAAAAATTAATGGCAATCCCCGGCAACGACGCCAAAAACTTGTTGTGCAAAAAGGTGTGCATGTGTACACAGTCTTTAACAAGTAATAGAGTAGAAAGTAGAGATCGTACCCATAGAGATTAGATTATTTTTTGAGAGTTTAAAATGGTAGCAATACTAGTGAGTAATCAAAAATAAAATAAAAGATGATTGGTGTGAGTGAAACAGAATTTAAAGTAACCAAGATAGAGATTGATTTTAAATCAGTTAAGAGAGATAGTTGGAATGCTCTTCACTAAGTAATTCACTTCTAATAACATTATGATATATATGATGCTGGAGCAATGATTGCTCCTGCAATGATTGCTCCTGCAATGGATTGCTTCTGCAATGGATTGCTCCTGCAATGGGTGCGTGCTTTTCAGCAACTAATGTCGGGGTTTCATTATAAGTCTTATGTCTAAGCTCTAAATAAGTTCACCACTGTATATGAAGTTCCCACAGTATCACCCTATGGACTATGCTATCCTATGTATAGGTTTTAGCAAGGACTTAACAAAGTTTCCTTTTCTTAAAACACTTATCCATATTAGTTCTTGTGTTCAAATCACAAACCAAGTCTGTATTCATGACCCTACTTATTCTAAGTGATCAACCATCAAAATAAGTTTGAAAGAATTATAGCACAAGAACAAAATTGCAAGCATCGATATAACCTAATAACTATCTAAGAGTTCATTACAAAGCTAAAACATCCCAACTAATATATTTAGTTCATGCTTGACATAACTAAGCTCATATAATCATAAGGAGTCATATTTATATGATTGAAAATACAATGGAAAGAAGATAAGATAGAAATTACACAAATGGCTCATTTGAATATTCCGCCTAGCAATGCTGGTGCAATGAAATAGCAATACAAGATGGTATAAAAGTATAGGGAGAAGTTGTCAATTTCTTTCTCTCCTTCGAACCAAAATATTATATCTAAGACTACTTCCTAAAATCTGAGATGTTTTCCAATGAAGAGGAGGAGATGTATTTATAGGCTTCTTGGAGTTGAGTTGTCTTGAGCACAAAGGTTACTTTGAGATGAAGTTAGGTTTTCCTTCTTTAATTTATCTCAAAAGCTTCCATGTGATCACCCATCATATAAAAAGAAGTGGTCCATTGATGAGAGGACATGTGTCCCTTAGAGGTGTGACTCTTGTGAGCTAGAGGGTCAATGGCAGGCGCCGCATTTCTCCCACATGGCCACTCGCATTTACTTTTGACGCACCATGACATCATCACTAGGATGCTGAAGCATTTTGTGTTGTGAAGATTGCTGGGGCAATTGATTGTTGGGGCAATTGATTGTTGGGGAAATGCTTCTGTCTCTTTTGCTGTGGCATCCATTGTTGGGGCAATTGATTGTTGTAGCAATTGAACAAACACATAAAATACCACAAATCATATAAAATAGTCATGAAGTGTGCCTGAACCTTTCTTAATTTTAAAAGTTGCATTTCTTTTGTATTTCTCTATTTAGCAAAACATATTTACTGAGATTTTCACAATTGTTTAGATTTGAGAGCATAAATAACTCTATATAAAATAGAGTTATCACACCCCCAAACTTAAACCATTGCTTGTCCTCAAGTGATGACATTTGAACAAAACAAAAATTTATAACAAAAGGGTTTTGATTCTTTTCAGAAGATCAGATCAGCTTGACATCTCAAAACAAGTTTTTCAATAAGTGCACTTCTAGAACCTTTATGTTTGGAATTTCAAAGAGATTCATAGCCATAAGCTCTTCTCAACATTCAAGGCTATTGCCACTCATTTATGTGAGTGTGTGCTCCACTGAACTTAGATTGGTTCCTAACTAGTTTCAAAAATTTCACTTTGCTTTTGTATAGAAAAAGTTTGCGTTTGATCAAGCTAAAAGATTTTTCAAAAGATAGAATAGGCTAACAATTTCCTCAAAGTAATGGGGGGCTTCAAAGCACAACAAAGGGTCTTGGATTTAAGTATTTCAAATTTAGGGTCAGTGCTAATCTTTTCTGGCTTCTTGGTTGCTGGAGCAATGATTGCTGGGGCAATTCAGCTATATTGTCTTCCTTACAGACCCCCTTTTTGCATTTTTTTTCATGCATTTTTGGAACGGGTACAGCTTTTGATTCAGAAAAAAAATAGTTTTTCATGATTTTTTTTTGTAGTAGTTCACAAGCCTAATTGCACTGTCTTTTCTCTCCTTCTCATACTTAGCCTTAATATCACCGATGCACCCCAAACTTAATTCTTTATGCTATTCTATTTTTTTTAGTAAAAATTTAGCAATTGATCTTGGGTCACTATTGTTAGGTTCCTTACTAAGCTCAGTTGTTATAGTGTCAAGGTAGAAATAACATTGATCATTTCCTTAGAGTTCAAGCTATTTTGCAAACAAGTTCTAGTTGTCAAAAATTGAGTTTCAAAGAGGCACTTTTTTCTTCTTTCTTTTGCAAAATCTTTAGTCCCCCCCCCCCCCCCAACTTAAGGTTCAGCAGTGTCCTCACTGCTTAAATTAAGGGAAAACCAAATAAAACACCTGCAAATGTTATGGTCACAAAATATATAAGTTAGTTTATACAAAGGACATATAACAACTTTTAAAGAAAAGTGTTACTGCTTAGGAGCTCCACTCCTCAGCCTGCTGCTTGCCCTTATTGGAGCAAGTTTGATCCTCTTCTGCTTTTTCTTCTGAGCTGCCTGAGGACTGGATGCTTCTTCAACAGTTGCAGGGGCATTACCAGCTTTTGGCTCTTCAGCAGCAGTGGTAGTGATAGCAGGGGTACTGGCAGCAGCTTCCTTATGCTTGATTTTGGCTAGTTCCTCATCTCTTCTACTTGCAGCTAATGTCTCCATTACTAGCCTCTTTGAAGCTTCTGCCTGGGCAGGGTCTACAGTTGTTGCTACCTTGGTTGCTCCAGCATCAGTTGATGGTTGCATTGCAGGGGCATCAGATGATGTGTCCTTTGCTGGAGCATCCACTGCCTTATCCATTACTGTAGCATCCACTGCCTTATCCACTGCTGGAGCAATGGTTTTAGATACTGGCATTTCCTTTTGCAGAGATCTTTCTTCAAGCTGTTCCACCCCATTCACTTCTTCTAGTTCCTCTTCATGACCAGCTTCCTGTTCAGATTCCTCCTCTTCACCTGTTTCCTGAATTTCTTGCAATTTTCTCTTAACACCTGGATGTTCAATGTTAGAAATAGATGTTGCAGCTTTGGATGATGCAGCAATAACAAGGTTTTCAAAAGGGTTCTCTTTTGCAGGAATTTTTTGCTCAATTGTTTCTTTAATTGCTGCTGGAACAGGTTGTTTTTCTTGTTCTTTGGTTGGTGGAATTGTTCATGGTGGTGATTTGGTGGTTTGTGGAATGTGTGGTGGTTGGGTTGGTGTTTTGGCTTGTGTTGGGGATGTTTGAGGTGAGGTGATGTTTGGTTTGGTGATGGTGGTTGCTGGGGAAGCTTTGATATTTGTGTTGTTTTAGGTGGGGTTGTATACTTCTTTCTTGGGGCCTCTTCCACGACTATTTCTTCAGTAGCTTCACTTCCTGCACTATCCTTATTAGTTTTTGTCTCCTCTTCATCCACATCCTTCTCTATCTCTTGCAGCCTTCGTAGTCTCTTCCTCCTCACTTATTTCCTCCAAATCCTCAGAACTCAGGATTGGTTCTTCTTCTATCACTGCCTTCTTCTTCCCTTTTCATTTCTATTGCTGTTTCTTGATAGCTTTTCCTTTCTTGTCTTCCTCACTTTCTTCTACTTCAGCTTCCTCTTCTTCCACATCTTTTTCTTTCTCTTCTTCAAGTACCCAGTCTAGAAATATTGGTGGAGGCATGTTGCAGTATCCTTTGGTCAATTTGTTGAACATGATGGTTTCCCACTCAAGGTGTTCTTTCATAAATTTCCACACAGCTCGTTGTTGGAGCAATGATTGCTAGGGCAATGAGGTGCTGGTATTCCCCTTTGGCAACTTGCTCCTATCTTTGAAGTTAGCAGAAAATGCATTCTGGGGGAACTTTCTCAATTCATCCTTGTCAATGGTGACCTCGGCATTGATGCAAAGACTTGTGATTAGGCAACGAAAGAACAAATATCCAGCCTTCTTTGTCTTGCATGCCACAAATTCTTCAGCAATCACCCTCCCCACATCTATGTTAGTTTCTGTCATGATTGAATCCAGTGCAATCATTCTTTCCTTCTTTATTGTAGATGTGTGTGATGTGGGCAGTAGTGAATGTGCAACAAGCAGGTGCCAATTTCCTAATTCACTTCTAAGGTACCTACTTTTCATTGTGCACTCTGTTGCTGTACAACTCTCCCAAACAGCATCACTAACAGCAATTCTAGATTTGACTTTGTTCATTTCTTTCTTTCCATAGTGTATCTTTTTGTTTTCAAATTCAGGCCCATTATAACCCAGCAAGAATTCATCATTAATTACCCTAGGTTCAAAATGAACACTTTTGCCTCTAACCATGGAAAAGTAAAAGGGCTTACCTCCTATTGGTTCAGCAATGCCAGCGTAGAACTCACGAACAATCTGCTCACAATATGATCCTCTGTGTTTGACGAATGTATCCCATCCCAAGTTCTTTACTATTGATAGAAACGAAGGAGATGCATCTGTAAATTTGAATCCACGTTCAGCAAGACACTCTCTGTTCCAGAACTTCATTCGTTCCTTGCTAGGAGCAATTGTTGTTTTCTTCGTTACAGGGCTTGATTTCTCTGCAACAGATGATTTGCCAGATGTTTTCCTTGCTGCCTGTTTCTTCACCATGATGAATTTCTACAAAATGTTAGGGTTTTGTAAGGCTGATGATGGGGCGTGATTTCCAGAGTTTTGAGACTAAGAGAGTTTTGAAATGTTAGGCAACGGTAATGTTATGGGTATAATGGGGTGGTTTAATTTTGGGAATGTGTTGATTATGGTTAGTGGAGGATTAGGTGAGGTGATTGGACTGTGATGTGACTCAAAACTCACTTGTTGGCACACATGCAGAATCACACGTGGGCAGTGAGGTGTTAAAAAAACTGTTTTTCTCTTGTACTTGTTCTGGAAATGAAGCAGGCTGTCACTTAAAATTGCTCTTTCATTGCTGGGGCAATGAAATTTCTTTATTGATGAGCAATGATTGCTCCTTCATTGCTGGAGCAGTGGATCTCCTGTCATTGCTGGGCAATGGATGCACCAGCAATACTTCTACCTGAAAATTTAACAAAACATACTAAAATAAACAAGTTAGTTATTAAATCAAAAATTTCATGGGTTGCCTTCTAGAACTATCACCTTAATTCGGAGATTTTTGAATTGAGTGGTGACCTTGTCTCTTATCACATGTTCACCATAGTACGTTTTCACTCTTTGCCCATTAACCTTGAAGGTGGAGTTGGATGCTTCATCAAATAGATCCACAGCACCATGATGGTAGACTTTTAACAGTTTGAATGGTCCTGACCACCTTGTTTTGAGCTTTCCAGTGAATAATTTCAATCTAGAGTTATAGAGCAGTACCAGTCCTCCCACAATTAATTCCTTTCTTTGGATTTTTTGGTCATGCCATGCTTTTGTGTTGGCTTTGTAAATTTCAGCATTTTCAAAAGCAAAATGCCTAATTTCTTCAAGCTCATTAAGTTGTAAAAGCCTAGATGCACCTGCTTGATCAGGATTGAAATTAATATGACTAGTGTTCAAGTTCCACAGGTAGATGACATGCCTTACCATACACTAGTCTATAGGGTGACATTCCTAGAGGTGTCTTGAATGCTGTTCTGTAGGCCCACAAGGCATCATCCAAGTGTAATGACCAATCTTTCCTTGTAGGTCCAACAATTTTTTCAAGTATTCTTTTGACCTCCCTATTGGATAATTCTACCTGCCCACTTGTTTGAGGGTGGTAGGTGTTGCGCCCGAAAAAGTCCCCGAGGGAGAACCTTCCTCGTTTACAACTTTTCTAAAAAACAATGAAGCCGCCACCACTATTTATTAAGGAAAATATTAGGAAAACCTTTTATTGGAAAGCAAGTGGTCTTGCGAAACTAGAGAAGAGAGTTCGGGGGTCGGTTACGCGCGGGGAAGGTATTAGCACCTCACACGTCCTCTCTACTGAGAGGGAACCTTTAATTAAATGTGTGGTTTTAAGTGTTGATTTGAAAAATACCTAATTTGCCTCTTTATTTCTTATTGAAAATGAATTAAAGAACTTAATAAAAATTTTTATTTTTAGAGAGAAAGGGGGAAAAAGAAAAAAAGGTTTTTAGAAAAAAGTGCTTGACAGGACATGGCCCGCTCCTACGTATCTCCCGGTGCGATGGAGAATTCAAAGCTACGTAGTTCTGGTCGTCTAGAAAAAGGTTTTTTTTTTATCTTGTTTAATTGCGAAAGTTGAGCTTTCATGACGATCAATTGAGCAGAGGCTCCAAGTGACCACCATTAGCACTCCATTGTTAATAATCATGCAAGCAAAGGCTTCGCGAGACTACTAACAAAGTTTTTTTGATTTAGTGAAACTCCTTAGAAAAATTCAGGCATTCATGATGATCAATTGAGCAAAGGCTCCAAGTGACCACCACTAGTACTCCATCGTAAGTAATCATGCAAGCAAAGGCTTCAGAAGACTGCTAACGAAGTGTGATTTTGAAGAGTTTTCGCAATTGGATTGATTTTTGTTTAGGGAAAAGAAAGTCTGATATTTGGGAAAAAAGATTTCGTGAAAAAAAAAATTATTTAGGGGAAAGAAACAAAATTTAAAAAAAGGGAGAAACAGGGGGTGCAGCAGTAAAATTGGGTGCAATTTGCAGGAAGGGAGTTGTATTATTAAAAACAAAGGGGGTGCGAATAGCACCCAGTAGCCCAATCTGCATTGTTGGGTAAATGAGAGAGGCCTGCGAAATCTGGGCCTAAGTAGGGAGGCTGTATGAATCAAGAAGCGGTGGTGTGGAAATAAATCTGATCTAAAAATAGAATAAAATAATAAAAAAAAACAAATAAAATTTGGCGTGGGTATAAAACGGGTCCTCAAAAGAAGGAACCCTAATTTCACTACCTTCACGCCGCAACCAGAGGACTGAGAGAGAGAGTGAACCCGCGTGATTTCTGGCGAGGTCTACGGCGAGGGCTGCGGCGAGGACTACGGCGAGGGCTACGGAGAGAGAGGTTATGGAGAGGGAAAGGAAAGGGATTCAGAGAGAGAGAAAACGCGTGAGAGGGAAACGAAAGGGGAAAGGCGAGGATGAGGGAGGAGCTCGCCGGTCGGCCGTTCCTTGGCCGGCGAAAGCGACGACGGTTTCAGCGGCTTAATCAGGGACCTCACGACGGCGTAGACGCTGGGTTCGTGGTGAACGTGCGAAGGAGCTTCACGGCGGCGGAGTCGACGACGGCGTCTGTTGGTGACGACGGCGTTGAAGGTGCGATTGCGAAGGGACGGAGCATGGATGAGTTCATGGTGACGCGAAGGGGATAACGGCGGAGATGACCACCGTACGGTGATCATTTGCTTCTGGTTCGGTTTCGAAGGCTACTTAGAGGGAGGATGGCGGCGGTTTGAGGCGGACGGCCACCGTCTACGGTGGCCGGAACTAACAGGCAAGGTTTCGGTTCTCTCTTCTTTTTTTTTATATATATTTTTCTTATCTGCTCCTTCATATGTCCGTTTCTGCTTTTCTTATTTTTTGATCTGTCTCAAATTAAAACTTAATTATGCACTATTGCCAGGAAGATTACGAAGATTAAATTGAAGAACGCACGAAACGATCGATCATTCGCGTGCCCGCCTAATTTAAAACAACGGTATTTCGATTTAGTTGAACAGGGTCATTGAAATTGACCAGGGTTAGTAACTGAGACGCCATACTGATAATTCTCGTAATCACGCGACTTCAAAACACGATTTAAGTAAAATAAACGACTAAAACCAGAAAAAGAAGACGGACAAAATTGGGGTATAACAGTAGGCAGTAGCAATTTTGTGTTTTACCCCATATTTGGCTAGAAGGTTTTCAATAAGCTTGTTGCAGAAATGTCAACCTTCATCATTGATAATTGCCTTTGGAGTACCAAATCTAGTGAAGATATTTCTTCGTAAAAATTTACTGACAGATTTGGCATCATTGTTTGGCAATGCTACAGCTTCTACCCATTTAGAAACATAGTCCACAGCCACCAAGATGTATAGATTTCCAAAGGATAGAGGAAATGGTCCCATGAAGTCCATTCCCCAAACATCAAAGCGTTCAATGTCTTAGATATTGGTTAATGGCATTTCATGTTTATTTGAAATGTTTCCAGCCCTTTGACAGCTATCACAGTTCTTGACCATTTGGTATGCATCTTTGAATAATGTTGGCCAATAGTAACCTGATTGTAACACCTTGGCTGCTGTTCTGGTACTGCCAAAATGTCCACCATAGGGGCCAGCATGACAATGCTGCAGCACTGACTGTTGTTCTTCTTCTACTAAGCACCTTCTCACTATTTGGTCTGGACATTTCTTGTAAAGAAAAGGATCATCCCAATAGTCCTGTTTAACTATGTGAAAAAATCTTCTCCTTTGTTGATAACTCATGTTGACAGGTACAACTTGCTTGCCAGGAAATTCACTATGTCAGCAAACCATAGTGGAGCAGCATCAATTGCTCTAGCAATGGTTGCACCGGTAATGGATGTTGTTGCAGCAATTGCTAATAATTTCCCATCTGGAAAGCTTTCTTTTATCTCTCCTTGTTTTGTTCCTGCATAATCTCCTTCAAGTCTACACAAATGATCAACTACTTGGTTCTCCACCCCCTTTTTATCATGAATTTCAAGATCAAATTCTTGGATGAGAACCCGTCTTATTAGTCTTGGTTTTGCATATTTTTTTGAAATTAAATACTTGATGACTGAGCGATCTGTATAAACAATCACTTTTGTGCCTACCAAGTATGATCTAAACTTATCAAATGCAAAAACCACTTCTAATAATTCTTTTTCAGTCACAGTATTATTCATTTGAGATTCAATAAGTGTTTTGCTAGCATAATATATAGAATGAAAAACTTTGTCGTACCTTTGCCCTAGGACAGCTCCCACAGCAAAATCACTAGCATCACACATTAGCTCAAATGGTCTGCTCCAATCTAGTGTGACTATCACTGGTACTGTCACCAATGCTTTCTTCAGTTTTTGAAATGCTTCTAAGCAAGATTCATCAAAGTTGAAATGCACATCATGTTGCAACAGTTGACATAATGGTTTTGAAATTTTGGAGAAGTCTTTGATAAATCTTCTATAGAAGCATGCATGACCTAAGAAGCTTCTGATACCTTTGACAGTTGTTGGAGGAGGTAATTTGTCTATAACCTCAATCTTTGCCTTGTCTACTTCCAGCCCTTTCTTTGAAATTCTATGACCTAGCACAATGCCTTCTTGGACCTTAAAGTGGCATTTCTCCCAATTGTCATACCCCAATTTTGTCCGGCTTAGGTCCAAACCCTAATTTTCCACACAAAAATAAATTATGCATCATTTTTAGGGTTAGAATGCACGTTTTGGGAAGTTAGAGTCAAAAAGGGCATTTTGGTCATTTCTCACAAAAGGGTCTCTAAAAACAATTTTTGCAATAAGCCTCATGCATCAAATTAGGGTTTTTGAAAATGTGTTATGTATGCATGGCAAGTTTTGAAAAATATGTTATGCATGCATGGCAAGCTTTGGAAAATATTTTATGCATGCATGGCAAAAACCTAAAAACATTTTTGTGGAAAGCAAGAATTGATTTCCATTCTGTTCCAAGGGCCAAGAATCGATTTATACTATTTTGTAAAGGCCATGAAATCGATTCCTTAATCCAATATTAAACCATGAAATCGATTTTCAGGCCATCTTAAGGAGCCAAGAATCAATTCCTCCTTAGGTTACCAAAGCATGAAATCGATTTTCAGGCCATTTTAAGGAGCCAAGAATCGATTCCTCCTTATGTTATCAAGGCATGAAATCGATTTTCAGGCCATTTTTAGGAGCCAAGAATCGATTCTTCCTTATGTTATCAAGGCATGAAATCGATTTTCAGGCCATTTTAAAGAGCCAAGAATCGATTCCTCCTTATTTTGTCAAAGCATGAAATCGATTTTCAAGCAATTTCCAAGAGCCAAGAATCGATTCCCACTTATTTTAACTAAGCATGGAATCGATTTTCACCTATTTAGGATGTCCAAGAATCGATTCTCTACATATTTCCAAAGGCTCAAACAATCGATTCATCCTTGCAATAAATGTTTTTTAAAAATTCTACGCTTTCCTAAGCCTATAAATAGGCAGCCTCAAATCACATTTGGGGGGGAGACTTCACGAGATCAGAGAAAAGGACACACATTTCACGAGATCTGAGAAGACAACTCTTGCAAATCTCATTTTCCAGTTCTACGCTTCATTTTTGCTCTATTCGCGCCGTTGGTCCGTCTGAGCTGATCTCCTGCAAAGGTTAGTCGGGGTCTGCGTTCTTCACAGTTGTAATATTGTTGCGCCCGAAAAAGTCCCCGAGGGAGAACCTTCCTCGTTTACAACGTTTCTAAAAACAATGAAGCCGCCACCAATATTTATTAAGGAAAATATTAGGAAAACCTTTTTTGGAAAGCGATTGGTCTTGCGTAACTAGAGAATAGGGTTCGGGGGTCGGTTACGCGCGGGGAAGGTGTTAGCACCCCACACGTCCTCTCTACTGAGAGGGAACCTTTAATTAAATGTGTGGTTTTAGTGTGTTGACTTGAAAATACTTAATTTTGCCTCTCCACTTCTTATTAAAAAAATCTTAATGAAAATCTTTATTTATTATGAAAAAGGGGGAAAAAGGGTTTTTTAGAAAAAAAGTGCTTGACGGGACATGACCCGCTCCTACGTATCTCCAGGTGCGATGGAGAACTCAAAGCTATGTAGTTCTTCTGTGTAGAAAATGTTTGTGGGTTGGTGTTTTTTAATGTAGGGGTTTTAGGACTGTGTGATCTGTGTTGAAGGACCACTGGGGGTCTGAAGGGCCGCTGGGGGCTGAAGGAGCGCTGGGGCTCTGAAGGACCACAGTTCACTTATCCTAAAACAATGATTAACCCGGCCGTACGACCGACTTAATCCCCTACTTTGAAAATAAGACTTTTGCTTTTGAAATGAAGGAGATCTGTTTGTATATTCTTTAATTTTAGAAATTGTTTATTTTTGCGCTTGACAGGGGCGTGGCCCTGCTCCTACGTATCTCCGGGTGGAGAATCAAAGGCGACGTAGTTCTAGGTTCTTTCGAAAATAATTGTCTGAAACTTATTGTGAAAATGATTTTTATTTGTTATGCTTGACGGGATGTGACCCGCTCCTACGTATCTCCCGGTGCGATGGAGAATTCAAAGCTACGTAGTTCTTCTGTGTTCGGAAAACGTTTTTTTTTTGTTTTTTATCTTATTTAATTGTGAAAATCAAGCTTTCATGATGATCAATTGAGCAAAGGCTCCAAGTGATCACCATTAGCACTCCATTGTTAATAATCATGCAAGCAAAGGCTTCACAAGACCATAAACAAAGTTTTTTGATTTAGTGAAACTCTTTAGGAAAATTCAGGCATTCATGACGATCAATTGAGCAAAGGCTCCAAGTGATCACCACTAGTACCTCATTGTTAATAATCATGCAAGCAAAGGCTTCACAAGACTATTAACAAAGTTTTTGATTTATGAGAAACTATTTTGTCTTGCAGAGAATTAAATTAAATAAAAAACGAGAAAGGGGGGTGAAATGGTAAAATAGGGTGTTATTAGTCGCAAGGGGTTGTATAATTAATAGCAGGTGTAAAAAAGGAAGCCCAGTTCGCATCTGAGGGCCCAGTATGCGAAACTGGGCTTAAGTGAGGGAGGGTGTGTGTGTGAATTGAAGGGGTGTTAATAGAAGGGGAGCTGTATTATTAAAATTGGGGTGTAGGTAGCAGCCCAGCCCACTATAAGGCTGGCTAACCCACGAAATCGTGGGCTTTCCTAGGGGGGGCTGTAGTGATTGAAATGGGGGGTGCGAAACCTAATCTGATATTTTTTTAAAATTAAAATTAAAATTAATTCAAACTACACATATATAAAGTAAAACCCTAAAATTCTAACCCTAAGATTCGCAGCTCACCCCTCTCAGCGCCGCACTCACCTTCTTCTCAACCCTAATCTTCCTTTCTTCTCTCCACCGCCGCGCCGACCCACACACACAACCCCACCCTAATTTTATCCTCTCCTCTTCACCGTCTCCTACTCTCCCTTCTCTCAACGGCGTTCACCCTCTTTCTCCCCCCTAGCTCCGCTTTTTTTCTTTTCTGCACCGAACCACCGCGATCCCCCCTATCCTCGCCGTTTCCTACTCCTCTCCTCTAGCTCCGACCTCTCTCCTCACCGCCACAAATCCCTCCTTCTCTAAACCTAACCTTCTCTTTCATCTTCTCCTCACCAAAGACCGAATCTCTCTCTCTCTCTCAACCGATCCTCTATTTCTCCGATCGGGTTTCTGTTGGTGGTTGAGACGAGGAACACGGTGATGGTGTGCTTGCGAGGCGACGGGTTTTGGGTTTGGTAGTGGCCTTGGATGATTATCGTGGCAGCGGTGGTGGATTTTTGTGGTGAACGGTGGAGAACGGTGACGGGGTGATGATGGCCGTTCGGTTCTGTGGGTGGCGACCACCGTCTATGGTGGTCGGTGCTAAGTACGGTACGGTTCTGTTTCCCTCTTTTTTTTTTGAGAGAACTGATTCGAATTTTTACCTAATATCCTATTTCAACACTAACTTTTGGACCAAACCTATTGCTAATTAATCCTATTTTTTTTGTTTTTTGGAAGAAGCAGAACATTGATCCTAATTTCTTGTTATTCGCATGTTTTGATAAAAATCTGAACTGCAACTTGGTTTCATATGATTAACATGATCTGTTTCTGATTTTCAAGCCCTAGCCTATTTACAATATCAAAGTTTCCAAAAAAAAAACATAAACTGAACCTAATTGTTTTGCGGTTTAAATATACAATTTACATTACTAATTTAAGAAGCTCAGTATGTACTATTTTGATGCTGATTTTGGATTAAATATAATGTATTTACAAAGAGACCTATTATGGAATTGTTATTACCAACCTTTGCTCCAGCATCTGATATGCTCCTTTCCTGTGTTTGCTACGGCTACTGTTACTTACATAATTGCTTGACTGCTGCTGCTTCTCAAACAGCTGCTGCTTCTGTTTTAGGACTTTGTGATTAGGGTTCCAGTGTGGAAAACCCTATTCTTTGTTTTCTGATTTTTGGTCAATTTCGTGTGTCTCCTTTTCTCTTTGATTCAAGCTTGTTTTTATAGGCAAATTTTAGGCTTAGGAAATTAATTTCTGATTCTATCCTGATTTTGTTTTCCTATTTCAGATTTGATACTTGCTCAGCAAGAACAAGATGTTGGGCTGGAGGTTGGAGAAGACTTGGTGGGAAAGGAACCAAGAAGGCCCAGCTGCTGTCGAAGCAGCTGCCATTTTGGGCTGATGCGCCCTCTTTTTGATTTGTGTTTTTTTTGTATTTTTTTTGTTATTTTCGGATTGTATTATTTGGTATTTTTTGTATTATCATTTTTTGTATTTTTGGACTTTTGGACATCTTGGACACTATTAAATTGTAAATAAACAATAAATATAATTTTTGACATTTTTAGACTATATTTACTAATGAAAGTAGACAAAGTAAAAATAATAAAAGAAATTGGGCCAAATACAAAAGTGATATCGGACCCAACTAGACAAGTGCGTGAGAACGAGGCCCAAATAGAATAAATAAGCCCGTTGACCACTAAACGCTAACATTATCTCAGAATCGCGTTCTTAAGCCCAAATTGAAACGACAAGCCCAGTCGCGAGAAAAATGACTTTGTCAGTCCCAATTAGGTTCGACTAAATTCAAATACGAGGATTAAATTGAAGAACGCACGAAACGATCGATCATTCGCGTGCATGCCTAATTTAAAACAACGGTATTTCGATTTAGTTGAATAGGGTCATTGAAATGGACCAGGGTTAGTAGCTGAGACGCCGTACTGATAATTCTCGTAACCACGCGACTTCAAAACACGATTTAAGTAAAATAAACGACTAAAACTAGAAGACGGACAAAATTGGGGTATAACAAATATCTGTCTTCATCAGAGGTATTTCAGTCTTTTCATTTGTTAAAATTTAATCATTGTGATCCATGCCAAAATTGCCCTATGTGATTTAATCTAGCTGTAGTGTCCTTGCTGATGATGAACCACATGATTCCCACCTATGCCTAGTGCATCATTTTCTAAGTGGTGAAGATGGTCTCAGATGATTCAACCTCCCCCTTTTAACTTCCTAATGAATAAAAGATAGTTAGGTTTGTGGTTTAAGGTCCATGGGGTATTGCAAAGGATGGGTTTCCCAAAACCTTGATGCTCCCTCCTCTTTGATTGTGTTACTAACCTTTGGGCACATATTCATGAATGCAAAGGATAGGCTCACCTTAGCTTTGATGCAATTTCCCCTTTTCTCATGTTATTGAGAAATCGTTGCTCATGTGTTCCTCAGTTTAATTAAGACCATTCTATGCCTATGATCAATTGCTTGCTTGTTTTTGATGCATTTTAAATGTCTCGATTCAATATGCCATTCCATCCATGTGTATGACCTCCTAATGAAGACGTAAGTCTACATGCCTGTTGTAGCATAGAGTCATTAGGGTAAATACACTCCTTCCTACACACATACTTGCTTTGTATGACCTCCTAATGAAGACGTAAGTCTACATGCCTGTTGTAGCATAGAGTCATTAGGGTAAATACACTCCTTCCTACACACACACACTTGCTTTGAGAACTTTACCTTGCATCCCTGATAAGTGGGTCTTTTGATCATATTGGCATGTTTAGTCTTGATTAAATGTTCAACATATGTATGATTTCTTGATTAGTGAATGTGCTTGAACTTTTGTAATCAATCATTGATAGTGCCTTCACCCTTTTTCCAAAAATCTTTCAAAACCTTTCAAAAACAATTTCGTTAGAACTACGTTGCTTTGATTCCCGTTTGGGATACGTAGGAGCGAGTCACGTTCTCGTCAAGCGCAACAAATAAAAACTCTTTTCACCCTCCCCTAAACCAATCATTTTCATAAAAACAAACAAAAAAAATCATTTTCAAACCCATTGTTGCTAGTAGCTCATCAGAGCCTCTGTTCGTTTAGCTATTAGTGACATTGTCCTTTTCTCCTAAAAATAATAAACGATGATCCATCATAACCTTTGTTAGTTTGATCATCGTGCGAATCAATCTCTTTCGAAAATCACTTTCAAAAAAGATAATAAAAAAAACGAGTTGTTATCAATAGTCCATCAGAACCTTCGTTCGTTTGACTAGCGGTACAACTCTCTCTTTTGAGTATTTAGTAAGTGATTCATCATAGCCTCTGCTAGTTTAATCATTCACTAATGCTCGTCCTATTTCAAAAACTCGCCAAAAAAAGATAAAAAACAAAAACTTTTCAAAAAGACAACCTAGAACTACGTCGCCTTTGATTCTCCACCCGGAGATACGTAGGAGCAGGGCCACGCCACTGTCAAGCGCAAAAATAAACAATTTCTAAATTAAAAAATACAAACACATCTCTTTCATAAAACAAAAATCAAAAATCTTATTTTCAATGTAGGGGATTAAGTCGGTCGTACGACCGGGTTAATCATCGTTTTAGGATAAGTGAACTGTGGTCCTTCAGAGCCCCAGCGCTCCTTCAGCCCCCAGCGGCCCTTCAGACCCCCAGTGGTCCTTCAACACAGATCACACAATCCTAAGACCCCTATATTAAAAAAACACCAACACACAAACATTTTCTACCCAAGAACTACGTAGCTTTGAATTCTCCATCGCACCGGGAGATACGTAGGAGCGGGCCATGTCCCGTCAAGCACTTTTTTCTAAAAAACCTTTTTCCCCCAAAAATAAAATTTTGTTAAGTTTTCCCATTCATCCTTCCAATAAATAGGCAAACCTAGATATTTTTCAAATCAAGTGTTAAAACCACACATTTAATTAGAGGTTCCCTTTCGGTAGAAAGGACGTGCGCGGTGCTAACACCTTCCTCGCACGTAATCGACCCCCGAACCTATATCTCTAGTTTTCAAAGACCATCCGCCTTGTCCAAAAGACCCTTTTTCAATGTTTTGGTCTTAAAATTAAAATATTGGTGGCGGCTCCAAAATTTTTCCACGTTGTACATTGAGAATCCCAAACCGGGGATTTTTCGGGGTGCAACAGCTGGCGACTCCGCTGGGGACACTTTTTAAAAGACGAGGGTCAAGCCTAACTAATTAAAATGTGTGGTTTAATGTACTGTTGATTTGATTAATACCTTGTTTGCCTTTCTTTCTTATCATTGATTGTAGGCATATGCATTTGTCTTCTTTGTTATTCCCTATCTCCTCTTCTACTCCTATTCTTTCATTTGCTTACGCCCATGCATTCTTCCAACCCCCCATGTTCCCTTCTTCTTTGCTCCTTTTCTCCAAAGGTAAGTTCATGCATCTCTTCCCCATTCTATCCTGTTCCCTCTTCTTCGCTCCCTTTCTTGAGGTAAGTAGTGCATTGTTGTTGGCACCCTAGATTAGTTGTATTTAATTGGTATTAAACCCTAGGGTAGACGACATGTTATTGCTTTCTATTGTCTGGATTGTCTGGATTTTCATTTGCAGGTGGGGTAGTTTTTAAGGAAATGCCCTTCGCACACACACTTGTACCTTGAGGCCATATGATTAGAGAAATAGACCATAACCCAGGTCTGTTAGGATACCTTAGGATGAGCGGATTCGAGTAGTGGGAGCCCATCAGGACCTTTGTCCGTTTGGCTACTCGCGAAAGTTTCAATCAGAGTTGTGCTCTTTCATGATGCTTCGTATCTAGCAGTTTGCTGCATTTACGGGGATTTTCATGAGAGGGACTGTGGCTCTGATGACCTTTGTGAGGGTGTGAATAGAGCTACATGAGAAGATTATCCCTAAAATACCTTAGATCGTAGGTTCTACCCCCTTTTTAGGTCACAAGGGCTTTCCAAATCATGTGCTGCATTGTTGCATTCAGTTCAATCAATTTTTCCTTCAAAATTTTCGAAAATCAAAAAGATATGCTTTTCCTTTTTAATAAACGCCTATATGAGGTGGCATATAGTGTGAAAATTTTCAAATCACCACCTGTAAATATCCTCTTTCTGCAAAAACACAAATAAAAAAAAAAGCATCATTGCATCATTTGCATTGCATAAAATTCCAATATTGCATTCCCTTTCATTACATAGAGATAAAACAAAAAATCATTTGCATAAGCATTATTTCAAAAAAGACACAGTAGAACTACGCAAGCTTTGATTCCTCATTACAATGGGGATACGTAGGAGCGGGTCATACCCCGTCAAGCACATTTTTCTAAAACCTTTTTTTTCCAATAAATCATTTGCATCTCCAAATAATTTTCAAAATCATGTTCCAAAACTAAAAAACAAAAAAGAAAATCATTGTGAGTATCATGCATTTCATTGCACACAAAAAAAATGAAAACAAGAAAGCATCTCATTCATAATCATGAATAAAAATCATCATTTAGAAAAAAGCATCATTCCTGCATCTTTCATCATTCAAAAGAAAAAGGGGGCATCAGTATTTCATATCTTGTATTGCCTCTATAAAAAATCATTTTGAGAAGAAGCAGCATTCTTGCATCATTCATCATCCAGAGATCCACTGGCATTTCATATTTCGTCTTGCATAAAAAGAAAGCATAAAAAAAAAAAAAAACTTTTAGAATAATTACACTTTTCAAGTGAATATGCTTTCATACATTTCATTTTCATCATGTATACATCATAATATTTTCGTCCATGCATTGCATACAACAAAAATGTTGTGATGAGAGACGAGATGTTCTTGCAAAGTAATCTTTCCTTCTTGGAAACGTTTACCCTCACTCATTTGCAAACTCAAGGTGTTCCAAGGCACTCAGTTTTCACATCAATAGCTCATTTGTATTTCCTTCAAAAAAGGGCATTACATCTCATCCATTCCATGATAAAAGACCGAAACAGTTCATCAAAAAGTTTTTATATCATGTCTTAACCAATGTTAACTCTCGGTGAAGCGTTCTCCTAGTAAGCATGCCAGGTGCAGTTTCTCTTGCTTGAGTCAGTCAATTTCCTTCATTTATCATCATTCCCCATCCAAGTCTAACCCCACCCCGTCCACCCATAAAGTGCATATTCTCCCCCATCAGTGCGTATTTGACTTTTGGTTCATTCTAATGCTTTAAGTCCTCCATGCTGGGGCAAGTCTGTGATCATTAATTCCCCTTGATTAATATCATTTTCCTTCAGTGCAACTCTCTCAAAAAAAAATAATAAAACAAACAAGAAAACAAGCTCACTAGGTTGAAAACCCGCAAAGGGCGGCCTAGGCAAAAAGGAGCGCCCGGTGGACTGAAAACTCGCAAAGAGCGGTCCAGGCAAAAATTAGGGCACAAAAAAGGAAAAAGAGCAAACACATGAAGATAGATAAATTATTGTTCTAAAGTTAAGTCTTATAGAAATAAGCAACCGGGATTTGAAATGAAGTTTGGCCATCTCCTCAAAAACCCCAAAATCCCAGAAAGTCCTTTTCCTACCCACCTTGAGCCAAGAAAAAACCAAAATCCAAAAATCACCCTAGACAAGGATCACCCCAAATAAAAAAAACAGTGCATCACTTTTTATCAGCTCACCCGAGTCGAAAAAAAAAAAAAGGGGGAAAAAGAGAAAATAAAAAAAAAAGGGGGATTCAAAAATGAAAATCCCAAAACAAAAGAAAATACAAAAGAAATGTAAGCTGGTACATGTTACCACAAAATACATGAGATCCTTGTCTAAATAAACACTTCAACACCTAATTCCATAAACCTTCAAACACTTCCTTTGGCCTCAACATCAAACCCCTTAGTCATTCTACCATGAGACACGAATTTGCTTTAACAGAGCCCAAACAAACCCAATAACCATCTTCCTCATAGACCATTAACCGTCAATCAACGCCGAACAAAACACATCCTCCCATTAGCCTCAAAACACTTCATTAAGCCTAACCCTCCTTCCTCCACAAAACACCACAATCCCGAAAAGTCCATTCCGATCAATGACCGGTTGCTTTTGTTCTCTCAAATTCTAATCTTAGGACGAATAAGCTTATCTATGCACAATGTGTTTGCTCAAAAGAAAAACAAACGATCAGAAAAAAGAAAGCTGATCAAGAAAGAATAAACCCTCAGAAAAAAGAGAACTGAGGAAACAAAAACGAACAGTCAGAAAAAAGAAAGCTGACAAAATAAAAAAGAGGGACTTGCACTCCAAAAACACATTCAAGATGCATTAAAACAAGGTTTAGTGATCACCAGGTAAGGATTCTTTCGCACCAAAAGTAAAGACATCAGTAGAGAACCAAAGATTTGCACTGAGAATACCACTCAGACCCAAAAGTTGGGGCATTCTCTTCACCACCCACACACCCTAGTCTTGGGAAAGTCTGTTCAATGCCCATCCCATGTCACTCCAGTTGTCAATGTCATTCCAAAGTGGGGCAAGTGCATTCCCATTCCTTCACCTCATTCATTCCCATAAAAACCTCCCCGGGGCAATCTCTCGACTCACTGTCCCAAACAAGACCTTGTCATTCTGATTGGGGAAGCTTTGTCCTTGTTATGACTAGGGTAACATCAAAATTCTGTGGGTTGAAGCAAAACCCCTTTCATTCCGGCTTTCATCCCAAGAGCCGAGACGTTCCCAACTCATCGTCTTCTACACCCCTAGTTGTTGTCACCACTAGATAGGGGCAAGTTATTCACTCGTCAAAGACCTGAATTGGGGCAATCTTGCATCTCTTGGTCTCTCATAAGCTTCGGCAATAACCATGTCTGTCATTCCTTCACTTGCCAAAAAAGTCCATGCCCTAAACCAATTCCAAGTTAACTGACTCATTCATTCACATTTGCACTCTTATACATGCTTACTAGACAATGCTTCAAAAAGAGAGAACACAAGTTGTTTACGTGATATCTAAAACTCAGTCATCATGGAAAGAAGGAGAAAACAAATGAGGTTGTTTGTAAATAAAAACCTTGAGAACACCGGAGTTTGAATCAAATTCAATTTTTCAACAGAATGGGCAATAATCATCTCAAGTCCTTGCATTTACAGTCTCGCATCTCATCATCACAAAAATGTTTACCTCATGCATCTAGGTATTTCAATCTATTCATTATAGCATATGCATCAAAGCATCACATTTGCATCTTCACATTTTGTGCATTCATCACATAGCAAAAAGAAAAAAAATTCCACGTCAGTTGCACAGAAAAAGCAGAAATCTTCTCATTGCATTGGCATCATATCAATGTTCGCATTTCATAAAAAAAGAAAAACAAACGATCAGAAAAAAAGAAAGCTGATCAAAGAATGAAAAAACAAAGAAAAACAAACAGTCAGAAAAGAGAAAGCTGACAAAAGAGATGAAGAATCAGGAATAGCATTTCACCACATTCATCATCACACCAAAATCATAGCGTTGCATGCACATGCATAACATGCCCTTGCATAACTTGCACTCATACTCCATTCCTTGCATCAACTAACGTATGCAGGCACCTCAATCCAATACAGCAGCATCGGTCATTTCAAATCAACCAATCAACAGAACTTGTGAGCCCTCGGCGCTCATCCTGAGCCCTCTGTGCTCATCCTGAGCCCTCTGTGCTCCTCCTGAACCCTCTGTGCTCATCCTGAGCCCTCTGTGCTCCTCCTAAGCCCTCTGTGCTCCCCCTGAGCCCTCTGCGCTCATCCTGAGCCCTCTGTGCTCCCCCCTGAGCCCTCTGTGCTCCTCCTGAGCCCTTTGCGCTCATCCTGAGCCCTCTGCGCTCATCCTGAGCCCTCTGCGCTCATCCTGAGCCCTCTGTGCTCATCCTGAGCCCTCTGCGCTCCTCCTGAGCCCTCTGTGCTCATCCTGAGCCCTCTGTGCTCCTCCTGAGCCCTCTGTGCTCCCCCTGAGCCCTCTGCGCTCATCCTGAGTCCTCTGCGCTCCCCCTGAGCCCTCCGCGCTCATCCTGAGCCCTCTGTGCTCCTCCTGAGCCCTCTGTGCTCCTCCTGAGCCCTCTGTGCTCCTCCTGAGCCCTCTGTGCTCATCCCGAGCCCTCCGCGCTCCTCCCGAGCCCTCTGTGCTCCTCCTGAGCCCTCTGTGCTCCCCCTGAGCCCTCCGCGCTCATCCTGAGCCCTCTGTGCTCCTCCTGAGCCCTCTGTGCTCCTCCTGAGCCCTCTGTGCTCCTCCTGAGCCCTCTGTGCTCATCCCGAGCCCTCCGCGCTCATCCTGAGCCCTCAGTGCTCCTTCCTTACTGCTTTCTTTACCGCGTTCTTTGCCGCTTTATTTCCTGCTCCTGCACGCCAGGTGCCCATTTACTTTTCTGTTTGCACGCCAAGTGCCCATTTACTTTTCTGTTTGCACGCCAAGTGCCCATCTTACTTTTCTGTCTGCTTTAGTTGAACATTTCAATCAATCAATCAATAGGATTCGTGAATCCCTTCAGGACCCAAGTGTCCCTTCAAAAGCAGACTTCACCCCGTATTCGAGCTGCGGGTTAGTCCTTCAGACCCCAAGTGGTCCTTCAGACTAGTTGTGTCAGCCTAAGACACAGTGGACGTCCTTCATGGTCAACATATCAGTTCCGGATCTGATCTTGACCCATCCCGGCCGCTCGGAAAAGGCCACCCCCCAAGCAGACCGTTTTACTAGTACCGTTGCTAGTTTGCGCTCCATCAGACCCATTGGTCCATCAGGCTTAGGCATGCCCTTCAGACCTCGTCGGTCCTTCAGTTTAACTCTAATCAATGTGCCAAGCGGCGACTGCGAATTAGACCTTCAGAGCCTTAGTGCTCCTTCAGACCTTGAGCGGCCCTTCAGAGCCTTAGCGGTCCTTCAGAGCCTTAGTGCTCCTTCAGACCCTGAGTGGTCCTTCAGAGCCTTAGTGCTCCTTTAGATCCCGAGTGGTCCGTCATTTTCTCTCGGTTAATGCGCCAGGTGTTAACCATTCCCCGTTTGTTCTCAAGCCCATCTTTTCAAAAAAAAAAAAAAAACATAGAAAAAGAAAAAGAGGAAAATTCGGGTTTCCCCAAATGGACAAAATCGGTATAATTTCTGAATTCTTTATCTTCATTTTGCCTTGGAATATGTTTCGGCCAATTCATATTCCTCGTTAAAATTCAGATAAAGAGGGGCAGCTGTCATACCCCAATTTTGTCCGGCTTAGGTCCAAACCCTAATTTTCCACACAAAAATAAATTATGCATCATTTTTAGGGTTAGAATGCACGTTTTGGGAAGTTAGAGTCAAAAAGGGCATTTTGGTCATTTCTCACAAAAGGGTCTCTAAAAACAATTTTTGCAATAAGCCTCATGCATCAAATTAGGGTTTTTGAAAATGTGTTATGTATGCATGGCATGTTTTGAAAAATATGTTATGCATGCATGGCAAGCTTTGGAAAATATTTTATGCATGCATGGCAAAAACCTAAAAACATTTTTGTGGAAAGCAAGAATTGATTTCCATTCTGTTCCAAGGGCCAAGAATCGATTTATACTATTTTGTAAAGGCCATGAAAACGATTCCTTAATCCAATATTAAACCATGAAATCGATTTTCAGGCCATCTTAAGGAGCCAAGAATCGATTCCTCCTTAGGTTACCAAAGCATGAAATCGATTTTCAGGCCATTTTAAGGAGCCAAGAATCGATTCCTCCTTATGTTATCAAGGCATGAAATCGATTTTCAGGCCATTTTTAGGAGCCAAGAATCGATTCTTCCTTATGTTATCAAGGCATGAAATCGATTTTCAGGCCATTTTAAAGAGCCAAGAATCGATTCCTCCTTATTTTGTCAAAGCATGAAATCGATTTTCAAGCAATTTCCAAGAGCCAAGAATCGATTCCCACTTATTTTAACTAAGCATGGAATCGATTTTCACCTATTTAGGATGTCCAAGAATCGATTCTCTACATATTTCCAAAGGCTCAAACAATCGATTCATCCTTGCAATAAATGTTTTTTAAAAATTCTACGCTTTCCTAAGCCTATAAATAGGCAGCCTCAAATCACATTTGGGGGGGAGACTTCACGAGATCAGAGAAAAGGACACACATTTCACGAGATCTGAGAAGACAACTCTTGCAAATCTCATTTTCCAGTTCTACGCCTCATTTTTGCTCTATTCGCGCCGTTGGTCCGTCTGAGCTGATCTCCTGCAAAGGTTAGTCGGGGTTTGCGTTCTTCAGAGTTGTAATATCTGTCTTCATCAGAGGTATTTCAGTCTTTTCATTTGTTAAAATTTAATCATTGTGATCCATGCCAAAATTGCCCTATGTGATTTAATCTAGCTGTAGTGTCCTTGCTGATGATGAACCACATGATTCCCACCTATGCCTAGTGCATCATTTTCTAAGTGGTGAAGATGGTCTCAGATGATTCAACCTCCCCCTTTTAACTTCCTAATGAATAAAAGATAGTTAGGTTTGTGGTTTAAGGTCCATGGGGTATTGCAAAGGATGGGTTTCCCAAAACCTTGATGCTCCCTCCTCTTTGATTGTGTTACTAACCTTTGGGCACATATTCATGAATGCAAAGGATAGGCTAACCTTAGCTTTGATGCAATTTCCCCTTTTCTCATGTTATTGAGAAATCGTTGCCCATGTGTTCCTCAGTTTAATTAAGACCATTCTATGCCTATGATCAATTGCTTGCTTGTTTTTGATGCATTTTAAATGTCTCGATTCAATATGCCATTCCATCCATGTGTATGACCTCCTAATGAAGACGTAAGTCTACATGCCTGTTGTAGCATAGAGTCATTAGGGTAAATACACTCCTTCCTACACACATACTTGCTTTGTATGACCTCCTAATGAAGACGTAAGTCTACATGCCTGTTGTAGCATAGAGTCATTAGGGTAAATACACTCCTTCCTACACACACACACTTGCTTTGAGAACTTTACCTTGCATCCCTGATAAGTGGGTCTTTTGATCATATTGGCATGTTTAGTCTTGATTAAATGTTCAACATATGTATGATTTCTTGATTAGTGAATGTGCTTGAACTTGTGTAATCAATCATTGATAGTGCCTTCACCCTTTTTCCAAAAATCTTTCAAAACCTTTCAAAAACAATTTCGTTAGAACTACGTTGCTTTGATTCCCGTTTGGGATACGTAGGAGCGAGTCACGTTCTCGTCAAGCGCAACAAATAAAAACTCTTTTCACCCTCCCCTAAACCAATCATTTTCATAAAAACAAACAAAAAAAATCATTTTCAAACCCATTGTTGCTAGTAGCTCATCAGAGCCTCTGTTCGTTTAGCTATTAGTGACAATGTCCTTTTCTCCTAAAAATAATAAACGATGATCCATCATAACCTTTGTTAGTTTGATCATCGTGCGAATCAATCTCTTTCGAAAATCACTTTCAAAAAAGATAATAAAAAAGACGAGTTGTTATCAATAGTCCATCAGAACCTTCGTTCGTTTGACTAGCGGTACAACTCTCTCTTTTGAGTATTTAGTAAGTGATTCATCATAGCCTCTGCTAGTTTAATCATTCACTAATGCTCGTCCTATTTCAAAAACTCGCCAAAAAAAGATAAAAAACAAAAACTTTTCAAAAAGACAACCTAGAACTACGTCGCCTTTGATTCTCCACCCGGAGATACGTAGGAGCAGGGCCACGCCACTGTCAAGCGCAAAAATAAACAATTTCTAAATTAAAAAATACAAACACATCTCTTTCATAAAACAAAAATCAAAAATCTTATTTTCAAAGTAGGGGATTAAGTCGGTCGTACGACCGGGTTAATCATCGTTTTAGGATAAGTGAACTGTGGTCCTTCAGAGCCCCAGCGCTCCTTCAGCCCCCAGCGGCCCTTCAGACCCCCAGTGGTCCTTCAACACAGATCACACAATCCTAAGACCCCTATATTAAAAAAACACCAACACACAAACATTTTCTACCCAAGAACTACGTAGCTTTGAATTCTCCATCGCACCGGGAGATACGTAGGAGCGGGCCATGTCCCGTCAAGCACTTTTTTCTAAAAAACCTTTTTCCCCCAAAAATAAAATTTTGTTAAGTTTTCCCATTCATCCTTCCAATAAATAGGCAAACCTAGATATTTTTCAAATCAAGTGTTAAAACCACACATTTAATTAGAGGTTCCCTTTCGGTAGAAAGGACGTGCGCGGTGCTAACACCTTCCTCGCACGTAATCGACCCCCGAACCTATATCTCTAGTTTTCAAAGACCATCCGCCTTGTCCAAAAGACCCTTTTTCAATGTTTTGGTCTTAAAATTAAAATATTGGTGGCGGCTCCAAAAATTTTCCACGTTGTACATTGAGAATCCCAAACCGGGGATTTTTCGGGGTGCAACACCAATTTAGGACCAAATTGGTTTCTTCACACCTGTTTAGTATTTCTTCTAAATTTGCCAAACAGAGTTGAAGTGTCTCACAAAATACTGAGAAATCATCCATGAAAACTCCATGGATTGTTCTATGAAGTCAGAGAATATTGCCATCATACACCTTTGGAATGTTGCTAGAGCATTACATAGTCCAAAGGGCATCCATCTAAATGCAAAGGTGCCATAGGGACATGTAAAAGTTGTCTTTTGTTGGTCTTCAGGAACTATAGCAATTTGGTTATAGCCTTGAATATCCATCCAAAAAGCAATAAAATTCCTTACCAGCTAATTTGTCCAGCATTTGATCAATGAAAGGCAATGGAAAATGGTGCTTCTTTGTAACTTTGTTGAGCCTTCTGTAGTCCATACAAATTCTCCAGCCCGTGACAGTTCTGGTTGGTAGCAATTCATTCTTTTCATTGGCTATTACTGTCACTCCACCCTTCTTTGGCACACATTGCACAGGGCTCACCCATGCACTATCTGAAATAGGGTAGATTATGCCAGCATCTAGCCATTTGATTATTCCCTTCTTCACTACCTCTTTCATGATTGGATTCAATCTTCTCTGCGCTCCAATGCTATTTTTGGAGTTTTCATCCAAAACAATTCGATGCATGCAGATAGAAGGACTGATTCCCTTTATATCAGACATTTGCCAGCCTATTGCCTTCTTATGCTTCTTTAGGGTATTAATAAGATCATGCTCCCACTTTTGAGATAAGTCGGAAGCAATGATAACTGGAAGTGTATTATTTTCCCCTAAGAAAGCATATTTCAGATGCTGAGACAATTTTTTAACCTCAGGTTGAGGAGGTTTATCAATTGAAGGAATGTTCTTTTTGAGATTTGAGTCTTTAAGCTCTAGAGATTCATATTTTCTTGTCCATGCCTCTTTTACATCCAATTATTCTTGCACAGCTTCTTCTTCCACAATTTCTTCTTTTTCTGTCATTGCTCCAGCAATGGATGCTAAAGCATTGGTCAAGTGATCATGCTCTCTATGGATTTGTTGCTGTACTGCTTGATCCAGAGAGACAATTAGAGAGCATTCTTCAACATCCTCATTTGGGTATTTGAGAGCATTCATAATGTTGAAATTGATCTCTTGATCATTGACTCTCATGGAAAATTCACCTTTCTGCACATCAATGAGTGTTTTTCCAGTAGCCAAAAATGGTCTTCCAAGAATGATTGGTACATCTTTATCTACATTAAAATCAAGGATAACAAAATCTGCTGGAAACACAAATTTGTCAACTTTTATCAAAACATCATCTATGATCCCTTCAGGATAGGCTATTGACCTATCTGCTAATTGAAGAAGGGTCACAGTGGTAGGTCTGGCAGTTCCAACACCAAGTTGTGTGAATATGGATTTAGGCATCAAGTTGATACTTGCACCTAAATCACATAATGCACGACCAGAATAAAATTTTCCAATTGAAAATGGTATAGTGAAACTGCCAGGATCTTTTAACTTCCTTGGAATTTTGTTCTGCATGATCATGCTGCATTCTTTTGACAGAGCTTATGTTTCAAATTCTCCCAATCTTCTTCTCTTTGTGAGAACATCTTTCATGAATTTGTCATAATTGGGAATTTGTTGGAGTGCTTCAACAAGGGGTACATTGATGTGTAGTTGCTTAAGTATCACAAGGAATTTGCCAAATTGTTTTTCTTCATGTGCCTTCTTCAATCTTTGTGGATAAGGTGGAGGAGGGTATTCTGGAACTAAACTTGGTGGTGCTACATAAGCAGCTTCTGATGCTCTAGCTTTGGATGCTAATGCATCTGTTTCTCCTGCATTTGTTGCTGAGGCATCAGTTGTATTTTTTTTCTTTTCTATTTTTTTCATTTTTTTCTTTTTCTTCCTTCTCTAACCCTTCAGTTGCATATGGTTCTGAGAGATCTTTTCCACTTCTCAAAGAAGTGGCCTTTACATGCTCCTTCCCTTGTTTTTGTGAGGTTGAGGCTTCTGTGGTGGATGGTAGTGAACCATTTGGCCTCTGATATAATGTGTAGCTAGTTGCCCCACTTGATTCTCCAAGTTTTTAAGTGATGCATCATGAGCTTGCCTTGCAGTTCTGGTTTCACTGATAAAAGCATCAGTTTTGCTCATATATGCTTTAAACATTGCTTCCAAGGAGTTATCATTTGCTGGTGTAAGAATTTTTTGATAATTTTGAGAGTGAAATCTAGGTGGAGTTGTTGGTGCTGCTGCATTGGATGCTGGAGCATTGTTATTACTCCACTTGAAATTGGGGTGATTTCTCCAGCCTAGGTTATAGGTGTTAGAGTAAGGGTTGTTGTTTTTGTTATATCCTACATAGTTAACAGAGATAGGGTTCCATGGACATTCTTCATACAAGTGACCACCTCCACAGTATACACAACTAGTTGTCCTGGAGGGGCTTGTTCTATTGTAGCAACAGTGGGGTCTGTCATTACTCCAGCAATGGATGCTGGGGCATTGGTAGAATTTCGATTTTTGATCATGTTGGTGAGAGATGCCACTTGAGCTGATAGAGCTGATATTTCATTAAGTTCATGAACCCGAGCTGTCTTCTTTTGAGCACTAACCCTTTCTATGGGTGAACTGTAGCTGTTGGTTGCAATTTTGTCTATCAACTCACATGCGTCATTGTATGATGAATTTAGTAACACTCCCCCAGATGAGGACATTATCTTAAAAGTTCTTTCCCTCTTTCCCATGCTTCACACAGTGATTCTCCTTCTTTTTGTCTAAAAGAAGTTATGTAATTTCTCATCCTGGCATTTTTATTTGGTGGAAAAGACTTTGCTAGAAATTTTTCAGCTAATTCATTCCACCCAGTGATAGAGTTAGGCTCTAGGGAATTCAACCAAGCCTTGGTTTATCTTTGAGTGAATATGGAAAAAGTTTTAATCTAAAAGCATTTTCTGAAACACCAGGGATGATGAAATTGCTACATATTTCGAAAAATTGTCTTAGATGCAAATGAGGGTCCTCATGAGGAGAACCACAAAATTGACCCACTATTTGAAGCATTTGAAACATCATGGGTTTGAACTCAAAATGAGTTGCATTAATTTGAGGTCTGACTATGCTGGTTTGCATGTTTTGCTGATCAAACACAGCATAGTCTCTCATTGGTCTGTCTCTGTCATTTATCATACCTATAGGTCCCATGTGTTGGACTATCTGATAACCTTAGAGGGGGGGTGAATAAGGTTATGTGCAAAACTTGAATTCTTTTTCGGTTTCCAAAAACTTTTGCAATGCTTGTTTAAATCAAATGCAGAATCTGAGATTGAAACTTATATGATGTATGTAAGCAGGTAGATCAGACACAGTGAGATGTTACTATTTTCAATATTTACTGTAACCAGATAATTTTAACTAAACAGGCAGATCATGGAAAGTGTACTATTACGCTATTATCAGAGTTCAGGATAGGCAGATCATGGAAAGATGACTTTAGGACACAGTGTAAGGTCCTATCACTTAAGGTCTATGACATTTTAGTAGCTGAGAGATGACTTTTGAAAACATGCATGATGCATCAAAATTAGGGTTTGAAAAAATATTTTTGCATGCATGCATAAGGTGGCACCTAAACCTCAAAACGATTTTGTGGAAATCAAAAATCAATTTCAATTTTGTTCCAATGGCTATGAAATCGATTTATACAATTTATATAGGCTATGAAATCGATTTTAGGCTCACCTATAGGCCAAGAATCGATTTCCTTGCCCTATGTTTGAAGTATGTAAACGACTCATACATATACTCAAGCCAAATGTAAGAATCGATTTCCTTCTATTTCAAAAGACTATAAAATCGATTTGGCAATCTATTGTGGAGCAAAGAATCGATTCCTAAGCTTGTGCACTTCACTCACAATCGATTCTTATGTTTGCTAAAGCTACATAATCGATTTCCTAATCTATTGAGAAGCCAAGAATCGATTGCTCCTATATTTTAGCATAACTAAAGAATCGATTCCTCCTTCTTTAAACCAAAGTTAAAAACGATTCTTACCTATTCGGGATGTCTTAAGAATCGATTCCTTCATAATTCTAAAAGCCAAAGAATCGATTCCTAAGTTGTCTAAATGCAAAGAATCGATTCTCCTACTTTTTAACTTCATGTCACAATCGATTCTTCATTTACATTAATTGTTTTTTTTCAAAATCTTACGTTTTCCTAAACCTATAAATAGGGAGGTGGTTCACACTCTTCGACTCACTCATCCACACCTCAACACAACATCATCTCTCTACTTCTCACCTTCAAATTTCTAGATCTGAGAAAGAGAGAAAATAGAGCTATCATAGTCATGTCATTTTTTATAGATCTAGTCACTCATCTCTCTCAGCTATTATATTGTCATATTATCTGAGGTGATTAGATCATAGCTTCTATATTGTAATCTACTATTGTGGGGGTCACTTTGAAATCCTGGGAATTGTTCTTGGGTCTCTCAATCAGGAGATTGAGTTGGTTTGAAATCCTGGGAAGTTTTCTTGGGTCTCTCAATCAGGAGATTGAGTTGGTTTGAAATCCTGGGAGGTGATCTTGGGTCGTTCAATCGGGGAAGATTGAAGTGGTAGTGAAATCCTGGGAGGTGCTCTTGGGTCGTTCAATCAGGAGATTGAAGCGGTGTTGAAATCCTTAGCTGTGTGCTCGGGTTCTCAGTTCGGGGGAATTGAGATTTTCTATTTGAAGTTGCCTGTTTGTAAAACATTATTCATATAGTGGTTGTCAGCAAAGTCCAAAGGTTGCAAAGCCGGAGGCCGAGGACGTAGGGCTTTTATCCCGAACCTCATAAAATTCCTGTTGTATCTCTATCCCTCTCTCTCTTTACTTTATTTACTGGTTATAATTATACTATCACTGCGCCGATCTGTTTATTGTTACACTGCTTATAATATCTGTCTATCCTGAACTCTGATAATAGCGTAATAGTACACTTTCCATGATCTTCCTGTTTAGTTAAAATTATCTGGTTACAGTAAATATTGAAAATAGTAACATCTCACTGTGCCTGATCTGCCTGCTTACATACTTCATATAAGTTTAAATCTCAGATTCCGCATTTGATTTAAACAAGCTAAGCATTGCAAAAGTTTTTGAAAACCGAAAAAGAATTAAAGTTTTGCACATAACCTTATTCACCCCCCCCTCTAAGGTTATCAGATAGTCCAACAAGGCCAAGAATCGATTTATATAGGCTCACATCTCGCATATAGAGCTTTACATCTCGCAATTTAAATTTTATTTATCTATCTGTGATCATGGGTTCTTTTATGAAAGAGGGGATGTCCTTCTTTAGGCCACCCCTGTTTGATGGGACTAACTATGACTATTGGAGTAGTCAAATGAAATGTCATGTGCAGGCTATAGATTTCACCTTATGGAGGATTATTGTTGATGGACCACTGATTCCAATGAAAATCAAAACTCAAGCTACTGGCAAAGCAGAGAAAGTTCCTGTTGAAGATATCTACACCATCAACCTGAGTGAACTGAGGAAGTCTGAGTTAAACAAGATATCTCAAAATGCCAAAGCAATGAACATTCTTCACTTATCTCTATGTGAAGAAGAATATGGAAGGGTAAAAGGGTGTCAAACAGCAAAAGAAATCTGGGATTGTCTGGAAGCTACACATGTCGGTACAAGCCAAGTGAATGATACAAAAATCAGAATCCTTACTTCTGAGTATGAAGCCTTCAAAATGAAGGAAGGTGAATCTGTCGCAGCTATGCACCAGAGACTGAATCTGATAGTGAACAATCTAAGGGCACTGTGGAAGAAGTATTCAACAAAAGATCTAAATGGGAAGATTCTTGCTTCTCTAACTAGCGAGTTCTTTCCTAAAACTTGTGCAATCACTGAAGCCAAAGATATTGGCACCTTGCCTCAAGAAGACTTGATTGGGTCACTTCTTGCATTTGAGGTGGTGTTGGCTGCTAAGAAGGCTCGGGAAAAAGAAGTGGTAAAAGAAAGAAAGTCTTTTGCTCTTGCTGCTAAAACTCCTAAAGTAGCAAGGAAAGAGGTTGAGTCTGATGAAGAATCTGATGATGAAGACATGGCTAAACTGTTTGAAGAATTCATGAGATTCAACAAGCTTGGGAAGAGTGACTACTCAAAGCAATCCAAGTACCAAAAAGAGAAAGCTAAGAAAGCTACATGGGACAGTTCTGATACTGAAACTGATGAAGAAGAGGAGGTTACAAATGTTACCTGTTTTATGGCAAATGACACATCTGAGGTAATCCTTGATAACCATAATATTTCTAATTCAATTGTGCATGATGATTTACTTGATGATATGTATAGTAGTCAAGATTTGAGTGAGGCTTTTGAAGCTCTCTATTTTGAACATGAAACTCTTTTGTTAAAATCTAAGAAATTGACAAAGAGCAACAAAAGCATGCTCACTCAAATTGAGACTCTATAAAATGAGGTAGCTAAGTTGAAGAATGAGCTACATGAAATAAAACCTTTCAACCTTGAGTTTCTTGAGCTTAAATTTTTTTTTGAAAAAGCGAAGGTTGAAAATGAAATTTTGAAAGAAACTTTAAAAAGGTTTGAGGTTGGTGAAAATACCTTAACCAAGATACTGCACTCCCAACAAGAATATGTTGATAGGAGAGGTATTGGGTATGAAGGTAGTTCCACCTCCTCTGTTTTGAAAAAGAAAATGACTTTTGTAGCTGCTACTTCAAGTTATACACCTACTGTTTTCTCTGGCACTTATTGTCAAAAAGGGAACCATAGCTCACTTAGATGTCCTATTCATGAATTGTGTGAGCTTGGTACCCTTATACCTGCTTGTGAGAAACCAAGGTGGATTGTGAAACCAAACCCCTTGATGACTAACCCCAAAGGACCCAAAGAGAATTGGGTACCAAAATTTTCTACTTGATCTTAGTGCAGGTGTGCTACAAGGTATGGGGGTCAGATCGATACCTTGATAATAGAGACTCGAAAGTCATGACTAGAGACGCAAAAAGATTCTTAATACTCAAACAGCAGTCATGTGACTCGTAATATCAACAATAGAGGAAGAATCACCGGTGAAGGTTACATTGGTAGAGTTGTGTTCACCTCTGTTGAAAATGTGTTATATAGAAGAACTTAAGAATAATTTATCAAGTATTAGACACATATGTGAGATAAAAGTTTTTTTTGTGTGTGCATCAAAGTTTTTTAAGTGCTATTATGCTGGATCTTTGATGCAACCTATTTTTGAAGATTAAATATGGTACCTATATTGTTGAACCAAGTATGACATATCTCATGGGTATCCTATTTTTTATAAGATCTTTTTTAAACTGTGATGGTCCACCTCTTTTGGCTAATTTTTTTTTTGCACTCTACAATTAATCAGAGGATCATCAAGTTAGGGGGAGCATAGCATTAAACTGTTTTTGCAAGTTTATAGTATGATTATGTATCTATGTGTTCACCCCCCCCCCTCCTTTTTGATGAAAACAAAGGGGGAGAGAATATGCATGTTATTATGTGGGGGAGAAAAATATCTGCTGCTGTGCTGTTTATTTTGATATGATTATGCTTAAAGGGAGCTTCTGCCATTGTTTCTTTATTATGGCCTTCCTATGATAACAAATTTCTACTATAGTCTATGATAGCCTGAGCTTCTGCCATTGGGTCTCTGATAGTCTATGATAGCCTGATAACAAATTTCTCAGATAGTCTATGATAGCCTGATAACAAATTACATCTTGTCTACTAATGGTTCAACAAACTCCCCCTTTTTGATGATAACAAATTACATTATGCATAGGGAGGCCATAATCAAGAAACAATGGCAGAAGCTCCCCCTAAGCATAAGCATAACATAATAAACAGCACAGCAGCAGGATAAATTATTTATTTCTTCCTTTTATTTAATAACATGCATATTCTCTCCCCCTTTGTTTTCATCAAAAAGGAGGGGGGTGAACACATAGAAACATAACCACTTTATAAACTTGCAGAATCAATAGACAGTAGTACATAGCATATGATATATCAAAAACAGTAGTTCATGCTATGCTCCCCCTTACTTGGTGATCCCCCTGATTAATTTTAGAATGCAAAGCTTAGCCAAAAGAGGGTGGACCATCACAGTTTAAAAAAGATATTTAGAGAAAATAGGATACCCAAGATAATATGCCATACTTGGTTCAACAATATCGGTATCATATTTCACTTAAAAATATGTTGCATCAAAGATCCAGCACAATAGAGAGAAGAAAAAAACTTTGATGCACACAAAAATTTTTATTTCACAAAAGTGATAAATTATTCTTAAGGTGAATAGAACTTTACCAATCTAACCTTCACCGGTGATTCTTCCTCTATTGTTGATATTACTAGTCACATGACTTCTCTTTCTGAGTATTAAGAATCTTTTTGCGTCACCAGCCATGAACTTTGAGTCTCTGCTATCAAGGTATCGATCTGACCCCCATACCTTGTAGCACGCCTGCACTAAGATCAAGTAGAAAATTTTGGTACCCAATTCTCTTTGGGTCCTTTGGGGTTAGTCATCAAGGGGTTTGTTTTCAGAATCCACCTTGGTTTCTCACAAGCAGGTATAAGGGTACCAAGCTCACACAATTTACGAATAGGACATCTAAGTGAGCTATGTTTTCAAAATTTTGTTTAAGCTCAAGAAACTCAAGGTTGAAAGGTTTTATTTCATGTAGCTCATTCTTCAACTTAGCTACCGCATTTTCTAGAGTCTCAATTTGAGTGAGCATGCTTTTGTTGCTCTTTGTCAATTTCTTAGATTTTAACAAAAGAGTTTCATGTTCAAAATAGAGAGCTTCAAAAGCCTCACTCAAATCTTGACTACTATACATATCATCAAGTAAATCATCATGCACAATTGAATTAGAAAGATTATGGTTATCAAGGATTACCTCAGATGTGTCATTTGCCATAAAACAGGTAACATTTTCAACCTCCTCTTCTTCATCAGTTTCAGTATCAGAACTGTCCCATATAGCTTTCTTAGCTTTCTATTTTTGGTACTTGGATTGCTTTGAGTAGTCACCCTTTCCAAGCTTGTTGAATCTCATGAATTCTTCAAACAATTTAGCCATGTCTTCATCATCAGATTCTTCATCAAACTCAACCTCTTTCCTTGCTACTTTAGGAGTTTTAGCAGCAAGAGCAAGAGACTTTCTTTCTTTTACCACTTCTTTTTCCCGAGCCTTCTTAGCAGCCAACACCACCTAAATGCAAGAAGTGACCCAATCAAGTCTTCTTGAGGCAAGGTGCCAATATCTTTGGCTTCAGTGATTGCACAAGTTTTAGGAAAGAACTCGCTAGTTAAAGAAGCAAGAATCTTCCCATTTAGATCTTTTGTTGAATACTTCTTCCCCAGTGCCCTTAGATTGTTCACTATCAGATTCAGTCTCTGGTGCATAGCTGCGACAGATTCACCTTCCTTCATTTTGAAGGCTTCATACTCAGAAGTAAGGATTCTGATTTTTGTATCCTTCACTTGGCTTGTACCGACATGTGTAGCTTCCAGACAATCCCAGATTTCTTTTGCTGTTTGACACCCTTTTACCCTTCCATATTCTTCTTCACATAGAGATAAGTGAAGAATGCTCATTGCTTTGGCATTTTGAGAGATATTGTCTAACTCAGACTTCCTCAGTTCACTCAGGTTGATGGTGTAGATATCTTCAACAGGAACTTCTTCTGCTTTGCCAGTAGCTTGAGTTTTGATTTTCATTGGAATCAGTGGTCCATCAACAATAATCCTCCATAAGGTGAAATCTATAGCCTGCACATGACATTTCATTCGACTACTCCAATAGTCATAGTTAGTCCCATCAAACAGGGGTGGCCTAAAGAAGGACATCCCCTCTTTCATAAAAGAACCCATGATCACAGATAGATAAATAAAATTTAAATTGCGAGATGTAAAGCTCTATATGCAATTTCTAGCTCTGATACCACTTGTTGGACTATCTGATAACCTTAGAGGGGGGTGAATAAGGTTATGTGCAAAACTTGATTTCTTTTTCGGTTTTCAAAAACTTTTGCAATGCTTGTTTAAATCAAATGCGGAATCTGAGATTTAAACTTATATGATGTATGTAAGCAGGCAGATCATGCAAAGTGAATTGTTACGCTATTATCAGAGTTCAGGATAGACAGATATTATAGGCAGCGTAACAATAAATAGATCGGCGCAGTGATAGTATAATTATAACCTGATATAAACAGTAAATTAAGTAAAGAGAGAGGGATAGTGATACACCAGGAATTTAGCGAGGTTCGGGATAAAAGCCCAACGTCCTCGACCTCGGGCTTTGTAACCTTCGGACTTTGCTGACAACCACTATATGAAGAATGTTTTACAAACAGGTAACTTCAAATAGCAAATCTCAATTCCCTCGAACTGAGAACCCGAGCAAACAGCTAAGGATTTCAACACCGCTTCAATCTCCTGATTGAACGACCCAAGAGCACCTCCCAGGATTTCACTACCACTTCAATCTTCCCTGATTGAAAGACCCAAGATCACCTCCCAGGATTTCAAACCAACTCAATCTCCTGATTGAGAGACCCAAGAACACTTCCCAGGATTTCAAACCAACTCAATCTCCTGATTGAGAGACCCAAGAAAACTTCCCAGGATTTCAAACCCACTCAATCTCCTGATTGAGAGACCCAAGAAAACTTCCCAGGATTTCAAACCAACTCGATCTCCTGATTGAGAGACCCAGGAACAATTCCCAGGATTTCAAAGCGACCCCCACAATAGTAGATTACAATATAGAAGCTATGATCTAATCACCTCAGATAATATGACAATATAATAGCTGAGAGAGATGAGTGACTAGATCTATAGAAAAAGATGTGACAATGATAGCTCTATTTTCTCTCTTTCTCAGATCTAGAAATTTGAAGGTGAGAAGTAGAGAGATGTTGTTGTATTGAGGTGTGGATGAGTGTTTGAAGAGTGTGAAGCACGTCCCTATTTATAGGTTTAGGAAAACGTAAGATTTTAAAAAATCATTTAAAGAAATGATGAATCGATTGTTTGATGAAGTTAAAATGTTGATGAATCGATTCTTATCATTTTAGAAGACATAAGAATCGATTATATGGCTAGTTAAAAAATTGAGGAATCGATTCTTTAGATATGGAGAACATAGGAATCGATTGTTTGTTTCTTTGGAAATAGGTAGGAATCGATTATGTAGCTTTAGGAAACATAAGAATCGATTGTGAGTGAAGTGCACAAGCTTAGGAATCGATTATTTGCTCCACAATAGATTGCCAAATCGATTTTATAGTCTTTTGAAATAGAAGGAAATCGATTCTTACATTTGGCTTGAGTATATGTATGAATTGATTACATACTTCAAACATAGGGCAAGGAAATCGATTCTTGGCCTATAGGTGAGCCTAAAATCGATTTCATAGCCTATATAAATTGTATAAATCGATTTCATAGCCATTGGAACAAAATAGAAATTTATTTTTGATTTCCACAAAATCGTTTTTAGGTTTAGGTGCCACCTTATGCATGCATGCAAAAATATTTTTCAAAACCCTAATTTTGATACATCATGCATGTTTTCAAAAGTCATCTCTCAGCTACTAAAATGTCATAGACCTTAAGTGATAGGACCTTACACTGTGTCCTAAAGAAAGCGGATAAACAGTTAGGTCTTGATTCTTCTACGGTGGCTTCTTCTCCAAGCTGCTCCACTTTAATATTTCTTGCTTTTTGATTTCCGTCCTGTACTTCATTCAACTTGAACCATTAGTAGACAAGATGTAATTTGTTATCATTCAAAACAAAGAGTGTTTGTCCTTGGTTCAACACCATGTTGATGAATTGGTTTCTGTAATCATTCTCAGGACCAAGGTGTGAGCCATGAGCAGAACCTCTGCCTCTTCCAGAGCCTCTTCTTGTGCCATGATTAGAACCTTCACCTACTCCTACTTCAGACATTGTTTGTCTAGCTCTGCCTCTTTGTCTTTGAAGTCTTCACAACCTGTTAAATCTCCTCTCTATCTCAGGATCCAACAGAAATTCTGGTGTGTTGGACCTGTGCATATGTTGTAGCAAATATTGCTGGGGCAATGATTGCTAGAGCAACGATTGCTGAAACAATAAGGAACAAACACCAAAGTAAAATTATCACTAATTTACTGCAAGTGTACACAGTCTTTGTAACACCCCTTTTTATACGGTAATTTGTTTTATAAAATATCCGAGTTTTCAAAATTTATTTACACCACAAGGGATGTCACACTTACTTCACTAAAACGTCACTCTTCAAATAGCTCGCTTTTCGAAAAAACAGTCTTACAATAACTTCAAAACGTCATTATCAAATAAAATACAACTTCACATCGAAAATTCAATAGTTTAGTCATAAAGGGCATTACACTATGCCAGGCTTGCAATACTAAAATCCGATAACCACAACATGTCATAAATGACTTAAAACAACATTCATTCCCCTCCCTAGTGTTACATATCAGAGCATGACGACTCGACTCAAAAGTGAAGCTAAGACCTTCACTGGGAATCACCTGCACGTTACCAACACGGGGGCAACATTCAAACAGGAAAGGGTGAGCATCATTTCAGTCTATATAATAGAAAATATGATAAGGACTAATCATAGGCTACACACTAGAATAATCAGCATCCAATACACTAAACATCCACATCACAGCCGTCATTCACATCATTTACAATACTCAACTCATGTCGTGTAAGCTTATGAAAATGCAACCCACTCGCGGGTATATGCATGAAGGTACCTTTTCACAAAACGTCGCTTAGCCACTCAGGCCCTATCATCACTTAGCCACTCAGGCCTCAAAACATCACTGGGTTTATGCATATGGGCATGAGACACTATGACATGCACCACTCACAATACACAAATACACAATTACTCAATTCATAGTCAACTATGTGACCCGTCACTTACCGGTTTGCCGAATAAAGGCACAGCACCTGTCATTTCATAATTCACACACAAATAACGTCACTTAGCCTTTTAGGCCTCAACATCACTTAGCCACTCAGGCCCCAAATGTCACTTACACATAAACATCATTCAACTCAAACATTAGCCACTGAGGGCAAAACGTCATTTGACTAACCACCAAGGGCATCCTCGTCATTTACACATCATTATCATTAACTTTGGCCACTAGGGGCAAAACAGTCTTTTATACATCATAACTAATAATAATTAGCCACTAAGGGCAAAACAGTCTTTTAACTAGCCCCGAGAGCATCATCGTCAAAATCATCATTTTTGACATTACTTTGCTAAAACTGTTGTTTATACACCAAAAGAGATTTTTAAAGAACTTCGTATCATTTTTCAATGTCACAGGGACGATCACCAGGGACGGCCACTTGGGCGCCCACAAACAATCAGAAAATAACAATTTTTCATTTTAAAAATTAGACCCATAGATGGACAACGTAAAAAGCTTCACGACACTTTTTGAATCGTTCAAAACGGACGTCTGAGTCGAAAGTTATGATAAAAACAATTTTGGAAAAATTAGGCAACATCCAGGGAACAGGCGCCTTAGGCGCCCAGGCAACCTGGCAACACGGGCGCTGGCGCCCAGCGCCCAGGCGCGCAACAACGCAACACAACCCAGCGCCACAGGCGCTCAGCGCCCAGGCGCGCAACACGCAACACAACTCAGACACGGGCGCCTAGCGCCCAGGCGCGCCCCTACGCGCAGCACAACACAACACAGGCGCCCAGCGCCCAGGACAGGCACCCAGCGCCCAGGAAACTGCAACAACGCCCAGAATTGCTGTTCAACCCTTTTTAACACAAAAATTGGTTTTTCTTAACAATTCTAAAGCATAAAAACTCCAATTTTCCAGCAACACAAAAACACACTTTTCTCATTCAAAATTACCAACTCAATTTATCAAAACTCAAATTAAACAAAACAACCTCACTAACACTATCATGGCGCCCTAGGCGCCCAAGACACTCACAACCCCTATGCGAATTCACTTCCAACGAATCAATGCATAGATGAACATCATATTTCTCAACATATGCGCATATCACCACCCATAAGACAACTTCATAGATCACCCCACACAAAAATCGAATTCGCAAAACACATTATAATTAACATATATGGAAGTCAACATTCAAGAACATCAAGAAACGCAAAAGAATCATCAAGAACATCACGAAATCTAGCATGAACCTTAGATCTAGGACCTATCATAGAATGTATTAGATAGAGTGATAGAGCTCCCCTAACCTTTTCAAGAAGAAATCGATGCCTAGGATGCAGTCACCTACAGATCCACAGCAACAACGGAGATCCCCTCTTCTTTGCTCTTCGAATTCCTCTCCTCCTTCTTCTCTTGGCCGCCTCCTTCCTCTCTCTCTATCTCACGCTCTTTTCCTTCTTTCTTGTTTTCTCTTCTGATTTCGCGAATTGGCCACCAACCCTAGACCCCAACTAAACTAACCCTTCGCATATGACAAGAATAATGGGCTTGGGCTTCTCACTTAGGCCCAAGTCCATTTGGTTTGGCACCTCCACTTTCTAATACTTCCTACATGTATTAGTATAATTTCTAATTAATTAAAACACATCAAATAATTTAAATAAAATCCCCAATTACTTAACTAAATAAATTAATTAAATAATTTTAGGGTGTTACAACTCTCCCCCACTTAGAATATTTTCGTCCTCGAAAATTTACTCCACTCTACGAAACGAAACCCAACCTCCTAGTCACTTCCAACCATCCCCGTCCATCACCCTTCTCCACATTGTTACTCTTAATTAGAGGTTCTAATCTGAAGGTCATCAAAGTCACACTCAACTACTCAAACACCGTGACACTTCACTGAGGCAACCACACCTCATCATCACTCACCTCTACCACTACCTCGGTTACACCTACTTCGGTTCTCCATCATTCTCCTTGCCACCCATACGCTGCCCTTAGGCACTTTATGCTTCAACCACACTAGCTCCTACATACATTGATAACGCTGCAACACTGCACTTCGTCCCACTTATACTTCGATTTCCATATACTTCGACGACACCACACGTCGACTCCCATTCAGTTCGACCCACTTATAGTCAGGTAACCACATCTCGGCTCTTATGTCACCCTACACACCTAACCTTCATCTCTTCTTGTTTCGTTGGTCCTCTCGCACTATGATCGAACTTAGCTACGACTACAACACCCATTCACTTGAAATTGGCGAGACACCCATTAAAGTTCTTCAACGAAAGTGACAACACCAACCATGACATCTTTGCGCTGAGAGTTCCTCAACTCCCATTTCCCCCCCTAGGTCCTTCATCGGACCGACTCATCAACAACACATCATAACTTCACCAAAGTGAAGCACACACCACATCAATCACAATTAATTACGCGACTCCTTTGTCAATAAAGGACTAAGTCAACGTACATAGGGACCAAACAGCACATAAAATAAAATAATACATAATAATAAAATAACACAGATCGAGACAGCACCCTCTCACAATACCATAACAGTACTAAGGAAAATAGGAAGACAGCCCTTTTCAAAAATTTTCGAACGGCCCACTTGATTCAAGAAAACATCATTTTAATTTTAAGAACTCGGCACTTAAATTATTAAGAGAACAACACGTTATATTTGAGTGAACTTCACATTTAAGTCGAAGAAAACAACACTCTAAATTGTAGAGAACAGTACACTTTAATGTGCGAAAACAGCAGCAAATACGACAACATTAACGACATAAAAATGGCACACCATTAATCTCAAAACAAAACAGCATCTTTAAACCATATAAAACAGCGCACTATTGTTTTCAAAACGAAACAGCAATTGTAAACAATATAACCAACTCTTTAACTTTGGGAAAAGCACGTCAATTTTTGTAAACGTCCTCGTAAAATTTTTGGGTAAACAGTGTGAAAAACAACCGCATCGTTTGAGTAAAACGGCAACAGCAAGACCAAGAAGAACAACAACAACAACAATAAGGTGTAAACAGTGGTCTTTTAGCGCGCAACAACAGCAAAACACGGAGTGAAAATAATACTTCTTTTTAGCGCGCAACGGCAGTGGAAACAGCACGTTTACAACATAAAAATAGCGCTTCATTTTCGTAAAACAGCAATACGATTATTCCATAAAAACAGCAACTCATTTCATAGAAATAAACTGCAACACAGCAACTCATTTTTAAGCAAACCGCAGCATTTTATCTTGAAAAACAGCAAGACAGCAACTCTTCACAGCATAAAAACAGCCCCCTCTTATTTTCAAAAGCAAGACAACAACTTTGAACAATATAAGACAGCACACTATTCATTAAAAAAAAATAGAACAGCGACCTGAAACACCGTCAAACAGCACCCCATTTATTTTAAATACAATGGTAACTTTGATTTCTTTGAAAACATCAAATCCAATTATCAACTCTACGAACCATTATCAATTCAATTCAATTCGATTCAATTTAATCATCACTTTATATTTTAGAAAAAACAATACACTCTTTTCCTTTAGAAAATACCACATTTCAAATCGAGAAAACATCACATTTTAAGCTGAGGAAAAACAGCACCTACAAAAACAGCGCTTAAAACAAAACTGCGCATAGAAATAGCATGCAAAACCGAGTGAATAATAGCAAGCCATTTACTTGTAAATACAGTAGCTCATATATCTAATTTAAACAATGAAGCGGCAACACCTTTTCAACATAAAAACAGCTTACTATTATTTTCACAAACAAACAGCACTTTCAACAATGTAAAAACGACACACCATTGTTTCCAAACAAAACGGCAACTCGGAACAGTGTAAAAACAGTACGCTATTCATTTTTTTTTTAAAACAACACAGCAACACATATACACAATTAGAATTTTGCGCCTATACACCCGTGGGGATGTATAGAATACATACTTTCAAAACATTTAATTTTCTTTTTAAAACGTCTCAACTCATTGTATTCACACGTCAGAACATACAAATTAATTATTAAAATTTATAACACATCATACTCCTCATCTTAATTCAATCTCAATCATCATCAAACATCAAGGCACGAAATTACACGTGACAACATCAACATCACAATGTACTCAATTCCTCATCAATTTTACACCTACTCGTCAAATCACAACAATACTTAAAACACCCAACGGCAACAAACAAAATTCACCACAAGGTCTTCGTCGAAAATCGACGAGAGACACAGAAAACACACCAAGCAACACATTACAGTCATACACAAAGTACTCAGAGTAAACACACACATAGCAGCAGTAAGACACTAAGCAGCGCCAGTAACAACAATAGCAGTCATACCGTCTGACCAATTTAGCTAATCACTGCAACACAAATTATGGTTAGAACGAGTACCAAGACTCGAGAGGTAGCTAGACTCCACGCTGGACAACTTGGCCGGACAGACCGAACTGCTCTGATACCACTAATGTAACACCCCTTTTTATACGGTAATTTGTTTTATAAAATATCCGAGTTTTCAAAATTTATTTACACCACAAGGGATGTCACACTTACTTCACTAAAACGTCACTCTTCAAATAGCTCGCTTTTCGAAAAAACAGTCTTACAATAACTTCAAAACGTCATTATCAAATAAAATACAACTTCACATCGAAAATTCAATAGTTTAGTCATAAAGGGCATTACACTATGCCAGGCTTGCAATACTAAAATCCGATAACCACAACATGTCATAAATGACTTAAAACAACATTCATTCCCCTCCCTAGTGTTACATATCAGAGCATGACGATTCGACTCAAAAGTGAAGCTAAGACCTTCACTGGGAATCACCTGCACGTTACCAACACGGGGGCAACATTCAAACAGGAAAGGGTGAGCATCATTTCAGTCTATATAATAGAAAATATGATAAGGACTAATCATAGGCTACACACTAGAATAATCAGCATCCAATACACTAAACATCCACATCACAGCCGTCATTCACATCATTTACAATACTCAACTCATGTCGTGTAAGCTTATGAAAATGCAACCCACTCGCGGGTATATGCATGAAGGTACCTTTTCACAAAACGTCGCTTAGCCACTCAGGCCCTATCATCACTTAGCCACTCAGGCCTCAAAACATCACTGGGTTTATGCATATGGGCATGAGACACTATGACATGCACCACTCACAATACACAAATACACAATTACTCAATTCATAGTCAACTATGTGACCCGTCACTTACCGGTTTGCCGAATAAAGGCACAGCACCTGTCATTTCATAATTCACACACAAATAACGTCACTTAGCCTTTTAGGCCTCAACATCACTTAGCCACTCAGGCCCCAAATGTCACTTACACATAAACATCATTCAACTCAAACATTAGCCACTGAGGGCAAAACGTCATTTGACTAACCACCAAGGGCATCCTCGTCATTTACACATCATTATCATTAACTTTGGCCACTAGGGGCAAAACAGTCTTTTATACATCATAACTAATAATAATTAGCCACTAAGGGCAAAACAGTCTTTTAACTAGCCCCGAGAGCATCATCGTCAAAATCATCATTTTTGACATTACTTTGCTAAAACTGTTGTTTATACACCAAAAGAGATTTTTAAAGAACTTCGTATCATTTTTCAATGTCACAGGGACGATCACCAGGGACGGCCACTTGGGCGCCCACAAACAATCAGAAAATAACAATTTTTCATTTTAAAAATTAGACCCATAGATGGACAACGTAAAAAGCTTCACGACACTTTTTGAATCGTTCAAAACGGACGTCTGAGTCGAAAGTTATGATAAAAACAATTTTGGAAAAATTAGGCAACATCCAGGGAACAGGCGCCTTAGGCGCCCAGGCAACCAGGCAACACGGGCGCTGGCGCCCAGCGCCCAGGCGCGCAACAACGCAACACAACCCAGCGCCACAGGCGCTCAGCGCCCAGGCGCGCAACACGCAACACAACTCAGACACGGGCGCCTAGCGCCCAGGCGCGCCCCTACGCGCAGCACAACACAACACAGGCGCCCAGCGCCCAGGACAGGCACCCAGCGCCCAGGAAACTGCAACAACGCCCAGAATTGCTGTTCAACCCTTTTTAACACAAAAATTGGTTTTTCTTAACAATTCTAAAGCATAAAAACTCCAATTTTCCAGCAACACAAAAACACACTTTTCTCATTCAAAATTACCAACTCAATTTATCAAAACTCAAATTAAACAAAACAACCTCACTAACACTATCATGGCGCCCTAGGCGCCCAAGACACTCACAACCCCAATGCGAATTCACTTCCAACGAATCAATGCGTAGATGAACATCATATTTCTCAACATATGCGCATATCACCACCCATAAGACAACTTCATAGATCACCCCACACAAAAATCGAATTCGCAAAACACATTATAATTAACATATATGGAAGTCAACATTCAAGAACATCAAGAAACGCAAAAGAATCATCAAGAACATCACGAAATCTAGCATGAACCTTAGATCTAGGACCTATCATAGAATGTATTAGATAGAGTGATAGAGCTCCCCTAACCTTTTCAAGAAGAAATCGATGCCTAGGATGCAGTCACCTACAGATCCACAGCAACAACGGAGATCCCCTCTTCTTTGCTCTTCGAATTCCTCTCCTCCTTCTTCTCTTGGCCGCCTCCTTCCTCTCTCTCTATCTCACGCTCTTTTCCTTCTTTCTTGTTTTCTCTTCTGATTTCGCGAATTGGCCACCAACCCTAGACCCCAACTAAACTAACCCTTCGCATATGACAAGAATAATGGGCTTGGGCTTCTCACTTAGGCCCAAGTCCATTTGGTTTGGCACCTCCACTTTCTAATACTTCCTACATGTATTAGTATAATTTCTAATTAATTAAAACACATCAAATAATTTAAATAAAATCCCCAATTACTTAACTAAATAAATTAATTAAATAATTTTAGGGTGTTACAGTCTTTAACAAGTAATATAGTAGAAAGTAGAGATCGTACCCACAGGGATTGGATTAATTTTTGAGAGTTTAAAATGGTAGCAATACTAGTGAGTAATCAAAAATAAAATAAAAGATGATTGGTGTGAGTGAAACAGAATTTAAAGTAAGCAAGATAGAGATTGATTTTAAATCAATTAAGAGAGATAGTTGAAATGCTCTTCACTAAGTAATTCACTTCTAATAGCATTATGATATATATGATGCTGGAGCAATGATTGCTCCTGCAATGGGTGTTGTAGCAATTGATGTGTGCTTTTCAACAACTAGCGTCAGAGTTTCATTATAAGTCTTATGTCTAAGCTCTAAATAAGGTCACCCCAGTATATGAAGTTCCCACAGTATCACCCTATGGACTATGCTATCCCATGTCTAGGTTTTAGCATGGATTTAACAAAATTTCCTTTTATTAAAACACTTATCCATATTAGTTCTTGAGTTCAAATAACAAACCATGTCTGTCATGACCGTGATCCCGACGTAGACGGCTCAAAAATTGATTATTTTAGGAGTCGCCACCCAATTTATTAAATAGGGAAAATTGAGAAAAACCTATCTAAGAGTTATTGGTCTGCGTAAACTAGGTTGGATTCGGGAGTCGGTTATGCATAGGGAAAGGCGAAAACTTAATTCCACTACACCCGTAGTACATCCGTCCTAAGACAGTTACCCTAAATCTGGTTGTGCAAATATAAGTTATGAATTTATTTGTTTTACCCAAAAATAAAATAGTAGAAAATAATAAGGATTAATTTAGAGAAGTTTAATTTTGACTTGACGGGGAAGCCCCGCTCCTACATATCCTCAGGTGCAATGAGGAACTCAAAAGTCACGTAGTTCTTTCTAAATATTTTTGTTGGTTGGTTGATTTTATTTTTAAAGGGGTTTAAGATCAAAGCCGTACAGCTAAAGTCTCTTAAACTGAGATTGACAAGATGTACATCTCAGTCAAACCCATTTTTTATTGATGTTTAAATTCATTTTTAGAAATAGATAACAATAATAATAATATAAATAATAATATATAATAATAACAATAATAATAATAATAATAATAATAATAATAATAATTAAAAAGGAAAGATAAAAATAAATAAATAACTAAATAACTATACACCTAAAAAAATATAAATAAATAAACATAGGCATAAATAATAAATGAATATATATAGAAATAAACAAACAATAAATAAGTAATCAATAAATTTGAACATAAATAAATAAATAAATAAACAAATTGATATAAATAAATAAATACAAAACTAACCTCAAGCTGAGGAACGCGATGAACGCTGAACCGGACTGAGCAGTCTGACCAGGTCAACTGCGAACCGGACTGCTTTGAGAACCGAAAAACTGATTCAAAAAAGTACAAAATAATTAAAGACAGACTTTTAGTGTCTGGACCGCAAATGCTAGCCCAAAAGATCACTTAATCTGCCAATGACTCCCCCCCTAATATGCTAGTTTTGCTCTGCTTTTATAGGTGAAAGTTTAGGTGTGGAGACTTGCTAGACAAGTCGACTTGTTGGGCAAGTCGATTTGTTAGGAAAGCAGACTTGTTGGGCAAGTCGACTTGTTGGGCAAGCAGACTTGTTGGGCAAGTCGACTTGTTGGGCAAGCAAGGTAAATAGGCTTGTTGGCCTGAAGGTTGATACTACTAACACCCCCCCCCCTTTTTTATTTTCTTTTGTAATTTGTATTATTTCTTATCTATTTTATTTTTTATTTTCGTTTTTTTAATTAAAGATATTGTAACAAGAAATATAAATTAAATCTACTTTGTAATTTTTTGAATTAGCATATTTTTTTAATTTTTGTTTTACCACTAAAAAAAGTAATAATAACTCAAAACTAGTAAATTAGCGCAAAATGACCTATTCGAGGGATTAGGAATCAAATATACGCAAAAAACATATTTTTGTGATTTTTTTTGAAAAAGTAAAAATGTACCGGTTAAAATTGGGTGTTCACAATGTCTGTATTCACGACCCTACTTATTCTAAGTGATCAACCTCAAAATAAGTTTAAAAGAATTATAGCACAAGAACTAAATTGCAAGCATCAATTTAACATAATCACTATCTAAAAGTTCATTACAAAGCTAAAACATCCCAACTAATATATTTAGTTCATGCTTGACATAACTAAGCTCATATAAACATAAGGAGTCATATTTATATGATTGAAAATACAAAGGAAAGGGGATAAGATAGAAATTACACAAATGGAGTTCCTTTGCATATTCTGCCTAGCAATGCTGGAGCAATGAAACAGCAATACAATATGGTATAAAAGTAGAGGGAGAAGTGGTCAATTTCTTTCTCTCCTTCGAACCAAAATATTATATCTAAGACTACTTCCTAAAATTTGAGATGTTTTCCAATGAAGAGGAGGAAATGTTGTAACACCTCATTTTCATTTAAATGCTTATTTAATTATTTGTGTGATTTATTTGATTGGATTTACTTGGTAGATTTAATTAAATAGAAATTAAGTGGTAAAAATAATAAAATAAAATCTATTAGAATATGTGGGCTATGTGGAGGGTTAGTGGTTGGCGATTTTAAAGTGTAATAATAAGGCCCATGATTGAGTGTCACAATCCAATTAGAAAGCCCGTTAAACCAACTAAGTATATATGGTTAGGATTTAGGGTTTTGCTCATTTAGAGCAAAACCAAGTGTGAGAGCGAGATAAGGAGAGTGAGGGCGCGGCTCCTAGAGGAAAAAGAAGAAAGAGAGGGCGCGACCGTGAGAGAGAAGAAGGAGAAGGAAGGGATCGCGAGTAAGAGAAGAGCTGCTGCTGTGTGTACGTGGTGCTTCGTGAAGGGGGTTTTCATCTTCTCCAAGTTGCTAAGGTAAGGGGAGTCTCGCATTATAAGGGTTTATATAATGGTTAGTATGTAGGAGGGTAGTTCTATGATGCCTAGGAGGTATTTGTTATTATGTTTGAATGAAATAGGATGTTTGAATGTGTTGTTAAAGTCGTTGGTTGTTAAATTCGTTTGATGATTGAGGATGTCTAATTGATTGATTTGGTGTGTAATGCTGTGTTTGTAAAATGTTGAGATGTAGTGCGTAACGCTTTTTCGGTTTTCGTGAAACTGGGACTGTTCGGCCAGTCCAAAAATTTCGTGTTTAATTGTTTGTGAAAATAGATTTCACGCCGGTCGTTTTGGTGCCGGTTTCGTTCGATTTGGATTTGTGTAGCTCTAGTTATAGGCTCCACAAGTTAGGTTAATAATCTGGGAGCATTCTGGACATAGGTTCTGTATTTTTAAAACTGGAAACCTTTCGTTTGTCCAAAAATTATGGGACATATTTTGTTAGGAAATAGACTTAATTCTGGTCATTTTGGCGCTGGTTTGGTTAAATTTGGATTTGTGTAGCTTAAGTTACGAGTCTCCAAAGTTAGGTCAAATTCTGGAAGTAATCTGTGAATAGGTTCGGTTTTTGCAAGTTTTGTGTTCTCAATTGAATTCCGTTTTGAATGATTCTCGTTTAGTTAGAAAATAGACTGAATTCTCTACAAAGTAGGCACCGGTTCCACCAAATTTCATTAAGAAATGAGAAAGAAAAATTGGTCGCAAGTTGCGTAAGGAATTCCGTCTAAGTCGCTGTTTTCCAAATGTTGCTGCTGCTGTTTTGTATAAAAATAAATGTTGCTGTCTTGCTGTTTTTAATTGTCGTATGAGCTGCTGTTTTTATAAAAATAAATGTTGCTGTCTTGCTGTTTTTAATTGTTATATGAGCTGCTGTTTTATAAAAATAAATGTTGCTGTCTTGCTGTTTTTAATTGTTATATGAGCTGCTGTTTTTATAAAAATAAATGTTGCTGTCTTGCGGTTTTTAATTATCATAAGAGCTGCTGTTTTTATAAAAATAAATGTTGCTGCCTTGCTGTTTTTATTTAGTATATGAGCTGCTGTTTTAGAGAAATAAATTTGTGCCGTTGTACCGAAAATGAGATGCTGTTTTTATGTTATAAATGGGCTGTTTTGTTGTTGCTTTTATAAATAAATTGCTGCTGTTGTATCGTGTTTTGCTGCTGTTCATAGCGCATAAAAGGTTGCTGTTTTCCATAAATAAAATGTGCTGTTTTGTTGCTGTTTTTGTAAATCGTGAGTTGCTGCTTTCACAAATTAAAGTGCTGTTTCCTTAAATTAAAAGATGCTGTTTCTTGAGTTTAAAGGTGTGGTTCTCTTCAATTTAAATATGCTGTTTTCTTAAGTTCATAGGTGCTGTTTCTGGAATTTACAGGTGCCGTTTTCGTAAATTTAAAGGGGCTGTTTTCCTATTTTTTTTTTCTCCTTAGTGCTGTTACTGTATTTTAAGAGGTTGCTGTCTTGATTTTATGTGCTGTTTGGTCTCTATGGACGTTGACTTAGTCCTTTATTGGCAAAGTGGTCGCGTAATTAAGTGAGATTGGTGTGGTTGATTGTGATGCCTTAGAGCAACTAAATTGAGATGTGTCTGTGGTGGTGAATATTTTTTGATGAGCTGAATATTTATTGATGAGCTGAAATATTTATTGGCGAGAAATTACGAGGTAGCTGTGATGCTACAACACGAGATAGTTGTTAATGTGGTATAGTATTTGTTACGTGCTTTGTTGTGGTTATGTGACGAGGTAGCTGTGATGCTACAACACGTGGTATTTATATGAAATGATTTATAACGAGATATGGTGATATAGTATTTATTAATTGAATGCTTTGAGTTGGTGTAATTGGTGCATGAGTCATGAGTCGCATTGTCATATGCATTCTTACGAGGTAGCTGTGGTGCTACAACACGAGGTTTATTACGAGTTGCGCCCGTCGTGGCCTTTACGAGATCGGTACCGCATGCATATGCCCGGAGGGGTTGCATTTCATACATTCCTTCATGGTCCATGTGTACATAATTATTGTGGTTGGCGTTTTATGTCTGATAGAGATATGAATCTTGTGCTGTTGTGTGATATGGTAGTTATAGATATTGTCCTCTAATATATTGAATATTATATATGCCTTTATGCTGTTAGAAGACTCACCTTTTTCTGTTTGAATGTTACCTCTACGTGGGTAACGTGCAGGTAGACGCGTGTGAAGGACTTTTCTTCCTTCCTCTAACGAGTCGTGTCGTTTGCTCTGATACGTAGCACCTGGGGGGAAACGAACGTTAATTTTTAGTTGTCTTATTATGACTGTTGCCTTTACTATTTGATGTTCCTTTGAAACCGTTTTATTGGAGACGTTTGAGATGACATTTTGAGAGGTTGTTTTATTTCTGCTACGTGATGATTGAACTTATAAAGTGCTACGTATTACCCTTCTGTTAAATGGCGATTTTGAACTTTTGGATTTGCGAAATGTCGAATGTGACGCCCCTAGCATGCTTAGTTTTTTTTTTTAAAATTCCGCACTCTGATGTTACCAAAATAAATGGGTAGAAAGGGGTGTTACAAATGTATTTATAGGCTTCTTGGAGTGGAGTTGTCTTGAGCACCAAGGTTACTTTGAGATGAAGTTAGGTTTTCCTTTCTTAGTTTTATCTCAAAAACTTCCATGTGATCACCCATCATGTAAAAAGAAGAGGTCCATTGATGGGAGAACATGTGTCCCTTAGAGGTGTGACTCTTGTGAGCTAGAGGGTCAATGGCAGGTGCCGCATTTCTCCCACATGTCCACTTGCATTTACTTTTGACGCACCATGACGTCATCACTAGGATGTTGAAGCATTTTGTGTTGTGAAGATTGCTGGGGCAATGCTTCTGTCTCCTTTGCTGGGGCATTCATTGCTGGGGAAATTGATTGCTGCAGCAATTGAACAAACATATAAAATACCACAAATCATATAAAATAGTCATGAAGTGTTCCTGAACCTTTCCTAATTTTTAAAGTTGCATTTGTTTTGTATTTTTCTATTTAGCAAAACATATTTACTGAGATTCTCACAATTGTTTAGATTTGAGAGAATAAATAACTCTATATAAAATAGAGTCATCACTTTACCATAAAAGTGCATGTAACACCCCTTTTCTACCCATTAAATTTAATTGGAAAAATATCAGAGTTTTCAAAATTTTGTTTCGCACGAGGAATGTTACACATACTTCAATAAAATAATGCTTCTCAAGAAAACAGCTCAAACACAACAATCCTGCATCACGTAGCACGTCACTAAGAGGAGAACCTCAAAAACACCGTTTTCATCGCAAATAAACTTAACGTCAATAAAAGCCAACTACGCAGCGGAATAACAAAATAAAACAGAATTGTCAACAAAACATAACAACCGAAATCGTTCATAACATTAAGTTCGTCCCCCCTGAGTGCTACGTATCAGAGCGTGACGACTCGACTCGAATTAGTGAAGGTACCTAGTCCTTCACTCGCAATCACCTGCACGTTACCGCATAGGGGTAACATTCAAACAGAAGGGTGAGTCCAATTCAATTCGTATAATAAATCACATGATAAGCAATAAGTCAAGTCACAGCTCTAAATTAATCACATCACAATCATCAATCACATCACTACAATAACTCATCACTATGTCATGTAGGCATATGAAATGCAACCCACTCGCGGGCATATGCATGACGTACCTTTTCACAAACGTCGCTTAGCCATTATGGCCTCATCGTCACTTAGCCTTTTGGGCCTCAAAACGTCACTGGGTTTATGCACATGGGATGCATGAGACACTATAACATGCATCACGCCCAAATCACACAATCACGGTCAACTAGGTGACCCGTCACTTACCAATTTGCCAAATAAGAGGCACAGCACCTGTCAATTCACAATTTACACACAACAACATCACTTAGCCTCTTAGGCCTTAACATCACTTAGCCTTTTGGGCCTCAAACGTCACTGGGTTCATCGTCACTTATTCACAACATCAACAATTCAAACAATAGCCACTGAGGGCAAAAACGTCATTTACTAGCCACCAATGGCATCATCGTCATTTACACATCATTATCAAAAATATTGGCCACTAAGGGCAAAAGGTCATTTACTAGCCACTAAGGGCATCATCGTCATTTACACATCTTTATCAACAATATTGGCCACTAAGGGCAAAAAGGTCATTTAACTAACCACTAAGGGCATCATCGTCATTTACACATCTTTATCAACAATATTGGCCACTAAGGGCAAAAAGGTCATTTACTAGTCACTAAGGGCATCATCGTCAAAATCATCACTTTTAACACTAAAACGTTGAAAACCACTGGTTATACTCAAAGGGGATTTTTAAAGACACCAAAAACATATTTTCAATGTCACAGCAGCGACCACCGGGAACAGCCACTTGGGCGCCCAGCAACCTTCAGAAATTATAAGTTTTTATTTTTAAAAATGGGGCACACAGATAGATAATTGAAAAAGCATCCCAACACTTTTTGAAACGTTTAAAACGGATGTCCGAGTCAAAAGATATAGCGAAAACAGTTTTCGAAAACATTTTTGGAACATCCTGAAAAACTGGCGCCCTGGGCGCCCAGCGCCCAGGCACCTGGCGCCCAGCAACAACGCACACACGCAACACTGGCGCCCGTGGCGCCCAGCGCCCAGCAACAACGCACGCACGCAACACTCACACACGGGCGCCCAGCGCCTGGCGCCTAGCGCCCAGCGCAACACACACACACGCACACGGGCGCTCAGCGCCCAGCGCCTGGCGCCCAGCGCCCAGCGCAACACACAATGGCGCACACACCCACGCGCACAACCAGCACTGGCGCCCTTGGCGCCCAGAACATTTCCAGCAACATCAAACATCAAAATTTCAGCACATATATCTTGTTTCTCAAATTGTTACTTGATCAATTACAACACCCATTACAACCATCATGGACACATATTGAAATCATCAAAAAATTATACACCAACCATCAAAATCAACAACATCCCAAGCTCAAACATGAAATCACGCATCCATCAACAACAAGAACATGAATTCGCAACATAATCATGGTCATGGTTCATCTAGGCCATCACTACCTAAAACCTATCATAGGAATTATTATAAAAATCGATAGAACTCCACTTACCTCGGATTTGAAGAATAGGAGCCCTAGAGACGGTCACGAACATAACCACGGCAACAGATTCACGTTCCTCTTTTCTCCTTGGAACTTGCGACCTTCTCCTCTCTTCCTCTTTCTCTACGGCGCTTCTCCTCTTCCCTTTCTCTCTATTCTCAATTTTTCGCACAAAGCCAACCAAAACCCTAACCCCTAGGCGCCTTGGCCACTTCGCATATGACATGAGTCATGGGCTTGGGCTTCTCACTTAAGCCCAAGTCCATCTAGTTTGGCACCTCCACCTCCTAATACCACCTACACAATTTTTAATATAATTTCCAATAATTAAATTACATCCAATTAATTAAATCAAATTCCTAAATACTTAATTAAATAATTTAATTAAATATTTAGGGTGTTACAACTCTCCCCCACTTAGAATATTTCGTCCTCGAAATTTACCTGATCAAATAACTCTGGGTAGGACTCTCGCATCTTGCTCTCCATCTCCCAAGTCATACTCTCACCGGCAGCTCCTAGCCAGACCACTTTCACTAATGCAATCTCTTTGCCTGTAAGCACTTTCACTTCACGGTCCTCAATCCGTACGGGCATCGTCTCCACAGTGAGATTATCCCGCACCTCTACATCATCCATATGGATCACATGAGATGGATCCGAAACATACTTCCGAAGTTGCGACACCTGAAACACGTCGTGCAAATTCGAAAGATTCGGCGGTAAGGCCACTCTATAAGCCACATTCCCGATTCTCTCAGAAATATGATAAGGACCAACAAAGCGAGGAGTGAGCTTCTTCGATTTCAACGCTCGACCAACACCGGTAATAGGAGAAACCCTCAAGAACACATGCTCACCCTCCTGAAACTCTAAATCTTTCCTCCGCTTGTCATGATAACTCTTCTGACGACTCTGCGAAGCCTTCATCTTTTCACGGATCATCTTGATTTTCTCTGTAGTCTCCCGGACAATCTCCGGTCCCAACACTACCCTCTCTCCTGACTCATACCAACACAATGGCGTTCTACACTTTCGACCATACAATGCTTCAAACGGTGCCATCCCGATACTGGAATGGTAACTGTTGTTATAGGTAAACTCAATCAACGCACGGTAGGAATCCCATGAACCCCTTTGTTCCAAGACACAAGCCCTCAATAAATCTTCTAACGACTGAATTGTCCTCTCTGACTGACCATCTGTCTGAGGATGATATGCCGAACTCATTTTCAGCTTTGAACCCAATTCCTTCTGCAAACTCGTCCAAAACTCAGAAGTGAACCTCGGATCCCTATCTGACACAATACTCTTCGGAACACCGAGCAACTTCACAATTTCTTTGACATATACCTCTGCCAACCTCGACACCGGATAAGTGATATTAATAGGAATAAAGTGAGCAGACTTCGTTAACCTATCAACTATCACCCAAATAGCGTCATGACTCCTAACTGTATTCGGCAATCCCGTCACAAAATCCATCGCAATGCTATCCCACTTCCACTCTGGAATTTCCAACGGTTGCATTAACCCTGCTGGCTTCTGGTGTTCAACCTTCGACTTTTGACAGGTCAAACAGGCATACACAAACTGTGCCACATCTCTCTTCATACCATACCACCAAAACATCTTTTTCAGATCTTGATACATTTTCGTCGCTCCAGGATGGATACTCAACTTGCTACGGTGGCCCTCCTCTAAAATTGCCTTTCTCATCTCCGCATCATCCGGAACACAGATTCTACTTCGGAACCTCAACACACCACGGGAATCTAACTTGAAATCTTCATCTTCAGATTGACCAACTCCATTAATTAAATCCACTAACTTGACATCTGACTTCTGAGCCTCTCTGATGCTGCTTAGGAAATCATTATCTATCTTTAACATTCCCAGCTTGACACTGCGAGGTGTCATTTTACAAACCAAACTCAAATCTCTGAATTCCTCAATCAACTCTAATTCTTTCACCATCATTGCCGACATATGCAAAGACTTTGTGCTTAAAGCATCAGCCACGACATTAGCTTTGCCGGGATGATAATTCAAACCAAAGTCATAATCCTTCAAGAGCTCCAACCACCGACGCTGTCTCATATTCAACTCTTTCTGATCGAACAGATACTTTAGACTCTTATGATCACTGAACACTTCAAACCTCGAACCATAAAGGTAGTGCCTCCAAATCTTAAGCACAAATACCACAGCAGCCAATTCTAAATCATGCGTAGGGTAATTTTTCTCATGAACCCGCAACTGCCTCGACGCATACGCAACGACTTTCCCATCTTGCATCAGCACACCACCAAGACCCATCTTTGAAGCGTCACAATATACAACAAACAGTTCTTCCGGATTAGGCAACGTCAAAACAGGCGACGTTGTCAATCTCTTTTTCAGTTCCGTAAAACTTTCCTCACACCGAGCATCCCAAACGAAAACTTTACCCTTACAAGTCAACTGAGTCAACAGAAGGGCCAACTTGGAAAAACCCTCGATGAACCTCCTGTAGTACCCAGCTAAACCCAAAAAGCTTCTAATCTCTGTTGCGGACTTCGGAGCCTCCCACTCCAACACTGCTTCTACTTTTGCCGGATCAACCGCAATACCATTCCCAGAAATCACGTGCCCACTAACTGATCCATCAAATCGTCGATCCTCGGAAGCGGATACTTATTCTTGATAGTTACCTTATTCAACTGACGATAGTCCACACATAACCTCATACTCCCGTCCTTCTTCTTTACCAACAATACCGGAGCTCCCCACGGTGATACACTCGGTCTCACAAACTTTTTCTCAAGCAATTCTTCAAGTTGCGTCTTCAACTCAGACAATTCAGACGCCGACATCCTGTACGGTGCCATAGACACAGGCCTCGTACCAGGTACAAGATCAATCGAAAACTCAACTTCTCTTTCCGGTGGCACACCCGGAATTTCATCAGGAAAAACCTCAGGGAACTCGCGTACCACTTTCAGTTCTTCAATAGCAGCCTGACTCTCAGCAGACAACGATGCCATCAACGCAAAAAGCTGAACTCCTTCTTTCTTCAACTTCTTCAACTGACCAGCAGATACCAAAACAGAATCTTCTTCCCCGAAACTGACCGACTTGCTACGACAGTTGATATGAACATGATTATTCTCTAACCAGTCCATGCTTAAGATGACATCCAGACCTCTCAACGGCAAGCAAACAAAATTCACAACAAAGTCCCTGCCGAAGATCGACACGGGACACTGAGAACACACACCTGGGAAGTAATCACCGACCCCTTCGCAGGAGTATCGACAACCATATCCCCACACATAGCAAATAAAACAAGACCCAATCTTTTACAACAATCAACAGATATAAAGCAATGGGTAGCACCAGTATCAATAAGAGATTTCAGAGAAGTACCATTAATAAAACACGTACCTCTAATCAGACCATCCTTCTCATCAGGCTCCTCTCCTGCCAATGCGAACACCTTCCCAGTAGACCTTTCCTTCTTCGGCTTTGTACACTTTGTACTGATATGCCCAGACTCACCACAGTTGAAGCACACCACATCCTTGACCTTACACTCGGCCGCCATATGACCCTTTTTACCACAACGGTAGCAAACCCTCTCATCAGACCTGCATGTAGTACTCTTGTGGCCAGGCTTGCCACACTTATAACAGACAATGCTAGCAGGAGCATCTCCCCCACTAGAATTCTTACCTCCAGCAGCCTTCTGATAACTCTTACCCGCAGGAACCTCATACGGCTTGCTTCGACTCTGAAACTTACCCTTTTTCTCAGACGTAGCTTTATAATGGGCAGTACTGTCCTCCTCAAAGATTCTACAACTGTCAACCAGATCAGCGAACACACGAATCTTCTGATAACCAATGGCCTTTTTAATATCAGGCCTCAACCCATTCTCGAACTTGATGCATTTTGAGAACTCAGCTGTAGCCTCACTGTAATGTGGATAGAATTTTGCCAGTTCCACAAACTTCGCCGCATATGCAGTCACAGACATACCACCCTGCTTCAGTTCCAGGAACTCTATCTCTTTCTTTCCCCGGACGTCTTCAGGAAAATATTTCCTCAGAAATTCCCTGCTGAATACCTCCCAAGTAATCTCTTCCTGCACAGCTTCCAACCTCTGCCTAGTAGCCAACCACCAGTCGTCGGCCTCCTCGGCTAACATGTGGGTACCAAAACAGACCTTCTGCTCAACAGTGCAGTCCATCACCCTGAAAATCCTCTCGATCTCTTTCAACCAAGCCATAGCACCATCTGGATCATATTTGCCCTTAAAGGTGGGCTGATTCTCTCTCTGGAAAGTAGTCAGACTCCGGAAACCAGCGTTCTCTCCAGCATTATGCTGATTCTGCACAGCCTGAGCCATAGCTTGCAATGCAGCAGCAAGAGCAGCGTCGTTTCTCCCAGCCATTTCGAACTATCACTGCAGCACAAACCAAAATTTTAATACTAATCTATTGTCATAAGACACTATGACAGGACAACATTGGCCGGACAGACCGAACTGCTCTGATACCACTAATGTAACACCCCTTTTCTACCCATTAAATTTAATTGGAAAAATATCAGAGTTTTCAAAATTTTGTTTCGCACGAGGAATGTTAAACATACTTCAATAAAATAATGCTTCTCAAGAAAACAGCTCAAACACAAAAATCCTGCATCACGTAGCACGTCACTAAGAGGAGAACCTCAAAAACACAGTTTTCATCGCAAATAAACTTAACGTCAATAAAAGCCAACTACGCAGCGGAATAACAAAATAAAACAGAATTGTCAACAAAACATAACAACCGAAATCGTTCATAACATTAAGTTCGTCCCCCCTGAGTGCTACGTATCAGAGCGTGATGACTCGACTCGAATTAGTGAAGGTACCTAGTCCTTCACTCGCAATCACCTGCACGTTACCGCATAGGGGTAACATTCAAACAGAAGGGTGAGTCCAATTCAATTCGTATAATAAATCACATGATAAGCAATAAGTCAAGTCACAGCTCTAAATTAATCACATCACAATCATCAATCACATCACTACAATAACTCATCACTATGTCATGTAGGCATATGAAATGAAACCCACTCGCGGGCATATGCATAAGGTACCTTTTCACAAACGTCGCTTAGCCATTATGGCCTCATCGTCACTTAGCCTTTTGGGCCTCAAAACGTCACTGGGTTTATGCACATGGGATGTGTAACACCCCGATAAATTCTAACATATAGAATCACCGAAATGCACTAAATGGCATACATCAGAGTAACTTCCTGTTGTTGAAATATTGAACACATCTAAAACTTTAGATAATACATAATAACTGGTTCTCTGAACCTCATAAACTTTCTGAAAATGCTCAAGTTCCAAAACTTAAGACTTGTACATATCCTGGTGTTCAATACTCAAAACATAAAGTAGCGGAAACGATTTTACAACTTGACAATGAAAGTTATACAATCGGAACATAGAAACAATAAACGGAACAAAGGTCTAAAACATTAAACTAGGTCTTCAATGACTCCAAGAGTCACACCAGCTAACCATGCTTTACCGCTTTTGCTTTCCCCTGTTTCTCTGTAAAAACCACAAATATGAAGGGTGAGATAAACATTATCTCAGTGAGTCCTATCGAGACCCCTTACTACTCTAGCGGTTCATTATGCCTTATTTTGAACTCGTGGTCCTAAAAAACAACCACGTGGAAATACATTCAGTTCCTGTAACCTTCATGCTCATGGCCCTCCTAAGCGACACATGAAGCATGCAATCTTTGTTCCATGTTTTTTAGCATAACACCTCAGTCTACCTATTTTATAGGCAATCTCTTGACTTTGGTGAACCCATCCCGCTATTTCTAGCAGGGGAAACATTCTTGAGTCTAGGTTTTGGGGCTCATGACTTCCCCTCCCCTAGTATGCTAACCTCTTAGGGTCGTCACCCTTTTTCCTCTTGTATTTATCATACCTTTTCAGTCTGTGTACCCGCAATGGGCTATTAGTCATTCCAGTCAAGTACCATGTACCATATCAGTCAATTTCAGTGTATAATATTAGTCAAGTACCGTGTGTTATTATCATTCTTTGACATTTGCACTCTCGCGTTCTCTAAGAGCGGTTTTCCATTTTCTTCATAACACACAATCTTTCTATCGAACATGTTCAATCTCATACCATTGTTACATTTACATTGTTGGGGAACCTTGGGGAATGGATTGGAAGAGGATTGGAATCATTTGGAATGGATAAAAAGGTACTTTGAAATTGAAGGTCAGAAGGTCTCACACGACCCGTGCGTAAAGGCGCACGACCCATGTGTTGCTGAACAGTTTGCAGAAGATTTCCAGAAAGATACGCACGACCCGTGCGACTTGGCGCACGATCCGTGCGTGATCCACTAAAATTTTATAAAGTTCCAGAGACATACACACGACCCGTGCGACTAAGCGCACGATCCGTGCGTGTTTTAAAAATCCAGGTCTTGTCGTATCAGATGGAGGCGCACGACCCGTGCTCGTAGGCACACGATCCGTGCGTCTCTATCAGTTTTCCAGAAAATAGTGTTTTCATGAGTAATCCATTCCGTTCCGATTCCAAAATCCCTTCCGATCGAGACCCAAACTCAATCACACATTAAAATAATATATCACAGCGTTCCAACACAATCAATCACACAATATATGATTTAAGTCACGATTCTTTGGAGAAAACGGTTTTTAATAAGTTTCCTTTTGATAACAAAAACGTGTGACCATGGTTTTCGAAAATAAAACTCAGAACGCAAAAACATTCCCTAAGCGAGTTATAGAACTCACCTATCGTGATGAAAATCACGTAAACACCGAGACTTTGACGGAGGCCACGAACTAAGAACGCACGAACTCTCTTTGAATCCGCTCCAACAACGAACTCAGGTACTTAAATCTTTGGAAGGCTACCCAACTCTAATCCTAGCTGTTCCAATGAACTTCAAACTGAATTTTGGCTTGAATACGAACCTTGGTACTGGTTGTATGGCTATAACAATGACATGCAACTATGTGGAGCATCAACACTCCAATTTTGAGCTTGGAGCTTCAAAGGTTCACCAATGGTGATTTTTGATGAAGTGGGTTGATGGGAGATTTCTGGGCATCAATGTATAGAGGAAGAAGAATGATGAACAATGGTGGTCTTGGATTCAACATGCATGAACAATGGAGGTAGGGCTCCTCCCCTTTCTTCTCCACTCTCTCTCTCGAATTCTCTCCTCCTCCTCCCTACTCCTTGCTGAATTTCAGAAAAATGAGGGAAGTTAAGTGTGTTGTGGTGTTTTTGTCAGCTGGAGCCTCATTTAATGAGGTGAAAGGACCAAAATACCCCTACTCACTAATACTCTCTTAAATTACTCCTAACACCACACTAATCCCATAACTCACTAGCTTAACATAATAGTTCAATTATGCACAACAATAATCTATAAATTTATGCTAATTAATTAATTCAACCTCTTGCTAATTTAATTAATCTAATTAGCTAATTAGGGGATGTTACAGGATGCATGTGACACTATAACATGCATCACGCCCAAATCACACAATCACGGTCAACTAGGTGACCCGTCACTTACCAATTTGCCAAATAAGAGGCACAGCACCTGTCAATTCACAATTTACACACAACAACATCACTTAGCCTTTTAGGCCTTAACATCACTTAGCCTTTTGGGCCTCAAACGTCACTGGGTTTCATCGTCACTTATTCACAACATCATCAATTCAAACAATAGCCACTGAGGGCAAAAACGTCATTTACTAGCCACCAAGGGCATCATCGTCATTTACACATCATTATCAAAAATATTGGCCACTAAGGGCAAAAGGTCATTTACTAGCCACTAAGGGCATCATCATCATTTACACATCTTTATCAACAATATTGGTCACTAAGGGCAAAAAGGTCATTTAACTAACCACTAAGGGCATCATCGTCATTTACACATCTTTATCAACAATATTGGCCACTAAGGGCAAAAAGGTCATTTACTAGTCACTAAGGGCATCATCGTCAAAATCATCACTTTTAACACTAAAACGTTGAAAACCACTGGTTATACTCAAAGGGGATTTTTAAAGACACCAAAAACATCTTTTCAATGTCACAGCAGCGACCACCGGGAACAGCCACTTGGGCGCCCAGCAACCTTCAGAAATTATAAGTTTTTATTTTTAAAAATGGGGCACACAGATAGACAATTGAAAAAGCTTCCCAACACTTTTTGAAACGTTTAAAACGGATGTCCGAGTCAAAAGATATAGCGAAAACAGTTTTCGAAAACATTTTGGGAACATCCTGAAAAACGGGCGCCCAGGCACCTGGCGCCCAGCGCCCAGCAACAACGCACACACGCAACACTGGCGCCCTTGGCGCCCAGCGCCTGGCGCCTGGCGCCCAGCACCCAGCAACAACGCACGCACGCAACACTCACACACGGGCGCCCAGCGCCTGGCGCCTAGCACCCAGCGCAACACACACACACGCACACGGGCGCTCAGCGCCCAGCGCCCAGGGCAACACACAATGGCGCACACACCCACATGTACAACCAGCACTGGCGCCCATGGCCCCCAGCACAGGGCGCCTGGCGCCCAGAACTCTTCCAGCAACATCAAACATCAAAATTTCAGCACATATATCTTGTTTCTCAAATTGTTACTTGATCAATTACAACACCCATTACAACCATCATGGACACATATTGAAATCATCAAAAAATTATACACCAACCATCAAAATCAACAACATCCCAAGCTCAAACATGAAATCACGCATCCATCAACAACAAGAACATGAATTCGCAACACAATCATGGTCATGGTTCATCTAGGCCATCACTACCTAAAACCTATCATAGGAATTATTATAAAAATCGAGAGAACTCCCCTTACCTCGGATTTGAAGAATAGGAGCCCTAGAGACGGTCACGAACGGAACCACGGCAACAGAATCACGTTCCTCTTTTCTCCTTGGAGCTTGCGACCTTCTCCTCTCTTCCTCTTTCTCTACGGCGCTTCTCCTCTTCCCTTTCTCTCTATTCTCAATTTTTCGCACAAAGCCAACCAAAACCCTAACCCCTAGGCGCCTTGGCCACTTCGCATATGACATGAGTCATGGGCTTGGGCTTCTCACTTAAGCCCAAGTCCATCTAGTTTGGCACCTCCACCTCCTAATACCACCTACACAATTTTTAATATAATTTCCAATAATTAAATTACATCCAATTAATTAAATCAAATTCCTAAATACTTAATTAAAGAATTTAATTAAATATTTAGGGTGTTACTGTGCACACAACTCAGCTTCCATGGTTCCCTAGGACAGAGAGTACACTTTCCACCTTCTATTCCACTATTCCATCGTCTTCCCCAACAATCTTTCCAGCATCTTTAGTGCTGAAGCTCATTTGTGAAGCAGGAAACTCGCAATCAGCAACACAGTTCTTCATTTCGAACAGCACAGAGGCTCTGAAGCAGATCTGCAGCACTAGAAGTTCACATTGAGCTTCTCATTGTTTGTATGTTCTGTGTTCCCCTGTGTATTTCTGATTTGTACGCGATTGTTATGTCTAAGCTCATTATGACCTAATTTCCTTTTATGTCAAGACTATGGTGATGTAATTATGGATTTATGACAAATGTTGTCATTAGTGCTTGATGCTTCATTAAGTCATGCGATTTAATGCTATAAACTCATTTTGAACTTGATCACTTTAAATAGAGTAATGTGTTTTAATTTCAGGAAAGAATTAAAGTGTTGATTTCATGAGTTAATATGGTTAAAGAGTTATAGGAATATCGCTCTTCCTAACGAAGGATAGGAATATGAAGTTAGGGCCATAGTGTGATCTGAAACATGCTTTACACACTTCAGAATAAACCAAATGGGAGCTTAGGAATAAGGGAACCTTTGCAATATTCTGATCTTTAAAGTGGAAAGTTTAATTTTAATTCTGCACACTGAATGCTATCACAACACTGATCATAGCACTGCATCATAGTGAAGTAATTACAGATCCTGGTCTTGGCTAATATCATCTCTCTAATTTATTACCATGTGTTACCGTTTTTACCATTAATTTGCAAATTATTTACTGTCAACAACATTAGTTTTTACCATGCTTTACCCTTTATTTTTATCTCACTAATTCAAGTACTTCCACTTAGTACTGGAACTTTAACGATATAATCCTTGTGGAAACGATATTTTCTTATTACTTTATTACTTGTTAGACTGTGTATACTTGCACACGTTTTTACACAACAGTTGCTTGCCATCAGGGTCTTCATAGGTGACCATCAGTTCAATGTAGCCGAGTGGCCTGGCTGTTGAGCCATTGAACCCAGTCAAGTATGATCCCTAGTATGGAGTCAGGTCATTAAGAGAGATGTTCAAAACTTTTAGCAGGTCCTCAAAAATGATGTCTGCAGATTTTCTCTGGTCGACCAGGATTTTTCTTACTTCAACATTGGCCATGACAGCCGTGATCAGCAGTGGGATGTACTTATTAGGCTTTTCGTTTAGTAAGTCTTGATCCTCGAAGGCCAGAGGTAGCTTGGTTGGTCCCTCCTTGGGCGTTGAAGTGGATGCAACATTCATAATTTCTTTCCATCTTCTTTTCATGGACTTGTTCGTCTAACCGCCTTCTAATGGATCTCCTCCAAGTATCACCATGGCGACTGGTCTCCCCTTGGTTCTTCGGGTGTCCTTCTTTTCCGAGGAGTCACTGTCATCCTCTTAGTAGCTTTGACGACCTCATTAACCACGGTCTTACCCTTGCGGGGCGAACTGGACCTTCTTGAAGGGGATCAGGGTCTCTTGCGGGAACTACTTGGTTCAACACCATCCTTCATGACATATTGCGAATGTTTTCCTTTCTGAATTAATTCCTCTATATCATCCTTCAAGGCACGGCAGCTGTTATACCCCAATTTTGTCCGATCATTTATCGCAATTGTTTTAGCCCCCGTGTCACAAGTCCATTTCATTACGAGAACGACATTTCGAGCGCTGTCTTGTTTTAATTTAGACCGGTTTGTCTAATTGGGCCAATTTTTGGTAAATGGGCCTATGTTCGGTATTTTGGACTTAATTTAGTCCTTTTGATCAAAAAGCCATAAAAATAATAATGAAATAAAATCAGAAAATAAAAAATATATATTACAATAAAGTATCCAAATAATATAAAAAGCCCAAAAATACAAAAATATCACCAAAAATATACAAAAATAAGAATAATCCAAAAAAAATAGAGAAGAAAGAAAATAATAAAAGGGGGTGTCAGTAGCATTAACCTTTAGCCCAACAAGCTGCTTGCCCAACAAGTCGACTTGCCCAACAAGTTCACTTGTCCAGCAAGTCTCTTCACCTAACCCTTCACCTATAAAAGGAGGCTCTGTCCATAGTGAAAAACACACCACAGTGATTCAACAAGAACAGTGAACACATTCTCTCCCTCTCCTAGTGAAGCTCTCGCTTTCTCTCTCCCCCTCCCTTTTTTATTTTTTAGTTTTATTTTTCTTTTAATTAGTTTATTTTTAAATATTCATGATAAATATTTTTCACTAGTTGCACTTTTCATTTTTTCTTTTTTGTCAACTTTTTGTTCATATTCAAAACAAAAACAAAATATTCCTTTTCCTCTCATAAATAAAGAAATATTTTCAAGAACAAAATAGGGGACTAAGTCGACTGTACAGTCGGATTAGTCTGCTTTTTAGGTCACTAATGAACTGTTACGGATCATGTCCTAAAATCCCTATCCCTATTTAAAACAAACAATTTCTAAGTCAAAATAAACACAAACATATTTCTTCCCACAAATCAAATTTTCAATACAGGGGATTAAGCCGACTGTACAGACGGGTTAGTCACCGTTTTAGGACGAATGAACTGATCACTCAGAAGTCTTAAAATCCCTAAATAAAATACACCAACAAACAAGGTTTTCTACCCAAGAACTACGTGTGATTTGATTCTCTACCAAGAGATACGTAGGAGCAGAGGGCGGCCGACCTCTGTCAATTGCATTAATAAAAACCTTTTTTAGTCATTTCCTAAATAATCATTTTCTTAAATAAAATACCAATTTTCTTCTTTCTTTTTAATTCACAATAAAAGGGTAAAATAAACTTTTTCAAAATTAATATTCTTTCCTACAACTAGTTAGCAGGTAACCTTCCTTAGGAAGGATGTCGTGGGGTGCTAATAACTTCCCCATGCATAACCGACTCCTGAACCCTTATCTGGTCTCAAGGACCCTTATCCGTTCCAAAAGGGATTTTCCAAGGTTTGCCCTTAAACTAAACTTTGGTGGCGGCTTCATTTTTGAACCGTCAAGGAATCCTCACCCGAATTTTTCGGTCGCTACAGCTGGCGACTTCACTGGGGACAATTTAGAGAGTCAAACCTAGTCTAATTAGTTGTAGGATTAGTTGTTAATTTAATGTTTATTTTTACCCTTCCCCTTTTGTCTTTTATTTTTTATTGCATATTATTCTTTTGTGATATGAAAACCCTAGGATAGAAGACCCACTTTTTGTATATATGTTTGTTTGTTTTGCAGCTTGGGGGGTATTCTTGATATTTTTCTCCTTCACACACTCCACTATCACACTTTTACACACGTGAGAATAGTCCTGTACCCGGACTGGAGAATAACCTAAGTTAGAACGAGACTGCGTAGTGATGGCTTACTGGATGTGCGTCCTGTTGGGTGGTCACGAAAGTCTCACCTAGAGTTTGGTCCCTCTAGAGAATGCTGGCACTCCTAATAGCTTGCCTATTGTTGTTGATCAGTGTTCTTAACTGGGGTCGTTGGCTCTAGGAACCTTATGTAGGACTCTTTAGAGCTACCATTTGAAATGTTCACTTAACAAACAAGCCCTAGACCTATTCTCTAAAGGAACCCTCGTAGGACACAAAGGAGCCTCATACCCCTGCATTCAAACAAACTCTGATACATTTTTCCGGTCTTCTATAAAGAAAAAATTCAAAAAAATCATATTTTATTTTTGCAAGTTATTTTTTAGAAACATATCTCATGCATTTGCATTTTCATCATTCATATCCATCATCATGTGTTATTCACCCATTACATTTTATTTCATAATTTAAAAAAAAAACATGAGCATACTTTTTGAAAAAATTTGATAAGAGATGAGACGTTCTTGCAAATACATTTTAATTGATTGTTCTTCCTTGAAAAAGTTTAACCTACTAAATTTCAAACGAGGTCGAACTTAGCTGCAAACTCAATGTGTTTCAAGACACTCAATTTTCAAAATTCTTTAATGTTGCAGCTCGTCCACAATTTTTGTCAGCAAAACAATGCATCTCATCCATCCCATGATAAACGATCAAAATAGTCCATTTTGTTAACTAATGTGTTATCAAAAATTCTTCTATCATGTCTCTAACTATGTTAACTCTCTGTGAAGCATTCGTATAGTGAACTTGTATGCGATGTGTATTTTCTCTTGTTTGAGTCAGTTAGTGTCCATACCTTTCCATCCTATCATCATCCCTTGTTTATGTCCAGTCTCACCCCGACCACTCTATAAAGTGCATATTCTCCACACAAGTTCTTAGTTGACTCTTTGGTTTTGTCCCCAATGATGAAATTTCATAAACTAACACTTGGATCCTCCAAACTGGGGCAAATTTGTGATCACTAGAGATCTTGTCAACATTGTATTCCCTTGGTGAAAGTCCTTTCCAAAAAAAATAATCAAAAAAAGCCTGTTAGGTTGAAAACTCGCGAGAGCAGCCTAAGCAAAAATTAGGGCATATAAAAAGAAATAAAGAAAAAGAGCAGATATATAAAAATAAATAATTTTTTGTCCTTGAGTTAGTCTATGAGAAAACAAGCAATCATGATTTGAAATGAAGTTTGGTCATCTTCTCACAAAAAGCATAAAAAAAATACCCTTTGCAACCCACTTTGAGCCAAAAAATCAAAAAAAAAATCTTTCAATCACCCTAGACAATGATCTGTTCCCCATTCAAAGATGGTGCACTACTTTCTTCAGTTTATTCAGCTCAAGAGAAATAGGCTGTCAAAGAACAAGAATCATATTTCAAAAAAAAAAACCAAAAAAGACAAAAGTCTTGAATAAAAAGACGGCATAAATGTTTGAGCTGATACATCATATCATGAAGTGCACCACTGAACAAAAAGATCATTGTCTAAAACCCCCAAACACTTCTTTGGGCCCAATTATCATTTCTTTTCATAAATCCCTAACCGTTGGTACATTACCCCCAACCATTGACCCAATTACAAACCTTTTCATACATGAATCCCTAACCATTGGCCCCATTACAAACCTTGTCTTTCATGAATCCCTAATCATTGGCCACATTACCAACCCTTTCTTACATAAACCCCTAACCGTTGGCCACGTTACAACCCTAAACAAGTCCATTCTGATCGATAACTGATTGCTTTCGTTTTCTTAAAGTTTTAATTTTAGGACAATTGTGTTTATTTATTTACAGTATGTTTGCTCAAAAAAATATGACAAAAAATAAAGCTAAAAAAGGCAAAAAAAAAGAAAAAAAGAAAAAGAAAAAAGGCTTGCGCTCCAAGAAAAAAGGCCTGCACTGATACCAAGACAAGGTTTAGTGATCACCAAGTGAAATTTTCATCATCAGGACTATCATAGTCCATGGGAGTCATCTTAAAAGAACTAAAAGTTTATACTAGGACCATCACCTAGATCCCAAAGTGGGGCAGTCCCTTCACCTTTCATGCTTCTCGAACTTGGGGAAATTTTCCAGCGTCCGTCTCATTCATATACCACATCCAATCCATATAGCCATACGACCAACTCACAAACCCATTACCCTAACTCTGTCACCTTTCCCCTACCTCACTGGAATTAGAAATATCATTCCAAAGTGGGGCAATCCTGTCACCATTAACCCCTCACTCCGCTCAAAATTGGGGAAATTCGCTCTACACTCATCTCATCCCCTTGTCATATTCATATTCATAAAACCATACCGGGGCAATTTCTCAACCCACCATCCTAAATACAGCTTTTCGCAAACTCTAGTCAGGGTAACATTGTCCTTGTCATAGGTGGGGCAACACCAAACGCCATGGGTTGAGACAAAATCTTTTGCCTTCCACCTCTCATTCCAAAGTCACGGCATTACCAATTCATAATTTCCTCTACACCCCTAGTTGTTGTCACCACTAGACAGGGGCAAGTTATGCATTCACCGTCATCAACTATGAATTAGGGCAGTCCCACATTTCTAGAGTTGGGGAGAACATACCTTTCATGACTTTGGCAAAAACCTACCATTCATCCCCTGACGTGTCATATCTGTCCATACCCCGATTCAACTGGCTCATTCATCTGTATTTGCACTACTCTACATGTTCATTAAAACAATGCTTCAAAGAGAGAGAACACAAGTTACTAATATGAAGTTGGAAACTCACTCAGTTAACTTTGTGGACCTAAAATTCAATCGTCATGGGACATCATAATAAAATGGAAGAACAATGTGAACGAGCTTGCAAATCCAATCAAATACTTTTGTGCATCAGTGCATGTGAATCATACCCTTGAGGTTGCCACATCTGAGTTCAAACCTTTTTCCAAGAAATAATTACTTCTCTGCCTCTCGCATCAAAAGTCTCATTTCTCATCATTAAAAAAAAATCTGCATCATCAATAAATCATAGCATAAATCATTCCATCATGCAATCATGCATCTACCATAGCACCTGCATATAAGCAATACATTTGCATTCACATGTTATCTGTATTCGCATACATGGTTGATCAATTTTTGTTTCCGATTAGCTCTAGCATCCACAATTCACGGGCTTTGGTAGTTTATCTGCTTTCACATTGCACATTCATCACATTACACGCATGCACACATAACAGTTTGCTTCGATAGACGTGCCAAGTGCCGGTCTCATCATTGCCAAAAACTTTCAACATCACTAATCATATCATTGTACCGTGCATTCGTGTGCTTCCTTTCATTCATCATTGCCAAAACCTTCTTTACATCACTAATCATATCATCATACCATGCACGGCATTCGCGTCAAAGCAGTACATTTGCGTCACATTCGCACTTTGCATTTCATACACCCATCATATACTAAGAGGAAAAATCGCTCATTCCATTACTTTCATCATTAATCAGCACAATCACATTCACATGTTATCTGCATTCACATACGTTGTTTGTCAACCTCCATGTTCCACCAACTTCGGCTCACATCATCCGCCACGTTTCATTCATCCCATCGGACACTTACCATTTCGCATACCCATATTGCACACATGCATCATCCATCGCATTTTTAGACATGCAAAATATAGATAGCTTTTCCCTTCTCAGGTAAATGTATTCATTAGGTATGTCCTAGGCAAGTACGCCATGTGTCAATCCCAATACTTTGTTTCCTCAAAGTCAGTGCTACAAGCATTGGTCTCATATCACAATTCAGAGTATCGGACCCCCAGCGGTTCCTCAAAGCCCCAGTGCACCTTCAGACCCCCAGAGGTCCAGTCCAGATCGCACGTCGGCATCGAGCACCGACGGATCATCCGGCCCCAGGCCCTTCAGACTAGCTGTGTCAGCCTAAGACATAGTGGACGTCATTCGTGATCAGTTCTAGACCTGATCTTATTAACGGCCGCTCGAAAAAGGCCACCCCCGGACCCCGGCAGTCCTTCAAAGCCCCAGTGCACCTTCGGACCCCAAATGGTCCTTCAGGGTTTAGGCAACCCCTTGGAGCCCCAGTGCTCCCTTAGAGCCCAAATGCTTTTTTAGAGCCCCAGTGCTCCTCTAGATCCCGAGTGATCATTTCTTTATTGTTCTCGGTTAACACGCCAAGTGTTGATCGTCCCTGTTTTCTCTAACTCATCTTCCCCTTAAGCGGTCAAAATTAGCGTCTATTCTATCTTTATTTTAAATTCTACTAAGAAAATCTGAAAGCCATTCACCTTTTCTAGTAAAATATAAATAAAGAGGGGCAGCTGTTATACCCCAATTTTGTCTGATCATTTATCGCAATTGTTTTAGCCCCCGTGTCACAAGTCCATATCATTACGAGAACGACATTTCGAGCGCTATCTTGTTTTAATTTAGACCGGTTTGTCTAATTGGGCCAATTCTTAGTAAATGGGCCTATGTTCGGTATTTTGGACTTAATTTAGTCATTTTGATCAAAAAGCCATCAAAATAATAATGAAATAAAATCAGAAAATAAAAAATATATATTACAATAAAGTATCCAAATAATATAAAAAGCCCAAAAATAGAAAAATATCACCAAAAATATACAAAAATAAGAATAATCCAAAAAAAAAAATAGAGAAGAACGAAAATAATAAAAGGGGGTGTCAGTAGCATTAACCTTCAGCCCAACAAGCTGCTTGCCCAACAAATCGACTTGCCCAGCAAGTCTCTTCACCTAACCCTTCACCTATAGAAGGAGGCTCTGTTCACAATGAAAAACACACAACAGAACACTGAACACATCGACTTGCCCAGCCGTTGGATTAGGTCACTAATGAACCGTTACGGATCATGTCCTAAAATCCCTATTTAAAACAAACAATTTCTAAGTCAAAATAAACACAAACATATTTCTTCCCACAAATCAAATTTTCAATACAGGGGATTAAGCCGACTGTACAGACGGGTTAGTCACCGTTTTAGGACGAATGAACCGTACGGATCAAGAGTCCTAAAACCCCTATTCAAATAAAATCAAACCACCACACATCAAACTATCTTCCAAACTTCAAAAACTCCATTTTCGCAAAGTAGGGGACTAAGCCGACTGTACAGTCGGGTTAGTCATCATTTTAGGACGAATGAACTGATCACTCATGTAACACCCCTTTCTACCCGTTACTTTGTTTATAAAAATCAGAGTTCAAGAATCTCGTTCATAGGAAATGTTACACATACTCAAATCAAACGTCGCTTATCAAACTTTTAAAAAAAAAAAAAAACAGTTTAACTCAAATTCATACGTCCACGTAGCACATCACAATATCAAAAACTCAAGCCTCATGGTTAACGTCACCTATAACACTCCTCATAACACAATCAACTACGCAGCGGAACTTTGTAAAACATAACCAAATAGTCCACATGGACAAAATAATCAAAAATCATTAATAAAGGCCGAGTTCATTATCCCCCCTGAGTGCTACGTATCAGAGCATGACGACTCGACTCGAAAAGTGAAGCTAATACCTTCACTGGGAATCACCTGCACGTTACCAACACGAGGGCAACATTCAAACAGGAAAGGGTGAGCATCATTTCAGTCTATATAATAGAAGACATGATAAGCACTAATCATAGGCTACGCACTAGAATAATCAGCATCCAATACACAAAACATCCACGACACAGTCATCATTCACATCATGTACAAACTCATCTCATGTCATATAGATTTATGAAATGCAACCCACTCGCGGGTATATGCATGAAGGTACCTTTTCACAAAACGTCGCTTGGCCACTCAGGCCTCATCGTCACTTAGCCACTCAGGCCTCAAAACATCACTGGGTTTTATGCATATGGGCATGAGACTCTATGACATGCACCACTCAGTTCACAAAATCACACAATTACTCAGATCACAGTCATCAATGTGACCCATCACTTACCTGTTTGCTCGCACGGAGCACAGCACCTGTCAAATTCATAATCATCACACAACATCACTAGGCCACTTAGACCTTAACCTCACTTAGCCACTCAGGCCCCAATTGTCACTCACACGTAAACATCATTTAACTCAAACATTAGCCACTGAGGGCAAAAACGTCATTTGACTAACCACCAAGGGCATCCTCGTCATTTACACATCATTATCATTAACTTTGGCCACTAGGGGCAAAACAGTCATTTGACTAGCCACCAAGGGCATCCTCGTCATTTACACATCATTATCATTAACTTTGGCCACTAGGGGCAAAACAGTCATTTTGACACTACCGTGTTTAAAATTGTTGTTTATACACCAAAAGGGATTTTTAAAGAGTTCCACGTCATTTTTCAATGTCACTGGGACGATCACCGGGGACAGCCACTTGGGCGCCCACAAACAGTCAGAAAATAACAATTTTTCATTTTAAAAATTGAACCCACGAATAGACAACGTAAAAAGCTTCACGGCACTTTTCGAATCGTTCAAAACGGACATCTAAATCAAAAGTTATGATAAAAACAATTTTGGAAAAATTATGCAACATCCTGGGAACAGGCGCCTTAGGCGCCCAGGCAACCAGGCAACAAGTGCACAGGCGCCCAGCGCCCAGGCAACAACAACAACGCACGCAACACAGCACGGGCGCCTAGCGCCCAGGAGCAACAACGCGCGCGCACAGCGCAGCGCAACGCAACACGGGCGCCTAGCGCCCAGGGGAAACAATGCGCGCATAACACAGCGCCATAGGCGCTCAGCGCCCAGGCGCGCACACGCACACACACAGACAACACGGGCGCCAGCGCCCAGGCGCGCCCCCACGCGCAACAATAACACAGAACAGGCGCCCAGCGCCCAGCATAGGCGCCCAGCGCCCAGAAACCAGCAACAACATCCAGAATTTGTCCAACACCTTTTTAACAACTAAAAATTCGTTTTCTTCACAATTTTAAAACATACAACTCCAATTTTTCCCAGCAACTAAAACACATTTATCTCATTCAAAAAAAAGACACTAACACTCAATTTCATCAAAACTCAATTAAAACCAAACAACATCACTAGCCTCACCATGGCGCCATAGGCGCCCAACATCAACAACCCCTTATGCGACCACATCCTTCAACAACCAACGCATAGATTAACATTTAATTCTCATCACATACGCAAAACATCACCAATAACGAAATTCATGGATCAACCCAAGCAATAGATAAATTCGCATAGACTCATGATATACATTTATACGAAAGATAACATCAAGAACGCCAAGAACGCAATGAACATCAAACACGCCAAGAACATCAAGAAACATACGGTTCTAATACAAATCCTAGATCTAGAACCCATCATATAAACTATTAGATAGAGTGATAGAGCTCCCCTAACCTCGAAATTGAAGAACGGAGACTCCGGAGATAGCCACGCACAGGATCACAGCAACAAAATCACGCTCCTCGCTCTTCCTTGCTTGCGACTCCTCTCCTCTTCCTCTTCTCTCCTTACGGCGCCCCTCCTAGCTCTCTCTCTATCTCACGCTTTTTCTTTCTTTCTTTCTTTTGATTTCGCAAAATGCCACAAACCCTAGCCCCCCCTCCAACTAACCACTTCGCCTATTGTGGATCATGGGCTTGGGCTTTCCACTTAAGCCCAAGTCATGCAAGTGGCGCCTCCACTCCCTCCTAATACCACCAAAATAAATAAAATTCTAATTAAATCGAATTACATCAAATAATTTAATTTAAATCCCCAATTATTTAATTAAATAAATTAATTAAATAATTTTAGGGTGTTACAACTCAGGTGTCTTAAAATCCCTAAACAAAATACACCAACAAACAAGGTTTTCTACCCAAGAACTACGTGTGATTTGATTCTCTACCAAGAGATACGTAGTAGTAGAGGGCGGCCGACCTCTGTCAATTGCATTAATAAAATACCTTTTTTAGTCATTTCCTAAATAATCATTTTCTTAAATAAAATATCAATTTTCTTCTTTCATTTTCATCGCTTAGTGCTTTACTTCAAGATGATACATATTATAATAATGTTGATGACATTGACCGGCAGGCACCCCAGTAGCTTTAGATTATTTTATTTTTTGTATAGATATTTTATTAATTGTATGGATATTTTTTTGGTGATAATATTTTACTGCTTTTCCAAATTTTTATTTTTTTAAATTAAAAATTAATTAGTTATTGGATTTTATTTTTTTTATCAATAATTAAAAAAATTAATAAAATAAAATATATTTTTAATTAAAACGATTTTTTTAAAAAAATAAAATTTATTTTTTAAAAATAATAATAATTTTTTTTTAAAAAAAATGGTACTTTGCGGCGGATTTGTGTCGTTTGCGGCGGAATTTTAAATAAAACGTTTTTTTAAAAAAATTATATTCATTTTTTTTTAAATAAAACGGGTGCTTTGCGGCGGATAACGGGTACTTTGCGGTGGATACTTTCCGGCGGATATTTTGCGGGAAAAATTTGTCCCCTTTTCCGGCGGATTATCCGCCGCAAATTTGCGGTGGAGTTTGCGGCGCCACTAAATCCGCCGCAACGCGTTTGCTTCGAGCTGGCTACCGGCGGCAAAATTCCGCCGCAAATTTGGCTTTTGCGGCGGATTTTGCCTGCCGCAAAGTCCAACTTTTCTTGTGGTGGAAGGGGTGTTACAAAACCTACCATATCAAAGAAAAAGAAAAATCAACAACAACAAAACTAAAGAGAACAGAGGCTACTCATACCTTTAATGCCTCTGCCGTGAAGAGGTGAGGTGATTTCCGGCGATCACACCTTCCTCTCCCCTTAACCTCCTCCTCTTTCGGTGGATCTCCCTTCTGGTTTCCCTCTCGTGACTCACTCTACATCACTCCTCTTCTCCCACCATGATTGTCACTTTTCCTCTCTAGTCTTCGTTGCTCCTCTTCCCCTTTCGCCACTGCACCTCTTCCCCTTTCATCCTCCATCATCAGTGTTTTGTTTATTCCCAAAATGGCTCTCTTCTTCTTTCGGCTCCTGATCCCACGAACATTGCAAAAAACATGAAATCAAAAACATTAGATCAAATCAAAAGAATCGTAAAAATTAAAAAATTGTGGTATGATTGGATAAATTTAATGAATTACTAATGATGAAGAGGGGGTAGTGAAGCGAGGGGGTCGGAAGGCAGTGGAGAGGAGGAGAAGCAAGCACACCGGGAAATAATGACGGCACCGAGAGTGGTGTGAGACTGCAAATGAAGGAAAGAAAGGGGGAGGGGCAGTGCGGCCGCGGTGGTGGTCGTACAGAGGGAGGGTGAGATGACAGTATAGTGGGAATCCTTAAAACCATATTTAGTGCAACCATGGCAGAACATGCAAACATGTAAGAGATGGAGATTGAACATAAAAAGAGAGAGAATGGGAGTGAATGCGAACAAAAATCGTACCTTCTTGCCCTCGCCGTGGATGGAAATTTCCGGCGCTCACTCCGTGTTCTTGCTGCTGCTAGCCATGGTCACCCATCGTCCTCTCACATCTTCTTTCTCCAATCTCACTTTCTGTTTTGCAATTCTCTCTCTCTCTCTCTCTCTCCCTTGTGTCTTGGCCTCCTCCACTTTTCTCCCACCATGGTTGTCTCTTTTTCTTTCTAAACCCTTACCACCAATCTCATCTTTCCAGTTGCTCTCTCCTCTTCCCTCTCTCTGATTTGCTAGGCAAAAAGTATGTCCACCGATTGCAAAATATATTTAACGACACATAGCAAACACGTGTAAACGAAGGGAATTTTATGCGAATTATCTGCAATGGAGGAAAAAACATAGGTTGACTACACCTAAAGATGAAAATGATGCTGAAGGTTTCGCACGCTTCTGTCAAGCCGCATACAAAATAAAGATATGGGACGAGTTTTGTTTTTTTTTTTATCGAGACCAGGGTATCCACCGCCAAACATAGTGACTAATCCCGTCGCTGGATTGGAGGCAGCTCGAAGGGTGGGACAGCTGGCCCAAGGATTTAAAGCTGCTCCATACCCAATGCGAGGATCGATCCCTCGACACTTGGTTAAGGGAGGATGAACCCCAACCACTCAACCACACCCCCTCTTTTATATATAATTTTTTATTATCAAAAGAATTTAAACTGCTAATAAATAAATGGGGCCCTGAAAACGTATTTAATGTGCTTTTTATATTAAAATGACATTTGGCAATGCATTAATGGAGATGCATTGTCAAATGTTTATGTTATAGATTATAGATTAGTATAATGTAATTTTTATTATGTATGGTCATTGTGGCTCATTTGCTTCAACTTCATTCAGGGACAAAGTTGTAATTTTTATGGTCTTCACTTGTCTTAAGCCTTGTCCTAACTTCATTTAAAAGGGAATTAGTAGCCCCTTTTTTTTGAAGAAAGCACTACCTAATGTAGTATCCCGAAAATATTTTTTCTTTTAAAAGGGAATTACTAGCCCCTTTTTTTTTAAGAAAGCACTGCCTAATGTACTATTTTTTTTAAAAGCAGGAATTAGTAGCGCTTTTTGGAAAAAGCACTAGTGATTCTTAACCATTAGTAGCATTTTTTTAAAAAAGGGCTACTGATTCTTGAACGTTAGTAGTACTTCCTTAAAAAAGCGCTACGTATTCTAAACAAAAAACGAACCATCAGTAGCGCTTCCTCAAAAAAACGCTTCTTATTCTCAACCTTTAGTAGCGCTTCAAAAGCGCTATTATTTTTAACCCCTCTTTAGGAGTGCGTGAAAATTAGTGCTCAAAAGGGCTATTAAAGGCCTATAAAAGCGCTACTAAAGACTAAATTTGTATAGTGCCAGGACACTCCAAGAAATGGGATCCGAGTGGTGTCAGCTATTTCTTTCAAATCAAGGGATCCTTACAATTAAGCTGTTGGAATAATGGCATTCAAGTGTGAGGGAGTTACAAAATATCATTTTATTATTAACAATAAATATTTTATTATTTGGTAACTGCTGTAGCGACTATTTTGTTTTATTACAATTATTTCGTAACAACCATTTTAAACTCAGCTTTATTACAATTATTTCATAAACGGCTGTTGACTGAAACTTAAACCGACTGGAGCGTATGTTTCAAACCGTAATTCTCATGAGTCTATAAAAACGTTGTCAGGTACCCCTTGAAAATACGGAAGAAAACAGATTCAGTTTCACTCCTCTGAAAAAGAAAACAGTCCTGGGTTATTCTCCTGTTGTGTCGAAATTGTTCTTGCCAGTTCGAAGACCTCAATCGCGTCTGCGTTTGGGGAGACCGGTTGTACCTCGGGGAATTTGCGCTGTAGAGGCGAATAAATTCTTCAGGGCAGTCGCAAGGCGCCTCCGGTTGTTTATCTAACGTTTGCTTTGTTCGCAGGTTTTGATTCGACAGCATCTGTCTCTCAGATTCGACAGCATCTGTCTCTCAGGTTCGACTGCATCAGTCTCAGCAGCAGGTTCGACTTCGACTGCATCTGTCTATCAGCAGATTCGACCACATCTGTCTCTCCATTTTCAACCACATCTGTTTCAATCGATTCGACCAGCAGCATTTCGACCACATCTGTCTCAGTGGATTCGACCATCAGCATTTCGACCACAGCAGTCTTTACAATTTCGACTGCATCAGTCTTTGCAATTCGACAGCAACTGTTCCAGCATAATTCGACAGCAACTGTTCCAGCATATTTCAACAGCATCTGTTCCAGAATATTTCGTCAGCATCTGTTCCAGCGTATTTCGACAGCATCTCTGTCCCAGCAGATTTCGACAACATCTCTGTATTTGCATATACGACAACAATCTGAAGAATTTATTCGGGCTGACGCAACCAACAACAAACCGCCAACGGCGACAACCCCGCCGATTAAAGATAAGAATTTTACTGCATCTTTAATAGACTAATTGGAATTGAACATTAGACTATTTTCTTCCTTATAAGCATTGCCTTTTTGAGTATTGTGCAAATCTGAGTATGGTACCTTGAGAACCAAAAATTCTTTATAGTGCGTATCTATTATAGTGATTGGCTGGTGTAACAGCATACTCATATTCACAATGTCATTGTTTAATTAACTTTTTACCTTTAAGATATCGTATTGCAATTATATTTTGAAGGATGATTAACAAAAGAGAAGTTTGAGTATTCCTTTACCTAGCCTGTTGTCGACTCATTCTTACTAATGCTATTTTATATTATGGTATTGCGACAGAGTTTGAGATTACGTACTCGTTGTTTGTTTTGATGCATTTCTCTCACTACATCTTTAACTGGATACATTTGAGGTGGTTTTGGGTCTTGGTTCACTAGTGCAAAAATGAGAAAAGAATTAGACATTTAAAGTCAGGCGCTCAGATGCCTGACTACATAAGTAGACACGGTGGCAAACTGCTAATTAAGAGGCAAAACTCGCGAGTTTTAAAGTCAACCGAATACACGCCTGACTTCTAAAGTGAAAAAATAGGAAAAAAAATGACTTTCAAAGTCATGCTATCAGACGTATGACTACATAAATAGACACGGTGGCAAACTTGTAATTAAGAGGAAAAGGTTTAAAGTCAAGCGTATACACGCCTGACTTCTAAAGTACTAAAATAAAAGAAGAAAAATTCACCCTTCATCAGTCAACCCTAGCATTCTCACGCCACTCTCTCCCTCCTCAGTCATCACTCATCACCCTCCATTCTCAGATCGCGTTTCTCCTCCCCCTCACCCCTCACCGTCGCGTTTCGCCTCCCTCTCACCGCAACGTTTCTCCTCCCCCTCACCGTCGCGTTTCTCCTCCCCCTCACCGTCGCGTTTCTCCTCCCCTTCACCTGTCACCGTCGTCAGATCTCAGATCTCGGATATCAGATCTCACCTCTCACTCCCTCATCAGTCATTACGCTCACTGAAGACGACGATGGTGACGACGACGAAGACGACGATGGTGACGACGATGAAGACGACGATGGTGAAGATGAGGATGACGAAGATGCTCCTGAAGGCGGCAACGATGATAAGGACAATGAAGAAGATGAAGAAGAAGCAGGTGACGAAGAACGTGGTGGTGACCCTGACGACGACAAAGCAAGGACCTTAATAAGGGTTACATCGATCTCAGTAAACGTAGGGTTTCTGAAGAAGACATTCAAGCTTGTGAAGAGAGGTATAACAAGAGTAAACTTGTCCACTCTATCATGCGTCACGTTGCTGAAACCTTGGACCTCGATTTAGAGGTAACCCTAATAAAATCCCTAATTTTTCATCCAATAAATCCCCTAATTCTTCTGTTGCTTCTCATAAAACCCTAATAACTCTATTATTGCCCTAAATTGATTTGGTTTTGTGTAGGACTTGTATGTTCATATTGGATGGCCTTTATATCGCAAATATGGTCATGCTTTTGAGGTAAATACTTTTTTTTGGGTACTTTTTTGTTGGTTTGGTAATTTTTATAATTATAGGATAAAGTTGATTATTACATGATGCAGGTGTTCAAAATAATTGTGACTGATCCTGATACGGTTTTAAGCTCCCTCACGCGTGAGGTTAAGGAAGTTGGTGCTGATGGAAAAGAGGTAAATATCTGTTATTAGGGCAGTAGTGTTTACTTGAATTTGGTTGATGATTAAGGATGTTTTTATGGTCTCCCACAGGTGGTGAAGGTGGTACCCGCTGTAACTGAGGAAGTGAAGGATTCTCTAGTAAAGAATATTAGAAGATGAATGACTCCCCAGCCTTTGAAAATGAGGGCAGATATTGAAATGAAATGCTTTCAATTTGATGGTGTTCTTCATATTAAGGTCTTAATTGTTGCTGTTTCCCTTTTTTAGCAATCCCTTTTATTTTCAGCATCTATTTTGTTGGCTGGTGTGCTATGAATTATTGGCTACGGCTTATCTTTCAATGTATCCTAAGGTTTTGTAATCATTCGGTTATGCAGGAGGCAATGCGAAAAGCTGAAGCTGCTGGAAATGATGACTGCCCTGTGAAAATTAAACTTGTTGCTCCCCCACTTTATGTACTTACCACTCAAACCCTTGAGAAGGTTGGTGCCATATTCACCTAAAATTTGATTTGATCATTGGCTTTGTCCTGAATAGACACATATTTTGCTGTTGAAGCTTTGACTTCAAGGTAATTTGATTTTCAGATGTATGGATTTGCTACTAATGTTTGACTTGTTGGATTGGTGGGACATATTGGTTTTAGAACTAGTTTAGACTTTTCCCCACCTATTAATATGATTGTCATCTAAGCCATTTGTGATTTGTCCTTAGGCATAGGCTGTCTAAAAAAACTCAGTCCTGAACATGCTTCCTTGACTTTTGTTTCGTACAAAGTCAATGTGTTGTAAATTTATTTTACTGTTGTGTCTTGGTGTTTAAAGCCGAGGAATACATAACTTGATGTAATATCTGTTTCAAACATTTTGTTACAATGTTTTTTTTTTCATGCTAAACTTATTCTTTTACCTCACTCTCTCTCATGTAAGTATTGAATAGCATATGTATTGGTTTTGGTCTGGAACTAATCTCTGTTATCTACCTACGTACCCTGTGTTTGATGAATGTTAAAGTTGTGATTTCATGAGAAAATTACATTTCCTGTTTTAAGCAATTCATCATTTATTCATGTCATGTGTATGGATATTGTATTGATATTTTTCTGAGATTGTAATTATAGTTACTAACCATATTAAAGCATGACCTCTAGATAAGTCAATAACCTCACCTTATGAATAAATATTACAAATAGAGGTGGTAGTGTAGGTTTGCGTTAAAAGTCCAATATTTGTATTAAAGTTGTGTATTTTGTTATGACTGACAGGAGCAAGGAATATTGGTTCTCAGCAAGGCCATTACTTGTTGCACTGAATCAATAGAACAACACAAGGGTAAACTTGTGGTAAAGGAGGCACCCATAGCAGTGAGAAAAGAGGATGAAGAGCCCAATGTGGAAAGTCCACGAAAAGGTATGGTTGACAAGTTTAAGGGTACTGTTGGATCTTGGTTTTACACATTAGAGGAGAAGCAATCACCACAAGGTATTTTCTTTTCTAGTTGATTTTTGTAAAATGTTATATGCTATATATGTGTATGATTCTGATTTTCATGTTGTTGATGTAGTTGCAAGAGATGAAGCTTTATCAAAGAATAAAGATTCTATTGTAGAAGGGAAAGAGTTAGCCAAGTTAAGGATGAGTGAAGAATGCATTATACAAGAGTAATCCATTTAGAGGTGCTATTTAACGAAAGACTATTCTCCGTTCGTGCTTAGGATCAAATTTTTCATTGGCCAACACCGAGTTTGTCCACTGCCAGAATCGAGCTCGGGAGCACCGAGTCGACCCCCCATATTCCAAGGTAGATTAAGCCATTGGCCCATGTGGGCCTTATGCCAACATGTACTTCAATAGGAACACTTTTCATTTAACGTTGCATGGGTTCTTTTCGATTAAGATCCTGTTAAATTTTATTTAATAATTTCTTTTATAAGTTAATATTTTAATTAGTGCTTTAAAATAGATTGTCTGACATTATGTGATAACACAAATTTGTTGTTTCGTTAGTCACTGCGTTCAGCGGTGGACGTCTCGACAAAAAACAAATTTGTAGTTTCGTGTCTAATATGATAGTGTAATGAGTTAATTGATGATTGCTAATTTAGGTACTCGCTGGTCCCATAAAGCCACAACAACAATTAAATCAATAAAAACCAGAAAAATTTTCAGGAGTTACAATGCAACAATTGGACTTCATTTCGATATGAGAACCTGTTACAATTTTACATCAACACGTCAATGATCCATTTCTTGGGGTAACTGCCATAGATAAATTCATCCAAGTCAAAGATATCAAATATAGAAACAAAATAGATATCTATTAGGTAAGAACCAAATACAAAATAATAAGTCTGGATGAACAAAAATACTGACCTCGAATGATTAATTGAAGCACGGAACTCGATAGAGTGGTATGGGAAATGTTCGTCGGAACGTCAACCTCGGACGCACTAAGCCCCAAAGCTTTCTTAGTCAGAAAAATTACTCATAGAGGCGGGAGAATCAGAGCTTGAAGCGTGAAAGCTTTAAATCATCCTCAAGCCTATTTGTAGGCACATCAAGCTTTATGACGAATCTCCCGCCGAAAAATCAGTAAATGACAATGATTGGGCGCAAAAACGCGTGTCGTCATGATGACGTAATGCGTCGCTTCGATCAAAACGCCACATCACTTTATCAAATGAACACGTGTCACGCAACTCCGAGGCAGACCGTCCAGTTCAAGCCGGGGATGGGGACAGGTCCATATCCAACACCCCGAATATATTACAAAAATGCTCGTATTATAGATATATATTATATTCTATTAATACATTTTTTAGCCTTTTAATATGTACGTGTTTCTAAGAACAAATACTAATTGTGTCAAAAAAAAAAGAAGAAATACTAATAAAATATTAAATTGTGCTAATTTTTATATTTTTATTCTTACCTTTATATTTTTTAAATATTAAATATCAAAGTAAGACTAAATTTTATACATTTTTCAGTTTTATTTTATTTTAATTTTAATTTTTGCTAACTTTGAATAAATTTTTGCTAACCATCAATATCATCAACCCCACTCTACACTATGAACAATCATGAATTTTGATTTAATATTCAAGCTGCCTTCCTTACACTTTACAACCCCACTCTACGGTCTACACTATGAACAAAAAGCTCCGCAATAAACACAGCCTTCGTGAATGGAAACACAGCCTTCTGGATTTGAATATGCTTTTCATTCATTTGTTGGGAATATTGGAATATTAAAAAAATAATTTATTCTATCTAAGTTATTAAAACAGATTGGAATATTGAAAGAAACTATTAGATCTCTAAATCATATTCAAACATTTTCAAACATGCACCGTGGTTAACATTAGAACAAGAATGTACGTATTACAGCTGATACTGTTATATATGCATGATTTCTGATTAAGAATCAAGAGTCTATTACAATTAATACAATCAAGAATGCAAGATTACAATTCATAAACTTATGACTTTTGAGTTTTGACAGCCTCGCGATGCCATGTGATCTTTCCTCTCAAGCTTTGTATTAAATCTTCTTGGACACTTGAAGCATGTGTACCTGAAGTTATATATGCTTTTTCATGTGTTGCTGGAAAGCAGTTTTTGTCTTAAACTCTTTCCAGCAAAGGTGACACTCCAATTTCTGAATATCTGACCCTTTTTGTTGACCCATCTTTCACTCTTCTTCTAAAATCAAAACTTCCAACTCTCCAAGATTGTATTCTTCCTAATTCCTGCTTCCCTCCTATATCCTAATTCCCCCTAACTCCTATTTATAACATTATTTTCCCTCCTCTTAAAAAGCCGTTGCACGGAGTTTCTAGTTAAAAGTTTGTTATAATTTCTAACCGTTTGAACAAACTATTAACTAACCTATATTTGGTAAACAAGGTCCCTTAACTGAGATCATTTTTAAGACACACCGTGGGTAATAACTAGAAAAAGATAACCAGTGGATTAATTGTTAACCAGGGGGTTCAGTTGCACTAAACACCCTATATAAATAGCCTAAATCTCCTGAAATTTTAATTTTGACATCCCTGAAAATTTAAAATTATACTAGTAGACCAAGTTTTACACCCATTTGACACCGATCTTAGAAAATTTTACACCCCTGACCCCGGGTTCCTGGGTCCGCCACTGCCTATTATTGAGATATGCCTAGTAATTCTATTGCTTGTAATTATAGTAGGTGTAGTTAGAAACCTAGTCGAAATGGGCCAGTCTAATGGGCTAGTCGAAATTATGGGCCTAGGCCTGTTTCATTGTATATATATATACTGATGTCAGTAGCATGTAATTCTGACCTACTTTTATGAAATTCAGTGCAGCTTTTACCTAATATTATATTGCCCTACTTATTCCTCTTGTCCCTAGCGCCGCCACTTCCTTTTCTTGTCCCTTTCACGTGTTTTTTCCCCAACAAACTGGTATCAGAGCTTGTTAGATCCTTACAAAATCTATCAAGTATCATGGCAGCGCGAGACAACTCTGGTGGAGGTATTCCGGGGAACCTCCCAATCTTCGACGGAAAGGATTATGAACGCTGGTGTGCGCAGATGAAGGTGCTGTTTCGATATCAAGATGTTCTTGATGTCGTGAATGATGGTGTTCCACCCTTGGCAGCGAACGCCACTGAAGCGGTGAGGAACAACCACCATTCGCTGAGGAAGAAAGATGGAAAAGGGCTGTTTTTGATTCACCAATGCGTTGATTCCAACATCCTGAACCTGATCATCGACTGTGATTCAGCAAAGGCAGCTTGGGACATCCTAAAGAACTCGTATGGAGGAGCAGATAGGCTGAAGAAGATATGTCTACAGTCGCTCAGGAAGCAGTACGAGGGCTTGAAGATGACAGATGGAGAATCGATTGGAGATTTCATTACGAGGTTAGTAGCATTAACTAATCAAATGAAGGGTAGAGAAAAGGGATCAAGCAGTAAGAAGAAAGAACAAGGATCTTTCGACAAGAAGAAGGGAGACCTGTCGAAAGTTCAGTGTTATAACTGTCAGCAATTTGGGCATTATAGGAACAAGTGTAAAAACAAGAAAGTTCCTAGGGATAAAGATGCAGAAGCCAAGTTTGCTAATGATGGTGACTCAGACTCTGACTCAGAGGAGTTAATGTTGATGGCTGTCGAAGATGAGATTCGACTCGATGAAGGACTTGCTGAAAGTAGCGAGCAAAACAGTGGGAACACTTGCATAAGTGGATTCACTTGTGATGCTCAAAATACTTGTGCAATGTGTGTGTGGCAGGGCAGTGGAAACACTGGTGAAACCTCCAACATTGCCAGCAATGATGATGACGAATTGTCATTCATGACAGCTACTGACCCAGAATTACTGTTGTTGAAGGCTGATACAAATTCGACTGAAGAGAAGTCTGTCGAATGGTATCTCGACACAAGATGCTCAAATCACATGTGTTGTCACAAGGAGTGGTTTGTCGAACTGGAGCAGATAAGCAAGAAGATAAGGTTTGCAGATAACAGTAAAGTTACTGCTGAAGGAGTAGGTACCATAAAGTTCCTGTCGAAAGATGGTAAGTGGTGCTACATCCAAGGGGTATTTTATGTACCAGCTATGAAGAGCAATCTGCTAAGTATTGGGCAGATGATCGAGAAGAAATTCACCGTCGAAATGGGTGATAACAGTCTCAGTCTGTTTGATTCGACCAAGAAGTTGATTCTGAAGGTGTTAATGCAGAGTAACAGAACCTTCAAGGTCAAATTGCAAGTAGTCGAAGAACATTGCCTCAAGAGTACTGTCGAAGAGGAGCACTGGAAGTGGCACAGAAGATATGGCCACCTCAACTTCAAGAGCTTGAGTCAACTACATGAAAAGAAGATGGTTCATGGGTTGCCTGCAGTAAAAGTACCTGTCGAAGTTTGCGAGAGTTGTTGCAAGTCGAAGCAACCAAGAAACTCGTTTAAATCAGAAGTACCTAGCAGAGCAGAGAAGAAGCTAGATGTGATATTTTCTGATGTCTGTGGTCCTTTCGAAGTATGTTCCTTAGGAGGGAATAAGTACTTTGTCACCTTCATTGACGAATACACTAGAATGTCCTGGGTATATTTGATCAAAAGGAAGAGTGAAGTACTAGAAATATTCAAGAAGTTTAAGGTAATGATTGAAAAGCAGAGTGAATGTGCAATCAAAATCCTTAGAAGCGATGGAGGTGGTGAGTACAATTCTCATGGATTTGTCGAATTCTGTGAGAAAGAAGGAATTGTGCATGAAGTCACTGCACCTTACACGCCTCAGCATAATGGTACCGCTGAGAGGAAAAACAGGACCATTCTCAACATGGTAAGAAGTATGTTGAAGGAGAAGAAGCTACCTCATAGTTTATGGGGAGAACTTGTAGCCACAGCAGTGTATATTCTAAACAAATGCCCCACAAAGAGATTGACTGGGAAGACACCTGAAGAAGCTTGGCTAGGAAGAAAGCCAAGTGTCAAGCATTTCAGAATAATTGGCGCAGTATGCTATAGACATGTTCCTGAGCAACTAAGAAGCAAGCTGGACGATAGAGCACAACAAATGATCCTTGTTGGCTATCATTCGACAGGAGCATACAAACTGTATGATCCTGTGCAGAAGAAAATAGTGAAAAGCAGAGATGTCGTAGTAGATGAGTCGAAACATTGGAACTGGGAAGAAGGCTGTGAGAAAACTACAATAATGGACTTCGACGAAGTCTCTGATCGAGATGATCAGAATGAAGAGGTCGAAACTGAAGAGCCAGAAGAACCCATTGCTGTCGAACCTTTAAGAAGGTCGCAAAGGGAAAGGCAGAGATCAGTAAGACTAGAAGGATTCGACACTTACCCAGATTCTGCTATTACAGCAGAGGGAGACCTGACACACTTTGCACTAATGGCAGAAGCAGAACCAGTGAGCGTGGAGCAAGCCCTTAGTCACAAGCAGTGGAAGGAAGCAATGATTGACGAGTTGAAATCAATCGAGAAGAATGATACTTGGAAGCTAGTCGAACTTCCAAAAGAAAAGAAAGCCATAGGGGTGAAGTGGGTCTTCAAGACCAAAGTCAAGCCAAATGGAGAAGTGGCCAAATACAAGGCCAGGCTAGTAGCCAAAGGGTTCCTGCAGAAACCTGGTTTGGATTTCAATGAGGTCTTTGCCCCAGTAGCCAGGATCGAAACCATAAGATTGGTAGTAGCATTTGCAAGTCATAGAGGCTGGCCCCTGCATCAACTGGATGTAAAGTCAGCATTTCTGAATGGACCTCTGGAGGAGGAAGTCTATGTTTGTCAACCACCTGGTTTTGAGTCGAAGGGTAAAGAAGACAAAGTCTATAAGCTGGAGAAGGCCCTGTATGGGCTCAAGCAAGCTCCAAGAGCGTGGAACAAGAGAATTGATGGATTTCTCTTGGCTCAGAAGTTTATTAGATGCACTAATGAACATGGAGTGTATGTGAAGAAGAATGGAACTTCGACTCAGTTGTTGTTGTGCCTGTACGTAGATGATCTACTTGTAACTGGCAGCAATGAAGTCGAAGTCGAAGCCTTCAAGAAAGTGATGATGTCAGAATTTGAAATGAGTGATCTGGGACATCTATCATATTTCTTGGGGATGGAGTTTACCAAGACAAGTAAGGGTATACTCCTGCACCAGTCGAAGTATGCAGCTGATATCCTGAAAAGATTCGACATGAGCAACTGCAAGGAAGTTTCGACACCATCAGACACTAGCAGCAAGCTGTCGAAAGACGACGAAGGGATTGAAGTAGATGCCACCGTGTTCAAACAGATTGTGGGCTCCCTGAGGTACTTGTGCAACACTCGACCTGACATTATGTTTAGTGTCGGAATGATCAGCAGATTCATGGAGAAGCCGAAAAGCTCTCATATGATAGCAGCAAAAAAAGTACTAAGGTATGTAAAGGGAACACAAAGTTATGGTATTCTGTTCCCTAGCAAGAGTGTGTCGAAGAATGGTAATGAAGTATTTGGCTACACTGACTCCGACTGGAGTGGAGACAGGAGTGATCGAAAAAGCACAAGTGGGTATGTCTTTATGTATGGTTCGACACCCATCTCCTGGTGCTCGAAGAAGCAAAGTATTGTTGCGTTGTCCTCCTGTGAAGCAGAGTATGTAGCTGCTTCCTTTGCAGCATGTCAAGCATCATGGCTGAGCATGCTACTGGTCGAAATTGGAGTGCACAGGGTCGAAGCAATGAAATTGTTGATCGACAACAAGTCTGCGATAGATCTCGCAAGGAACCCTGTCGCACATGGAAGGTCGAAGCATATAGAGACCAGATATCACTTCCTGCGTGATCAAGTAAACAATGAGAAGCTGAATCTGGAATATTGCTGTTCGGAACTTCAAGTAGCTGATGCAATGACCAAGCCATTGCAAAAGGGAAGATTCGAAGAACTGAGAACAATGCTTGGAATGATATCGCTCAGCAATGTGAATTAGGAGGGAATATTGAGATATGCCTAGTAATTCTATTGCTTGTAATTATAGTAGGTGTAGTTAGAAACCTAGTCGAAATGGGCCAGTCTAATGGGCTAGTCGAAATTATGGGCCTAGGCCTGTTTCATTGTATATATATATACTGATGTCAGTAGCATGTAATTCTGACCTACTTTTATGAAATTCAGTGCAGCTTTTACCTAATATTATATTGCCCTACTTATTCCTCTTGTCCCTAGCGCCGCCACTTCCTTTTCTTGTCCCTTTCACGTGTTTTTTCCCCAACACCTATGCCATTATGATTTAGCTAAGAATGATCTAAATATCATTGGATCGAGAACCACCAGTATGTGAACCTTCTATAAGGCCGTAGCGAAATAGCTATCATTGGATTAATTGGTGTATATATTAGGCTTTTTGGTCCCTATATGTTGTAATTTAAATCCTATACATAATAATATCTCCGTACCCTAAATATCATATACGTTGTTCTTTATATAATGTGTCCATGCAATTAATCTGCTGTACCCAATTTAATCTTACTCCCATAGGTCTTCTTAACACATCATATGGTTGATCATCTTAAGAATGGTTACCACCATAGTTACTTGATTTCTATCATTAAAATATAGTCTCATAAAAGGATCCTATAATATTTACATTATTAGTAAATCTGACATTCAAAAGTGTTACTTCATATTTATTTCACCGGACGATGATTAAATCATATAGCTTGACAGACCTTAATGTGAGGGCCCATGGAATACTATTAAATATCCGGAAGTGCCTCGGCTAGTTATAAAGCAGGATAATATAGTGGTTAAGGAATTTAGATATTATAGATTATGAGGCACCTTCCACTATCCTAGTTATGCTTATACAAAACCTCATGATGCTACAAGTTTCAGAAGTAACCGTGGGATATACCACTAGTGCAGAAAAGACATTTAACATCGGTTATTTTGGACATTTAGCATCGGTTATTTGTCGATGCTAAATGTCGCGATGCTAAAAGTGAGACATTTAGCATCTGTTAAATAACCGATGCTAAATGTCACATTTAGCATCGCGTGTTTAAATAGGCGATGCTAAATGTTCATTTCATCGCTGTTTTTTATGCCTGAAAATGACATTTCACATTGGTTATTTGAAACAACCCATGCTAAATGTCCTGAAAATGACATTTAGCATCGGTTATTTGAAACAGCCGATGCTAAATGTCCTGGAAATGACTTTTAGCATCGCTTATTTGAAACAACCGATGCCAAATGTTAACCATACTCCTACGTTGTCGCCTATCACAGGGAGCACAATAGCTTTACATGCAGCTGCCTCGATGATTCGACTGGAACAAGAAACATGCAGAATGAGGCCAGTGGTCTACTTTTAAAAAGAAAAGCAATAACTTCAAAAATGAATACAAGCAAACTTCAACTATTTCTTCTTTTCACGTTTTGCTTTGCATGGTAAAATAGTTTGAGAGTGGAATTCAGGCATATATTATGAGAGTGGAATTCAGGCAACATTATAGTTATTAATCCAAAAACATGCAAGTTTCATGATTATACCTTGACATTGAAGCTGGATCCCATTGTGCTGGAGATACGTAGGCTTATCCGAGCCTTTGTGGCCGAGGCACTCTATAAGTTAGGACTTGCTTTGCCTCAGCCTTGTCCATCATTCCTCGAGCTCGGTCACCCCTCAGGGTGTTTATATTATCTTTTGCCTCAAGCCCCTCCTTTGAGATTATTCTTTCAGCAAATATCTTCTATAAATTGTCAGGTGATTCGCCTGGTCTCCCCTTAATTCTATCTCTCAATCCTCGGCCTACGACTTAATTTATTTTTGGGTATTATCAGTATTAGATGCTTGAGAGCTTTAAATATTTCTTGTTAGATTGAATTCTTTTTACACACATCTGCTTTTCTTTAAAAATACTCCTACCCTTTTATAGAGAGATGGAAATCTCTTTACATGCAATTAAGCATAAGTTAATAGATCAGAGATGATTTGTCAGGTTCATGTTGGTAAGGGAACTATAAACTCCACCTGTCATCATTTGATTGGCAAATTTCTATTAGAATCTCGCCTAACCTAAAAAATATAAAATTAGTATAAACAAAAATTCAAATTCAAAATTTACAAGTCATTTAAAACTCATTTATCATACATTCAATTACGTTCAGAATATGAAAATAGAGTTTTACATTCTTCCATTTTAAGAAAAAGGTATAACACAATACTATTTTTTAACTCATGGATTTAATATCCGGATTCCATAGGTAATAAAGTTTTATAACCTTTCATTTAAAGAAAATGGACATAATATCCCTCCAGTTTCATATATAAGCAAAAAAAAAATGACGTCGTCTAAAATATAATAAAAGAAAAATTTGAAATGTTTTACTCCTCCAAATACTATTATTCCAAAAATAACCTCAAATTTAATGTGCACAAATTTTCATATAAAATTGGGGTCTCATTAATATGACTGAGAAACGTAACATAGGAATCGTAATTATTATTACACAAAAATTAGCATTTTTCTTAAGGGACGTGTTTTTTGGTTATTGACTAAATCAAAAAGTTGAATCTAAATAATATTATATTTTGTCAAAATAGATATATTAATCAAATAATTCTGATAAATGAAAACCAACATCGTATGGTTGGTCCAATGGCTTGAGCTAACTTAGAAGATATTGTTACCAAGTGGCTTCAGTCTCAAGAGGGGGGGTGAATTGAGATTTAAAACTTTTCAGATCTTTCGAAAACGTTTTTCCCCTTTTTCAATGACTTAGATCAATTTCGCGCAGGTTAAGTGGAAGCGAAGGAATTAGAATATAAAGCAGTGAAACGGTATAATAGTAAAGCAGTAAAGCACGCAGAGATTTATCCTGGTTCGGTCACCTCCTAGTGACCTACGTCCAGTCCTCACACCCTTGTGAGATTTTCCACTAACACAACAAGGCTTACAGGTGCCTTGGAAAACCTTTACAGACTCAGGCACTCTCCTCCTAGGATACCCCACCTATAGAGAGCCCTCAGATCTAATATAACAATAACAAGAGATACCCCACCCTTGTTACAACACATGCAAATAGAAAGATACCCCACTTCCTAAGTACATGCAAATACCCTAGAGAGATACCCCACTCCCTAGTAACAGATCTACAGATCTAAAGTAACAATACAGTGAAACGAATATACCTCTTAGCAGGCGGATGTTACAACTTGAAGATCTCAACCCCACACTAACTCTTGCAATAGATCAGCTCTTTGACGGACCAACGGAACGAATAGAGCACCAGAGAAAATATAAGAGTTTTTGTAAAGAGATAGGAGATGATATGCGAATGGGTTGATTAATTTGAAGTGAAAATGATCTCCCTATTTATAGGGGTTTGAGTGAGAATCGATTCATGCAAGTTTGCAAGCATGAAGGAATCGATTCATGGTTCCTTTAGTTCCATTTCCATTTTCAAAAAACTTCCCTTTCCAAAGAGTGAATCGATTCATAGATTAGTTAAAATGTGAGAGAATCGATTCATGGCTTGTTAAAACAAAGGGGAATCGATTCTTGGCTTAGTTAAAAAGAGTGTGAATCGATTCATGACCTATTTTGTTTCAGAAGGAATCGATTCATGCTTAGGTGAGACTTGGTGTGAATCGATTCATCACCTGAATTGTTTCAGAGGTGTGAATCGATTTATGCTTTAAGAGAATCGATTCTTAGTTTCCAAAAAGCCTTAGGACTTGCCATATAGGGATGAGAATCGATTCATGCTTTGGTTTAAATCATGGTGAATCGATTCTTTACTTTGTTTTTAGTTTGGAAAACTTGTTTTAGGTTTTTCAAAAATGCTTTTAGGGTTTTATATATTATGCATGCATTTTGAAAACCGCGAGACTTGAGATATGAGCCGACCTCTGCGAGAGCTTACAAAATTCCTAATCACTCACCCAAACCCTAAGGACTACCCTCAATTTTAGGACAACCCTAAAAAGTCTTCAATTCTTCATTCTTTGGGCTTGCCTTGACTTGGATGATTTGTTGCTTGATTGCTTTTCTTTTTCCTTTGCTCTTCTAGGTCTTCACTTGCTCATTCTTCTTTATCTTGTTTTTCATCATCAAAATCAATTAGGACTCTTTGTCCTATAATAAGTTTCCTGCATACAAGGTATCCACAGATATTGGGTTGACTCTTGCAATGAAAACCCGATATTTGCAAGAGTAGCATTTACTTCTGAGTAAGATCGGGGATTAAAAGCACACTATGTGGATAGACATCAATAGTCCAAAATAAATAAAAAAAACGTAAACAACTACTTTGGTCTTTTAATATGTGAGACACTATCATTATTGACCTTAAATATATGAAAATTACAAATGCGTCCCGTATTATATGACTTTCTAACAAAAAAAAATTGTCTCATAATATATGACTTTTTAGAACCCTAATGAAACATCAATGTTTCTTTCCTACCATACCCTTCATTATTTAATAACTATGAAGCCCGGATATGGGATACGGGATACGATATGGGATACGACACGATACGGATACGTGGATACGAGAAAATTTTGAAAATCAAGATAGATACGGCGGTGATTATTAAAATTAGTATTATTTTGTTTTTTGTGGTTCTCTTTCCCTTGTTTCATACTTTCCCTAAGAACTTATCTGAATTTACTTTAATACCCTCCATTTAAAAACAAACAATGACTAAATATATAAATTGTTTGCACATGTATGTCTAAGAAGATAGTGCAGTGTAGTGGTTGAAAGTTGCTGCAACAATTTATTTGTTTCAAGTTCGATTTGATTCCCTGCTCGGACAATTTTGTTTATTTTTTCGCGAATTTCACAAATAAAAGGCTCTTTTATACTCCTACCAAAGCGCTAACACAAATATTACAGCAGCATCTTTAAAATAGTAAACAAGAGATTTGACCCTTGAACCCGTAGGAAGTGAATGCAAAGCTTTACCACTATTACTGCAACAATTTGCTGTAAATTTTGTACAAACAGCTATATACATCAAGTACAATTAAAATTATTTTTTACAAACAACTTCAATCGAACGTCTTTGTGAAATTAAAATTACTTTTTTAGTCATTTAATTTTTTTTATAAATAAGTATTAATTTATATTTATCTATTTTAATTGTATTTTTGTTAAACTTCACCATTGTTTTTACCCACACTTTACTCTTCTTCCTCTCACGCTCCTAGCGGAGCACCTCAAGACTGGTACCACCATGCTTTGCTTTCGAACTCGTTTTTTCTTCATGCCTTTGTCATTGGCGGCCCATCCAGGGTTTTTGGTCAAGATCCGCCACTGCACGACGGGTTGGGTTGAAGGAGGCACTAGCATGGACAGAACAACAATAGTATTCACCTAATTAATCGTACATATTAGGTGAGTACTATCTTTTTTGGTAGGCCTAAGGGGACTACACACCGAGCAACAAAAAAACACTAAAAACCTTTAGGGAACAAGGTCCGAGAGCAATCAGCCTTAAGACATCTATAACAAAATTAGGAACAAAATAGAAAATTCTACTACTAGAGTCTAAGAATAGGCCAAATATGGGAAAAGAATCAGCAACCTGATATGAGACACCCTACCCTCTTCCAAGGACTCAATATGGTGGAGAATATCGCCAATGATGGTATAACTAGGATGTTGTGCAAAACACCCAACCAAGATAAATGTAACTGCAATCATAGGGTTAGACTCTATGACTAAATCACAATTACCAAGGCTAATACCAATATGAATTCCCATATGCACAACCTTCAAATCAGCAGGGATCACATCGCAAGAACGAAAATTGGAAGAAAAACCACAAAGAAACCTCCCAGGGTCATCCCTCACCAACGAAAATTGGACGAAAATTGACCAACCTGTTATTTTCATATTTTTGTTGCGAAACAAACCATGAGACTTCAAGTGTGTACTAAATGAGTGGGTTGGGACCCATAAATGTAAGCACAATGACATGAGGTGTTCAAATAACATCTAATTTCTGATTTTGAACTATATCCGATGCTAAATGACATTTAGCATCGGTTATTTGAAACAGCCGATGCTAAATGTCTTGGAAATGACTTTTAGCATCGCTTATTTGAAACAACCGATGCTAAATGTTATTTAATGATACATTTGGAAATGACTTTTGTCATTTATTTGAAACAACCGACACGCTCTGAGCTTTGGAAAGTGTTTTTATCTGATGGGTCTGATCATACAAGTTAACCATACTCCTACGTTGTCGCCTATCACAGGCAGCACAATAGCTTTACATGCAGCTGCCTCGATGATTCGACTGGAACAAGAAACATGCAGAATGAGGCCAGTGGTCTACTTTTAAAAAGAACAGCATTAACTTCAAAAATGAATACAAGCAAGCTTGAACTATTTCTTCTTTTCACGTTTTTCTTTGCATGGTAAAATAGTTTGAGAGTGGAATTCAGGCATCTATTATGTGTGTACCATACGTCTTAATGAACCTGTCTATCAAAACTAATCAGCAACATTATAGTTATTAATCCAAAAACATGCAAGTTTCATGATTATACCTTGACAATGAAACTGGATCCCATTGTGCTGGAGATACGTAGGCTTATCCGAGCCTTTGTGGCCGAGGCACTCTATAAGTTAGGACTTGCTTTGCCTCAGCCTTGTCCATCATTCCTCGAGCTCGGTCACCCCTCAGGGTGTTTATATTATCTTTTGCCTCAAGCCCCTCCTTTGAGATTATTCTTTCGGCAAATATCTTCTATAAATTGTCAGGTGATTCGCCTCGGTGTCCTGGTCTCTGCTAGAAGGTAAAGTAAATGAAAGAGGGAACAGTGAAATGTAAATGGTAATCTGATTACTGTGGACACAGTTACAAGGTATTTATACCACAGCGCTATATATCTAAATCTAACAATATTCAGTTGTAACCTAACAATATTCAGTTACAATACAAACTATACTCTGCTAATACAATACTATACTCTGCTAATACTCTATTACTCTATTACTCCCCCCCTCAAACTCAAGGAGGGACTAGGCACAACTTTGAGTTTGCTTCTGAGAATCTGAAACTGTGTTGCTGCTAGAGGTTTTGTCAAAGCATCAGCTATCTGCAGAGAACCTGGAATGTGAGTAATGCTGAGAGTTTTAGCAAGCACTTTCTCTCTTACAAAGTGTATATCAAGCTCAAGGTGCTTGGTTTTAGAATGCAGCACAGGATTGTGAGCAATCAGAACTGCACTCTGATTGTCACAGAGTACAACTGGTGGATGGTGAGAAACCTTCAGTTCTCTTAACAGAGATTGGATCCACATGAGCTCAGCTGTTGCATTGGCCAGACCACGGTATTCTGCTTCTGCACTGCTGCGAGCCACCAGTGTCTGTTTCTTACTGCTCCAGGATATGAGATTTGGTCCAAGATAAACACAGGAGCCTGAAGTGGACCTCCTGTCATCTGGATCACTGGCCCAGTCACTGTCACTGTAGGCTCTAAGAGTGACTGGTGCATTGCTGGTAGCAGGTTGAATATGTAAGCCATAATCTGCAGTGCTGCCCAGATAACGTAGTATTCTTTTAACAGCTTTAAGGTGAGTTGCCAATGGTTGAGACAGGAACTGGCACACTTTGTTGACACAGTAAGCAATTTCTGGTCTGGTGAGTGTTGCATATTGCAGAGCACCCACCAAAGACCTGTACTGGTGAGGTTCCAACAGTTTGTCATTGCCAAGCTTGCTCAACTTAGTTCCTGAAGCCATTGGAGTAGACATGCCACTGCAATCAGTCATGGCAGCTTTGTGCAGCAAATCTCTGATGTACTTTGTTTGGGTTAAGATAATGGAACCATCAAGCTGATATTTAACCTCTAAGCCCAGAAAGTAGTCAGGCCTGCCCATGTGTTTTAGAGCAAAAGAGTGATTTAATTTTCTGATTAGATCTTGGATTAAGTTGGGAGCAGAACCAGTGATTAATATGTCATCTACATAAACCAGTGCAAATAGTTGGACTCCTTTGGAAGTGTGCACAAACAGAGAAGAGTCACATTGACTTGGCACAAAGCCAAACTGATGCAGGGCCTTTTTGAGTCTCTCATGCCATGCCCGGGGTGCCTGTTTCAATCCATATAGTGACCTATGTAACCTGCAGACCTGAGACTTATCCTTGCTAGTGAATCCAGGAGGCTGAGTCATATAGATTTCTTCCTCCAAGTGCCCATTTATGAAGGCATTGTTGATGTCTATTTGCTGTATATCCCATTTGTTTGTGACTGCCAGTGACAGCAGTATTCTGATGGTGGCAGGTTTGATGACTGGAGCATAGGTTTCACCAAAATCCTTGCCCGGTAATTGATTGTAGCCTTTGGCCACAAGTCTTGCTTTATACTTGTTGATGGAGCCATCTGGATTTTCTTTTATTCTGAATACCCACTTGCAGCCTATGGCTTGCCTATTTGGTGGGAGAGAAGTGAGGCTCCACGTGTTATTGTTGGACAGAGCTTGTATTTCTGCTTGCATAGCAGATCTCCATTGAGGATCTGTGAGAGCCTGTTTGGCTGAAGTTGGTTCACAGTGTGTAAGATAAACTTTGGGCTTAAGAGAGCCTGTATCTTTTCGTGTAACCATGGGATGTGTTTTGACAGGTGGAGGAGAGACTGGTTCAGGTGGAGGAAGAGTAACTGGTGGAGGACAGATCTCTGTTTGTGTGGCTGGGATGTTGGTGATATCTGAGACAATAGTTGTGGGTGGCTCAGGTGGGTGGACAGTGTGTGGTTCTGGAGGAGGGCTGATATCAGGATGTGTGAGGGGATTGAGATTAGTTGGTGGTACTGGTGTAGGTTCTGATGTGAATGTGGGAATGAGGAGTGACTGTTCTGAAACAGATGTGGAAGTGGATGAGAGTGGTGAATTGGGAAAGATGGTGGGATAAGGAAAACAATTTTCATTGAAGACAACATCTTTTGAGATAATTATTTTCCCTTCTGGTGTGAGACACTTGTACCCTTTATGACTAGCAGACAGTCCTAAGTTGACACACTGAGAGCTCCTAAACTCAAACTTGTGCTTGTTGAAGGGTCTGAGATGTGGGAAGCAAGCACACCCAAAGATTTTAAATGAGGCATAGGAAGGGATTGTGTTGTGCAGGGCCTGGTAAGGTGAGATATACGTGGGAAGACCTGTGGTTGGTAATCTGTTTATCAGTTGCACAGCATTAGTAAATGCATGATCCCAGTATGACAATGGAAGAGAGGCATGAGTTAGGAGAGTAAGTCCCATCTCTGTGATCTGTCTATGTTTCCTCTCAACAGACCCATTTTGGTGAGAGGTGTAAGGACATGTAAATCTGTGAACAATACCCATATTTGTGAGGTGCTTAGTAAAGGAAATGTATTCACCCCCCCCCCCCCCCATCAGACTGGACTGCTTTAATAGAGACAGAAAACTGAGTGAGAATAAGTTTATGGAAAGACATGAAGGCAGCTAAGGCATCAGATTTCTGTTTTAAGAAGTATATCCAGCTAAATCTAGTGTGAGCATCAACAAAAGCAATGTAGTAATAGAAACCTGCACTGGATGGAACGGGGGAGGGCCCCCACAGGTCAGTATAAATTAAATCAAAAGGTGCTGTGTGTTGTGTAGTGGATGGTGGTGCATGGATTTTGTGAGATTTACCAATGCAACATGAATTGCAAAAATCAGAAAGCAATTTATTAGAACAATGCACATTGCACAATTTCATTACATGTGACACAGCCAAGGCATTAGCATGACCTAATCTAGCATGCCAAAGTGAAGTAAGGCTAGGGATATTTGTATTAGATGTGCATACAGAATTGACAGTAGGAAAAGTAGAGTTGAAAAGGTGATTAGAAGCAGTGTGCCTCTTGTGAGTCTTAATAGGGAGGCCTTTGAAGACATATAAACCATCCTTGCCAAGTATCCCTTCCAAGACCACACGATTAGAGTCCTGTGAGGTAACCAGACAGTGAGTATCATTGAATTTAAAGGAAACATTGTTATCTTTGGCAAATTTGGACACATATAGCAGATTTCTATTAACATTAGGCACATGTAATAGATTATTAAGCACTAGATTTATATGCGGGTGAATAGGTGAAGAAAAGGTAGAGGAGCCAATGGCTGCTATAGTAGCACCTTGGCCATTACCCATGGTTACTTTGGTGTTACCATTATACGGTACACTCTCTTGCAGATTGTCTGGTTCTGCGGTGACATGGTGCGAAGCACCTGTGTCACCTGTCCAGTTCTCATCATCAGCACCATTGGAGGAAAAATCAGAAGAAATACCTGTGGCGTCCAGTGTCATGGCTTCAGCAAGGTTGACTTGAGGAGTAGCAGATTCAGTGTTAGGCTCCGGTGTGGAAGATGCAGAAGGTTGCGTCACCGCCGGTGGTGGAACAAATGTTTCATCAAAGCGGAACCAACAGTCAAGCACCGCATGACCATAGCGGCCACAGAGTTGGCACGTAGGGCGATTTCCTGTTGAGCGGCCTCGTCCACGTCCCCGATGACGACCTTGACGACCGCGACCGCGGCCATAAGCACGATATCCCTGCTGTTCATTGTTGTTGGATGCAGTACCATGGTTGGAGGTGCCAGAAACCTTAGCAACGTTCGCCGTTGCAGTTGAGACAGCCAGTTCTTGACGAAATTTGTCAAACTGAGATTCTTGCACTAACAACAGTGATTCAATGTCACTGAGAGACGGTGGATCCGGATTTCCATAGATTTGCATGACGAAGGGATTGAACTCCTCCGGGAGACCATCAAGAATTACATCAGTGAGATAGGTGTCAGTGATAGACTCACCGGTGGCCGTTAGAGAGTCGGCAAGCGAGTGAATCTTGGTAAGGAACTCCGAAACAGACTTAGATCCCTTTTTCGTGTTCTTCAACTCGTTTCTCAACTGGCGGATCTTGGCTTTGAGGTGAGAAAAGTAGTGTTGTTGGAGTTTTTCCCAGATCTGCCAGGAGTGGTGACAGCTAAGCACACGAGTCAATACGGATTCGGAGAGAGTAGAAAGAAGCCACGTGAACAGTGTTTGATCTTGAACAAGCCACTTCTCAAACTCATCTGAGACAATATCAGCAACGCGATCTGCCTCTGAGGAGTACTTCGCCGGAATCGTAGGATTCACCAGGAGCCGATGAAGCTTGTGCATCTTGACGACGCCTTCTACTTGTTGATTCCAGAGTAGAAAGTTCTTATCGTCAAGCTTGATCGAAAGCTTTGGTCCGGTGGCGAAGTGAGGTGAAGATGACGTGGTTTTGTTGATCTGAAATACCGAAGCAACGCCATCACTGTTGCCGGTGCTCTGAGGTGATGGTTGTTCAGTGGCCATGGCGGCGGAAGCCAAAGCGCGACGAAGAAGCGTTGAAGGTCACGGATCGTAATAGAGAGCGAATGATACCATGCTAGAAGGTAAAGTAAATGAAAGAGGGAACAGTGAAATGTAAATGGTAATCTGATTACTGTGGACACAGTTACAAGGTATTTATACCACAGCACTATATATCTAAATCTAACAATATTCAGTTGTAACCTAACAATATTCAGTTGCAGTACAAACTATACTCTGCTAATACAATACTATACTCTGCTAATACTCTATTACTCTATTAGTCTCCCCTTAATTCTATCTCTCATTCCTCGGCCTACGACTTAATTTATTTTTGGGTATTATCAGTATTGGATGCTTGAGAGCTTTAAATATTTCTTGTTAGATTGAATTCTTTTTACACACATCTGCTTTTTTTCAAAAATACTCGTAACCTTTTATAGAGAGATGGAAATCTCTTTACATGCAATTAAGCATAAGTTAATAGATCAGAGATGATTTGTCAGGTTCATGTTGGTAAGGGAAATATAAACTCCACCTGTCATCATTTGATTGGCAAATTTCTATTAGAATCTCGCCTAACCTAAAAAATATAAAATTAGTATAAACAAAAATTCAAATTCAAAGTTTACAAGTCATTTAAAACTCATTTATCATACATTCAATTACGTTCAGAATATGAAAATAGAGTTTTACATTCTTCCATTTTAAGAAAAAGGTATAACATAATACTAGCATGGGCAGAACAACAATAGTATTCACCTAATTAATCGTACATATTAGGTGAGTACTATCTTTTTTGGTAGGCCTAAGGGGACTACACACCGAGCAACAAAAAAACACTAAAAACCTTTAGGGAACAAGGTCCGAGAGCAATCAGCCTTAAGACATCTATAACAAAATTAGGAACAAAATAGAAAATTCTACTACTAGAGTCTAAGAATAGGCCAAATATGGGAAAAGAATCAGCAACCTGATATGAGACACTCTACCCTCTTCCAAGGACTCAATATGGTGGAGAATATCGCCAATGACTTTTGTCCCCCTTCACAATTATCCAAGCTTTTATTAAAATTAACCAACCTGTTATTTTCATATTTTTCTTCTGAATCTGACTATGAAACTTCAGTGGGTACTAAAGGAGTGGGTTGAGACCCATAAATGTAAGTTCAAATGACATCTAGTATCTATTTTTGAACCATATCACCAACTGTGCTTCACAATTACCCACGTTTTTATTAAAATTGACCAACCTGTAATTTTTTTCCTTGTGAAACTGACCATGAGACTACAAGTGGGTACTAAATGAGTGGGTTGGGACCTATAAATGTAAGCACAAGGACATGACTGTTAAAATGACATGTAATTTCTCAGTTTGGGTCCCAATCCACTATCATTTGAACACCCAATGTACTTGTGCTTACATTTATGGTTCCCAATTCACTCATTTTGTACTCACTTCTAGTCTCATGGTCAATTTTACAAGGACAAGATGAAAATAACACGTTGGACATTTATAAGAAAAACTTGGGTATTTGTGTAGGTGAGTTAATGATATGATTCAAACTAAGAAATTGAATGTCATTTGAACACCCAATGTCCCAATCCACTCGTTTAGTACCCACTTGAAGTCTAATGGTCAGTTTCAGAAGAAAAATATGAAAATAACTAGTTGGTCAATTTTAATTAAAACATGGGTAATTGTAAAGGGAAGTTGGTGATCTGTTTCAAATTGAGAAATTATATGCCATTTGGTGAGCTTAAGCATATATAAATGGAACAGTCCTAATCAAGTGAGGAATTCATTTATACCATTAAGTAATCATATGCTTAAATATTACACAAATGAAATAAAATTCATATATAACATGCTTAAATAATAGCCAACCAATGGTTTGATTACATTTCATTAAGAAATAACCTTATCAAAGAAGGTTATTATGCAGAATAAGCTAGATATGTCCAAACTTCACAATGGCTAAGAGACTGAGAGATCCTTGAAAAGATGCATCTAGTCAATGCAACAAAGGCACTCTATTGAACTAAAAGCATAATACAAAATTTACAATCACAATAGTGGTCAAGTAAACCCTCTTAATCCCTTTTTACAACAATTGACCCATATTTACAATCACAATAATAACAACAATAGTCCAACAACCTATGAAGCCTGGATACCGGATACGATACGGGATACAACACGATACGGATACGGGGATACGGAAAATTTTTGAAAATCAAGATACGACACGGCTGGGATACTTTAATAAAAAATTAAATTAAAATTTAAATATATAAAAACATAACAGAAAAAATAAAATAGAATAGAAACACAAATAGAAAAAAACAAAGATGAAAAACTGAAATATTACATTTTATAGATATGAAAAAAAAAACTGCCCAAATAGATAAGAAAAATCACACAGAAAATATATGGATGAAAGGAAGAGGACAACCGACACACCTATGTTTGAGTGACTAGTCATAAAAAGTAATGGTGGACAAGTAACTGAGACCACCCGAAGTCGTATAATACGAATAGTCAGTGGCATAAATAGATAACTTTTTATAGACTAAGATATTCATATTAGTACGTAATTGGTCAATAAAACATAAGCATGTCATTAGTCAATATATATTCATCACATTGTAGAAATAAATACTTGTGATCTTATCAAGTAGAGATAGTTACGTATATTTATCCCACTCATATCACAATGTATTATTTCTTCTATTATTGTATTACGAAAAAACATATAATTTTGTCTTTTAGTTATTGAGGTATTAAAGTGTAGGCTAAAGTGCTCCAGGGGTCCCTTATCTTTATTTAAAGTAACGAATTAGTCCTTTATGTTTTTTTTGTCCCAAATAAGTCCTTTATCTTTCAAATTTTTGACACATAAATCATTTTCCGTTAACAGTGCTGATTTATGTGTCAAAAAAAAGGATTTATGTGTTAAAAATTTGAAACATAAAGGACTGATTTGGGACAGAAAAGGATTTATGTGTCAAAAATTTAAAACATAAAGGATTGATTTGGGACAAAAAAAAGATAAAGGACCAAATCGTTAATTTAAATAAAGATAAGGGACCGCGGGAGCACTTTAGCCTAAAGTGTATCATATATGAGTGACAATCATGTGCTTAGTTGGTAAGAGGTATCGAAAAAGTATCTGAGAAGTATCCTTAGTTAGTAAGAAGTATCAAAGATGTATCTGAAAAGTATCGAGTCAAATATTTTTTAAAAAAATTAAAAAATTATTAGATACTCTTTGGGTACGTATCGGGAAGTATCGGGTGCGTATCGGTATCGGATACGTATCCGACACGGGTACGTCTCCATTTTTGAAGTATCGGGGCTTCATAGCCAACAACACAACCATTCGCTTGATGTGGCTTCCATGTACTAATAACTTACGACTTCGTCTACCTATCACTTACAGGGCTATAAATGTTTATCGCCACAATTTCAGAACTAAGGAAAATTTAAGCACAACCATTCGCATGATGTGGCATCTGAGTACACTTGTGAAGGCGCTTAACCAATTTCAGAAATAAGGAAAATCATGTCCAAAGTTCATCATCTACAGAAATGATCGTAGCACCGGATCCTCAAGCCTCTCCAAATGTGAAACATGACATAGAATCAACCATTAGAATTAAAAAGAAAATACCCACTAGACATTGTTGAGAAAACAATGGCTTTTCCCGGACGAGATGGTTGTTGCTATCTCTTCCAATAACGAATCATAAGTCATGATTGAGATACTGAGATTAACTACCTCCTGCATACTATAAAAATTGGCAAAAAGAAGTTCATTAATAAAATCTTCAGGAACATTGGACTGTTGCTTTGCTGACAATGACATTGCCCTTTGGAAAAACCATGAAGCACTCAAATTGGGCTGCATTAAACAAAATAATGGCCAGCTATTTGGTTTCATGTGAAAAACATTGAAACCTTTTAGAAAACCATGATACAGGTGATTGTATGCCACTAGCATCACCAAACTACAAAACAAAATTTCATTGTTTTAATATTACTTTATAGATCTTAGATGACTTAGTTTCATAAAGGCTTTGTAAGTGTAAACGGTAATTTACCTGTAAAACTCTATTAAAACCCTATCACATAAAAATTGAAAATTCAAACCATCAAGCAGATAATCAGTAATACTAATTATTATAATATTTCATAACCATTATCTAGAAGCTTACCAATGACACAAGGCCTAAAAGTGCTGAACCATAAAATCATTATTAGATGGGAACTTAAAAGTTTAATCAATATTTGCAGTTGACGTTCATGATGACTATAACCAACAAAATTCACAGCATCTCTATGTAGCAAATAAGTTAAGAAAAGACATGTAAATAAGACATTGTTAAAGAAATTAAGGTTAACAGATCTTTTATAATAGACATGAAAAATAATTCTTACCAGTTTCATCAGTTGGAAAGGTTGGAGATGTTGTGGTGGCAGGTTTCTCATTCAATTGTGGTATGGACCAGATTGTACGGAACATGCCACCTACAGGTGCATTACTACCTTCTTTAGTAAATGCTGGAACAGACCGGGAATGATGAATTGGTAATTGCAGTCCTTTCTCCTGTAAAATGAGGGAAATATAAATCAGATGCAATCAAATAAGTGTTGCAGACTTCAGAGTATATATTTTTAAGAATATTTTTAAGTATTCCAAAAATATGAAAATAACAGGTTGGTCAATTTTACTAAAAACTTGGGTAATTTGAAGAACACTTAGTGATATGGTTCAAAAACAGATATTAGATGTCATTTGAACATCTCATGTCATTGTGGTTACATTTATGGGTCTCAACCCACTCCTTTAGTACCCACTTGAAGTTTCATAGTCAGTTTCAGAAGGAAAATATGAAAATAACAGGTTGGTCAATTTTACTAAAAACTTGGGTAATTTTGAAGAGCACTTAGTGATATGGTTCAAAAACAGATATTAGATGTCATTTGAACATCTCATGTCATTGTGCTTACATTTATGGGTCTCAACCCACTCCTTTAGTACCCACTTGAAGTTTCATAGTCAGTTTCAGAAGGAAAATATGAAAATAACAGGTTGGTTACTTTTAATAAAAACTTGGGTAATTGTGGAGGGGGACTGGTGATATAGTTCAAAATCAGAAATTAGTTGTTATTTGAACAACTCATGTCATTGTGCTTACATTTATGGGTCCCAACCCACTCGTTTAGTACACACTTGAAGTCTCATGGTTTGTTTCACAAGGAAAATATGAAAATAACAGGTTGGTCAATTTTAATAGAAACTTGGGTAATTGTGAAGAACACTTGGTGATATGGTTCAAAATCAGATATTAAAAGTCATTAGAATAACTCATGTCATTGTGCTTACATTTATGGGTCCCAACCAACTCGTTTATTACCCACTTGTAGTCTCATTGTCAATTTCGCAAGAAAAATATGAAAATAACAGATTGGTCAATTTTAACAAAAACTTAGGAAATAGTGAAGGGCAATTGGTGATATTGTTACAAATCAGATATTAGATGTCGATTGAACACCCCATGTCCTTGTGCTTCTTGTTTGTTCAGCTATACATTTGACCCTCATTTTATTAGGTATGATTAATAATTGATACTCATTGAATAATTTTAGTCTGTATTAGTGATTTGCAAATGAGATTTCACTCAATAACACTAATTACAATAGGAGTCTCAAAGAGAGTTTGGCATCTATTATTTGTTGTGTTTCTAAAGTATGAACATCTAAAGATATAAAAAGGCCATTGATCTAGTATACTTGCTTAATTCCTGAGTGAGAGGGTACATTTAACTTTTGTACATAAGTCTAAAATAAGTGCATCAAATGTTAAACTAAGGCCCTAAACAGACAATGGCCAGGAAATATGTTACAAATTTACAATGGTATACTACTTGCAAAGTGCGCCATTATAATGCCCATTGCCATAAACCCTGCATGCTGATAATAAAGAACTCCAAGCTGTTGCATCAGGACTAGTTGCATTCTCCAAGCCAACCCTCTTACTAAGATCCAACCTTTGCTTGTTGTTGCACCCCGAAAAATCCCCCGCTTAGGGTTTCCCAATGTACAACGTGGAAAAATTTTGGAGCCGCCACCAATATTTTAATTTTAAGACCAAAACATTGAAAAAAGGTCTTTTGGACAAGGCGGATGGTCTTTTGAAACTAGAGATATAGGTTCGGGGGTCGATTACGTGCGAGGAAGGTGTTAGCACCGCGCACGTCCTTTCTACCGAAAGGGAACCTCTAATTAAATGTGTGGTTTTAACATTTGATTTGAAAAATACCTAGATTTGCCTATTTATTTCTTATTTGGAGATGAATGGGAAATCTTTAATGAAAATTTTATTTTTGGTGAGAAAGGGGGGGAAAAAGGGTTTTTAGAAAAAAGTGCTTGACGGGACATGGCCCGCTCCTACGTATCTCCCGGTGCGATGGAGAATTCAAAGCTACGTAGTTCTTGGTTCTTTTTTGAAAAGTTTTTGTTTTTTTATCATTTTTTAGTGAGTTTTTTGAAATAGGACGAGCATTAGCAAATGATTAAACTAGCAGAGGCTATGATGAATCACTGCTAAATGCTCAAAAAGAGTTGTACCGCTAGTCAAACGAACAAAGGTTCTGATGGACTATTGATAACAACTTGTTTTTATTATCTTTTTGAAAGTGATTTTCGAAAGAGATTGATTTGTACGAGGATCAAACTAACAAAAGTTATGATGGATCGTCGTTTATTATTTTTAGGAGAAAAGAACATTGTCACTAATAGCTAAACGAACAGAGGCTCTGATGAGCTACTAGCAACAATGGGTTTGAAAATGATTTTTGTTTGTTTTATGAAAATGATTGGTTTAGGGGGGTGAAAAGAGTTTTTATTTGTGGCGCTTGACGAGAACGTGGCTCGCTCCTACGTATCCCAAACGGGAATCAAAGCGACGTAGTTCTAACTAAAAAAATGTTTTTGAAAGGGTTTGAAAGGGGCAAGCTGAATCACCCGAGACCATCTTCACCACTTAGAACATGATGCACTAGGCATAAGTGGGAATCATATGGTTCATCATCAGCAATGGACGATAACATACAAGAACGAGTAGATGAATGCTATAGTTAAGTTAAATCACATGGATCACAATAACTAAACATTAACAAATGAAAAGACTGAAATACCTCTGATGAAGACAGATATTACAGATCTGAAGAACGCAAACCCCGACTATCCCTTGCAAGAGATCAGCTCAGACGGACCAACGGCGCGGATAGAGCGAAAATGAAGCGGAGAACTGGAAAATGAGATTTGCGAGAGTTGTCTTCCCAGATCTCGTGAAATGTCTCTCAGATCTCGTGAAACGGTCTCTCAGATCCCGTGAAAAAATGTGTGTCAGATCTCGTGAAAAATGTGTGTAGCAATTCTTCTCTCTGATCTTGTGTCAAGTGTCCCTGTGAAATGTGAAACACACTTGCCTACTTATAGGCGTAGAAAGATTTGAAAAATAAATGCATGAAGTAATCGATTATGTTGAATGTGTGAAACATATGCATAATCGATTATTTAGATAAATATGGAAACAAGGAATGACTTGATAATCGATTATCATATGAAGTTATAGGAGTGCATAATCGATTATTGTTGTCAATCGGGACAACAACAACAGGACAATAATCGATTATGTGATATGGTTATATTAAGGAAATAATCGATTATTGATCTTAAAAAGGAAGAGTAAGGCAAGCACATAATCGATTATGTGATATAGTGAGAATGAAAGAGTAATCGATTATGTTTATGAAAAAGGAAACTTTCATTTACTTCTTAATCGATTATTTGCTTAGGATAATCGATTATGCTTTATAAAAAAGGAAAGAAAGGCAAGCTCTTAATCGATTATTTGTTTTAGTAAAGATAGGAGAGTAATCGATTATGTGCTCTGAAAACATTCAGGCACATAATCTATTATCATAATCCATTATCTTTGTAAAAAAATAGGATTTTAATTTCAAGCCCTCAACCAAAATATTTTTAGAAATATTTTTCAAAACTATTTTGATGCACCATGCATGTTTTGAAACACTCATCTCTCAGCTACTAAAAGTCATAGACCTTCAGTGATAAATGACCAAAACGCCCTTTTTGACCCTAAAAACCCTAATTTCCCAAAAAGTGCATTCTAACCCTAAAAATGATTTCAAAACTCTGGGATGGTTTCTAGGGTCCAAAATGCAATACATTTTATTATTATTATTTTTGTGTGGAAAATTAGGGTTTGGACTTAAGCCGGACAAAATTGGGGTATGACAGCTGCCCCTCTTTATCTGAATTTTAACGAGGAATATGAATTGGCCGAAACATATTCCAAGGCAAAATGAAGATAAAGAATACCGATTTTGTCCACTTGGGTAAACCCGAATTTTCCTCTTTTTCTTTTTCTATATTTTTTGAATAGATGGGCTTGAGAACAGACGGGGAACGGCTAACACTTGGCGTATTAACCGAGGGAAAGAAAATGATGGACCACTCGGGATCTGAAGGAGCACTAAGGCTCTGGAAGACCGCTCAGGGTCTGAAGGAGCACTAAGGCTCTGAAGGACCACTCAGGGTCTGGAAGGCTGCCTAGGCCTTAATTGAAGGACCATCGTGGTCTGAAGGAGCGCTACTAGCTATGGTACTAGTAAAACGGTCTGAGGGGGTGGCCTTTTCCGAGCGGCCGCGATGGGTCAAGATCAGATCCGGAACTGATATGTTGACCATGAAGGACGTCCGTTGTGTCTTAGGCTGACACAACTAGTCTGAAGGACCACTTGGGGTCTGAAGGACTTACCCGCAGCTCGAATACGAGGTGAAGTCTGCTTTTGAAGGGACACTTGGGTCCTGAAGGGATTCACGAATCCTGTTGGTTGACTGATTGAAATATTCAACTAAAGCAGACAGAATAGTAAAATGGGCACTTGGCGTGCAAACAGAAAAGTAAAATGGGCACTTGGCGTGCAGAAGCAGGAAATAAGGCGGTAAAGAATGCGGTAAAGAAAACAGTAAGGAAGGAGCACTGGGGGCTGAGGATGAGCACATAGGGCTCAGGATGAGCACAGAGGGCTGAGGACGAGCACAGAGGGCTCAGGAGGGAGCACAGAGGGCTCAGGATGAGCACAGAGGGCTCAGGATGAGCACAGAGGGCTCAGGAGGGAGCACAGAGGGCTCAGGATGAGCACAGAGGGCTCAGGAGGGAGCACAGAGGGCTCAGGATGAGCACAGAGGGCTCAGGAGGGAGCACAGAGGGCTCAGGATGAGCACAGGGGGCTCAGGATGAGCACAGGGGGCTCAGGATGAGCACAGAGGGCTCAGGATGAGCACAGAGGGCTCAGGGTGAGCACAGAGGGCTCAGGAGGGAGCACAGAGGGCTCAGGATGAGCACAGGGGGCTCGGGAGGGAGCACAGAGGGCTCAGGATGAGCACAGAGGGCTCAGGGTGAGCACAGAGGGCTCAGGAGGGAGCACGGAGGGCTCAGGATGAGCACAGAGGGCTCAGGAGGGAGCACAGAGGCCTCAGGATGAGCACAGAGGGCTCAGGAGGGAGCACAGAGGGTTCAGGATGAGCACAGAGGGCTCGGGAGGGAGCACAGAGGGCTCAGGATGAGCACAGAGGGCTCAGGGTGAGCACAGAGGGCTCAGGAGGGAGCACAGAGGGCTCAGGATGAGCACAGAGGGCTCAGGATGAGCACAGAGGGCTCAGGAGGGAGCACAGAGGGCTCAGGATGAGCACAGGGGGCTCGGGAGGGAGCACAGAGGGCTCAGGATGAGCACAGAGGGCTCAGGAGGGAGCACAGAGGGCTCAGGATGAGCACAGGGGGCTCGGGAGGGAGCACAGAGGGCTCGGGATGAGCACAGCGGGCTCAGGGTGAGCAGAGGGCTCAGGAGGGAGCACAGAGGGCTCAGGATGAGCACAGAGGGCTCAGGAGGGAGCACAGAGGGCTCAGGATGAGCACAGAGGGCTCAGGAGGGAGCACAGAGGGCTCAGGATGAGCACAGAGGGCTCGGGAGGGAGCACAGAGGGCTCAGGATGAGCACAGAGGGCTCAGGGTGAGCACAGAGGGCTCAGGAGGGAGCACAGAGGGCTCAGGATGAGCACAGAGGGCTCAAGATGAGCACAGAGGGCTCAGGAGGGAGCACAGAGGGCTCAGGATGAGCACAGAGGGCTCGGGAGGGAGCACAGAGGGCTCAGGATGAGCACAGAGGGCTCAGGGTGAGCACAGAGGGCTCAGGAGGGAGCACAGAGGGCTCAGGTTGAGCACAGAGGGCTCAGGATGAGCACAGAGGGCTCAGGAGGGAGCACAGAGGGCTCAGGATGAGCACAGGGGGCTCGGGAGGGAGCACAGAGGGCTCAGGATGAGCACAGAGGGCTCAGGATGAGCACAGAGGGCTCAGGAGGGAGCACAGAGGGCTCAGGATGAGCACAGGGGGCTCGGGAGGGAGCACAGAGGGCTCAGGATGAGCACAGAGGGCTCAGGGTGAGCACAGAGGGCTCAGGAGGGAGCACAGAGGGCTCAGGATGAGCACAGAGGGCTCAGGAGGGAGCACAGAGGGCTCAGGATGAGCACAGAGGGCTCGGGAGGGAGCACAGAGGGCTCAGGATGAGCACAGAGGGCTCAGGGTGAGCACAGAGGGCTCAGGAGGGAGCACAGAGGGCTCAGGATGAGCACAGAGGGCTCAGGATGAGCACAGAGGGCTCAGGAGGGAGCACAGAGGGCTCATCGATTCTGTTGATTGGTTGATTTGAAATGACCGATGCTGCTGCATTGGATTGAGGTACCTGCATACGTTAGTTGATGCAAGGAATGGTGCATGGAGTATGAGTGCATGTTATGCAAGGGCATGTTATGCATGTAATGATGAATGTGCAAGATGCGGTTATGCAAATGTAATGCAGATGTATGCTACGTGGATGCATGTGACGCTGATGCATGCAATGCTGGATGCTTTTGATATTTATGAAATGCGGGCATGCAAATGCAATGCTTGAGAGTTGTGAAATGCTAAATTATGGACCCGACATTAGTCTGATTTAAGGATCACAACGAGTCTGGTTTAAGGACACAAAGGTCTGATTTGACCTCATGGAATGCCAGTGTATGCAATGGAAGGCTTCGTTTTGTTTTTTCTATGAGATGCATGATGCAAATGCCATGATTGCTATTTTCTTTTTCTTTCTCTTATGATGAATGCAAATGCCTGAATTTCTCTTTTTCTTTACCTTATTATCATTATTTTTATGCCTGATAAATGCATGATTTTATGCATGATGAATGTAATGCATGACTGTGTTTGTTTATTGCCCCCCCCCCCCCCCCCCTTTTTTTTTTTTTGCTTATTATTTTTTTTTATTTTTACTGGTTCAGCCAACCCGCGACACTCATGACACGAAACTGAGGAACCTGTTGGACTTGCGGGCTCATGGGCCGAGTGCATGTTGGTCTTGACTTTGCTGGTTTGAAGCAATCGTGGATGTAGTTGCTCTCTTGTGCATGATTGACTGATTTTGGGGAATTGCCTTCTCCCAGGACTCTTAAGAATCTCGTAATGATTTGCAATGCTCTATGATGTATGCACATGTTTTACAGTTCAGGACCATCATCATAAAACGTTTATTTTGAGCAGAAAAAGCAGAAAATAAAAGAGTGAACAGATATGAGAAATTTGAACTTTATTAATGTGGAAACCGGTCGCACAAGAAGTTACGCCGATTATTTATTACACTTAAAAGTTTAAACTGTAAAAAGACACGAAAAAGGAGAGAAGCTGAATTCTGACTGTCTGTCTCTGTGGAACAGTGCCAAACATCTATGTCCTTGACCTTGATCACTCCCTCATCCAAGCTTGTAGGAGAGTTGTATGCCTTTCTTTACTTTTCATGCCTAAGTTTTCAGACCCTAATTTTTGCCTGGATCGCCCTTTGCGGGTTTTCAATCCACCGGGTCGCTCTGATTTTGCCTAGGTCGCCCTTTGCGGGTTTTCAACCTAGCGAGCTAATTCTTACTTGGCTTGTCTTTCTCTTTTTTCATCTATTTCTTTTAGGCATAATACTTCTTCACTTGATCTGAATTGACTGGATTCCTGAGATCTTCGCCGTCTATGTTTATGAGTATCGGCGCTCCTCTGGAAAAAGCTTTCTTGACTTCACATGGACCGTCATAAGTGGGCCTCAACTTCCCACGGAGTCAGTCCGGATAGGTAGGATCTTTTTGGGTACAAGGTCTCCTTCGCCGAATTCTCGAAGACGGACTTTCCTGCCGAAAGCTGCCTTCATCTTTTGTTGGTACAACTGGCCATGGCGCAGGGCATCAATTCTTTTCTCTTTAATGAGATTCAGTTGATCTAGACGAGCTTGGGCCCATTTGCTTCTTCTAACTTGACCTCCATGAATACTCGTAGAGAGGGTATTTCAACCTTGACGAGAAGGACTGCTTCTGACCCATACACTAGAGAAGAAAGGGGGTTGCCCCTGTATGATTTCAATGAATGTGAGTGCGACAAGGGATGAGATAGGTGTAGGGTCAATTTCCCCAGTTGTAGGAGGGGTGAAGAGCGACAGAATTGCCCCACCTGGCATATTGTAAACAAATGAATTTACTTGTCCTTGAGCTAAAACCTTGAGAGAACAACAGCAATCAATCATTGATCGGGATGGACCTTTCGGGATTGTGGTGTTTTGTGGAGGAGAGATGAGCAGGCTTAATGAGGTATTTGGGGCTAATGGCAGGATGGTTTTTATTCGGTGTTGGCTGTTGATCGATGATTTATGATGGTTAACTGGCTTGATGAGGTATTTGGAGGTTTTATTCTTGGCTAAGGGTCTATGGAGGGCGGGCTGTCGAGGTCAAAGGAGAGTGTTTGCGGTTTATGAGAGGAGGGGTGCATGGAAATGAGAAAGTGTGTGAAGGTTTATTGAGACAAGGATCTCTTGGGTTTTGTGGTAACATGTATCAACTCACTATTTACATCTCTTTTGTATTTTTCTTTTGGTTTTGGGATTTTCCTTTTGAATGATTTTTCCTTCTTTGACTTCTTCTTTTTCTTGAACTTGGGTGAACTGATAAAGGACGATGCACTGTTTTTTCTGAGGTGGTCCTTGTCTAAGGTGACTTTTGATTTTTTGGCTTTTTCTTGGTCGGAAAGGATTATGTTTTTCTCTTTGGGATTTTCTTGGCTTACGGTGGGTAGGAGGGATTTTGTTTTTCTCTTTGGGATTTTCTTGGCTTAAGGTGGTTAGGAGAGGATTTTGTTTTTGGATATGGAATGGTAGTCCGACTTCATTTCAAATCATGATTGCTTATTTCCTCAAAAATTAACTCTGGGACAATAATTCACTTATTTTCATGCACTTGCCCTTCTTCTTTATTTCTTTTTTTGAGCTCTAATTTTCCTTTATTGAAGTACCCATCTTGACCTCTTTCTTGTTCTCAGCGGTTCCCAAGTTGATCACTTCAGTGGATTCCCCGTGATGCTGAATAACCCTTTTTCCTTGCTTCATTAACCTCTTGGAGGATTTTCCCGGTCTTCCTCAACATCCCCCTCTGCTTGATTGATAAGGTGATCAAAGTCAAAATATGGACTGTTGGCACTGTTATTTTGAGAGACAATTGCTGTGGATTTGCTTTTTGCCAAGGCGAAAAAGCAGAATGAAAGGCGAGACAAACAAACAAGCAATAATAATGCAAGGAAAAGACACGTGAAATGGAAAGGAATTGATTTTTATTGATTGAAATTCAAAAACAACATTTTTATTGATGATGATGATTTAGAAAATAAAAACATGTGCGCCCCTAACAACTGGTCCTGCGGCCTTGGGCAGAGCCACAGGGTTGCATTACAAATGACTACTTTAAATCAAAGGTCCCAGGAGGATCAACAGTCTTTCAATTCTTTAATTCTTTCACCAGCACTGCAGCGACAAACCAGGTTTGCACCACCCTCTTCTGACTTAGTACCATCATTGATGACAGCAATTTGATCGTGTTGTTCTTCTTCCTCATCCCATCCCGTGGGCTGGATGTCTTCCATTCGGATTTGAGCACTCTCGGGAGCGTCATACCTGACCAAGTAATCAAACTTTCCACTGGGCTCCCCTAGGGTATCCCAACATCCCTCTTTCGCAGGCACCGCTGTTACTTCCTCATTGATTTCTTCTTCACCATCAATATCAGGGGTTCCTATCTGAATCACGCACCGATCTATCAGGTCTTGCACTGCATGCTTGAAGGCTCTGCACTCCTCCACAGTATGACCAACCCCGTTTTCGTGGAAACTGCAGGTAGCACTTGCATTGTACCTTCGGGAAAATGGCGGTTGAAGGGCCTTCATTGGCCGGGTGCTAATCAGGTTCTTGGAAGTCAGGTGATTAAACAATTCAGTGCATGTCATCGGTATTGGATCAAAACTGGTTCGTTTCTTGTACTGATAACCCTGAGCCTTGTGACTGTCACCGCCTTGCTGGGATGGCACAGGAGCAGAGAATGGAACAGTTTGTGGTGGCGGAGGAATGAAAGAAATGACACCAACTGGACCCACGACAGTGACACCTTCAGCAGCTGCCCCACTCTTTAAGCTCTGCAATATGACCATCATCTCATGTATCTGGGCCTCCATTGCCTTCAATCGTTCTTCTAGTAAGTGATATCTGTCTCTCGGCTGTGGGCTTTCAATCATCTGGCCCTGAGGATAGCTCCCTGGATTGAAATAATAACCCCCATATTGAGCGGGGTTTCCCATTTGATAAGCAGCATTTGGAGGATTCACAGCAACCTCCGGGGCAGGAGCAGGCTGACTTGTCACCACAGGAATGGCTTCAGCAGCGGTCCCACTTCTCAGATTTTGCAGCATATTCATTATTTCGGCCCTCTGAGCCTCCATAGCCTCCACTTTAGTCTTCAAAGCTTGATTCTCTTGAGCCAGCTGCTCGGGGTTAAGAATTTCCACAACCGACTCATCTTGACCCAGGGGGTCCTCATTCTCGAGATGTTGATTGCTAGCCATTAGTCTTGCCTGTAGACGGGTAGAGTATCGGTGTTGGCGAACCAGCTTGCCTTTTGTTTTTCTTTCTGATGATAGAACATCTTTTATGAGTACAAGTATGAATGCGTAAATGAATGCAATGCATATGCACATGGCTTTATGTTATTAGATGCATGAGGAATGTTGTATGAATTTTTCAGAATTTTGCTTATGTAATGCATGCTGTTATGATGTAAAATGCGGATGATGAGGATGCTTGTTATAAAGACAGATATTTACAGGTGGGGTTTTGAAAAATTAGGGCGGTATACCCTATATGCCACCCCATATAGGTATTTATGAAAGAGAAGGAAAAACCTATTTTTTTTTTTATGAATTAAACTAGATGCAATAATGCACACACAATTTTGGAAAAGCCCTTGTGACCTAAAAAGAGGTAAGACCTATGATCTAGGGCAATTAAAAGGGTAATCCTTCCATGTAGCTCTATTCACTCCCTCACAAGGCCACCAGAGCTACAGTCCCTTTCACAAAATTCCCCACAAATGCAGCAAACTGCTAGGTGTGAGGCATCATGAAAGAGCACAACTCTGGTTGAAACTTTCGCAAGTAGCCAAACGGACAAAGGTCCTGATGGGCTCTCACTACTCGAATCCACTCTCCTAAGTTTTTGCAGACCTGGGTTATGGTCCCACCACTAGTGCAGAAAAGACATTTAGTATCGGGTGTTTTGGACATTTAGCATCGGTTATCCGACGATGCTAAATCCCCCGATGCTAAATGTTGTACATTTAGCATCGGTTATTTACACGATGCTAAATGTCACTTACTAGAACATTTAGCATCGGTTATACTATACAACCGATGCTAAATGTCACTTAGTATAGTACAACCGATGCTAAATGTCACTAACTAGTACATTTAGCATCGGTTATAGTATAAAACCGATGCTAAAAGTCACTACTAAGTGACATTTAGCATCGGTTGTATAGTACAACCGATGCTAAATGTCACTAACTAGTACATTTAGCATCGGTTATACTATACAACCGATGCTAAATGTCACTTACTAGTACATTTAGCATCGGCTTTATAGTATAACCGATGCTAAATGTACTAACTAGTGACATTTAGCATCGGTTATACTATACAACCGATGCTAAATGTCACTTACTAGTATATTTAGCATCGGCTATATAGTATAACCGATGCTAAAGGTACTAACTAGTGACATTTAGCATCGGTTATACTATACAACCGATGCTAAATGTCACTTACTAGTACATTTAGCATCGGCTATATAGTATAACCGATGCTAAAGGTACTAGTAAGTGACATTTAGCATCGGTTGTACTATACAACCGATGCTAAATGTCACTTAGTAGTGACTTTTAGCATCGGCTGTATAGTATAACCGATGCTAAATGTCACTAGTTAGTACATTTAGCATCGGTTATACTATAAAGCCGATGCTAAATGTACTAGTTAGTGACATTTAGCATCGGTTATACTATACAACCGATGCTAAATGTCTAATTTTTAAAGTCTTTTTTTGTTTTTTATCCATACCAATCAACTAATATACCTGTTATATATACAGAGACAATTCCAATCAATTTAAATTCATTCAGTCAACTAATATACCTGTTATATACAGAGATAATTCCAGTCATCCAATCAATTAATAATTCCAGTCATCAGAGATAATTCGAGTCATCAGTTTATACAGAGAATTAACACAAGTATAACTACTTAGAAAACTATATAGAATTTACCCATTTCCATTTTCTGCCATTGCAAAGAATCGGCCGGATGGCGAAGCTGTCCGTCACATTTCCTCTCATCTGCATGCCATCTAATGCTCTTCGCGTCATTTGCATTAGCAAACAAGCGTTTGAACCTAGGTATTATTGGAAGATACCATAAAACCTTCGCAGGGGAACCCTTTGTGCTGTTGTCGTCAAAACTAGATTCACCCGACTTCACTTTATAGCGCGACCAATTACACGTAGGACACTTATGAAAATTCTCAAAGTCTTTCCGATACAATATGCAGTCATTGGGACATGCATGTATTTTCTTATACTCCACACCCATCGGACACAATATCTTCTTCGCATCATACGTACGTTTTGGCAGTGTGTTACCTATGGGAAGCATGTCTTCCAACAGCTCAAGCAATTCAGTGAAGCCTTTATCAGTCCACCCATGTATCGCCTTCAGATTGATCAATTTTAACGAAGCAGACAACCGTGTGTATTTTGTGCAACCCAAATACAGAGGTTGATCTTTGTCTTTGCACAAAGAATCATATTCATGCGCTCGCTTAAAAGATTCAGGACCAATGTCACGTATCATGTCCTCCATTCGATCATCCATATCTTCATCGACTTTCTCACTTTTGGACACACTTGGGTTTCCGGTTGATTCACCATGCCATATCCATGTGGTATAACTGAGTAAGATACCATAAACAAAGAGATGGTCCCGTATTACACTTGGTGGTTGTGGATTCCGATTCACACAATTACAACAAGGGCAAGAATAAGTTACATCAGTTTCGGGAACATCAGTTTTCGGAAGATTTGCTTGAGCAAAAGTTAAAAACTCTTCGACTCCTTTCGCATACTCATCACTCAAACGATTACTTTGCATCCAACTACGATCCATGGCTACGCTCCAAAATAATCGACAAAGTATTGTTAAAACCAAATCAAACCATCACATCAAACCAACATAGTAAACATAAAGCTTCATTAATAATGTTCTTTTTAATAGCATGATTCTTCACAGAAACATGAACAACAACTTCACAAATAACTAAAGCTTGAATATGTCTAACTAAAACTGATACAAATTATTAGCACCCAACTTATTCCTATTTTTTCTCCCCAACTTGTTACTCTCCATTCTTCCCAGAATGTCTCTACACAGTGAAATTAGCAACACAATAAGCATCCAATCAGAATCCATAAGACTGTGACAGGCTAAACAACTTGATTAAAGCAGCTAAAAAATTTATATTGCAAACAATAAGCTACATAAAGTCCTCTATGGTTTAAAACAAGCCCCACGGGCTTGGTATAGTAAAATAGAACAATATTTCATCAAGGATGGATTCTGTAAATGTCCTTTTGCACACACCCTATTTGTAAAGATGGATAAGGAGGGAAACTTTTTGATTGTAAGTCTATATGTGGATGGTTTTATTTTCACAGGAAATGATAGTGGCATGTTCAAAGTATTCAACGAATCCATGATGAATGCCTTTGAAATGACTAATCTTGGGAGAATGTGGAACTTCCTTGGAAGCTCATTTGATAGCAGCAAAACGATTTTTGAAAAGGAATCCATGATGAATGCCTTTGATGTATTTGACTACAACTAGGACAAATCTAATGTTTGTTGTTAGTCTATTGCGTAGACTTATGAAAAGACCAGTGGAAGCTCATTTGATAGCAGCAAAACGAATTTTGAAATACATCAAAGGGGCTTTGGGGTTTGGCATCTTGTACAAAAGAGGAAATGATTCAAAACTGGTGGCCTATTCGAATCGTGATTATGGAGGTGATGTAGATGACAGGAAAAGTACTCAGGCTATGTGTTTATGTTAGCTTGTTGGTGGAGTAGTTTCGTGGTCCTCCAAAAAGAAATTTGTTGTGACACTGTCAACAATAAAAGAAGAATTCATTGCTAGCTGCAACTCATTGTGTGTGTCAAGGCATTTGGTTGAGGAGAATTCTAGAAAGTTTCGGCATGAAGAAGAATAAATGGTTTGGTTGTATTCTATGATTACAGTTCTACAATCAAGTTGTCCAAGAATCCCATTTTGAATGGAAGGAGCAAACACATAGACAGCAGATCATTCACTTTCTATGGAACTACACTAAGGGAGAATTTGAATTGATCTATTGCAGATATGATGACCAAGCTTCTAAAGCTAGAATCATTTGTCAAGTTTAGGAAATTACCGGGAATGTGTTGCATTTCAGATGTAAACTAGTTTTCCTTAGACAACTTTAGTTTAAGGGAGGGAATGTTAGATAGTTAGTTTCATTTTCCATTACTTTATCTTATATATTGTTTAGACAATTATCCAACTTCAAGTTTCCTTTTGACTGTTGTAATTCTGTATAAGAGGCACATCAGAATATTCATTCTCACAACATATTTGGGTGCTAATGTGGCTAAAAGAAACACAAGTCAGTACTATTACCACAGAGAACTTGGAATGCCACGTAGGCACCATCTCACCACCATTTTTTTACTCCCCCTATCCAAAACCATATTAATTAGGGGAATAAAATGAAGGAGAGAAGAGACAGAAAAGAATTGGTTCTGCAGGTGAGTTGGAATCTTTTGTAAACACATCACATTAATAATATGAAGCTGCAATGGTGACATGTATAATTTGATAAGGACTAAAAGTTACTTAGTTATTGTTTTCTTATTCCATAGGCCAGAACAGAGGGAGTATAATTTGATTCTAATCAAATTTAAAGAACGTTCCTTTCCTTTATGTTGATTTCAAATGTTCAATAAAACCTAGAAAAACGATACTATGTATTTATACAGAATCAAACACAATAAAACCTAGAAAAACGAATCACGAAAAGAAACTAGTAAAAATCAGAATCATGAAAACATAGGGTTTCGAGAGAAAACGAAAACGAATCATGATGTGATTTTTGCTATTAAACAAGAAAAACGAAAACAAAACACTGATTTTCAGAGATGCTTACCTAAGATCTCTTTGGGTTTCGAAGATGGAAACTTAGGATTTCGAGTGAGCAAGGCGACGGCGAGCAAGGAGATGGCGACGACGAGCAAGACAATGGCGACGAAGAGCGCTACGAGCAACGACGGCGACGACGAGCAACGAACGGCGACGACGAGCGAGCAACGACGGTGACGGTGACAGCGACTGTGTAGAAAAATCAGCGTTCTTCGTCGGTGACGGTGACGGCGAGCAAGCAAAATACGAAGAAGATTCAGAGGGTGAGAGGGTTGGCGAGGAAGAACGCAACAATAGGAAGAAGATTCAGATGAGAGGGTTGGCGAGGAAGAAGATTTAGAGGGTGAGGGTGAGACGCGAGAGATTGAGAATGAGAGTTATGCGATTTAGAGTTCAGAGACGCGAGAGATGTAGAAACAAAATAATAAAAGTCGCCTTTGTAGCATCGGGTGTTTTAACAACCGATGCTACAAGTGTTTGTCTGAGACTTTTAGCATCGGGTGTTTAAACAACCGATGCTAATTGTGAACCTTTAGCATCGGCTGTTTAAACACCCGATGCTAAAAGTCTCAGACAAACACTTGTAGCATCGGTTGTTAAAACACCCGATGCTAAATGTCTAACGCACACACATTTAGCATCGGTTGTTTAAACAACCGATGCTAAAAGTAGGCGCGAAAATTGAAATCTTCCATTTAATTGCAAAATTGCCACCGCGTCTACATTTAGCATCGGGTGTTTAAACAACCGATGCTAAATGATGCTTTTTAAAGTCAATTTTCCACTAGTGCACTCAAAACACATAGTCACAGGGTATAAGTGTAGTGTGTGTCAAGGGCATTTTCCCTAGTACTACCCCCACCTGAAATGAAAACCAGAGCAGTCCAGACAAAAGCAAGCAATAACAAGTTATCTACCCTAGGGTTCCATACCTAGAATATCTATAAATAAGGATATTGCTCACCTTAGGAAAAGGAGCCAAGAAGAGGGGATCATGGGGATTTTAAAAAAAATGCATGGGCATAAGTGATAAAAGAAAGGGAATAAAAGATAAGAAAGAAAGGCAAACAAGGTTTTAATCAAATCAACAATACATTAAACCACACATTTAAATTAGTTAGGCTTGACCCTCGTCTTTTTTTTTTTTAAAAAAAACTTCCCCAGTGGAGTCGCCAGCTGTTGCACCCCGAAAAATCCCCGGCTTAGGGTTTCTCAATGTACAACGTGGAAAAATTTTGGAGCCGCCACCAATATTTTAATTTTAAGACCAAAACATTGAAAAAAGGTCTTTTGGACAAGGCGGATGGTCTTTTGAAACTAGAGATATAGGTTCGGGGGTCGATTACGTGCGAGGAAGGTGTTAGCACCGCGCACGTCCTTTCTACCGAAAGGGAACCTCTAATTAAATGTGTGGTTTTAACATTTGATTTGAAAAATACCTAGATTTGCCTATTTATTTCTTATTTGGAGATGAATGGGAAATCTTTAATGAAAATTTTATTTTTGGTGAGAAAGGGGGGAAAAAAGGGTTTTTAGAAAAAAGTGCTTGACGGGACATGGCCCGCTCCTACGTATCTCCCGGTGCGATGGAGAATTCAAAGCTACGTAGTTCTTGGTTCTTTTTTGAAAAGTTTTTGTTTTTTTATCTTTTTTTAGTGAGTTTTTTGAAATAGGACGAGCATTAGCAAATGATTAAACTAGCAGAGGCTATGATGAATCACTGCTAAATGCTCAAAAAGAGTTGTACCGCTAGTCAAACGAACAAAGGTTCTGATGGACTATTGATAACAACTTGTTTTTATTATCTTTTTGAAAGTGATTTTCGAAAGAGATTGATTTGTACGAGGATCAAACTAACAAAAGTTATGATGGATCGTCGTTTATTATTTTTAGGAGAAAAGAACATTGTCACTAATAGCTAAACGAACAGAGGCTCTGATGAGCTACTAGCAACAATGGGTTTGAAAATGATTTTTGTTTGTTTTATGAAAATGATTGGTTTAGGGGGGTGAAAAGAGTTTTTATTTGTGGCGCTTGACGAGAACGTGGCTCGCTCCTACGTATCCCAAACGGGAATCAAAGCGACGTAGTTCTAACTAAAAAAATGTTTTTGAAAGGGTTTGAAAGGGGCAAGCTGAATCACCCGAGACCATCTTCACCACTTAGAACATGATGCACTAGGCATAAGTGGGAATCATATGGTTCATCATCAGCAATGGACGATAACATACAAGAACGAGTAGATGAATGCTATAGTTAAGTTAAATCACATGGATCACAATAACTAAACATTAACAAATGAAAAGACTGAAATACCTCTGATGAAGACAGATATTACAGATCTGAAGAACGCAAACCCCAACTATCCCTTGCAAGAGATCAGCTCAGACGGACCAACGGCGCGGATAGAGCGAAAATGAAGCGGAGAACTGGAAAATGAGATTTGCGAGAGTTGTCTTCCCAGATCTCGTGAAATGTCTCTCAGATCTCGTGAAACGGTCTCTCAGATCCCGTGAAAAAATGTGTGTCAGATCTCGTGAAAAATGTGTGTAGCAATTCTTCTCTCTGATCTTGTGTCAAGTGTCCCTGTGAAATGTGAAACACACTTGCCTATTTATAGGCGTAGAAAGATTTGAAAAATAAATGCATGAAGTAATCGATTATGTTGAATGTGTGAAACATATGCATAATCGATTATTTAGATAAATATGGAAACAAGGAATGACTTGATAATCGATTATCATATGAAGTTATAGGAGTGCATAATCGATTATTGTTGTCAATCGGGACAACAACAACAGGACAATAATCGATTATGTGATATGGTTATATTAAGGAAATAATCGATTATTGATCTTAAAAAGGAAGAGTAAGGCAAGCACATAATCGATTATGTGATATAGTGAGAATGAAAGAGTAATCGATTATGTTTATGAAAAAGGAAACTTTCATTTACTTCTTAATCGATTATTTGCTTAGGATAATCGATTATGCTTTATAAAAAAGGAAAGAAAGGCAAGCTCTTAATCGATTATTTGTTTTAGTAAAGATAGGAGAGTAATCGATTATGTGCTCTGAAAACATTCAGGCACATAATCTATTATCATAATCCATTATCTTTGTAAAAAAATAGGATTTTAATTTCAAGCCCTCAACCAAAATATTTTTAGAAATATTTTTCAAAACTATTTTGATGCACCATGCATGTTTTGAAACACTCATCTCTCAGCTACTAAAAGTCATAGACCTTCAGTGATAAATGACCAAAACGCCCTTTTTGACCCTAAAAACCCTAATTTCCCAAAAAGTGCATTCTAACCCTAAAAATGATTTCAAAACTCTGGGATGGTTTCTAGGGTCCAAAATGCAATACATTTTATTATTATTATTTTTGTGTGGAAAATTAGGGTTTGGACTTAAGCCGGACAAAATTGGGGTATGACACTTGTCATCACGATCCCCACACAAATGCACATTGAGTAAAATATAATTCCGCGTGTATTACGATTTTCTGGCCATGAGAATGACTTCTATTAACCTCTTTATCTTCTCCGTTGGCATCAAAACCTGCATAATAATAGCCTTCCAGGCCTTTATGTGTTGTTGTGTGAAAGTAAAATACAAGATACTCTGCACTGAATGTTGTGGCAGCAATCAAACAAAGAGCACCTTCTAGCAAGGGAAGATATCTGCATAACAAGATCAAATTAGAGGAGGAAAATAAATAACACCGGTTTAGCGAAAAATAAAGACATATTAAGATATACTCTTCAATTAGAGACCGAGAGAATGAGAATGGAAAAGAGAGAAAAACCAAACATCTTAATTTTTAATTGAAGGATACCAACAGCTTTAAATTGTAGCAGCACAGTTATTCCTATTTATAACATACACTGGAGGTTGGTGGATAGATTTAAACAAGAAAAGGCAAACATAATAACAAGAACAACAACAACACAAACCTTGTCCTTTCTGCGAGTAGAGTAAAAACACCGAAGATCAAAAACATCAGAAGCATCCCTGAGAGCTCAAAGTTATTCAAGTAGCTAGAATTCAAGATTCCACACACAAAAAACTTTAGTTGTGTAGCAACCAATAGCTTAATGTACAAGTCAATGAAAGCACCAATTGAAATAACAGAGTTCTAAGTGCTTGAGCCTCCTAGAAACCCCTGGTACAGGATTCCAGACCCCGACTCGTAATGTTTTAGGACTTGATGCATATCTCACCACAGCTACCCATATATGCCACACTCTCCAACTAGAAGAAATAAGGTTCCTGGAAAAATATGACCAATTAATGAGAGTTATATATAGCACACAAGGATTCACCATATAATTTTCAAGATTTTGAAACATCAGATGCAACACATAGAAGTTTCTATAGAGAAAGACCATGCTTCATTTGTATTTTTATAAAAAATAAATACATACTCTTATATCATAGATTTCAAATCTTGTTTCTTTGATAGGCTACTATGCTGATGGAAAGCATAGATTCCTTGTATATGAATATATGCAAAAGGAGAACCTGCAAGATCATTTGAATGGTTTATTACTTATTCATGTACCCAAAATCCACACCATCATCAAAACTACTACTTATATCAAGTTTCTATTGATCTAAACCTGATTATGGGAATTGGAGAAAGAAACATGGATTGGCCTCTAAGACTGCAAGTGGCACTAGGAGCAGCAAAAGGGCTTGTTTATCTCCATTCAAGTTTTAATGTTGGAATTCCTATTTTTCACAGAGGTTTCAAAATGGTCAAAATTCTCTTAGATACCAACTTTGAAGCAAAGGTATAAATAACTTTCCAATAATGACTTATAATACTTCCTTTTAACAATATGTATAGAGCTATTTATAATTATCAGTGTTTTGTAGATACCTGATTTTGTGCTTGCCAAGTTAATGCTAGAAGGGGAGGAAAAATGCCTTTGGGATAGAACCAAGAGACTAGTCATCTGTGGAGACTTTTGTGTTGCATCTCATCGATTTAATGGCTGGTATACTGACTGATTTCAGTTCATTTACTAGTTTTTAAGCTCTTTGATGTAGTAGAAGAAATAGTTGGATCAGTGAGTTGTATATATTGAAAGAATGTTGTACTGGTTCACAGTTTACTGTTGGTAGACTGTAATTACCATAGTTCTTGAATATTATTCTCTTGTATGAATTGATGTTGTAAGTGATGTTTGTGAGGCATGTATAAAAAGAACCTAGACATTTAGCATCGCTTGTTTCAAACAAGCGATGCTAAATGCCTTTTTTTTATCAAGAAAATGACATTTAGCATCGGTTGTTTCAAACAACCGATGCTAAATGTCATTTTTTTTATCAAAAATGACTCTTAGCATCGGTTATTTGGAACAACCGATGCTAAATGTCACTTTCAGGACATTTAGCATCGGTTGTTTCAAACATCCGATGCTAACTGTCATTTTTCAGGACATTTAGCATCAGTTGTTTCAAATAACCGATGCTAAATGTCATTTTCAGACAGCAAAAACAGTGATGAAATGGACATTTAGCATCGGTTATCTGAACACCCGATGCTAAATGTGACATTTAGCGTCGGTTAAATAACCGATGCTAAATGTGACATTTAGCGTCGGTTAAATAACCGATGCTAAATGTATGACATTTTGCATCGGCCGATTTAGCATTGGGCGATAACCGACGCTAAATGTCTTTTTTCCACTAGTGAATCAACAATCAATACTTCAACAACTCTAATCAATCTTAGAACTCACCTTAAAATCGGAATCCACACAATGGAAGCAAAAGATAAAGATTCCCCCAAATTCCCAAATAACACCCTAGGCACCAACAATCTTCCAAACACCAAATCAAGCTTCAATCCTCCATAATCAAGCTTCAAAACATGGTAAAGAAGGGGAACAAGCTTCAAAAGCTTTAAGCTTCAAAACATCTAGAAACCTTCAAAATCAACATTCAACTAAAATTTTCAACTCACTCCTACTCCTGTAGCTACCAATTTCGCAAGGCTGAAGAAGGGGGAAAAAAGAGATGAACTTACATGGTGATGAGGGAAATGAAAATGGAAGGGGCCGGGAGATGTGATGATTTCTCAAGTTAGGGTTTGGTGGGTGTTGGAGCTTTTTCTTCTTCTTCTTCTTTCTTCCTTTTCTTTCTTTTCTCTTCCATTCTCTCGACTCTCCTTCTCCCTTTTATCCCTTTTTTTTCTTTTTCTTTTATTTTGTGGAAAAGATATTTGTGTGGGTGTGAGTGTGTTGGGTATTGCCAACATGATAAGTAATTTATTATTTTTTGGTTTTACCCAGGGTATCCACCGCCGACCGCAGTGACTAATCCCCCCGCTGAATTGTAGGTGTCTCGAGGGGCAGGACAGCTGGCCCAGAGTTTTAATGCTGCTCCATACCCAAGGTGGGGATCGAACCCCCGACCCTTGGTTAAGGGAGAATCAACCCCAACCGCTGAACCCCACGCTCTGGGTTTATAGTTAATGTTTTTATATATGTTCCAATATTTCTATTTCATAAATAATTTTGAAAATAAAGGATCTCTCTCTCTTTATGTGATGCTCAATACAAATCGCCAAGACATCATATCAGAACAAAAAAAAACAAAATTCTAAGGGAGTTTATGAGTAAAATAAATTTACACAGCCCCTAAGAATGATGAACCCAAGGGGATTGAGAATTTCAACATATTCATACTAACTATCTACATCAAAGAAAATCTCAACATATTCATACTAACTAAAACAAGGGGATTGAGAATGATGAACCCAAGGGGAAAGAAATTAGTCTCTTTAATCTATTATTGACGGAAAGACCACAGTGAAATTTGACCAAATTAGAGAAAAAAATTTACGGATAATAACAACCTTGTTGTTAAGATGTTTCCTCACTGCCGCCACCTCAGGTATTTTGCAAAACTCCCTGTCTGTACATAACCCCAAGAAAAGATTCTTCTGAATAACTATCTAATTTTTTTCACCAAAGTCAGAAAACCAAACAATGCATGAATGACAATTTTTTTAGCTTGATGCAAGTACACAAATAGATAAATAAATAAAGGAACTGAAAACCATTCGTTCAAGCTTGTAGTCATATCGTTTTTTGGAATGGGAAAGATATTTCATTAGTAACAACTAATATTTAAGTAATAAAGGAACTCAAAATTCTTTACATGAAACTCACCCTACACCAACCCAAAGAAAAAAAAACGCTAGTCCCATTGAAATGGTGGAAGAACCCATATTGGAGGTGGCATACGTTTGAATGAATGTTTATACGGGTAATGTTGACTAAATTCTCCATCCTTTACATTATAGATACCCATATCAAAAGGCCCGTTAGGGTAAGGAAATGGTGGGTCGTCATAAAAATCATCGGTGAAGTAAATAGAATCCTTTTGAAGACAATTGGAAAAATAGGAAGCCGAAAGAGATATGGAATCACTATCACCAACGAATAAAACATTATCTCCCAAACTACCGAGTCTTAACATCTGTATTAGTTTCCCACTTTGAGGATCCAACTCCAACTTATACACTTTGAAACATATAGTGCCACTGCTCGGGGCGCCTTCGTCGTCGGGATAACCAATAAATTTTCTCACTAACCACAAGTCTCCTTCTAATGATTTCACAAGATAAGCTCGGTGAGCATAACCATCAATATCATCAAACAAATTTCTTGGTGAAACAACATTTGGAATGATCTTTTCAGTACCAGAAGAGTCCTTTGAATAAGTAAGATCAAAAGAAACAATGTTATTCCATAAACCAATGGCAAATACTCGGTCTCTATAGAATGTAACATCGTTGAAACAAAAATGATCATCATGAATGTAAGTCCAAAACTTTTGTCCCGCTTTCATAAAAGCAAGGCAGTTACGCTGACTATGGATTGCTACAACCACATAATGACATGGATTTGTGATAGGATTAGTTGATAAAACAACCTTGTGCATATTCAACTCATATAATTTCTTGTCCGTATTTGTCAGTCCACGATTGATAGGCGGTAAAACAATGGGAGCAACATTCTTAAAAGGATTCAATAGAGTTATAACATAGTAAGGATCTACGGTAGCAATCCAACCATGACTAGACCCACAAGTCCTCCTGCGACAAGGCACTTCAAGTTGGAAGCGATAGACTCTCTTATAGGGAATTCCATATAAACTTTTCTTTGTTCTGCTCTTTCTATTCATGGGGATCATTAGCATTGGCATTACATTATTTCTGAATTTGCCATCTTGATGGTTAAGCTTTGCAATTGAACACCAATTCTTGCATACTAAGCTGAACCAAACGTGATCTATACCCTCCGATAACTTGTCCAGAATCAAACTGAGAGGAAGTGCTGCTAGATTTGACCAATCTGCCTCGGCATCCATTGATGAGGTTTTTTTAACGAGACAAGAAATCTTGTGAAGCAAAAAAAGAAAGAAGACAAGTGAAAAATTGTTAACCGGTAAAAGGTAAAAAGTCAAGGTGTGAATATAATAATGGTTACAGTTAATAAGTATTTTATTATATTTTTTTGGAGATTTTTATTAAATCAAATTTATTTAGAATTTTATCACTGAATTCAATTTTTAAAATTGATACCATACGTTATCTTTAAAGTTGTTACGAAATTATCTTCGGAAAAAAAAGTTGTTTTGAAACTAACTAAAAAAGAAATCTATAAAGTTTTAAAATTTAAAGTTTGTTATTTAAAAAAAAAAATTCTAACCGTTTATATAGGACTTTGGAGAATCTAAACTTTTTGTTTTGAAAAACATTGAACTCCGGCTTTAGAGATCCATATCAAAAAATTGAATAATAATAACAATAATAAAAAGAGTAATTAATTTTTTGGGCAGGATATTAAAAGGAATAAGTGACTAACAATTCAGATTTTCCAAAAAAACAGGCTTAGATTAGTATACCAAAAAAAAAAAACGATTCAGATTTTCCTATGAAAAGAAAAAACTATCAATTCGGATTGTTTGTACAAAAAACAAAGTTTCAAATTTAAATATAACAATATTGTCATCATGATAGTTAAATAGAAACAAGACAACATTTGCTTCTCAAAGTTTCATTCATTATCCTATAAAACCTACTACAAACGGATTGAAAATTGTTACCTGGTCTTCCACCATTGTTGTTGAAGTTTTAGTATCAAACACTTTTTGTTTGCGGTCGTAAATGGAGTTGAATCTGTTTTGAACAGTTTTTCCTTTTGAGAAAGATGGAGTAGAACGCAAGTCTCTCCTATGTAAAAATACTTCCTTCAAGATATCATTGACTATATATAAAACACCGAATCTGAATCTGAACGTTATAGTTATAGAGGTGCTATTTAAGTGGGAAATATTACTGTTGTCCAACAAATTCCTCCGACTTTACCTCCTGATGATATTGTTTCTTCCCTGATGGGTTCCATTTAGCTTAATTCTAGAATGGCTGTTGACCGATGTGGGCCATGTGGGCCTTATGCCAACATGTGGGCTTTATGCCAACATGTACTTGAATAAGAACATTTTTGATTTAACGTTGCATGTGTTCTTTTGGATTAAGATCCTTATAAGGACAACAAAAGGAAGCTAACTAAAGGAATTAATGATTCAATCATTAATATTTATAATGGAATTACATGTAAAACTTAATGTTCAAAACGGGATGCAGATCGCAGTTAAGATGCTGGGCCAAGATGCTCACCATGCTGAGAAGCAAGAGAATTCCGAGGTAGCTCTGAGATGCATTCCTTTACGTTGATCCGACTAGGGGTGTATGTGCACACACTCCAGTGCTTAAGTCAGCAAAAGACAAAGTTGACAGGCTATATTCAATGCATACCGGACATAATAATGGGATGACGTATTTATAGGGAATAGTGCCAGAAACGTGACATGATTAATCTATTGGCTTTGCGTCGTACGATAGAAGAGGACAAATCCTAGCCATCCAATCACTGTGGATCATGGGTCTGGCTTATTGGATAAAGTCCAAGGGCTGAGACTAGCTCATAATAGTTTCCCCCCAAGTCGGGGTCGTTCTGACGTAAGGGCCTCGACTTGAAAGTCTGATGAGTCGTTCATTGAGTTTTAGTGCGTTTCGGACTCGTCTGTTTACAGGTACTCGCTGTTAAGACTTTTGGCAAGTGTACCAATTGTCGTTGCAAGTAATAAAATACGGTAAGTAACCGGTCGATTCCACAGGGATTGCGTTTTATTATCAATTAGGCAAGTTTATTAATCCTTAGACGTAACAGTCGGACGAAAAGTGAAGTAACGGTAAAATAAAGCAAACGTCTGTAAACAATAAAATAAAAGCGATTAGGGGTCGAATCTTCTCCCCTCACCTATCCTATGATCCTTCAGCTAATCTCAAATTGGTTGTTTAAATTACCAGATTCAATTCACAAAATTAGGTTAAGGACAATCTCTTGCCTCAAAACCCCTTTTACCTAATTGAGAAACCCTAATCCCTTAGGTGATTCATGCCAACAGGTAAAGCAATAAACGCAAGAAATAGAGAATTCCCATATCCAATCCCATATTTCTATGGTGATCACAAGTATGTGATCTACTACCTGTCATACCCCAATTTTGTCCGGCTTAGGTCCAAACCCTAATTTTCCACACAAAAATAAATTATGCATTGCATTTTGGGTCCTAGAAACCATTCCAAAGTTTTTGAAATCATTTTTAGGGTTAGAATGCACTTTTTGGGAAATTAGGGTTTTTAGGGTCAAAAAGGGCATTTTGGTCATTTATCACTGAAGGTCTATGACTTTTAGTAGCTGAGAGATGAGTGTTTCAAAACATGCATGGTGCATCAAAATAGTTTTGAAAAATATTTCTAAAAATATTTTGGTTGAGGGCTTGAAATTAAAATCCTTTATTTTTACAAAGATAATGGATTATGGTAATAGATTATGTGCCTGAATGTTTTCAGAGCACATAATCGATTACTCTCCTATCTTTACTAAAGCGAATAATCGATTGTTTCCTTATTTACAACAATAAATCGATTATCCTAATCATTTTGGAAGCAAATAATCGATTAGCCCTCATTTGCACATCACACATAATCGATTATGAAGCAAATGGAAGTTTCCATATTTCTCAAATAAATCGATTACTCCCTTCTTGTAACTAAGCATATAATCGATTACCACCTTTTTAGGAAGGTTGATAATCGATTATACACTTGTTTTTCCTTCACACATAATCGATTATCCACTCAAAAATCAATGAGCCAATAATCGATTACATCTCCCAAGTTATTTCCAACATAATCGATTACTCCGTTTCCTAAAATAGATCAAATCTGATTTCCTATAAATAGGAAGCTCATTTTTCATTTCAAAAGGGACACACTTTCACGAAATCTGAGAAGGATTGCTCCAGAGACATTTTCACGAGATCTGGGAAGACAACTCTCGCAAATCTCATTTTTCAGTCCTCCGCTTCATTTTTGCTCTACTCGCGCCGTTGGTCCGTCTGAGTTGATCTCCTGCAAGGGTTAGTTGGGGTTTGCGTTCTTCAGATCTGGAATATCTGTCTTCATCAGAGGTATTTCAGTCTTTTCATTTGTTAATATTTAGTTATTGTGATCCATGTGATTAAACTTAGATATAGCATTTATCCACTCGTTCTTGTATATTATCGTCCATTGTTGATGACGAACCATATGATTCCCACTTATGCCTAGTGCATCATGTTCTAAGTGGTGAAGATGGTCTCGGGTGATTCAACTTGCCCTTTTTAAACCCTTTTAAAAACATTTTTTTAATTAGAACTACGTCGCTTTGATTCCCGTTTGGGATACGTAGGAGCGAGCCACGTTCTCGTCAAGCGCAACAAATAAAAATTCTTTTCATTCCCCTAAACCAATCATTTTCATAAAACAAACAAAAACCACTTTCAAACCCATTGTTGCTAGTAGCTCATCAGAGCCTCTGTTCGTTTAGCTATTAGTGACAATGTCCTTTTCTCCTAAAAATAATAAACGACGATCCATCATAACTTTTGTTAGTTTGATCATCGTACAAATCAATCTCTTTCGAAAATCATTTTCAAAAACATAATAAAAACAAGTTGTTATCAATAGTCCATCAGAACCTTTGTTCGTTTGACTAGCGGTACAACTCTTTTTGAGCATTTAGCAGTGATTCATCATAGCCTCTGCTAGTTTAATCATTTGCTAATGCTCGTCCTATTTCAAAAAACTCACTAAAAAAGATAAAAAACAAAAACTTTTCAAAAAAAAAAGAACCAAGAACTACGTAGCTTTGAATTCTCCATCGCACCGGGAGATACGTAGGAGCGGGCCATGTCCCGTCAAGCACTTTTTTCTAAAAACCCTTTTTCCCCCCTTTCTCACCAAAAATAAAATTTCCAGTAAGTTTTCTCATTCGTCTTCAAACAAGAAATAAATAGGCAAATCTAGGTATTTTTCAAATCAAACGTTAAAACCACACATTTAATTAGAGGTTCCCTTTCGGTAGAAAGGACGTGCGCGGTGCTAACACCTTCCTCGCGCGTAATCGACCCCCGAACCTATATCTCTAGTTTTCAAAAGACCATCCGCCTTGTCCAAAAGACCTTTTTTCAATGTTTTGGTCTTAAAATTAAAATATTGGTGGCGGCTCCAAAATTATTCCACGTTGTACATTGAGAACCCCAAACGGGGATTTTTCGGGGTGCAACAGCTGGCGACTCCGCTGGGGAGATATTTTTTAAAGACGAGGGTCAAGCCTAACTAATTTAAATGTGTGGTTTAATGTATTGTTGATTTGATTAAAACCCTGTTTGCCTTTCTTTCTTATCTTTTATCGCTTATGCCCATGCATTTTTTTCAATCCCCATGATCCCCTCTTCTTGGCTCCTCTTCCTAAGGTAAGCAATATCCTTGTTTATAGATATTCTAGGTTTAAAACCCTAGGGTAGATAACTTGTTATCGCTTGCTTTTTTCTGGACTGCTCTGGTTTTTTATTTCAGGTGGGGTAGTGCTAGGGAAAATGCCCTTGACACACACTACACTTATACCCTGTGACTATGTGCTTTGAGTGGGACCATAACCCAGGTCTGCAAAAACTTAGGAGAGTGGATTCGAGTAGTGAGAGCCCATCAGGACCTTTGTCCGTTTGGCTACTTGCGAAAGTTTCAACCAGAGTTGTGCTCTTTCATGATGCCTCACACCTAGCAGTTTGCTGCATTTGTGGGGAATTTTGTGAAAGAGACTGTAGCTCTGGTGGCCTTGTGAGGGAGTGAATAGAGCTACATGGAAGGATTACCCTTTAAATTGCCCTAGATCATAGGTCTCACCTCTTTTTTAGGTCACAAGGGCTTTTCCAAAATTGTGTGTTGCATTATTACATCTAGTTCATTTCCACCAACGTTTTTGAAAAAAAAAAAAACAACAAAATCAAAAAAGAATATGTTTTTCCTTCATGAGGTGGCATATAGAGTATACCGCCCTAATTTTTCAAAACCCCACCTGTAAATATCTGTCTTTATAACAAGCATCCTCATCATCCGCATTTTACATCATAACAGCATGCATTCCATAAGCAAAATTCTGAAAAATTCATACAGCATTCCTCATGCATTTAAATACAAAAATAACATAAAACCATATGCATTGCATTCATTTACGCATTCATACTTGTACTCATAAAAAATGTTCTATCATCAGAGAAAAAAAAAAAAAAACAAAAACAAAAGGCAAGCTGGTTCGCCAACACCGATACTCTATCCGTCTACAGACAAGACTAATGGCTAGCAATCAACATCTCGAGAATGAGGGCCCCCTGGGTCAAGATGAGTCGGTTGTGGAAATTCTTAACCCCGAGCAGCTGGCTCAAGAGAATCAAGCTTTGAAGACTAAAGTGGAGGCTATGGAGGCTCAGAAGGCCGAGATAATGAATATGCTGCAAAATCTGAGAAGTGGGACCACTGCTGGAGCCATTCCCGTGGTGACAAGTCAGCCTGCTGTGGTTACTTCTAGTGGAGCTGCGGGTGTGCCACACATTCACATCCCTAGTCCCAGTATTATACCTCCCAGAAGTTCTTCTGCTCTTGCTCCGGAGATTATTGTGAATCCTCCAAGTGTTGCTTATCAAATGGGAACCTCCGCTCAGTATGGGGTTTACTACTTCAGTCCGAGGAGCTACCCTCAGGGCCAGATGATTGAAAGCCCACAGCCAAGAGACAGATATCACTTGCTAGAAGAACGATTGAAGGCAATGAAGGCCCAGATACATGAGATGATGGTCATATTGCAGAGCTTGAAGAGTGGGGCAGCTGCTGAAGGTGTCACTGTCGTGGGTCCAGTTGGTGTCATTTCTTTCATTCCTCCGCCACCACAAACTGTTCCATTCTCTGCTCCTGTGCCACCCCAGCAAGGCGGTGACAGTCACAAGGCTCAGGGTTATCAGTACAAGAAACGAACCAGTTTTGATCCAATACCGATGACATGCACTGAATTGTTTAATCACCTGACTTCCAAGAACCTGATCAGCACCCGGCCAATGAAGGCCCTTCAACCGCCATTTTCCCGAAGGTACAATGCAAGTGCTACCTGCAGTTTCCACGAAAACGGGGTTGGTCATACTGTGGAGGAGTGCAGAGCCTTCAAGCATGCAGTGCAAGACCTGATAGATCGGTGCGTGATTCAGATAGGAACCCCTGATATTGATGGTGAAAAAGAAATCAATGAGGAAGTAACAGCGGTGCCTGCGAAAGAGGGATGTTGGGATACCCTAGGGGAGCCCAGTGGAAAGTTTGATTACTTGGTCAGGTATGACGCTCCCGAGAGTGCTCAAATCCGAATGGAAGACATCCAGCCCACAGGATGGGATGAGGAAGAGGAACAATACGACCAAATTGCTGTCATCAATAACGGTCCTAAGTCAGAAGAGGGTGGTGCAAACCTGGTTTGTCGCTGCAGTGCTGGTGAAAGAATTAAAGGATTGAAAGACTGTTGATCCTCCTGGGACCTTTGATTTAAAGTAGTCATTTGTAATGCAACCCTGTGGCTCTGCCCAAGGCCGCAGGACCAGTTGTTAGGGGCGCACATGTTTTTATTTTCTAAATCATCATCATCAATAAAAATGTTGTTTTTGAATTTCAATCAATAAAAATCAATTCCTTTCCATTTCATGTGTCTTTTCCTTGCATTATTATTGCTTGTTTGTTTGTCTCGCCTTTCATTCTGCTTTTTCGCCTCGGCAAAAAGCAAATCCATAGCAATCGTCTCTCAAAATAACAGTGCCGACGATCCATATTTTGACTTTGATCACCTTATCAATCAAGCAAAGTGGGATGTTGAGGAAGACCGGGAAAATCCTCCAAGAGGTTAATGAAGCAAGGAAAAAGGGTTATTCAGCATCACGGGGTATCCACTGAAGTGACCAACTTGGGGACCGCCGAGAACAAGAAAGAGGTCAAGATGGGTACTTCAATAAAGGAAAATTAGAGCGCAAAAAGGAAATAAAGAAGAAGGGCAAGCACATGAAAGTAAGCGAATTATTGTCCCTGAGTTAATTCGTGAGGAAATAAGCAATCATGATTTGAAATGAAGATTGGACCACCATTCCATATCCAAAAACAAAATCCTCTCCTACCCACCGTAAGCCAAGAAAATCCCAAAGAGAAAAACATAATCCTTTCCGACCCATCTTAAGCCAAGAAAAAACCAAAAATCCAAAACTCACCTTAGACAAGGACCACCTCAGAAAAAACAGTGCATCGTACTTTATCAGTTCACCCAAGCTCAAGAGAAAGAAGAAATCAAAGAAAGAAAAATCATTCAAAAGGAAAATCCCAAAACCAAAAGAAAAATACAAAAGAAATGTAAGTAGTGAGTTGATACATGTTACCACAAAACCCAAGAGGTCCTTGTCTCAATAAACCTTCAAACACTTCCTCATTTCCATACACCCCTCCTCTCATAAACCGCAAACACTCTCCTTTGACCTCGACAGCCCGCCCTCCATAGACCCTTAGCCAGGAATAAAACCTCCAAATACCTCATCAAGCCAGTTAACCATCATAAATCATCGATCAACAGCCAACACCGAATAAAAACCATCCTGCCATTAGCCCCAAATACCTCATTAAGCCTACTCATCTCTCCTCCACAAAACACCACAATCCCGAAAGGTCCATTTCGATCAATGATTGATTGCTGTTGTTTTCTCAAAGTTTTAGCTCAAGGACAAGTAAATTCATTTGTTTACAATATGCCAAGTGGGGCAATTCTGTCGCTCTTCACCCCTCCTACAACTGGGGAAACTGACCCTACACCTATCTCATCCCTTGTCGCACTCACATTCATTGAAATCATACAGGGGCAACCCCCTTTCTTCTCTAGTGTATGGGTCAGAAGCAGTCCTTCTCGTCAAGGTTGAAATACCCTCTCTACGAGTAGTCATGGAGGTCAAGTTAGAAGAAGCAAAATGGATCCAAGCTCGTCTAGATCAGCTGAATCTCACTAAAGGGAAAAGAATTGCTGCCCTGCGCCATAGCCAGTTGTACCAACAAAAGATGAAGGCAGCTTTCGGCAGGAAAGTCTGTCTTCGAGAATTCGGCGAAGGAGACCTTGTACTCAAAAAGATCCTACCTATCCAGACTGACTCCGTGGGAAGTTGATACCCACTTATGACGGTCCATATGAAGTCAAGAAAGCTTTTTCCAGAGGAGCGTCGATACTCATAAATATAGACGGCGAAGATCTCGGGAATCCAGTCAATTCAGATTAAGTGAAGAAGTATTATGCCTGAAAGAAATATAAAAAAAAAAAGAGAAAGACAAGCCAAGTAAGAATTAGCTCGCTAGGTTGAAAACCCACAAAGGGCGGCCTAGGCAAAATCAGAGCGACCCGGTGGATTGAAAACCCGCAAAAGGCGATCCAGGCAAAAATTAGGGTCTGAAAAACTTAGGCATGAAAAGTAAAGAAAGGCATACAACTCTCCTACAAGCTTGGATGAGGGAGTGATCAAGGTCAAGGACATAGATGTTTGGCACTGTTCCACAGAGACGGACAGTCAGAATTCAGTTTCTCTCCTTTTTCGTGTCTTTTTACAGTTTAAACTTTCAAGTGTAATAAATAATCGGCGTAACTTCTTGTGCGACCGGTTTCCACATTAATAAAGTTCAAATTTCTCGTATCTGTTCACTCTTTTATTTTCTGCTTTTTCTGCTCAAAATAAACGTTTTATGATGATGATGGTCCTGAACTGTAAAACATGTGCATATATCATAGAGCATTGCAAATCATTACGAGATTCTTAAGAGTCCTGAGAGAAAGCACATCCTCAAAATCAGTCAATCATGCAAGAGAGCAACTACATCCACGATTGTTTCAAACCAGCAAAGTCAAGACCAACATGCACTCGGCCCATGAGCCCCGCAAGTCCAACAGGTTCCTCAGTCTCGTGTCATGAGTGTCGCGGGTTGGCTGAACCAGCAAAAATAAAAAAAAAAATAATAATAATAAGCAAAAAAAAAAAAAAGGGCAATAAACAAAACACAGTCATGCATTACATTCATCATTACACCAAAATCATAGCATAACATGCACTCATTGCATGCACATGCATAACATGCCTTTGCATAACATGCACTCATAACATGCACTCATAACATGCATAACATGCACTCATAACCTGCACTCATACTCCATGCACCATTCCTTGCATCAACTAACATATGCAGGTACCTCAATCCAATACAGCAGCATCGGTCATTTCAAATCAACCTATCAACAGCATTTGTGAGCCCTCTGTGCTCGTCCTGAGCCCTCTGTGCTCCCCCTGAGCCCTCTGTGCTCACCCTGAGCCCTCTGTGCTCCTCCTGAGCCCTCTGTGCTCCCCCTGAGCCCTCTGTGCTCATCCTGAGCCCTCTGTGCTTCCCCCTGAGCCCTCTGTGCTCATCCTGAGCCCTCTGTGCTCCCCTGAGCCCTCTGTGCTCATCCTGAGCCCTCTGTGCTCCCTCCTGAGCCCTCTGTGCTTCCCCTGAGCCCTCTGTGCTCCCCCTGAGCCCTCTGTGCTCATCCTGAGCCCTCTGTGCTCCCTCCTGAGCCCTCTGTGCTCCCCCCTGAGCCCTCTGTGCTCGTCCTGAGCCCTCTGTGCTCCCCCCTGAGCCCTCTGTGCTCACCCTGAGCCCTCTGTGCTCACCCTGAGCCCTCTATGCTTAGCCTGAGCCCTCTGTGCTCGTCCTGAGCCCTCTGTGCTCCCCTGAGCCCTCTGTGCTCATCCTGAGCCCTCTGTGCTCCCTCCTGAGCCCTCTGTGCTTCCCCTGAGCCCTCTGTGCTCCCCCTGAGCCCTCTGTGCTCATCCTAAGCCCTCTGTGCTCCCTCCTGAGCCCTCTGTGCTCCCCCCTGAGCCCTCTGTGCTCCCCCTGAGCCCTCTGTGCTCCCCCTGAGCCCTCTGTGCTCCTCCTGAGCCCTCTGTGCTCGTCCTGAGTCCTCTGTGCTCCCCCTGAGCCCTCTGTGCTCACCCTGAGCCCTCTGTGCTCACCCTGAGCCCTCTGTGCTCGTCCTGAGCCCTCTGTGCTCCCCCTCTGAGCCCTCTGTGCTCACCCTGAGCCCTCTGTGCTCACCCTGAGCCCTCTGTGCTCATCCTGAGCCCTCTGTGCTCCCCCCTGAGCCCTCTGTGCTCCTCTTGAGCCCTCTGTGCTCACCCTGAGCCCTCTGTGCTCGTCCTGAGCCCTCTGTGCTCCCCCCTGAGCCCTCTGTGCTCACCCTGAGCCCTCTGTGCTCACCCTGAGCCCTCTGTGCTCAGCCTGAGCCCTCTGTGCTCGTCCTGAGCCCTCTGTGCTCCCCCCTGAGCCCTCTGTGCTCCTCTTGAGCCCTCTGTGCTCATCCTGAGCCCTCTGTGCTCCCCTGAGCCCTCTGTGCTCATCCTGAGCCCTCTGTGCTCCCTCCTGAGCCCTCTGTGCTTCCCCTGAGCCCTCTGTGCTCCCCCTGAGCCCTCTGTGCTCATCCTGAGCCCTCTGTGCTCCCTCCTGAGCCCTCTGTGCTCCCCCCTGAGCCCTCTGTGCTCCTCCTGAGCCCTCTGTGCTCATCCTGAGCCCTCTGTGCTCCCCCTGAGCCCTCTGTGCTCCTCCTGAGCCCTCTGTGCTCCTCCTGAGCCCTCTGTGCTCATCCTGAGCCCTCTGTGCTCCCCCTGAGCCCTCTGTGCTCATCCTGAGCCCTCTGTGCTCCCCCTGAGCCCTCTGTGCTCATCCTGAGCCCTCTGTGCTCATCCTGAGCCCTCTGTGCTCCCCCCGAGCCCTTTGTGCTCCTCCTGAGCCTTCTGTGCTCATCCTGAGCCCTCAGTGCTCCTTCTTTACTGCGTTCTTTACCGCTTTATTTCCTGCTTTTTGCACGCCAAGTGCCCATTTACTTTTCTGTTTGCACGCCAAGTGCTCATTTTACTTTTCTGTCTGCTTTAGTTGAACTTTTCAATCAATCAACCAACAGGATTCGTGAATCCCTTCAGGACCCAAGTGTCCCTTCAAAAACAGACTTCACCTCGTATTCGAGCTGCGGGTAAGTCCTTCAGACCCCAAGTGGTCCTTCAGACTAGTTGTGTCAGCCTAAGACACGATGGACGTCCTTCATGGTCAACATATCAGTTCCGCAGCTGATCTTGACCCATCATGGCCGCTCGAAAGGCCCCCTCAGACCGTTTTACTAGTACCATAGCTAGTAGCGCTCCTTCAGACCACGATGGTCCTTCAATTAAGGCCTAGGCAGCCTTCCAGACCCTGAGTGGTCCTTCAGAGCCTTAGTGCTCCTTCAGATCCCGAGTGGTCCGTCATTTTCTCTCTCAGTTAATGCGGCAAGTGTTAACCGTTCCCCGTTTGTTCTCAAAACCCATCTTTTCAAAAATAGAAAAAGAAAAAGAGGAAAATTCGGGTTTCCCCAAGTGGACAAAATCGGTATAATTTCTGAATTCTTTAACTTCATTTTGCCTTGGAATATGTTTCGGCCAATTCATATTCCTCGTTAAAATTCAGATAAAGAGGGGCAGCTGTCATACCCCAATTTTGTCCGGCTTAGGTCCAAACCCTAATTTTCCACACAAAAATAAATTATGCATTGCATTTTGGGTCCTAGAAACCATTCCAAAGTTTTTGAAATCATTTTTAGGGTTAGAATGCACTTTTTGGGAAATTAGGGTTTTTAGGGTCAAAAAGGGCATTTTGGTCATTTATCACTGAAGGTCTATGACTTTTAGTAGCTGAGAGATGAGTGTTTCAAAACATGCATGGTGCATCAAAATAGTTTTGAAAAATATTTCTAAAAATATTTTGGTTGAGGGCTTGAAATTAAAATCCTTTATTTTTACAAAGATAATGGATTATGGTAATAGATTATGTGCCTGAATGTTTTCAGAGCACATAATCGATTACTCTCCTATCTTTACTAAAGCGAATAATCGATTGTTTCCTTATTTACAACAATAAATCGATTATCCTAATCATTTTGGAAGCAAATAATCGATTAGCCCTCATTTGCACATCACACATAATCGATTATGAAGCAAATGGAAGTTTCCATATTTCTCAAATAAATCGATTACTCCCTTCTTGTAACTAAGCATATAATCGATTACCACCTTTTTAGGAAGGTTGATAATCGATTATACACTTGTTTTTCCTTCACACATAATCGATTATCCACTCAAAAATCAATGAGCCAATAATCGATTACATCTCCCAAGTTATTTCCAACATAATCGATTACTCCGTTTCCTAAAATAGATCAAATCTGATTTCCTATAAATAGGAAGCTCATTTTTCATTTCAAAAGGGACACACTTTCACGAAATCTGAGAAGGATTGCTCCAGAGACATTTTCACGAGATCTGGGAAGACAACTCTCGCAAATCTCATTTTTCAGTCCTCCGCTTCATTTTTGCTCTACTCGCGCCGTTGGTCCGTCTGAGTTGATCTCCTGCAAGGGTTAGTTGGGGTTTGCGTTCTTCAGATCTGGAATATCTGTCTTCATCAGAGGTATTTCAGTCTTTTCATTTGTTAATATTTAGTTATTGTGATCCATGTGATTAAACTTAGATATAGCATTTATCCACTCGTTCTTGTATATTATCGTCCATTGTTGATGACGAACCATATGATTCCCACTTATGCCTAGTGCATCATGTTCTAAGTGGTGAAGATGGTCTCGGGTGATTCAACTTGCCCTTTTTAAACCCTTTTAAAAACATTTTTTTAATTAGAACTACGTCGCTTTGATTCCCGTTTGGGATACGTAGGAGCGAGCCACGTTCTCGTCAAGCGCAACAAATAAAAATTCTTTTCATTCCCCTAAACCAATCATTTTCATAAAACAAACAAAAACCACTTTCAAACCCATTGTTGCTAGTAGCTCATCAGAGCCTCTGTTCGTTTAGCTATTAGTGACAATGTCCTTTTCTCCTAAAAATAATAAACGACGATCCATCATAACTTTTGTTAGTTTGATCATCGTACAAATCAATCTCTTTCGAAAATCATTTTCAAAAACATAATAAAAACAAGTTGTTATCAATAGTCCATCAGAACCTTTGTTCGTTTGACTAGCGGTACAACTCTTTTTGAGCATTTAGCAGTGATTCATCATAGCCTCTGCTAGTTTAATCATTTGCTAATGCTCGTCCTATTTCAAAAAACTCACTAAAAAAGATAAAAAACAAAAACTTTTCAAAAAAAAAGAACCAAGAACTACGTAGCTTTGAATTCTCCATCGCACCGGGAGATACGTAGGAGCGGGCCATGTCCCGTCAAGCACTTTTTTCTAAAAACCCTTTTTCCCCCCTTTCTCACCAAAAATAAAATTTCCAGTAAGTTTTCTCATTCGTCTTCAAACAAGAAATAAATAGGCAAATCTAGGTATTTTTCAAATCAAACGTTAAAACCACACATTTAATTAGAGGTTCCCTTTCGGTAGAAAGGACGTGCGCGGTGCTAACACCTTCCTCGCGCGTAATCGACCCCCGAACCTATATCTCTAGTTTTCAAAAGACCATCCGCCTTGTCCAAAAGACCTTTTTTCAATGTTTTGGTCTTAAAATTAAAATATTGGTGGCGGCTCCAAAATTATTCCACGTTGTACATTGAGAAACCCAAACGGGGATTTTTCGGGGTGCAACACTACCCCGTATCAAGAATGTAACCCATATCCCTATGTGATCACAAACCCTAATTCATTACAACTAGCATATGTAGAAGCAAAGCATTACACAAAGAGGCATAGACTTATGATAAATTAACCAAACAACTGAATCAACCATGACAAAGTAATCAATAGATAGGTTTGGGGAGAGTCATCTCTCCCTAATCAAAACAAACTACATGGACAACATCAAGGAAAGAGAAGATAGAAATAAGGAGAAGTTACACATAGAGGACTCCATGAGAAGTCTTCAAAACCTTGTTCCCAAGTGATTAGAAGCTCCCAAAAACACCCCCAGCTGCTGCTCCAAACCCTAGCTGCGCTCCCAAGACGAAGTCCCCCATGAAAAACGCTGAAACTGCTTTAAAAACCTTAATTTCTGCGCCCCATCGCGACGCGACCCGTGACCATCGCGTCGCGAAATAAGACAGAAACTTCTGACTTTGCAAAATTCCTCCTGGTCACGTCGCGAGCCCTCCTGGTTGCGACGCGATATTAAACAGAATTCAAATCCCTCCATTTTGCTGCATTTTCGGGCAAGTGTCTGGTTCGCCGAATGATGCCACAACCAATTAGAGGTCTTCAAGTCCAAATTAGCTCCAAAATTGAAGGAATTACTTACAAATGAACTTCCTACTACAATTATCCAAAACTAGACTAAATCCCCAGATAATGACTGTGATACAATGAAAAACCTGCACAATTGGTCCTAAAAATGCCTAACTTACATCATATGATTGAGAGTCAACACAACCCCAAACTTAAACTTTTGCTTGTCCTCAAGCAAACACTCAATTCAGACTGTGGCTGATTTTTCTATTCAGCTGTTACATGCAATACATCAACCTTAAACACGTCAGCACATCAACTATCATCATCAACCTAATACAGTGGCAGGACAACCGCATTGGAAGTATTGAATCATAAGCAGGCATCATTCTCAAGTTTCTCTATTGCACACATCTCACCAGTGTTTCACTCTTGAGGTGTTTCGGGTATTCACTCAATTCACAGTACCTGCATCATCGTTTCATAGGCTTGACAGAGTTCTATATCAGTCTATACAAATGACTTGCATACACACATTTTGAGGACTTTAAGGGTTATAGCGGGGCTTAGGTAAGGGTGGACAATTTGGATAAGTAGGTTGCACTTGGAGTTAGGCCTACCTCTCACTCAGTCAATTTCGCACAATTCACTTACTCACCCATTTTCCCAAAGCATTCAACAAACAAGAGAAGGATTTTATTTATTTTTTCTTTTTCTCTTTTTATATATATATATATATATATATATATATATATATATATGTTTTTTTTTCTTTGTTCCTTCTCTTGTATATCACCCCAAACTTAGAATGTTGCTATTCCACGAGCAACCCCAAACTTAGAATTTTTCCCACTCTCACAGCTTTTGTTACCTAACTCCAAGTTAAGAATTAACTAGGCTATGATTTTCAGAGAAACAGCATTAATTTTTTAACAATAGGCTCAGAGGGGCTAGCAGAGGATAAACATTAGTTAGGTGCGGTTTGAAAGGCTCAAGGGTGCCAAAAGAAATGCCTCAGTGTGTATGAAAATCAAATGCAAAAACAATTAAGCACAATGTCAAGTTCTGCAGACTAATGCAGGCAAGGAATACACACAATATATATAAGAACGTGTTTAGGCTCAAACCTCACGGTTGGAATCGTAGAGATAGAACTTGAGAGATGCTGCTCACAGATGATAAAGGACTTCTGCAACTTTTGTCATGACCCCTGCTATTACTTGATGATAAAACTTGACGTGCGAGTGCTCAACAGGTAAAATGTACACATGCGAAGCTAAATGCCACACATCATCATCATTGAAGCTGCTTTAACAAAAAAAGAATAGGGTAGTGGTGCCTCAATATCACAGAGTAAGTTATAATAAGTACAGACCAAAGTGCAAAATAAGTCAAAAAGGGAATGAAAAATAAGGACTCAAAACAGTAAATAATGAACCAATGGGTTGCCTCCCACCAAGCACTTCTTTAACGTCACTAGCTTGACGTTTGTCATCCCACTATTAAGGTGGCTGATATGACACAAAGAACACATCATCCTTCTTCTTTCGCTTTTGGGGCAGGAACATCATGAATTTGAAACATAGTTGTAGATGCTTCCATACCCTTTTGAGGTGAAGGGTGATGAATAAGGCATAGAAGGAGTCTAAGTATATGTCAATCTCCTCACTTCTATCCTCCTTGCTACTTGGAAGAATAATAGGAACCATGATTTGTTGGGTTTTTTCTTGTTGGGTTTTCACCCCTTCCCCACATTGGGAGCTTTGATCTTCCCTCCAAACTACATGCTCCTCCATTTCAATCTTTTCTTCTTCCTCATCTTCCTTATCCTCCCCAGATTCTTCTTTTGTTGGGGCTTGTTCTTCTTGTTCCTCATTGGTAGTGCATAACCATGGGTAATTTTCTGATATAGTTACCCACTCATCCTCACAGTTGCACTCCACAAGATACTCCCCACAAGAATCGCAAAAGGTGCGTGTCACACATTTTCCATTCAAGTGGGGTTCTTCACAAAAATTACCGCTAAGCTAAGTGAGGGTGGCGTGGACTCTATGTGCTGAGGTTGGTCAATTTGCGGCTCATGTGGCTTCCCCGTGTTTATCATTTCTTGTTCTTGGGGCTGGAAGAGAGTCTTGGACATATGCATAAACTCGGCCAAAGTATCTTCCAAGCTTGAAGGGGCCTCTATGTGATATGGTTGCTCCCCAGTTGTCCATTCTGCCTCACAAATACAACACACACGGTCCTCCCCACAAAAATCGCAATAAGTGTTTGTCACACAATTGCCATTCAAGTGTGGTCCACCACAATAGATACATCGAAGTGAGGGTGGCGAGGACTCTATCATCACTTGCTCTTGGGGTTGGAAGAGGGTCTCGGACATTCGCATAAACTCGGACAAAGCATCTTCCAACCGAGAAGCTTGCTCTTTAGGCTGGAAGATAGTCTCAGTCATTTGCCTAAACTGGGCCAAAGCATCTTCCATCCGAGAAGTGGATTCCATAATTTTTTTTTTCGGGACAAACAGCAATTCTTTCGAACTTTGCCCCTGCTACACAGTTCACTGAAACACTTCAACAAACCGTTAACAAGTCCAACACCCTAACTAAGTATCTAAATAAATAAAAATAAAAATAAATACTAAAATAAAATAAAACAAAATAAAACAACTAAGAATTAACTCAATTGCCTTATTGACAATGAAATCAACAATCCCCGGCAACGGAGCCAAAAACTTGTTAAGACTTTTGGCAAGTGTACCAATTGTCGTTGCAAGTAATAAAATATGGTAAGTAACCAGTCGATTCTACATGGATTGCGTTTTATTATCAATTAGGCAAGTTTATTAATCCTTAGACGTAACAGTCGGATGAAAAGTGAAGTAACGGTAAAATAAAGCAAACGTCTGTAAACAATAAAATAAAAGCGATTAGGGGTCGAATCTTCTCCCCTCACCAATCCTATGATCCTTCAGCTAATCTCAAATTGGTTGTTTAAATTACCAGATTCAATTCACAAAATTAGGTTAAGGACAATCCCTTGCCTCAAAACCCCTTTTACCTAATTGAGAAACCCTAATCCCTTAGGTGATTCATGCCAACAGGTAAAGCAATAAACGCAAGAAATAGAGAATTCTCATATCCAATCCCATATTCCTATGGTGATCACAAGTATGTGATCTACTACCCCGTATCAAGAATGTAACCCATATTCCTATGTGATCACAAACCCTATTTCATTACAACTAGCATATGTAGAAGCAAAGCATTACACAAAGAGGCATAGACTTATGATAAATTAACCAAACAACTGAATCAACCATGACAAAGTAATCAATAGATAGGTTTGGGGAGAGTCATCTCTCCCTAATCAAAACAAACTACATGGACAACATCAAGGAAAGAGAAGATAGAAATAAGGAGAAGTTACACATAGAGGAATCCATGAGAAGTCTTCAAAACCTTGTTCCCAAGTGATTAGAAGCTCCCAAAAACACCCCCAGCTGCTGCTCCAAACCCTAGCTGCGCTCCCAAGACGAAGTCCCCCATGAAAAACACTGAAACTGCTTTAAAAACCTTAATTTCTGCGCCTCATCGCGACGCGACCCGTGACCATCGCGTCGCGAAATAAGACAGAAACTTCTGACTTTGCAAAATTCCTCCTGGTCGCGTCGCGAGCCCTCCTGGTCACGACGCGATATTAAACAGAATTCAAATCCCTCCATTTTGCTGCATTTCCGGGCAAGTGTCTGGTTCGCCGAATGATGCCACAACATTTAAGAGGTCTTCAAGTCCAAATTAGCTCCAAAATTGAAGGAATTACTTACAAATGAATTTCCTACTACAATTATCCAAAACTAGACTAAATCCCCAGATAATGACTGTGATACAATGAAAAACCTGCACAATTGGTCCTAAAAATGCCTAACTTACATCATATGATTGAGAGTCAACACTCGCGGCGGCAGTCTTTCCATTGCCCCCCAAGTGTGCTTATGTGGATCACCGTGGTTGGCACTCTGAGAGGAAGGTCTGGTATCTCAAACAAGTGTGAGGGCTCGTTGGTACTGTGCTCTTCAGACTGGATAGCGTGCGTAGCTTTCTGGTCGTTAGATCCCGATGTAACAGTTGATGATGAATCGTTGGTGTGACATATGGCATTTGGTTTTTCTGCTTTAACCCAGAGTAAAGAGGGGAGTAGTCCTCCCTGACTTTATGGGATATGATCTCGAGGCATGCTTATGGAGATTAGGCTTTGTCTTGTTGGAATTTTTGCCGAGGTGACTTGAAAGTGATTAGTAAATTTTGCTGAAGTAAACTCCCTCCGTGTAGGTTGCGCTATGGTGAAATCCAAACCGGCGTCGAGTAGGACTTCCAGTGTACAGTCGGCTCAGGAGGATGAAAATGACGCCCGAACTTGGTCGGATGCCTCGGTTGGTGACAATCCGGTCACTGGAGGCTCTCCGAAGGCATTCGAGAGTTGTGTTGATGAGGTCGGCGAGCGGAGTTTTGAGAAACCCCGGATGATACGACGGACGAATCTGATAGTCGAGCTTTTGGAGGTAGTGCTTCTGAGGCGTCAAGCGAAGATGCCGAGTTAGAAGTGTGTACTCCTCTTGATTATAGTTGGGTCTGCGAGTAGGCCTAGGATCAGTTTAGCAAAATTGTTCCGAGGTCTAATTTGTTAGTTGAGCACTTCCATAATATAGAGAGTTTGGTGGGTGAGAAGTGGCTATAATTCGGGGTGTACATCCTGAAGAACGAGTCTAACAGTGTACTCTTATAGAACTTGAACAAATAGTTTTGAATAGGCTACGCCTAGCACTGACTCAGTTGAACCCCAACAACTAGGCCTTCCTTAGGGCTTTTCAATTGATGATGTTAGCTTTGGACCGCACTCACTCTATTCTTCTTTTAATCACCCTCTTCAGAGTTGTTCGTTACATGTCAAATGGCTGGGTGCCATTTCGAGATGCAGATAAGAAGTGTTATTTTGTCACTTACTCGGACTCATTTAAGAAAAGATTCATTATCTCTGTGTGGCCCCAACAAATAAGGTGGAAAAGAAGAGAGTTGGCGAGTTCCAAGGCAGAGAGACAATAGGTGCCAAGATTCCCTTGCCTTAGCGCCAGGACCACTATGTCAATTCGGTTTCCTGGTATTCCCAGTCTTCGGACAAGTTAGATGCGGAAGACAGGGAGACGCTAGGATTGCTTGAAGACCCGGTCACTGCGATTCCTAGCAAGCTGATAAATACCAATGCATTGGAACTTACCCGAACGTCCGAGGAACTTCAAAGAGCTTGGGGTATGCGGCCGAGGTTTCGTTGTTTATCACTTAACCTATTTAATATTATCTTGATCTCTTGATCGTTTTGTTTTTCAGATGATATGGCTTTGAGGTCCAAGTTTGTTGCGCTGTTAGCGAAGAAGAACCTTACTGTCAATGTTGTTGCTAGGGGCCCTCTTGCCGACATTGTTGGAGGTCGGGCTGACGTTGTTGGAGGCCAGGCCGGCGTCCCTCGACCCATTATCCAAGAAACCAAAGAACATGGTGAGCCGAAGAGGAATTATTCTACCGTCAATGTCTGCACTTTGTCTCTAGTGGTGAATTATCTGCTCCATCTCCAGCTTACTCCTTCAGATTTTCGAGATGACCAAAGGGGAAAATACCAATTAATGGGTGGGGAAGAGCAAGGCCACTAGAACAAGCAAAAGAATAATAAGAGTAGGAGTCAAAAAGACAATGTCCCAAAGGGTGCGGTTACCGAGTTTGATTCTGTTGACTTCAACACTTTCCATAGGAACCCATTTTCCTTTCTGCCCAAAATCGCTGATCTGGGGATGACCTTGTTGGAAACGGAGGTGGAGAAAATTGATCTTAGATGTTTTTGCCACTTGGCTTCAGCCCGAGCGTTCAGATGATTGTCCTGATTTTATCACGTATGACCAAAATTCTGCAGCGCATAATAACTTGAAGAAGGCGCGAGACGAGACTGTGGCAGAGCTTAGCGAGCTGTGGACTTCCTTGTCTTCTATGGAGGAGACTAGCAATAAGTTGACTAAGGAGGCTAGGGCATCGGTACGAGATCTTAATATGTCTCGTGGGAAAATTGCCAGTTTTACTTCAACCCAGGAGAAGTCTGATTCATTGATGCTTAGCAAAATTGTTCCGGGGTCTGATTTGTTAGTTGAGCACTTCCATCATATAGATAGTTTGGTGGGTGAGAATTGGCTAATTCGGGGTGTACCTCTTGAAGAGTGGGTCTACTAGCGCACTCTGGAGAAATTTGGTTTTTACGTCTATTCATTGATGCTTTCGAAAATCGGGGTCCGACCTTCGCTTACAGAAATTGAACAAAAAGTTTTGAATAGGCTACGCCTAGCACTGACTCAGTCGAACCCCAACAACTAGGCCAGATCTGAACACGTCTCATAGGAAAATTGCCAGTCTTACTTCAGTGCAGGAGAAGTCTTCTCAAAAGCTCACACTGCTTGATGAGGAGAAGAACAATGCCGAGAAAAATGCTGGTGAAGTTACCGCAACCATTGAAGAGTCCAAGGGGAAGAGGGGTGAACTTGAAAACTATATCTCTGAGCAGAAGACTGAGGTTGCCTGATTGGAGAATGAGAGGGATGCTGCCATTGCTAACAGGGATGAGGCGGTGACTTATGGGGTCGATGTCAGTAACGAATTCTTTCTTAGTGTCGTAGAACAGATACAAGTTCTGAACCTTAGTCTTGAGCTCTTTACTGAGGGCATGGACGTCGGCCTCATAGTCGAAGACGATCGGTTGGTTGAACCCCAGGTTGTTAATGAAGACACTCAAGCTCCGCTTGGTGATGGTGAGGAGGCTTATGTTTGAGATGCCCCCTGTTTTTTTAAATTTAGTCTGAAGAGACTCATGCTCCGCTTGGTGATGATGAGGAGGCTTACGTTTGAGATGCCCCCTCTTTTTTTAACTTATTCTTACGTTTGAGATGCCCCCTCTTTTTTTAACTTATTCTTGATATGTAAATGGTCCCGACCTATCCGGGTATGAAAATATTCTTCAACTTTTGGTACTTTTCTTTTGAGTAGTCGGTCTTTTCAATCTTTCTTTCCTTCTGCTTTTTAATCTTTTTACTATCGGGCTTTGTGTACCTCGTCTTCAATCTTAAGATTTTCTTGCCTTGATTGAGGGGTTTTCTTGCAAAGGCGAGTTGAGTTAAGACATCGGTTTCACCGACCCGATCTGCTAAATTACTGGTAGAACTCTGGAGGTGTGCTCATTTTAAATCCTGAAAAGGAAAAAGAGAGTGTGACATTGATCTCCTCTAGCCCAGTTTGCCAAGAGCTTGGCTTTGATCTACCTCGGACGGGAGAGTTCGTCTCTGTTAAGTCTAAAAAAGGAAATAGAACGTGACATTGAACTCCTCCGGCCCAGTTTGCCAAGTGCTCGGCTTGCATCTAACTCAAATTGGAAAGTTCGTCTTCGTTAAGTCTTGAAAAGGAAAGAGATAGTAACATTGAACTCCATCCTAGTTTTCCAAGAGCTCGACTTGGATCGAACTCGGACTGGAGAGTTCGTCTCCGTTAAGTCCTGAAAAGGAATGAGAATGTGGCATTGAACTCCTCTAGCCCAGCTTGCCAAGATCTCAACATGGATCTAACTCGGACTGGATAGTTCGTCTCCATTAACTCCTGAGAAGGAAAGAGAACGTGACATTGAACTCCTCCAGCCTAGGTTTCTAGGAGCTCGACTTGGATCTAACTCGGACTGTAGAGTTCATCACCGTTAAGTTCTGAAAAGGTAAGAGAACGTGTTGAACTCCTCCAGCCCAGTTTGACAGGGTCTCAACTTAGATCTAACTCAGACTAGAGAGTTCGTCTCTGTTAAGGCTTAAAGCTGAAATCCCATTGTGTTGATGGGTGACCTTAGATGAGGGATTTTGTATAGCAATTCAGAATGGTAAATATAAACATCATTAATCATAGTTTTTGAGCTATACAACTCCCAAGCGATCTAAGCACTTTGTGGACTGTTCTCGCTCTTCAAATATTCTTTGGTTAGTGACGTGCTCAAGCCTTGGTTCATTGGTGATTGTTCTTCTATTTTTCAACTTAATTAGATGATGGTATAGTGGTTGATCACTGGAGCTTCACTTATTGTAGGACAACCGACTATGGGGGCCAATATTGTTTTCCGCTGTTCACTAGTTGCATTGGGGTGGCTTGACCTTCAGTATCGGTCTTCTATTTCCAGTGAGTCTTTCTATTTGGGGGGGTCTTGCCACTTGGCTGCTCCTAATTTTGGTGTCTTGAGAGTGTTATCATCAAGATCCTCCTTAAGAGAGAGAGAAAATGGCACCTCCATGCCGAGCCTAATTCGGCGTTCACTATGATAATTTCATCCTTCTAAGAGTAACGCGGCCAGTGGAGGCTACAACCTTTAGTCGGCCGATGTTGGTCTTTCGATGGTGCAATTGTAAACTGAAGGGCATGGGAGTACCAGAAAAGGTGTTTTGATTGTCCGAGTCAGGGGTTCACAATCGTATGTGACCATCAGTTCGATGTAACCAAGGGGTCTTGTTTTTGATCCATTGAAAATAGAGAGATCTTCTCCTTGGTAAGGAGTGAGGTCTTCGTTAGAGATTCCCAAAATGGACATGAGGCCAACGTGATGTCGGTTGAACTCCCTCGAACGACCAAGATCCTTGTTGCCTCAAAATTTGCCACGGCAGCCTGAATAATCAGAGGAATGGACAGGTTGGGATTTCCATCGACTAGATCTTTATCCTCGAAAATCAAAGGAGGTCGGACAATGGTATTCTCGGCAGCTGAGATGGATGCGACGTTTAGTATTTCTTGCCACTTTGTCTTCATTGTTTTTCTAGTCTCTCAGCCTTCGATAGGATACCTGCAAAAGATCACCATGGCCACAAATCGGCTGTTGGATCTTAGGTTGCCGTCATCTATTTTTGAGTCACTGCTTTCTTTCGTTGCCTGCCCAAATGACGCTTTTCCCGTCCCTAGCGTGGACAAGTTGGTGGATAATGCTTTAGGTTTCCGACTTCTATATTTCATCGACGCTTACTCGGGATATAATCAGATCTCGATGCACCAACTGGACTAGGAGAAGACAAATTTCATGACTGACAAAGGGAACTTCTGTTATCGAGTGATGCCTTTTGGTGTTAAAAATGTCGGGGAGACCTACCGGTGCATGATGAACAAAGTTTTCCAAAACCAGCTGAGACGAGTTGCGGAGATTTACCTGGACGACATGACCTTTCCTTTCCACGTTGGCACCAGCACGCCTACACACTGCATTGATCTTAGATTAGCGAAGGTTCCGTTCATCTCAGAATAATTCCATTAGTTCCATTTCCAACGATATCAGTATCAATTCCAGTCACCTGTCATTTTAATTTTGAGATTGAGTTTAAAACAATTTCTGGATTTGAATTTGGGTTCATAGATGATGAAGATGAACCCTAGTTCGTCTCAAATTTGGGGGTATTTAATTTTAATAAAAAGTTAATTAAAAATGACTTGGATTGTTATTTATACATTCACATCAGCATTTAACAGCGACATAGAGATTTTATAACAGTGTTAGTTGGGAATTTAACGGAAAGGTCAACGGTGAAAACGTTATGTAACTTAAAGGACTTAGTTGGTACGAAAAAAACATAAAAGACCAACTCCTAACAAATAAATAACTTAAAGGACCTCTGGTGTAATTTTGGCTTATTATTATTATTATTATTATTATTATTATTATTATTATTATTATTATTATTATTATTATTATTATTATTATTAACTCGGCACGATCCAAGAAACTTTCCGGCTCGGACGCCGAAAGTACACTTCTCCAGATTCAGCCTCAAATTATTCTTGCGGGTCCAGGCTTGCCATTACTTTTCACGATCGTGTAGTCCACACAAATCTCCGCAACTCACCACAGCTGGATTTGGAAAACTTTGTTCATTATGCGCTGGTAGGTCTCCCCGGATATTTTAAGGTCAAAAGACATCACTCGGTAACAGAAGTTCCCTTTGTCAGTCACGAAAGTCTTCTTCTCTTTGTCCGGCAGTAAACGCGAAGCATTATCCACCAAGTTGTCCACGCTAACAAAAATCAAAAGTTTAAATTGCATTAATGTAATACTAGTATGTAGGACCCGTGCGCGGCACGGGTATAATTTTCTTTTTTAAATTTAATTTTAAAGTATTTTATTAATAATTTTGTATGAATATATAAATATATATATATATATATATATATATATATATATATATGTGTGTGTGGGTGTTTAAAGTATTATATGTATTTATGTTGGATGTTTATAATTATGTGTAAACATTGGTCAAAAAAAATCTTCCCTGTACACTACAAGATTTCCGACGGCGATTTTCGTCGCAAATGCAGTGATTTTCGTCGCAAATTGACGTTTCCGACGGACAAAAATTCGTCGCAAATCGTTTCCGACCGATTTTTTCGTTGCAAATGTCTCCGTCGCAAAGTCGTCGGAAATCCGTCGCAAATATCCGTGGCAAAGTCGTCGCAAACTCTGACACCTTTTCGTCGCAAATCCGTCGGAAAATTTAAAAAAAAAAAAAAAAAAAAATAAATTATACATCAGTAAGATGCCATTTGTCTCACTACCTAGAGGCTTATTATTACCAATTAAATTCAAATTTAAAATGCATGAACTCCCAACATTCAATACAAAAGTTCAAAACAAAACAGTTGATCTCAATAGTTTTACAAGCGTTCTATTTCAAGCCTAATTTAACCAAACTGGAAACTAAAACTAAGCAATCTAGTAATTACCACTCTACACTTTCATCCACGCATCAATCACCATTTCAAGCCTTCAACTACTTCATAAGACATCATGCAATAACTATAATAAATCATTTCAACCATTTCAACAACAACAAGGGAATGAACATACATTCAGCAAAAATTCCAGATTCATCAAAATTGAATACTTGACATACATTCAATATTGAAACCACAAATTCTTACTCAATTATCTACTATTTGTAGTACAAATTGAATGTTAATCAAAGACAAGAGGAACTAGAAACAAGAGAATGGAGAATTCATTTCAAAAGGAAACAACAATCTAGAAGTACTCTTTTCAAAAGGCAACAACAATATTGTTGATCTTAAACAAGATTTGGAAGTGAAAGAAATCCAAAAACAATTTGCATGGGAAGAATAAAGGGAAAGGATTATACAGAACTTATTAGTAAGAGATGTGAATTCAAAATGACACCTTGGGGTGTGAATATTGTACCTTATGAGGACAATATAAAGCTTCTTTTCCATTTTGTCATCAGTGATCAGACCATACTTCCAAGTTTGAGACCTGACGCTGGAATTTTTTCCTTGGAGTCTCACTTTGCACAATGTCACCAACATTGTCACCTCTTTCTCCTTTTGATAAGTCTTCAGACATGTCCTCTGTAGCATCCCGACATCCTTGTTCTCTTTCCCATCTTCGGCTTGCCAATCTCTGGACTTCCTCCCATTCCAACTACACAAACCATAGAAGTAATTGTTTCTTCATTAGTCTTGCATAGTGAGTGCCAGTTCCCTCATGTTTTTTGGATGAAGAACCATGATTATTGAATGTTTGGTTACTCTAGATTATTATACATTATGTCAAACGCAATTTGAATCATCCTAGCATGAAAATGTCAAACATAAATTTCCTTCCCTGCCTTGATCTTGAAGATTAAAACAATTATTATCTGGCACAGACAAAATAAAGAAATTGGATTGAATCCCCAAACAAAGTCTAGGATCGCAATATGGACCACGGCATCAAAGTTTTTGATGTCTCCACGACTGTCATTGAGGCCACATTTGACCGTGATTTTTCGCAGTATCAAGGATTGTGATGCTGTTGTGACCGCGAGCTTGATTAGAAACCTTGGGTAGACATATACATATTACTAAAGTAGTAAAATCTCTACTCTTAATAGGAACTACTTGAAACCTCTTAATAGTAAAATTGATTTTGACATATATTTCATTTAGTAAGACATGAAGCTTTCATGCAAAGCAATTATAATCTGAAATTTATTTAGTCTTCATTTCAGTTTTATTCGTAAGAATGTATCTTCTAAATATAAATTACTTTATATTCAAGTGACATTAGAACCAAAACACAATTTCCACTCACCAATTGGTTCCTACACTCATAAAAATTCTTTCAAATCAAATTAACCTCATAATTAATCAATTAATTAATTCATAAACCATGCATAATATTCCTGATAAGACAGCAAAGTGGCAAAAAGAGAAACAGGCCATGATGAATTCAGGTTTCTTCCAATTCATAATCACACAGTTCCTCCTATTTAATCCAAACAGAAGAAAATAGAAAGAAAGAGAGAACCTGTTTCTTCTTGCGAGCAAGATGCCAAATACGCCAACACACCAATCTAGAACTTCTCTCTCTAGCAGGGTTTCAAATTGCGGACCGCATCACGTGATGCGGCCGCAATATTGCCGTTGCGGCAGCGTCCGCAACCGCATCAGTCCGCAATTGCGTTGTGATCTCAAATCACAGAAAAATCCGCATCGCAACGCCGCATCGGCCGCAACGCAGTGGTGCAACGGCCGCATCAGGCCGCATCAGACCGTAATTGACTTTAAATTGGTCGCACAAATTATTTTTCTATCTTCCTCTGTCTTTATATCATAAATTTAGAGGGTATTTTAAAGGATTAAAGATACTATAAAGTGATGAAGAGTAGATAATGAAATATGTATGAAATTTTAGAGAGGAGATAGAAGACACGTGAACTATAAGATAACTAATAAATTATAATATTTAATGTTAACAAAAAATTATTTCACGCCGCATCGACCGCAATACGCATCGCAGCGACCGCAAATGGCCGCAACCGCAACTACCGCAACCGCAACCGCAACGCGACCGCAACCGCAATTTGAAACCCTGCTCTCTAGTATTCCTAGTAGCAACAACCTTGATCCAAGTGCCATATAAATCAGATTCATCAACACTTGCCACAACTTCTTCAACAAAATACTTTGTTGGATTAAAATGCCCTCCATCTCCAAGTCTAGCTTGTGCTGGCTTTTGTTCTTCAATTGTTGATGCTCCTGCCCTTGTTGATAATATCGCTTCAAGATACCCATTTATCCATTCATTCCCAGCTGAGGCCAGTTAGCCATATAACACAACCCTTTTGCTGAAGTAGCCGCTGTCTATCCTGTTTTCAACAACTAACACACATAAACCAATGTTCCTGCTCAAACCAACAAGCATGCCCAATCCTTTGGGGACAAAAATCAAGCATATTGTGTACCTCCTTAGGATTAGGTACCTAAAACACACAAGGTTAAAAGAATGAACCAGTTGAGGAAACTCAAAAGTAATAGCTAAGATCTAAATATTAACCCACCTCTCCACAATGGAGTGTTATATTAAGACCTTGTTCTCGAGCAAATTTCAGTGCTGGCAAATATGTGGTCCTACAAAAGTTAAAGCGCGTTTTTGCTCGTCAGCATCGATTTTCAAAGTTTAAAATGCAAAAACACAATTGAGTACTAGATCACTTTGATATACCATTCACCAACATTCGAATTAAGTGCTCCATTCCCAGACCTTAGCAAATGCATGTGTGGCTGAATTGGTGTTTAATATCTGGAATCTAATAAGGTCTGCCAGGTTAACGTAGTTGTTGTTTAAAAGGAACTCCGCATACAACGATGCTGAAAATTTCATGGGTCATAAAGAACTACTGAAAAAATCCTTATGAAGTTATGTGCTCAGATGAAGACCAAACAATTAATTTCGAAAATTAGTTTTCCTCTACCATACATAGTAATTGTTCCAGAAATTTGTGGGGGAAATGAATTTCGAAAATCAATTTTCCGAAATTTAAAATTTGAATTCATATTTTGAAATTGAAATTTGAATTCATTTAGTTTTTTTTTTCTTTCCGAAAGTTTGAATTCATTTAGTTTGATGTGTTTTGTTGCAGGTTCAAAAATGTGCTTGTTTTAATATGATTCAACATTAAATGTAATTCATACTAAAATAAATGTCATTGTATTTACTAAAATAAATGTCATTATATTTACCATTGCTGATTGGTTGGTGAAATCGAAAATGTTAAAGACTTGGAAAACACACAATCAACCAAATTAAGGTGACCATTTAATGTCAGTTATTTCCCTGATTAGGATTGAATTTGATTGCGCACCGTATGAAATGGTGGCTACTAATGTTTGTTAACGATTTGAATGAATTAAATGCATTATCGACTGCGGATAACAAACTTAAAGCGTCTTAGTGTATTGATTAAATTTAAAATTCAATTTTATTATTCTTCATCGAAAATTAGGCTGTTACATAATTTCATATTAAATAGTCTATGTTCCTTTAGTGAAATGAAATTCTGAATTAGGAACTTGATAATTATTGTAACCTAAATATAATTTTGTAGAGGGATTTTTGATTTCCAAAATGATTTTTTCGAATTGGCATCTATTGTTACAATTTTAAATTTTGAAATTAGAAAAGATATATTAAATGAGAGTAAATGTTATGCTCGTTGGATAATAAATTGCGGATTTCGTTATTTAATAATTAACGCGGTTTTTTTATTAAAAAAATACACGGAACATGCTTATTGGGTAGGAAATGATGACGTGGCGTGACACATAATTAAATTGAATGATTGCATGGCTTTTGAAAAAATACATGGACATGTGGAGAGCTTATGGGGCTATCATGATTGATTATAATTAAGATTAGTTGTAAAATGTAAAGATTCTAATAGTTTTTTTGAGTTAAGGAAAAATTTAGAATGAGGCTAATATATTTTTAGATTTTGATTAAGTCAGATTGTACAACAAAATATAAGCATATATTCGTAGAAGAAGACGGCTAACCTATAATAGTATGAGTTGCGGAGAGAGAGAGAGAGAGACAGAGAGAGAGAGATAGAGAGAGAGAGAGAGAACCATATGTAAGAATCATTCTAAGAGTACATCAATGTTGAAAATAGGTCCATTTTTTAATCACTACAACAGATTTGAGGATTGTGAGCGCTTTTTTTAGGCCATAAGTAGCGCTTTCGGGCGCTCCTAAAGCTTGCGCTCCTGTTGCCAATCCCCCAAAGGTAGCGCTCGCAAAGCACTACCAATAAACAGGCAAGAGGAGCGCTTTTTAGTACAAGCGCTCCTTATGGTCTTAGCGCACCTAGGCATAAGGAGCGCTTGTACTAAAACGCGCTACCAATAAACAGGAAAGAGGAGCGATTTTTAGTACAAGCGCTACTTATGGTCTTAGCGCACCTAGGCATAAGGAGCGCTTTTTAGGACCATAAGTAGCTCTTTGTACAGAAAGCGCTACCTATGCCTAATGGTTTGTAAAAAAAATTGTGCCTGTTTCTTCTCTATTACCAATTCGAAGTTCCCTACAATTCCAAATCAAAAATGAATTTCAAATCAAATTCCAACTAATTTATAAATCCAACATAGATATATATACATCACAATAAACATATATGCCAACAAAAATTACAAAAATCCTCATGTACCAAAAGATCAACAAAAATGACAACATATCATCCAATATGAGATACTACAAAATTAGGATATCCAAAAAAAATTACATCAATTTCGATTTGCATTAATCAAACCGGCAACATGACGACACCACTCTCCTTTGAGCTGCTCAGTAAGTTCCTCATCAGAAAATTGAGCTCCACACTCGGGAAAATACTGAAAAAATAAAATAAAATGAACTTAGAATTATATCAATATCAATTAGATATTGAATTACTTGTCAAAAGACAAACTATCAAATTACATACATGGATTGGGATTTCCATTTGGTTGTGAGTGATGATGTCCTTCATAAACTTCATTACATAGTACCCGCAATCATAGCCGTTTGGTTGTTTGGGACCCTATAAAACAAAAGATTACTTAGTTATTAAATTTAATTAATTACATATGCATAAGAATATTGATTATAAACTTACGCTTATTGCTATCCATTTTGTAGAAGATGGTGATTTTCTGTACGCAGTCCTGACATCACGCAATCCCCAATAAGTTGTCAAAGCACTGAAACAACATCATATATATATATAACTATATTAATCGAAATATACATAATTTAAATTATGAAATATACAAGGGATCTAAATACACACCTATTAAATACTCTCACCAACTTGGGGTAGTTGTTGTAATGACCTAACATCGAATCCAAATAGAAAATCACATCTCTTTTGGGATCAACTAACAACAATATCCAATGGGTCATATAAAAATTTGGAATAATCAAATTAATGACAAATATTTCACAAATACATGTTATATACGATTGATATATATATATATATATATATATATATATATATATATATATATAGATTAAATTACTTACCCTAAGTTGATGGGTGCCAAAAACAAAGTATCAAAGCTTAATTGATGTGATAGCGTCAATCGCCGATCGATATTGGCTTTAACCTCTGTCTTGTTTCTTTCCATTTGTGCCTTGCATTTTTCTATATGTTCTTTTGACATTGTTTTATCCAGGGGGATATTAAGTAGAAAAGTAGTTTCAGGGCATAAGAACATAAATCTTTGTGTTTGTTAGTACCCGCAATCATAGCCGTTTGGTTGTTTGGGACCCTATAAAACAAAAGATTACTTAGTTATTAAATTTAATTAATTACATATGCATAAGAATATTGATTATAAACTTACGCTTATTGCTATCCATTTTGTAGAAGATGATGATTTTCTGTACGCAGTCCCGACATCACGCAATCCCCAATAAGTTGTCAAAGTACTGAAACAACATCATATATATAAGTATATTAATCGAAATATACATAATTTAAATTATGAAATATACGAAGGATCTAAATACACACCTATTAAATACTCTCACCAACTTAGGGTAGTTGTTGTAATGACCTAACATCGAATCCAAATAGAAAATCACATCTCTTTTGGGATCAACTAACAACAATATCCAATGGGTCCTATAAAAATTTGGAATAATCAAATTAATGACAAATATTTCACAAATACATGTTATATACGATTGATATATATATATATATATATATATATATATATATATATATATATATATATATATATATATATATATATATAGATTAAATTACTTACCCTAAGTTGATGGGTGCCAAAAACAAAGTATCAAAGCTTAATTGATGTGATAGCGTCAAGCGCCGATCGATATTGGCTTTAACCTCTGTATTGTTTCTGTCCATTTGTGCCTTGCATTTTTATATATGTTCTTTTGACATTGTTTTATCCACGGGGATATTAAGTAGAAAAGTAGTTTCGGGGCATAAGAACATAAATCTTTGTGTTTGTTCCCTTGGGACAAATATCTCATGGTACAAATACCTTTAATTAAAATGTATACAAATTAAAATAATAATAATAATAATAATAATAATAATAATAATAATAATAATAATAATAATAATAATAATAACAACAACAACAACAACAACAACATCAATAGGTGAAATAATAAGATAGATACGTACCTGATATATGCTCTAATAGTACTCGCACTTGCCCACTCGTGATCATATACACCTGCGAGCTCCTCTTGATTCAAAGCCAATGCTTGCTCCTCTCCAAAAATTTCTTCATCCATCAATAACTCTATTATGGTGTCACTATCCATGTGGTTTGACGCATGGATTTTTAAATAACTGATGAACTCCATGGGATTATTAGAAGATCTGCCAGCAATAGACGGGGAATGTCGGGATTCAATCCTATTCCCACTAGCTATTTGCCGAGACACTCTTGTCTTGCCAGCAATAAAAGGGGAATGTTGGGATTCAATATCATTCCCGCTAGCTATTTGCCGAGACACTTTTGTAGTGTCAGCAATAAAAGGGGATTCGCCAACATTCCCCGTAACTTTGTCACCCTTTCCAGCAGTAGAAGAGAAATGTTGAGATCTTCCTTTGCCAACACTCCCACTAACTTTCGATTTTGCCCTTTGGGATACCTATATATTTGGAAAGATAATTAGTTAGTAACAAATATAGTTGGAAAGATAATACATGACAATGATATAATAAATTACTAACAAATATACTGTCACTTACATTGATAAGGTTTACTGGCCATGCAACAAAGGTACCAATTGCATCATCCACAGTCATGATCTCTATACTGTTTACTGGTACAGGCAAGTTTGCATCCCCTACAGATGCAACGCCAACTCTGACCCTCAAATGATTTTCGGGTATGGGTAGATTATGCAGTAAGGTGCCCAGTTCGTTACAAATTAATCCTCTTGCGACCAATTTAAGCGGATTTGATATATATAGTTCACAATCATTATTGTTACCCTAAATCAATGATAAACAAAAATTAGAATATGTATAAATTGATGTAATATGTAAGAGAAAAAGATGATCTAATGATTAATACCTCATTGGACGCAATGGTACAACTACCTCTGAAGCTATCAAGCTTAGGGGATGGTAGATCAGTCCTTGGTCCAACCCTATCTTTTAATTCCGCAACTTCATCCATTAGCTTGAACACCATTTGTTCCAACCGGCTTTCTCTACTTTCCTTTTTTTTATGCTTATTTGGACCCCATAAAGAGGTCGGGGTAACACCAAATCCCAAACCTCTCAGACGGCCCGATTACTCTTCACGTTCCAAAGTACGACCAAGGATGTCATTCTCACCATCACAATCAATTATCTCTCCTTGTTCTATTGATTGCGATATAGATTCCTGATTCACAAAAATTATAAGTATGATAAAGTAAGTTAATCACACCATCTTTGTTTACAAAACAATTTTAATTTTATCATACTTACAATTCTTTGAGACACCTCTTTCATTTTCGGATCGCTAATCACACCATCTTTGTTTGCCCGGGCTTCTATCCATAAAACATGCCGGTCAATGGATTCTTGAGTTGGATCTTTCCCGGCCTCCACTAGCTGTTAAAATTTACCAATTGTTAATAAATATATCAAAAGATTCATTTATAACAGTGAAAGTTGAAATAAAGGATGTTGTGCCTACCATTTTTTCTTCATAGTCTGAATAACCCTTAACACCGCCTCTATAAGGGTAATCAGGACTTCTTGCTCTCTCTCGATTTTCATTGCATAATGTCTATATAGACACATAAATATACATTAGTGCATAATAATTGTCAAATATAGTTAAGTTAAAAGGAAATTGTACAAACCAAGAAGTCCTCATCTTCGGTGCGTTTGGTTATAAAGACATTCCAATCCTCCTGTGTTATATTCCCACTATATAGTGGTGGGGGATGGTGTATGAGGTTCCCTTCATCATCTGTCATCCATCTATTTTTAGGGTAGTTCTGAACTTCCTATATAACCTTCCCGCTTTCTTAAGGAATAATTCTTTCCGAGACTCATACACATCAAAATAAGCATGCTTACACACAAAAAATGAAAAGATTATAAATATATGGTTACATAATTATAAAAGAAGATAACTATATAGATTACGTTTATATACCTGGATCAGACACCATAGCTCTTCTTTGAGTCTTTGCAAAGGGAGATTACGTTTATCATCCCATCTATTAATTGTAATCGGTACCATTTGCTTCAATTTAGTACCAATGAAGCTAGTCAGCTATTTACCATTTGCACCAAATGGTTGGCCTTTAACACTCCATTGGACCTGCATTATTACTTATGTAAATTAGATAACAAACAGTTTAAACTAAGTAATAAATTTAGTTAATTAGTAAGTATCTTACTGAAAGTTTAGGAAGTCCTTTACTCGACCAATTGATGATATTCTTTTTAACGGTCATTCCACGATGAGAGGCCTTTTTAGGGGGCTCATGATCACTATCATGCCCACTATCATGGCTATGCGATGTCATCTGACCTGCGATAAAACATAATCAGTGTTATTGTTATATTTATGCAAAAGACCAACAAAAAAATAAATAACCATTCACTTTGAACTACAAATGAACCATTACAATATGAAGATGAATAAAGAAGAGACAAGCAAAAAATGCCTAAAAGTAAGTTTAGATTACCTTTTCCTTTTCCTTGATACAATTTTATTTACAATTTGCTTATTCGTATGATATTTTTCTCTTCGCTTCTTGGTACTTTGTTTTCGACGAAACGTAATTCCATCGCTATGATCCTTTCTAATATACACAACATCCTCTTTAGAAGCACTTTCCCCTAGTATTGGTTGTGATGTCCCGGAGAAAGGGCATCCTCAATATAAACATCTTCGGGTGCTTTATCACCAATGTCATTAACCAATAGTTTTTTGTTTGTAAATAGAACAATGGACCAATTGATATCAACTGGATCAGTGACATAAAACACTTGTTGAGCTTGCGAGGCTAAAATAAAAGGCTCATTTTTATTCCCTGACTTGTTGAAATTCACCCGCATGAACCCCGACTCATCCATCTGTACACCATTATTATTGTCAACCCATTTACGTTGGAACACAGGGTCACGAAAAATATTGTAATCCAACTCCCATCATCATGGTTTTTTGTATAGAACGTGTACCCGTTTTGTAGATAGTTGGTGTAAGAGAAAACATGTATATTTGGACCTTTTGCTAACCATCTCAATCTATCAGAAATCAAGGTAGGATTCAAAGCAAACTCTAAAGAAATGTGATTTCTTAGCCACACTATGAAACTCCTATTGTGTTCTTTTCTTAACCAAACTTGACCCTTACTTGGGTAATCACTCTTAAGCATGTCCATGTGCTTCGCAACATATGAATCAACCTCATTGTCATTGTGCAGAACATATAAGTGTGCTTGCTCTAGTTCTTTCCTTGATACCATCACTATTTTGCTTCCTATCATCCCTTTACCAATGCTTCCTGTGTGACGCTCCCTTGGCAGCCCCACAGAATGTTCAACACTAGATAGATAGTCGGTGCATAACTCAATAGCTTCTTCAACTATGTAGCGCTTAGCAATACAACCCTCGGGCCGTTATCGATTTTTAACATATCCTTTTAATATCTTCATGTAACTCTCAAACGGGTACATCCATCTCACGTAACATGGGCCACACAACTGTGTCTCTCTAACCAGATGAACTATTAGATGAATCATTATGTCAAAGAATAAAGGTGGGAAAAACATCTCAAGCTCACATAATGTGACAGTAATTGATCTTTGCAACGCTGGCAACTTTCCAGGGTCAATCACTCTACTACAAATCTCCTTAAAGAAGAAACAAAGTTTAGTTATGGCTTGACGCACTTTGTTGGGAAAAAAGGATCGTATACCAATGGGTAACAAATTCTCCATGAGAACATGACAATCATTGGACTTTAGAGACTTCAACTTGAGGTCTTTCATTGATACAAGGTTCGTAACATTTGAAGAGTACCCCTCTGGAATTTTAACTCCATGAAGAAACTTACAAAAGACGATTTTCTCCTTTTTAGATAGAGTATGAGCTGCTGGAGGTAGATATGTACGTGTACCCTTCTTTATTGGACCCAATTCGGGTCTCAACCCCATACTAACCAAGTCCAACCTTGCATTGATGGTATCTTTAGTCTTTCATGGCATATTGAGTAAGGTACCAATAACAATTTCGAAGACATTTTTTTCCACATGCATCACATCAATGAAATGCCTTACATGTAATGACTTCTAGTATGGCAACTCAAAGAAAATCGACTTTTTCTTCCACCCTCGTTGGCAAGCTCTCCTGCAAAAGGCTTCCCAAATTTAATATTCAAATCTTTCACCTTTTCATATAGTTGTTCACCCATCAAAGGCGGTGGAGCTTTACGGGTTTCTGAATTCCCATTGAATGCCTTTCTCCACAGTCGATACTGATGAGTTGGAAGCAAAAATCTACGATGACCAAGGTAGATATTCTTCTTACCATGTTCCAACCACATCCAATCTGTATTATCTTCACATATGGGGAATGCACCCTGACCTTTGTTACTGTACCTAGATAAATTGTCGTATGCTGGAAAGTCATTAATTGTGCCAAAAATCATAGCCCTTAGGGTGAAACTCTCTTCTCTGAACCCATCATACACCTCTACGCCAATCTCCCACAGTAGCTTCAAGTCTTCAATTAAAGGATCCAAGTATACATCAATATCATTTCCCGGTTGTTTGGGACCGGAAATTAGCAAAGACAACATCATATACTTGCGTTTCATACAAAGCCATGGAGGTAAGTTATAAATCGCCAAAATCACGGGCCATGTACTGTGGGAGCTACTCTGGATACCGTGCGGGTTAAATCCATCAGCAGACAATGCAAGTCGAAGGTTTCTTGGTTCCCCCCGAAATCAGGATAATCAATATGAATTTTTTTCCATTGCGGAGAATCCGCCGGATGTCGTAGCAAGCCATCTTTAATCCTTTCATCCTCATGCCAAGTCAAGTTTTTTGCATCTTCTGAACTACGGTACATGCGCCTAAATCTAGGAATTATAGGAATATACCACAACACCTTTTCTGGAGCAGATTCTTTCTTCTTATACCGTGATGCATTACATTTTGGACACGACTTTAACAATGCATGTTCATTCCGAAATAATATGCAATCATTGGGACAAGCGTGTATCTTCTTATAGTTCAAGCCAATGGTGCCTAGCATTTGTTTTGCATCATACGTCCGAGAAGGGAGCACATTATCCTTTGGCAACATATCTTTCAATAGTGCGAGTAATTCCGTAAAGCTCTTATCCGTCCATCCGTGACAAGTTTTCAAGTTATACAACTTTATCACAGCCAATAATTTTGTGAACTCAATACAACCCGCATACAACGGTGTCTCCGCATCAGTTATCAACTTCTCAAACCTTTGAAGACAATCATTAAGTTCATCTTCAACAGCCTTTGTCATCTCTTCAAATTGGTCGCGATCAAATGTATATTTTTCGGTGTCAACCGGCGCACATCTCTCAGTACTATTATTCATATTTGAAGATTTACCTCTTTCCTCACCGTGCATTGTCCAACAAGTATAACTTTGATCGATTCCGTTGGCCCTTAAATGTCCTTCCAGCTCAACTGCAGTAACTGGGTTTACATAACAACACCGTAAGGACATTTGATATTACAAGAAGTTCCCAATCGTCGAACAGCAAAGTTAACAAAATATTTTACTCCATCGACATATTCCTTCGACAGACGATTTGCAGACATCCACTTTCAATCCATATTTAACCAAAGTTGATAATAAAATCCTGATAAGAGAACTTAAATATGTTATAGGTGAAAAACACACAAAGTACAATTTTTTGAACCTAAGACATTGAACTTTGTTATTTTATAATTTCACTTAAACACTTTGTTATATTATCAATCCCACTTCGTAGGAAAATCCTATGATTGCACTATAACTAACCAAAATCCTAAAGCATCCTTCTTAAACAAGGACAGTTATATTACTAGAAGTCCCTAAATGTCGAACAACAAAGACTTTCAACTATGTTCAACTAAAGAAGTCCCTAAGACATTATATTCCACTATTTTCAACTAAAGAAATCAAAGACTTTGATGTCTTCCATATTGTCATTCTTGATATAATAAATACAAGAGAACAACAAAAGTACCTGAACAGGTGGAAGCAACAATGAACTCGAACGAACTAGAACGAACTCTCCAACCGGATGTGAACTCGAACTACAACGAACTCTCAAACCAGGACGAACTCGAACAATGAACGCGAAGCTCTGACAAAACAAACTCGCAAAACCTAACAAACAATTCGCATATTCGATTTAGGCATGAATTTTCTTTTTGAGACTACTATCACCATTTGCACAAACAATTATGGCATGGATTTTCTTTTTGATAGGGGTCTCTAAGCCAAACCAGTTCCTACACCTATAGTTAAATCCACCAAAGAATGTAAATGTATGATCCCAGTGGTTATCGAAGATTTGTTGGCATATTGGTTTATATTACTTGTACAAGGATTGAAATTAGTTATACAATCTACTCTAGCAACTCAATTAAATCACGAGTTTTCCACCAAACCAGCATTATTAAGCTATATCATTTGAATTATGTGAAATACTCATAATATTTGGTATCTCTACACAAACCAAAAATAAAAGAATGCATCAAAACAGAACCAATTGTGATGCCTGATATGAACCACTGCATAAGCACTTCATCAAGAAAGAAAACCAGACAACAATACAAACTATCTTATTCATCGAAACCTTTCTAGAAAGTAACTAGTATACATTGGGTAGAGTTATTATCATTGAGAAGTATCAAAAAACTAAACAAACAAAGATGGACAGAATTTGCTCCTGAGCTTTTGGACTCTCTTTTTCCCTTTCATTTTATGAGAGATAGAGGGATGGGGCATCATCAGTTTCACAAACATAAGAACTACAAGTATTTTCAAGAAACAGAACCCCTTCATTCACAAACATGAGAACTACAAGTATTTTCAAGAGAGATAAAGAAAACAAAACAATAGTGGCATGAATACATCACGTTTACATTCACAGTATGGAAAACCTTAAAACCTCAAACCAAAACTATCAAAACAAATTACATTATCAAGAACCAAAACAATCAAAACCTTAAAACCTAAAACCTAAAACCCATAAAAATGAAAGGGGCAAGAATCATACCTATTATCAAGAACCAAAAAGAGAGCAGAGAGATGAATGAGAGCCTTTCGCACAGCTAAACCAAACGAGATGAATGAGAGATGAAAGAGAGAGCCGAGAGATGAAAAAGAGCCTTCGTAACGCGACAGCGCCATCAGGGAGGAGGCGATGGCGCAGGGAGGAGAGAGCTGAGTGTTTGCGTACAACGCAGGGAGGAGGCGAGGGAGGAGAGAGCTGAGGGAGGAGGCGATGGCACAGGGAGGAGAGAGAGCTGGGGCGACGGCGCAGGGAGGAGGCGATGGCGCAGGCGAGGGAGACGAGGGTTTCTACGTGAGAGAGTACTGTTTGAGGGTTTCTGCGTGAAGAAAGAAGTAGACGCTTGGTCCTGTGTGTATTGCCCGTGTGTAAGCAAATGTTTTTAGCAATAAGGAGCGCTCGTAACCCTAAGCGCTCCCTATGATCGTTTCGTGTTAGGCAAAAGGGAGCGCTCGTAACCCTAAGCGCTCCCTATGGTCGTTCCGTGTTAGGCAAAAGGGAGCGCTCGTAACCCTAAGCGCTCCCTATGGTCGTTCCGTGTTAGGCAAAAGGGAGCGCTCCTCCCCTAAGCGCTCCCTATGGTCGTTCCATGTTGGCAAAAGGGAGCGCCCGTATGTGAAGCGCTACTAATAAGTATTCCGTGTTTCCCATAAGGGGCGTTTTCAACAAAGGCGCTACTAATGGGTGCGATCATTTTTAAGGTTTCTGTTGTAGTGAATGGTACAAAATTAGATCATTTTCTATTTGATAAGAAAATACATGTGGCTGCAAAAAAAAATCATGGTGAATTCTTAAGTACCTACTACATAATGTGTGGTATCAACACATAGATGAGTTGTCAAAATAATAAGAGCTGATGTGTTTAAATATTGCCAACTCAATTAGTAATAATTAATTTTGAGAAATTGCAAATTTTCCCTAATTTTTAATCCCTAATTTCTGCTCAGCCCAATTGTATAACTTATGTTTTTCCTTCCCTTGTCGTCTATGTTCTCACTTCTCTTTTCCTTAGCGCAAACTCTTTCCTCTCCTTTCAACCTCTAAGATCATTTATTTGACTCCTCTCCCCTCCCGTGTGTAAATAAATGTTACTAAATTATGTACAATTTGTAAAAGCTTGAAAATGTAATTTTTAGACCATTTTCTAAATTATGTACTTTTCACTTACGTTAGGTATTTCTTGTGAATTTTGACTTACTCATCCATTTTCACGATTGCTATTTGTTAAGCTAAGTCTTTTAGAAGTTTTGAATATAAAAATGTTGGTGATTTTCACTTACGTTAGGTATGTCTCTTTTTGATGTTGTCCAATCCAAGCTGATAGCTTTTAAATCAAGTCTCTGGAGATTTTACACTTAATTTAGATTTCTATGATAACAACGTGTAGATATGCCTGTGGCAATTATGCAGATTTTTTGTTAATTGTTTTGGCCTTTCCATTCTTCACTTCAACATGCAGCAGATTCCAAAATTATACTATAAGTTTAATGGGTAGGATGTTGATACAAGTTGTGGTAAATGGTAATCAAGTGAAGACTAAAGTCGCCGATCTCAGTCAAGAATCTATCAGTAAAAAAACATCAAAACGGCTTAGGGCGGTCAATTTGTACTCTTTTATGTTTAAATTTTATAAGTTAGGTGTGTTACCGGTGGTTGACAAAATTGATATTGTGGTAATAGGCTTGAAAAGAGAAGATTGGCCAACCAAATGATGGTTTTTTTTGCTCCAAATCACACAACAAACTTTCAAAATGTAAGGAGATTTATTACTTAATTGGATGAAATTTAAGTATGTTCTCTTCTCCATAATGTCCTCTTCATTTGATTCAGAATGTTCAGACTCATGGTTTTGTGTATGGTGTAACATCCCCAATTTAGCTAAATTTATTTATTGGAATTTAGCAAAAGGTCATAGATTATTAATTAGCCAGATTAAATAATTTAGTGCCTTTGATTATATGGATAACTAAATTAATGGCTAATTATGTGAGTTATGTGATTGAATGTGTGATTGATTGTGTTTGAGTGATTAAAAATGGGTTTAAGTGAGCATTAGTGAGTCAAGGGTAGTATGGTCATTTTCCCTAGTTTAAACCTCAACTCATTAAAACACCACAAAACACCTACACATGCATTATTTATTTATGGCTGGCAGAGTAGACAGGGGTCAATATCCAATAAAAACAAGAATTAGTCAGGAAATTGCTATATTGCTCAAATAAGACCCAGAGTCTAGAAATGCGCGAAGACTTAAATATTAGACACACTTCAATCAAAAACACCAACTGAAAAGATATAAAGAGTGCATTAAAATGCACTGATCAAATTCCCTCACACTTAAGCTTTTGCACTCCGGGCAAAACACACCCAAAACATAACAAAAAAAACCATACATGAATTTTCAATGAACTCAAAGAATGCAAAGTCATAAGAGAGATGATTTTCCTAGGCTTCAAGGAGAATGACAATCAGAGATAGCACATAATTACCATCAAGACAAATAAGAGAATAGAGCACCAAAAAGTGAATCATAAGTGGTGAGTGCTCACAATATATGTATAAGTAATGCTCTCAATCATTCAAGTGTTTAGGCGTGTGTTTACTCTCATATATATAATAAGCACATCAATGAAAGTTAGCACTACCGTATGCTTTACTATCTTCTAACATCCACACTTAAGAAAACATGCACATATATAGAATCATAAGGTCTTTATAAGAGTTGTAATGGCGGCCAAGGTCAAGGTGGGATAATCCTAAGGGGGAACTAGGCTAAAAAGAATCAAAGAGGGCAAAGAAGCAATCTATACTATATACAACTGTGAGTTTCTCAAATTATCCTCCTCACAGTTGTCAACATCTAAGTGCGCCATGTCATTTGCCATGTAATTCTCAACATTATGACCTCAGCCTTTGAATCATTAATTTATTCGACACATCATCTTGCAATAAATATTGTACTTATTATTTTTAAAAAAAACGGATCACAATTACAATTACTGTCAATTACAATTACTGTCAATTAATTGGAAAACGGATCACAATTACAACTACTGTCAATTAATATCTTACAACAAATATCCACTAATTCCTCCTCTAAATTCATTCAAATTCAAATTCGAATTGACAGTAAATGCTGTTTATGGAATCTTCAACCACAAATTCGAATTTGTTGTTCATTTCCAATCACAAATTCAGATTCTAAAAATTAAATGAAAATAAATATAACAGTAACCATAGCAGTCTTTATATTTATATTTGTAATTTGGAATAAATACCTTTCTTATATTTTGAAATTTTGAAATTCAAAAAAATCATTTATTAGTGTTGATTTGGGTTATATATGGAACGTTTTTATTTTGGAAAAACCACATTACTACGTCTCTACATATATGGAACTTTTTTATTTCAATTTTTTCAAATTTCTACTCAAAACCATCTCTCTTTTGTTATCTTCCAAAGAACCCCACTCTTTATCTTCTTCCTCTCTTTTGGTTTTTCACCTATAATCCAAACAAAACCAACCATTTTGGAGGAAGCTGTTTTGCTGATTCGTCTATTAATTTACACAATATGTCCATATTTTGGTGGTCAAACAAAATACCCTACAATATGGATACATCATATCTATTCATCAGAGACACAAAATAGGGGGTACAAAGAGACTAGCTTAAACCTAAGGCCAGGACTTGCTTATCTCTCTCTCTCTCTCTCTCTCTCTCTCTCTCTCATTTTTTCGTACTCTTCTTTAGAAAATATATTAAGTCCTAATCCTAATTTCATTTAACTTTAAACCTTAACTTTATTCTACTTTTCTGTGTGTTTGGATAGAACGGCTTTCTGCAGGATTTTGGAACTGGATCTTATTGTAAATGTTCACTGTGTTTGCATCTATAGGCCTCGCAGCTTTACGGCCTTGCTAAAACCCAAGGACATGCAAGAATCATGTGCACTAGAATTTCAGGTTAGTGACCTTATTTTTATCATTTTGACTGCTTACTAATTACTAATTTAAAATAACTGATGTAATATAGGGCTGTAATTTAGGACTGGTTTAAAAGAAATAGATTTTAACTTCATAAATTTACACTGTAATTTACGACTTATCCATTGTTTGGTATAGATAAAATAAACAGTTTGAAACATGTTTGTGTGCAATCAGGACACAAATTGGTATTTTCAGCTATGTACACTGAGATTCATGAAGAGTTTTCCTTTCTAATGATCTGTATATTTCTTGATAATTTTTCCATGGTTTTTCTTATGTATTTGTTGTTTGAAATAAGATGTGTGGTTAGATTTTGACTATTAATTATCTATTCTTAAATCATTCATTTACTTCCTGGGTAGTTCTATTTACTGAGTATCATAATGATGCAAAATGTTTTCTTGCACAAATTTTTTCTCAGTGCCCTCTTGGGCCGTTGGAATGCACTACCACTCGCATGAAAATAGTTACAAATAAATAACTGCCCTATGTGGTGTATCCGTGCAGTTTTTGAGACCACCAACCATCGATCCTCACTTAGAATTAATAATTTCAAATATGTGGTGTGTCTTTGCCAAACTATTTGTTTATTCCAAAACATCTGTTGAGAGGATGAGGGAAGACAAACTATTGGGAGGCTCAATTATACAAGTGGGAAACAACTAATATGATTTAGAAGCATATTTGTGAGTGCTTTCAAATGAATTTTTGTACCGGAAAAAATGACTAGAATTATCGATGGCATATGATTTAGCAAAATGTATTTGTATATTTATTTGTTATCATTGGTAATACATTGGATGTAAATATTTAATAGAATCATCACATTATTTTCTTATGAATTTGAAACGAAGTAATATCTAATTTAACGTTTTAACTTTATTATAAATGTTGTTAAATCTAATTTAATGATTGACGAATTATAAACTATACAAAATTTTTGAATTTATTTTATCTCACGGTCTTTTGTGTTTTTCATTTTCTCCCAAACCGTTTTGTGTGTATCGCAGTGTATAGGAGTTGATTCTTCAGATATTATATTGTCGCTCCTTTATAAAAGTGATACTTATGAATTATAATTTAATATTATAAATATTTTGCAATCTCTATTTTAATTCCATCATTAAAATTTGTTTTTATAAGACTGGGTTTTTAAAATTATAATTTGGGATTAGGTACTGATCATACCAACTCTGAACTAATTGAATCATATCTGAGTACAATGTAAACATAACACATGCTTACTCGTGCCCCCCCCCCCATTTAATGAATAGTTACTTTTCACTTGCTGTATTAACAAAAGCACCGCACGGTTTCAAACCAAGATAACAAACATTTAATTCAACACTAACATTTTATACATCTTCAGAAAAGACTCAGCCGACAAATTAAAATATGTAAAATACATTTTATATATACTCTCTCAAACAATCTAATTTAAAAAAACTCATTCCGAATTCACAAGTGTTGTTCATCAATAACTCGCACCAACCCCAAAACCAATCTCACCACACTACTAAACTCATCGGCGTTTAATTAAACAAACCCAAGTTGATGGGTTTGTCATTTCACAACTGATCGAACCACTGCTAGGACGTGACAACGGTGATTGTTTTTCACTAAACCAACATTCATATAGTTAATATTCTGCACTACCTCCATCATGCTCCAACAACTATCACCTATCTGTCATGGTATGACTAGAAAATAACAACAACCACACCTAATTAAGTTTTCGCCTTATATAATATACCACTTTTAAATAGTGTAAGTAGAGGTGGTAAAAAAACCATACCCACGGGTACCAGTGATAAAACACGTAATAGGCTAGAGGCAGATAGTAAAATGGTACTCGCGAGTCAAATAAACGGGTAGTTGTATTAGTCATTTATTAACTGGATGGGGACGAGTAAATAGTTACTTGTGACTGTGTGCAGCTGTACCTGTAAACACCATTAAATAATTTTTAGATCTAAGATTTTCATCTCCTTTTATCAACCAATATAAATTATCAAATACAGAATAAATACTCAATTCTTTTATACGAATAGCAAAGATAATATTAAAAAAAGTTACTTTTGTGTGCGAAATTATTCATTATTTTATAGAAAATCATGGGTACCATTAGGTATGTTTACCTGCAAATATATGTGACATTGGTATTTGCACTTTTAGGCCATTAACTATTATGATTACATTAACCTTCATTAAACCATAAGTTACATCGTCACCATCCACACTTTGAAAAAATACTCAAACCTTTTTTTTATAGGCAATGTTAGTGAGGGTGGGGGAAATGTTAGTTTCCGTTGGTTTGAACCCAGGACCTCCTTCTTGCACTCCTTTAGTAAAAATACTCAAACCTTTGATAGTTGATGTTACGTACACTGCTGATCCAGATAATTTAAATCTTGAAATTTCTAAGTATTAATTTAATTCAATTAATTTTGATAATAAGTAGTTCTAAACTACTTTTTTACCTGTAATTCTAAATTCTAAACTATTACTATACAATGCAACTAAATTGATATATAACATATGCATACATCAAATTTCTTTCCCAAATTCATTGATTATAAAGATAATGTATACCCGTGCATCGCACGGGTCATATGCACTAGTTAAAATCAATTGTAAAGTGAGAATTAAAGGATCCAACTTCAACAAGGTATGATGAGTTTCTCTATTTTGATATACTTCTCCACATAACTCTCTCTACACACTTTCATTCTTCTTAAAACAAAAATTAAAAGAAATGCACACATTTTTTTTTCTTTTTTCTTTCTTTCTCTTTTTTTTTCTTTATAGGGACTATTTTTCTATACAATAGTACTTGCCAAACTTTCCATTGAGAACCCAAGAACTAACCCAAGTGAGAACCACAATTGCAATAATCTGGACACCCACACACTTATGGATATGACAATTTTCAATTCAAGGCTCCTTCACCCTCTAAGATTTGGTAATAACATTGTTTTTCGTTTTTGGACTTGTAATGAGCTATAAGAACAAAGAATGGGATAAAAAGGTTCAAAGGGGCTTACACAAAGTGATAAGTTCAGAGTAGGCTTATTTGGCTAGTAGCTAAAAAAAGAACAGAATTGCCTAGATCATTTCAAAAATGCATGTGAACAAGTGCTTCAACAAGAATCAAGTCAAGTTCTAGAGTAACTAACAAACATGAGTGAGTCATACACAAGAACAGAGAGAATGGCAAAAGATTAGTCCATCCATTATAAGGTTCAATTCTCACCAGGGACATTGACTATCACAAATGATGCAAAATTCTGTGCTCATATCCAACTTATTAAACCAAAGAGAAATAAGAAATCAATCAAATCATGTCACAACTCCTATGGTCCTAGAATAGTGAAATCACTCACAACTTATACAAACAAAGAACTCATGGAAAAACATGCAAATATAACTATTTTTTCTTTTCTTATAGTTAAAAATTAGAAACATAAATACTAAAACACACACCCTCACATTTAAATCACACATTGTCCTCAATGTAAGAAACAAGTATAACTTAAGGATAAGAAAAGCAAACTCCCTCTTGAAGGCGGAGAACTTGAAGCTTGCAGGTGTATGGTATTTGTCATAGAAGCCTCTTTTATGGTTACTGCACACATGTTTGGTCACGTTCTTCTTCCACACATCCAGAATAAGAGGATTAATTTGTTGTCGCGTTTGCCATACTTCCTCGGTTGGAATGTCCGCCAAGGTCCATCCAATACCTTTCCTATGCTTAGAACTGGCGTTAACGTTTCCTGTTCAAATTCAAGGTTAGCTGAAATAATCATAAACAAATTTGCACTTCCCTCTAAATACGCGCACTTCAAATTTTCAAGGAGTGATTTGATCTCTACAACATGTGGCTGCTCAATAGCAACAATAGCTAGATCCACAACATCAGCTATGGAAAGTGTATCAACCTGCAAGGTATTTTCAATCTTAGCAGAAACAGAAAGATTATCAGAACATGTATAACAAACCAAACCATCAAGCAATTCCAATTTACAAAGGGGATGCTCTTTCATGGGGTCTTTTTTAATCATCACTTCTCTTTGAGGTAAAGGGAGTGGTGGTGTGTACTTCTCATCACCAACGTGTTCAGCAACCTTGTAATTTTCCATATCTGGAGTTTCAACAAGAGTAACTGCACTGACAATGGGAGGATTTGAGACATTAGGATTCACTACTTCCTGGGCAGGCAGTTGGTTTGATCGTTGGACCTGTATCTGGTTAACTGCAGTGGTTAACTGTACAACTATTATCTCCAATTTATTAAGTGTAGAATCCGTTGTTTGTTGGAATTGGAGATTTTGAATAGCCATCTATTTAATGAGATCCTCCAGTGAAGGTTCATAAACAACTGCCATGTTTTAGTCAACAAAATCAGAATTAGAGTTAGAATCAAAGAAGTTATGCTAAAACTAAGGCAGAAAATAAAAAACGAATCAAACCTAATCTAAAAAATATAAAAATGGTACTAAAAATCTAATAAAATCAAAAGAAGATTATGCAAATTTTGTTGGATTTTTTTGACAATGCGAAAAATTATACAAATTAAAACGAAAATGTAAAAGAGGTAATTTCAGATATTTCGTCCTCGGCTTCCAAAAGGGAGTCCTACTCCTTGATTTTTGTCTAATTTACTAACCAATTTTCGGAGCAATTTGACTAGCTCACCTGAAAAACTGATTTTTTTCACCTAATTTGAGCCAGAATTGAACGAAACCGAAATCGACAGAACCTGCAAAGAAGCAAAACTAAAAAAACAAAGGTTAGTGGTTAGTGGGGTTCTTGAAGTTGCAAATTCCTAATTAGAGATCCCCGGCAACAACGCCAATTTGATCAACGGTTGTACGCGGGTCAAAATAATTATAAAGATATAAAATATAGTACAAGGAAGTTAACCTTGGTCGTCTTACAAGGACCTCTGATAGTAATTAAGCAAAGACGAATCATAAAACGAATCACAAGCAAATCACAGAGTTTGAGTAATTAAGAAAAACACAAACCGAAATTGCAGCAAGAATTACGGAGATGAAATTGATAAAGAAAGAATTAAAACCCTAAAAACGAAATAAACATTAAACACTGAACCTCAAAATCCTTACAAGCAGCATCCTTCACCAATAGATTGATATAGGGCTTTAAGCTTCCATGGAGGTTAGAGCACCAAATCCTCAAAATTGTATAATAATGCGTAAGAGAGTTCAAAGCGGCTGCTAACCAGCTTAAATAACTAGGACAAAACGAAACCCTAATCCACTAACTAGGTTCTTGGGTAAAAGCCCGATAAAAAATTGTAATTGGCCCATAAACTCGTACGTAATTGACCAAACTGCTTCGGTAATTTGAAGTTTTGACTTTCAATACTTCAAAATTGGGTTTCAATCTCAACAGGATAATTGTAGCTCAGTTCCTTAGCTTTCCAACGGATGCTCGCACGTCTCCCATGGATAACCACAGCCAAAGTTATGGCCGGTAGAGTAGACAGGGGTCAATATGCAACGAAAACAAGAATTAGTTAGGAAATTGCTATATTGCTCAAATAAGACCCAACGTCTAGAAACACACTAAGACTTAAATATTAGACACAGAAATCAATCAAAAACACCAAGTGAAAAGCTATAAAGAGTGCATTAAATGCATTGATCAAGGAGTTCAATGTCACGTTCTATTTCCTTTTCAGGACTTAACGGAGACGAACTCTCCCGTCCGAGTTAGATCAAAGCCAATCTCTTAGCAAACTAGGCTAGAGGAGTTCAATGTCACGTTCTCTTTTTCCTTTTCAAGATTTAAATGAGCACACCTCCATAGTTAAGCCAATAACTTAGCAGATTGGGTCGGCGAAACTGTTGTCTTAACTCGACTTTGCAAGAAAACCCCTCAATCAAGGCAAAAAAATACGAAGACCTAGTCAATGGGGATTTCTTCCAATACAAGATTACAGTCAATAAAGATGAGCAAGATTGAAAAGACTGACTACTCAAAAGAGAAGTACCAAAAGTCGAAGAACATTGTCAAACCCAGATAGAACGGGACCATTTACATATAAAGACTAAATTAAAACTAAATAGGGGGGCATCTCAAACTTAAGCCTCATCTCCATCACCAAGTGGAGTGTGAGTCTCTTCATTAACAACCTGGGGGCATCTCAAAATCCCTTGGAGTGGTTTTCATGGAAACAAACGTTTTTGACAAGTGTTTAAATTGTCTGATTTATTAGTGATCTAATGGATCTTCTTGAGTGATCTAAAGTGAAAGAACTATTCAGTGAAATCTCAAGATTACAGTGTGCTAATAAAACACCACGTGAGAAGGCATAATTAATGCAAGAAAGAAAGGGGGGGTTGAATTGTGACACATTTTAAAAAAAAAATTCTAGTGAGATTTTCCACTATTTCACAAATAGTTTTACAAGCCAACTAATGGCAAATCCCTGATAGTTTTCTTACACAACTCTATCAACTGTCCCACTAGTTTTTTCTAAGTCTAGCAACTTAACCTCTAAGAAACACTTTCTTAGTCCTCTCCCCTCACAATACAGCAGCCTATGCTTATTGCTTAGAAGGTACATACATATATGAAAATATGTTTTGGTTCTGAACTTGGATAAAAGAAAATAGCTTAAGTAAAATACATCTGACTATTGACACCATGATATGAACACACTCAATAAAGTCCCAGATATGTTGATTTGATGTGAGTGTGTTTAGGAGAGAGTGTAGAGTTACTCAGAAGCTATTGAGAAGCTTTTGATGTCTTGACCAATTTTGTGCAGTCTCCCTTGAAGAATTTCTGAGGTCTCAACCATGAATTTATAGGCCATTTGCCCTAAAAGATCCATTGGAGTGCTTTAGAAAAGAGAAAAGGTCTGTTGAATGCTTTTGTGCCTAGACAGGTACACTGTAGCAGGCCATACACTACTGTAGGTGACCGTTGAGAGCTTCTAAGCTCGTCAGCCCATGAATACCGTTAGCGAGGGCTTCTTTCACTTGAGAATGTTCTTCTTTCATACCTGTCTATAAGATCACTCAAGAGAGCTCATTAGATTACTAATGAATCAGAAAGCTTAAGAAGCTTATCAAAAACTGTTTGTTCTCATCAAAACATGACTTAGGGATTTTGCCTCAACAGATAGAAGATGGAAGACAACTATAATGGACTCTCTAATGCGAAGACAATATTCAAAGAGCCTCTCAAGAAAAGTAGGGTATAGTAAGAATCTTCCAAGATGAGAAGACATAAGCTATAGTGACTTCACAAGCTCAGTAAGCCTCGTATCATAAGAAGGCATGCTGATGCCTTAGAAGATGTGAATGAAGGTCAAGAGCCTGTGAGAAAATGGATAAAAGAAGATAGTTATAGTGGTTTCTTAAGATGAGAAGTTGTCTTGGTAAAGATGATTCTTCAAGAAGCCTTGTAAATATGAGATGGCAAAAATAAGAAGTTATCAAAGATGAGAAGACCCAATCCATATAGCCTCTCATGATAAGAAAAGCAAAGTGGTTCAGAAGACAATTCATAAGCTTCTCAAGCATAAAAGTCACTTGGTCATATCTTCTCAACGCTTAGAATAAATTATGAAGGTTAACATTAGCCTTAGAAGATATGGAATCAGATTCAGAATCTTTCGAAATGGCAAAAATCGGGTTCAGAAGGTCTAGTTCAGAAGTTGAGAGAAGTGTTGCAGAAAAGACCAAAGACAGCCGTAAAGTGCTGGTGTCTGCGAGAAGCACTGCAGAAACGAGAAACGTGCAACAAATTTTTGGGAAAGTGTCCCAACGGCTATAAACGACTATATTGACTATCAAGGCCACTTCCAACGACTCGTTTGGGCTAGAACCTCTATAAATACCTCATGGAAGACCTCATTCAAGGTGTGAGAGTTTGTGAGAAGCTTGGGTTAATATTTCCTACCATATGGCTTCTAAAGATGTTTCTTAAGCTTCTCAACAAGCTTCTAAAGCACATCTCTTATCTCAACCATACTCAGTGGGCTTACAAACTTATTTGGGAATATTTTGAGTATGTAATAGCTATGGAAAATGTATATTGTGAGTTATCTTGTAAACCTCCAAGCTAGTGTAGTTCTCAAACACAACCCAAACATTTACCTTATTTGTTGTACCTTCCTAACATGGCATTGGTTGCTTGATTGTTAGTAAAGAGGGCTAAGAAGTTTTTCTTCAAGGTTAAGTTGCTAGACTTGGAAAAAACTAGTGGCACAGTAGCTAGATCTGTGGAAGAAAACTAGTGATATAGTAGATAGAGCTGTAGAAGAAAACTATCATGTGTTTTATGCCTTGGTGGCTTGTAAACTATCAACTATTCGGAAAATAGTGGAAATTCTCGCTGGATGTGGGGAGTGGATGTAGCCCTTGGCGAGTTGGGTGAACCACTATACCTCTTGTGTGTCCTTTACTATTTTCCTATAGTTTCCATCTCTTAGCACTTGTTTTTAAAAGAAAACTTCTTATACACTATTGTAAGATGTTCATCTTAAAAGGCTTCTTACAACTCCAAGTTGAAATACTTGATCTATCTTTTCATAAACACCACATCACTCTATATCTTCCTAACCAAGTATTTACATGACACGTCATCATCACTAGTGTGAGAAGCATGAAACCCACTTACACACGACTTACCAAAGTACTTTCTCACACATTCCAGTTTCTAAGAAGATACACTATTCATATTTTCCAATTCTTTATATCTTCTTAGCTCAGCGACTTACCTATAATCAACCATTGTCTCTAAATCCTTAGATGACTATCATCTTATAAGAAAGCAATTATCCCCTTAGAAGTATATTTGATGTTCTTCTAAGTGATTCAGTTGGTCAAGCAGAAGAATTTTTAAAAAGGTCACAATTCAAACCCCCCGTTTCTTGTGACTCCAGTTGAATTTTATTCACTTCACAACCAACCGGTCGTCTTCGACTATGATGCCAATGTCCATACCCTCAATAAAGAGCTCAAGTCCGGGGTTCAGAACTCGTATCTGTTCTACGACATTAAGAAAGAAATCTTTACCAACATCAACCCCATAAGCCGCTGCCTCATCCCTGTCGGCAATGGCAGCATCCCTCTTCTTGTCAAATTTGGCAACCTCGGTCTTCAGCTCAGAGATTGCATTTTCAAGTTCACCCCCTCTTCTTTATGGACACTTCAATGGCTGAGGTAACTTCACCAACCTTTTTCTCGGCACAGTTCTTCTCCTCATTAAGGAGTGTGAGCTTCTTAGAAAACTTCTCCTGGGTTGAAGTAAGACTGGCAATTTTCCCACGAGACATATTCAGATCTCGTACCGACGCCCTAGCCTCCTCAGTAAACTTATTGTTAGTCTCCTCCATAGAAGACAAGGAAGTCCACAGCTTGCTAAGCTCTGCCACAACCTCGTCTCGCTCCTTCTTCAAATTATTATGCGCTGCAGAATTCTAGTCCTACGTGATAAAATCAGGACAATCATCTGAACGCTCGGGCTGAAGCCAAGTGGCAAAAACATCTAAGATCGATTTTCTCCACCTTCGTTTCCAACAAGGTCATCCCCAGATCAGCGATTTTGGGCAGAAAGGCAAATGGGTTCCTATGGAAAGTGTTGAAGTCAACGGAATCAAACTCGGTAACCGCACCCTCTGGGACGTTGTCTTTTTGACTCCTACTCTTATTCTTCTTTTGCTTGTTCTAGTGGCCTTGGACTTCCCCGCACACAGGTTGGCGTTTTCCACTTTGGTCATCTCAAAAATCTGAAGGAGTAGGCTGGAGACGGAGCAGAGAATTCACCACTCGAGACAAAGTGCGGACATTAACGGTAGAATTCCCCTTCGGCTCACCATGTTCTTTGGTTTCTTAGATAATGGGTGGTGGGACGCTGGCCTGACCTCCAACAACGTCAGCCCGTCCTCCAACAATGTCGGCAAGAGGGCCCCTAGCAACAACATTGACAGTAAGGTTCTTCTTCGCTAACAGTGCAACAAACTTGGACCTCGGAGCCATATCATCTGCAAAAACAAAACAAACAACTGATCAAGATAATATTAAATAGGTTAAGTGACAAACAACGAAACCTCGGCCGCATACCCCAAGCTCTTTGAAGTTCCCCGAACGTTCGGGCAAGAACCAATGCCTTGGTATTTATCAGCTTGCTAGGAATCGCAGTGGCCGGATCTTCAAGCAACCCGAACGTCTCCCTGTCTTCCGCATCTAACTTGTTCGAAGACTGGGAATACCAGGAAACCGAATTGACATAGTGGTCCTAACGCTAAGGCAAGGGAATCTTGACATCTATTTCCTCTCTGCCTTGGAACTCGCCAACTCTCTTCTTTTCCACCTTATTCGTTGGGGCCACATTGAGATAATGAATCTTTTCTTGACTGAGTCCGAGTAAGTGACAAAATAACACTTCTTATCTGCAACTCGAAATGACACCCAGCCATTTGACATGTAACGAACAACACTGAAGAGGGTGATTAAAAGAATAATAGAGTGAGTGCGGTCTAGAGCTAACATCGTCAATTGAAAGACCCTAAGGAAGGCCTAGTTGTTGGGGTTCAACTGAAAAGCACAGTACCAGCGAGCCCTCACACTTGTCTGATATACCAGACCTTCCTCTCAGAATGCCAACCACGGTGATCCACATAAGCACACTTGGGGGGCAATGAGAGGACTGCCGAGTACCTGTAAACAGACAAGTCCGAAACGCACTAAAACTCAATGATGACTCATCAGACTTTCAAGTCGAGGCCTTTACGTCAGAATGACCCCGACTTGGGGGAAACTATTCTGGGCTAGTCTCAGCCCTTGGACTTTTATCCAATAAGCCAGGCCCATGATCCACAATGATTGGATGGCTAGGATCCATATGTCACGTTTCTGGCACTATTCCCTATAAATACGTTATCCCATCAATATGTCAGGCATGCATTGAATATAGCCTGTCAACTTTTTCTTTTGTTGACTTAAGCATTGGAGTGTGTGCACATGATACACCCCCAGTCGGATCAACGTAAATGAATGCATCTCAGAGCTACCTCGGAATTCTCTTGCTGCTCAACATGGTGAGCATCTTGGCCCAGCATCTTAACTGAGACCTGCATCCCGTTTTGCTCATTAAGTTTTACATGTAATACTTAGACCCATTATAATTATTAATGACTGAATCATTAATTCCTTTAGTTGGCTTCCTTTTGTTGTCCTTAAGAGGATCTTAATCCAAAAGAACCCATGCAACGTTAAATCAAAAATGTTCTTATTCAAGTACATGTTGGCATAAGGCCCACATGGCCCACATCGGAGTAGAACCCATCAGGTATAATCGAAGAAACAATATCATCAGGTATAGTCGAAGAAACAACAGTAATATTTCCCACTTAAATAGCACCTCTATATTCAGATTCGGTGTTTTATTATATATAGTCAATGATATCTTGAAGGAAGTATTTTTACATAGGAGATACTTGCGTTCTACTCCATCTTTCTCAAAAACAAAAAGCGTTCAACTCCATCAACAACACAAAACAGGTTCAACTCCATTTACGACTGCAAAACAATAAGTGTTTTGATACTCAAACTTCAACAACAATAGTGGAAGACTATTTAATATTCTGCCAAAAAAATTAATTACTCTTTATTAATATTCAACTTTTTGATATGGATATCTAAAGGAGGAGTCCTGTTTTTTTCAATATTCAGTTTTTTTTTTCAAAAAAAAAAATTTAGATTCTCTAAAGTCGTATATAAAGGGTTAGATTTTTTTTAAAATAACAACTTTAAATTTTATAACTTTATAGATATCTTTTTTAGTTAGTTTCAAAACAACTTTTTTTTTCTGAAGATAATTTCGTAACAACTTTAAAGATAACGTGTATCAATTTAAAAATTTGAATTCAGCCATAAAAATATAAATAAATTTGATTTTAATTCAAATCAAAAATCTCACAAAAAGATAAGAAATACTTATCAAAAGCAACCATTATATATCTTCTTATCTTTTACCGGTTTACAATTTTTAACATCTCTCCTTTTTTTTTTCTGTTCTCAAAACAAATTTTTTTTCTGTTGTCAAAAAAAAAACAACTTTTTTTTCTAAAGATAATTTCGTAACAACTTTTAAGATAACGTTTGGTATCAATTTTAAAAATTGAATTCAGCGATAAAAAAATCTAAATAAGTTTGATATTCAAATTAAAAATCTCCATAAAAAGATAGTAAATACTTATCAACTGCAACCATTATAAAGATAATTTATCTTTATTTTTAACTTCTCTCCTTTCATTTTTTGCTTCACAAGATTTCTTCTGTTGTTAAAAAAACCTTATCAATGGAGACACAGGCTGATTGGGCAAATCTAGCGGCACTTCCTCTCAGTTTGGTTTTGGACAAGTTATTGGAGCGTATAGATCACGTTTGGTTCAGCTTAGTATGCAAGAATTGGTGTTCAGTTGCGAAGCTTAACCATCAAGAAGGAAAATTCAGAAATAACGTAATGCCAATGCTAATGATCCCCATGAATAGAAGAAGTAGAACAAAGAAAAGTTTATATGGAATTCCCTCTAAGAGAGTCTATCGCTTCCAGCTTGAAGTGCCTTGTCGCAGGAGGACTTGTGGGTCTAGTCATGGTTGGATTGCAACAGTAGATCCTTCTTATGTTATAACTCTATTGAATCCTTTTAAGAATAATGTGGCTCCCATTGTTCTACCACCTATCAACCGTGAATTTACACACGCGAACAAGAAGTTATATGAGTTGAATATGCACAAGGTTGTTTTATCAACTAATCCTACGACAAATCCATGTCATTATGTGGTTGTAGCAATCCATAGTCTGCGTAACTGCCTTGCTTTTATGAAAGCGGGACAAAAATTTTGGACTTACATTCATGATGATCATTTATGTTTCAATGATGTTACATTCTATGGAGACCGAGTATTTGCCGTTGGTAGATGGAATGACATTGTTTCTTTTGATCTGACTTATTCAAAGGACTCCTCTGGTACTGAAAAGATCATTCCAAATGTTGTTTCACCAAGAAATTCATACGATGATATTTATGGTTATGCTCATCGAGCTTACCTTGTGAAATCATTGGAGGGAGACTTGTGGTTAGTGAGAAAATTTATTGGTTATCCAGACAACGATGACAGCGTCCCGAGCAGTGGTACTATATGTTTTGAAGTGTATAAGTTGGAGTTGGATCCTCAAAGTGGGAAATTAATACAAATGTTAAGACTCGATAGTTTGGGAGATAATGTTTTATTCGTTGGTGATAGTGATTCCATATCTCTTTCAGCTTCATATTATTCCAGTTGTCTACAAAAAGATTCCATTTACTTCACCGATGATTTTTATGAAGACATGCCATTTCCTTACCCTAACGGGCCTTTTGATATGGGTATCTATAATGTAAAGGATGGAGGATTTAGTCAACATTACCCATATAAACATTCGTTCAAACGAATGTCACCTCCAATATGGGTTCTTCCCCCATTTCAATGGGACTAGAGTTTTTTTCTATGGGCTGGTGTCGGGTGAATTTCATGTAAAGGATTTTAAGTTCCTTTATTACTCAAATATTATTTGTTATTAATAAAATATCTTTGCTTTCCAAAAAAAACATGTGACTAATAGCACCTGTGTTATATATTCAATGATGATATCTTGAAGGAAGTATTTTTAGATAAGAGATACTAGCGTCGTACACTATCTTTCTCAAAAACAAAACAGGTTCTCCCCTCAAATTTACCTATTGGGTAGATAAATCTGCTTTGGAAAATAACAAAGCGGATTTACCTTGAGTGGGGGTAAATCCAATTTTCTTTTTTTTAGGGAAATCGGATTTATCTTTTTTAGGTAAACCACAAATTTGTTTTTTGGTCGAGACCAGAGTATCCATCGCCGAACGCAGTGACTAACGAAACTACAAATTTGTGTTATCACATAATGTCAGACAATCTATTTTAAAGCACTAATTAAAGTATTAACTTTAACTAAAAGAAGGCTTAATTACAGTTTTGGTTCCCCTATTATGACCAATTCTCGATTTTGGTCCCTGAAGTTTTAATTTGACGATTTTGGTCCCCCTATTTTCCCAATTTGAAAAATCATAGTCCCCCTGTTCAATTTTGACTGACTTATCCTACGTGGCAGCCCACGTGGACTACCACGTAGGCGCACCCCCCACCCCCCCACCCCCACCCCCCACCCCACCCCTCCACTGTTCGTCTTCCCCACCGATCCCCCCCACCCCATCCCACCCCCACCACCGACCCCACCCCACCCCACCCCACCACCGAATGAGATCTGCGATCTACGAGAGGGAGAGCGAGAGAACGGGGAGACGAGAGCGACAAGCGAGAGCGACGAGCGACGAGCGACGAGCGAGAGCGACGAGCGACGAGCGAGAGCGAGGGAGAGCGACGGTGGTGAGAGGGAAAGGGAGAGCGACGGTGGTGAGATGCGAAGGAGAGAGGGGGGAGGTGCTACGGGGAGGGGGTGCGAAGGGGAGGGGGAGGTACGAAGGGGAGGGGGTGCGAAGGGGAGGGGGGAGGTGCGAAGGGGAGGGGGTCACGGTGGGGGGTGGGGGTCACGGTGGAGCGATGAACAATGGGGGGGGGAGGGGTTCACGGGGAAGAAGAAGGGGGGTGGGGGTGGGGGTGGGGGGTGTGGGGGTGGGGGTGCGCCTACGTGGCAGTCCACGTGGGCTGTCACGTAGGATAAGTTAGTCTCAATTTTGACCAATTAATAGGGGGACTATGATTTTTCAAATTGGAAAAATAGTGGGACCAAAATCGTCAAATTAAAACTTCAGGGACCAAAATCGAGAATTGGTCATAATAGGGGGACCAAAATTGTAATTAAGCCTTAAAAGAATTAAGTCGGAACCCATCAGGCCCACATGGCCCACAAAAACGTTCAACTCCATCAACAATACAAAAACAGGTTCAACTCCATTTACGAATGCAAAACAATAAGTGTTTTGATACTCAAACTTCAACAACAATGGTGGAAGACTATTTAATATTCTGCCAAAAAAATTAATTACTCTTTATTAATATTCAACTTTTTGATATGGATATCTAAAGGAGGAGTCCTGTTTTTTTTTCAATATTCAGTTTTCTTTTTCAAAAAAAAAATTTAGATTCTCTAAAGTCGTATATAAAGGGTTAGATTTTTTTAAAATAACAACTTTAAATTTTATAACTTTATAGATATCTTTTTTAGTTAGTTTCAAAACAACTTTTTTTTCTGAAGATAATTTCGTAACAACTTTAAAGATAACGTGTATCAATTTAAAAATTTGAATTCAGCCATAAAAATATAAATAAATTTGATTTTATTTCAAATCAAAAATCTCACTAAAAAGATAAGAAATACTTATCAAAAGCAACCATTATATATCTTCTTATATTTTACCCGTTTACAATTTTTAACATCTCTCCTTTTTTTTGCTGCACAAGATTTCTTCTCTCGTTAAAAAATCCTTATCAATGGAGACAGAGAAGGATTGGGCAAATCTAGCGGCACTTCCACTCAGTTTGATTCTCGACAAGTTGTCGGAAGGTGTAGAACACGTTTGGTTCAGCTTAGTATGCAAGAATTGGCGTTCTATCGCAAAGCTTAACCATCAAGATGGCAAATTCAGAAATAACGTAATGCCCATGCTAATGATCCCCATGAATAGATAGAGGAATCTCCGATGCCTAAGGGAATCTTATGGGCAAGTGCAAGCAGAAAGCCACTATTGGGAGAAACGTTTCATGGCATTAGTTGGCAGAATAGAAGACCAAGAGATCGTCAAGGAGCTAAGGGATGAGATTCAGCTTTGGAGGAGCAAATTTTCAAAGCTAGCAGGACTAGCTAACCAAGCTGTGAGGGATGTTCCCAAGAAGCTAAGAAGAGCTGAAGCAGAGATGAACCCTTTCAACACTCCGGCCAAGGTGTGTGAGTTTGTCGAGTACTGCAAGATTCTGACAGAAGAACTCATGGAGAAGGCCAAGGGGGGCAGCCGAAAGCAAGAAGAGAAAAAGGAAGGAGAAATTGAAAGCTTTATGCCTTTGAAGTTCACTTTTGAGCATTGTAATAATCCTTAGGAAATTGTAAATTTTCTCTAAAAAGTTGTAATTTTCTTTGGGATATTGTACTTTTCTCTAAAGTGTGTTTGTTTTGTCTATTGCTTTCAACCTCGTTGCAACCAAAATTAAAAAAGAGAAGTGTTAGAGCTTTAAACTTACACGCCTATGACAAGGCGAGTTGCACCGCGATTCCCGGCACCAAAACAAACATAAAATCATACATATTGCATTGCATTTGCATTCTCGCGCTCATGAATTGTGTTCCATCAATAGAAAAAGGCAAGCTGGTTCGCCAACATCGATACCGGACTCGTCTGCAAGCAAGGCTCATGAAAACTAACCAGAATGACCCGGACTGTCCTGTTATTGAAGACTTAGGAAGTGGTGAATCAGACCATGGTAACCCAACTGCTGAGGTTCCCAATCCAGAGCAATTGGCTCAGGAGAATCGGGAATTGAGAACGAAAATGGGGGCAATGGAAACACAGATGACTGAAATGATGGGGATACTACAAGCTTTGAGGAACGGAACTGCCGCTGAAAATCCCGCCGTCACTACCGAAGTTGCTGTCGCTCTCCCTCCTCCGAGTCTTGAGACTGTCACCTTTGCTCATACTTCAGGGACCAACAACCAGAGCCAACCAGCCATGCATAGGATGCCTTGGGGACTCCCACCCGGATACACACCTCCAGGAGCCGAGGTTAATGCAGGAAGTAATCCCCCTAGGGTTGCAGAGCAAGTCCAACCCATCTCAGCCGCAAACAGTGGAGGAACGGGAACGCCTTAGGTCCAATTTCAGATTCCTATTCCGCCGGGAACTCCGTTTGGCTTTCATTCACCAGCAACGGTCCATCCCCAAGTTCGGGGACCAATTCCTGGCACTACAAGAATAAGCCCTGTTTCCTGTGAAATTTTCCACGAACTCTTATCCGTCGCAATTTCCGATGGATTCCTGACGAAAAAGTCGTCGCAAATGTTCAGCAGAAGAGGCGCTAAAATTCCCGCTTACATTTGCGACGAAGTTGTTTTCCGTCACAAATTTCCGACGGATATTTTCGTCGGAAAAGTCAAAAAGTTCGTCGCAAACCGTAAAACCAAATAAAACAAATCTCAGCTTCATCGAACCCTATATTCACTCATTCTCTTCACCGTCCCCCTCTTCCACGAAATGCTTCCCTCACTCTCCACCGTCCTCCTCGCTCCACTCTTTCTCTCTCACTCACTATCTTCATTCTCACCCTCCACTCTCCTCCCCTGAGCTCCTCCCTCCTCTGCCATCCTCCGTCGTCGTTCTCTACTCCAGTGGCCACCACGATATGTCCTTCTCCTTCACCTCACGACTCTCCTCTCACTACAAAGAATCTCTGTACTATTTTCGTTTCCGCGCGCGTTTTATCCCTAATCTCAAAGTCTCTTCATCTCAAACACTCTCAAACACCGTTTTCAGGACAGAAATTTGATCTAGAGGAAAACCCTAACACTCATCTCTTCCTCTTCTTCGTCTCTTGCTTCAAGGGTGAGCAAAATCGCTAACCATTGCATCATCTGTTCCCCCTCTTCGCTAGCTCATCATATCTTCCTCCTCTACGATTTCCATTACTACGCTTCAGGTACAAACCCTCTTCCCCCTCTTCGTCTCTTCCTCTCTTCGATTTTCAGTTCTGTAGAGTTGTTCTGTTCTCTTTTTCGATCGTTCTTTTTGTTACAGTTTAGTTCTTTTTGTTGTAACAAGTTAGGGTTTGATAGTCTCAGCAATACCAACAATCTTACATCTATCTTCATCATCTCTGCAACCTTACATCTCTCTTCATCATCTCAGCAACAGGTTAGGGATTAATTTTAGTTTTAATTTTTGCAACAAATTATTTCACAAATATTTCGTGATTATTAGGTTGTTGGCTGTTTCTGGAATTTGTTTAGGAAAATCAGCTTTTCGTTGTTTCAATCTTTCACTTTTTGTGTTTTGTTTGACTCCAATCATTGATTATTTTGTTATTTAGTTGTTCCCTCGTTTTAAATTGTGTGAATGTTAGGTGAGAATTTAAGATATTGTTCTATAGTAATTGTGGTGATGCATGAATGAATGTAGCTTGGTGATTAGATGTATGAATTAAATTAGATTTTGGATAGAGTCCTCTGTGTTACTTGTATCAGAGGAGGCAAACTTTAAGAGGAGGCAATCTGCACTTATAGGAATAATATCATCCTTAATGGTTATTCAGTTGAAGTATACAAGGTGTGCACTCTGCATATTCTCCTCTTTAGATGTTGGTGCTAGTCTTAACAAGTTTTCTAGTTTACATCGTGAATCATATTTGTTAGGCAAACACACTCGTTATGCATGCTTATTGATCTTTTGATACAAAAATGAGTACCAATGCTTTGGGTGATTTTGATATTACTCCATCTAGAACCATCAAAGTTATTCAGTCTTGATGATTATGTTCATTGTCTATGTGTTTCACTGATTACTCCTTGTTGTGTATGTATTGCAGTTAATGCCAATGAATGCTTAATGACAAGAATGCAAGAGATGTCATTAGACTTTCATTTCCTTGTGGAGCAGGAAGTTGGGCCATCTACTTATGCCTTCTTTGGTTTCAATGGTAAATCATTAATTTTCTCTAATCATACTGCTTAATTCACAGTTTTAGTTGAAGCATAATAAAGTGTAGTAGAACGTATTAAGAAAGTAGTTTAGTTGGTCAGCTAAAGACGTGACTAGAGGTCTCAGGTTCGAGCTAGACAAACTAACATAACAACTAACACTTTAATATTTGTCATTAAAAAAAGTGTAGTAGAAAAACTGAACAAGCAGTGATGTGAGATTTAATTGATTCTATATGGTGCAGGCACAGCTGGTGTGTGGAGAATTACAACAGTTGAAGATATGGATCTGGCTGTTTGAGCTGGTCTCAAATCATAAGAAACAAGGTATCAACCCCTTGGAATTTCCTTTATTTTTTATACTGTCCATAATTTGCTTTAAGAAGTCAAATTATTATTGTCATATATCTTCCCTTCTAATTCATTTTTTACCATATGGTGCAGAAAGTGTCATTGTGGAAGAAGTTTTATGTGATCTATAGTTTTTTCTTTGTCCGGAAGATCATTGCCCATGTGGTCACATTTTCATTCTATTGTATCATTTTGCCTGCAACTGTTTTTGTTCCAGAGGTTGAAGTCCCCATGTGGGGTGCTGTCTATATATTTGTGCAGGTCATTACACTCTCTCTTCATCTTTTTCTCCTCTTCATGTTTTCCTCTCTTTCGATTTGTCTCTTTCTTACAGTTCTGTTCATTCTTGTTGCAACAGGTGAGGGTTTGGCAGTCTCAGCTATCTCAGTAACCTTACATCATCTCAGGTTAGTGATACATACGTGCAATTTGTCAACTCATATTCATTCCAAAATCCATGAATCTCTGTTTTGCACTTAATCAAGGTAGTTGTTCATATGACAAGATTCGAAATGTTATTGGTAATTGGTAAATGAGTGAATGAATAAAAAAGAAAAGCTTGAAGGGGGTATTATTTTATAACCTTATGTGATCAACAAATGGAATTAATGTTTGTGCTGTTATGTGATCAACAAATGGAATTAATGTTTGTGCTGTTTTGTGCTGTTTTAATTGTGTTGTATTTGTTGAAAACACTATCAATTAATTGATGGTTAATATATATAGTATGGTATAAATAAATAACTTTTAAAAAAGAGAGTATATAACCAACTTAACTAAACTTTGATCTATTTGCAAACTGGCAACATAAGCTTTGAAACCTTCCTATCTTATGCCTAAACTATAACTATTTAACCAATCAGTTCATATGTTGATCTGTCATCAATTTCAGTTGATCTGTCATCAATTTCAGCAAACCTACTTCTCTCTTCATCTCAACAACAGGTTAGGGTTTCTAAATTTGCTCTTTCTTTCTCTTCTGATTGATTGATTGCTGGAATGTTTTGGTTTGTGGAATTTAGAGGAGAACAGAATATAGATTAGTGTCAATTAGTGGGTTAATATGAGAGAGCATAGTCTTGAATTTGTTTCAGGAGATTAGTTTTACTTTTCTATGCGTGAGTTAGTTTGTGTTTCTTTTAATCTCCGTGTTTGTTAGTTTGTGTTCTTTTATGTTTGTGTTTCTTTTAATCTCTGTGTTTTTCATGGCCATAAGATTTTTGATTTGTTTAAAATTGTCTCCTTCACAATATCCCCCAGTTCAATTAATGCCCCTTGCTTCATGAACCAGTAACTGAGGGTAACAGATCTAAATTTGTTGTTGTTGTTGTTGATTTTTTCTGGTTCTGTGTATTTCGGTTCCTCAAAGGTGCTGGTCTTTCCATTGCAATGTTCTCTAAACATGCTTGAAGGTGATACTTTGTAGATATGTTGTTTTGAGTTAATTTGCAAATAGAATGCAACATTTTAGAGTCTTGTTTGGCTAAATTATCTTGTTACACTTTTGTTATGTTATGCTGAGCATTTTAGAGTTAATTTGCAAATAGAATGCAACATTTGATTCTCTGTCCACATGTTTATGTTTAGCTGAACATGTTTGTTCATACTATGGTGAAATTGTTGACAGCTTCTTTGTGATATTGATGCTTTTAATAGATTGTTTCTTGTTTTTGAAGAAATAAATGGATGCTAAGCCATGGATTTGGTCACTGATACTAATTGAATTTGAAACTCTTTAATATTTATGTTGGACTCGAAAACTAATGCTAGAGCTCTCTCGAAAACTAATCCAAATCATGCTTGGTGATGGAATTCTTCCCTGGTGGAGACCTCCATACTCTTAGGCAGGAAACAACCAGGGAAGCATTTTCCTGAGCAGGCAGTAAAGTATGTTCAATTTATGTTATTCTGTTTGAATCAATGATGTGACATATTTTGAACTAATTGAAATTTAGAAGCAGCAATGGAAACTGTAAGCTGTAATGCACAAGTAATTTGAGCAAGCTTAAGTCTGTTTATTATAACTAAATGAGTCAAGGTTTCTAGGTACCTAATTTGAAGGAGATACATGATATGCTTGACTTTTATCCCCAAAGGATTCACTACAACATTTTGGAATTATATATTTTTCATGATATTTGTTCATTGCTGGAATAAAAAAAAATTAAACTTTGATTAAGTAGCATGGATTTGTTTGAGGTTAGAGGTTGGTGTGAAAAACTAGCAGGTGCATGCAATATGCATGCTTCTTGATTTCCCTTAAATAGCTAAATCTTCTCATTTGTTTAGGTGTGTAGATTTGAGCTAGCAGTTGAATGAAACAATGATAATGAACATACAGTTGCTAATTCTTGAGTTGGGTATTGTTCTACTTTGTTTTGTCACCTTTGGATTCTACTTTGCAGATGATGCCCTTTTGCTGCCTTCTGGTTTTCGTGTCATTCCTTTGGATCCTAAATCTGTAAGTAACATTTCTCAACTACTAGTATAATGTGATAAACTTGTTTATGGATCTTTTGGTTTTGTTTTTCCAAGCACAAACTTATATCCTCAATATGATTATATGCAGTAACTGTTTTTGGTGAGCTGTGGAAATTGGAACCCTTATCTGAAGAAAGGAAGAGCAAATGGCGAAGAGAAATGGACTAGCTACTGTCTCCTACTAACTATATGGTCGAGTTAGTTCCTGCTAAGCAAAGTAGTGCCAACGGTGGGATCTTTGAGGTATTTTTCATTTCATATAGATAGGAAAGGACAGTTTATTTTGTGACCTCGAGGTTGCAAATCTTAGAAGCAACCTCTCTTAAGAGTTTATTCTTTGAACAGATTATGACGCCAAAAGCGCGTGCAGACATCCACATGAATCATCCAGCACTTCAGAAGTTGGACTCTATGCTTATAGTATGTCATATCTATATTTCCATCAAATTTTATGAATGTTTTTTCAAATAACATGTTAGGCAGTTGCAACATCTTATCTGAAATTTTGGTTGACAGGAAACACTTGATTCAATGGTGAATTCGGAGTTTCGGTATGCAGAAGGCGAAAACCGAGAAGAAGAAAGGAACACTAATGCACGAAATAGGAAAAAATGGTGGCTTCCATCACCTCAAGTACCAAAAACTGGACTTTCTGATGTAGAAAGAAAGAGGCTGCTTCATCAGAGAAGGGTGGTACATCAAGTATTCAAGGCTGCTAAATCTATCAATGAAAATGTGTTGCTTGAAATGCCTGTGCCAGCAGTTATTAAAGATGCACTTGTAAAGGTGATAATCTTGTTATGTTGAAATCAAATTGATTTTATATATATACACAGGCTTTTAATGTAGTAAATCACGATCTTATCATTACTAAAGCTGTTTCTGTGTTGCAGTCTGGAAAGACAAACCTTGGACAAAAACTATACAAGGTTTTGACAGCTGAATCAAGATATGGAGAAGAGATGCTTAAATCTCTTGATTTGAAATCTGAACATATTGTCCTTGAGACCATTAATAGATTAGAAGCTGCTATATTCTCATGGAAAGAGAGAATTACAGAACAAGTTACTGGCAAATCACCAGTTCGAAACTCATGGTCTTTTGTGAAGGGTCCTTTGTCAGAGGTTGATAAAATGGAGTTATTATTGGACCGTCCAGAAACACTTTTACAGCTTCTTAAAATCAGATATCCAAACCTTCCTCCAACATTTCTTGATGCTGCTAAAGTTCAATATGGCAAGGTAAATTTTGTAGTATTATGCATTTGACAAATTATTCTGCTAAACTATATCTTTTTTGTTATTATTTTCTTTGCTAAACTACATTTCTTGGTGTGAAGTTTCTTAGTGGTAATGTGATTTGGTTTCTGTCTCTATCTCTGTACGATATTGGACATTCAATTTTACTACCTTAACAATAACAATTCAGGTTGTGCCACAGAAGAAAATTGTAATGGGCTATCCTCTACGACTGCTGGTTGTAGAACAAATTGTCACGCTTTGTCCAAGATGATCTTGATCTACTTACTGCTTGGTATTGATTGAATTTAAATGAGATGTTAGTTATTTCATATTGACAGATCTCAAAGAAGGAACAAAAAATTTTATGCTAAAAAAATTCCATGCAACATTCTAATGATGAATGGAGACGGAAGGGTTGACATGATCAAAAGCACGAGGACGATTCACGGAAGGGTTGACAGTTTCTGAGGAATCAAAGGAAGCTATTATAAGTAGAGAGATTGATGACATATAGTTTTGTTAATATCAAACTACCTGTGGCTAAGATTGAATGGTAGTAGTTTTTGTTTCTTGAAATGTTGGCAATTAGCATTAATGTAATGATAAAACCAAAAGCAAATAAGGGTTGTTGTCTGCTGATAGTTATTTTGTTGGACTTCATTTTTGTTTATTATATCGTGTCCTGATAGTTATTCTAGTGGAAGCATGTATTCATGGCTTGCTTGGTGAGTTGGTGAGGTCTCTGCATCTAGTTTGTTGTACTTGTAATTTCCCTTTATTCATGGAACAACAAAGTTTGGTTTAGTGTATAATAGTTCATTGTGGTTGAAAAAAGTTTGCATAAAAGATTTTGATTTTATGATAATTACTAGTGTATAAAAGAAGGAATTGCAATACAAGTTTGGTTTAGTGAGGGTATAAGGACGACTGTTGGATTTAATTTTTTTTTAATTTTTTTTAAAAAATTTCCGACGGATTTGCGACGGGTTTGCGACGAAAATGTGTCAGTGTTTGCGACGACTTTGCCACGGATATTTGTGACGGGTTTCCGACGACTTTGCGACGGAGACATTTGCGACGAAAAAAACCGTCGGAAACGATTTGCGACGAGCGATTTTGCGACGACTTTTTGTCCGTCGGAAAGTCCGTCGGAAACGTCAATTTTCGATGAAAATCGCTGCATTTGCGACGAAAAATGCCGTCGGAAATCGTCGATTTTCTTGTAGTGTGGGAATACCACTCACTCATGTGACCCACACGTGAACCCAGCCGTAGTGTCGATGAGTAATCCTCACTACGGTGTGAATGGTTTTCCTCAGAACTATCCTGCTGAAACTCCTCAAGCTAGAGACAGGTATCATATGTTAGAAGAGTGCTTAAGAATGATTGAAGGGCCGAGCTCTAAGAGAGTCTATCGCTTCCAACTTGAAGTGCCTTGTCGCAGGAGGACTTGTGGGTCTAGTCATGGTTGGATTGCAACGGTAGATCCTTCTTATGTTATAACTCTATTGAATCCTTTTAAGAATAATGTGGTCCCCATTGTTCTACCACCTATCAACCGTGGATTGTCACACGCGAACAAGAAGTTATATGAATTGAATATGCAAAAAAGGTTGTTTTATCAACTAATCCAATGACAAATCCTTGTCATTATGTGGTTGTGGCAATCCATAGTCTGCGTAACTGCCTTGCTTTTATGAAAGCGGGACAAAAGTTTTGGACTTACGTTAATGATGATGATAATATTTGTTTCACCGATGTTACATTCTATAGAGATCAAGTATTTGCTGTTGGTAAATGGAATAACATTGTTTCTTTTGATCTTACTTATTCAAAGGACTCCTCTGGTATTGAGAAGATCATTCCAAATGTCGTTTCACCTAGAAATACGTACGAAGATATTGATGGTTATGCTCAACGAGCTTATCTTGTGAAATCATTGGAGGGAGATTTGTGGTTAGTGAGAAAATTTATTGGTTATCCCGACGAAGACGGCGCCTTCAGCAGCGGTACTATAGGTTTCAAAGTGTATAAGTTGGAGTTGGATTCTCGAAGTGGGAAACTAATACAGATGTTAAGACTCGATAGTTTGGGAGATAATGTTTTATTCGTTGGTGATAGTGATTCCATATCTCTTTCGGCTTCCTATTTTTCCAATTGTCTTCAAAAGGTTCTATTTACTTCACCGATGATTTTTATGACGACCCACCATTTTCTTACCCTAACGGGCCTTTTGATATGGGTATCTATAATGTAAAGGATGGAGAATTTAGTCAACATTACCCGTATAAACATTCATTCAAACGTATGCCACCTCCAATATGGGTTCTTCCACCATTTCAATGGGACTAGAGTTTTTTTTTCTTTGGGTTGGTGTAGGGTGAGTTTCATGTAAAGGATTTTGAGTTCCTTTATTACTCAAATATTAGTTGTTACTAATAAAATATCTTTCCCATTCCAAAAAACGATATGACTACAAGCTTGAACGAATGGTTTTCAGTTCCTTTATTTATTTATCTATTTGTATACTACTATATTGATGCATCAGGCTAAAAAAATTGTCATTCATGCATTGTTTGGTTTTCTGACTTTGGTGAAAAAATTTAGATAGTTATTCAGAAGAATCTTTTCTTGGGGTTATGTACAGACAGGGAGTTTTGCAAAATAGCTGAGGTGGCGGCAGTGAGGAAACATCTTAACAACAAGGTTGTTATTATCCGTAAAATTTTTCTCTAATTTGGTCAAATTTCACTGTGGTCTTTCCGTCAATAATAGATTAAAGAGAATAATTTCTTTCCCCTTGGGTTCATCATTCTCAATCCCCTTGTTTTAGTTAGTATGAATATGTTGAGATTTTCTTTGATGTAGATAGTTAGTACGAATATGTTGAAATTCTCAATCCCCTCGGGTTCATCATTCTTAGGGGTTGTGTAAATTTATTTTACTGATAAACTCCCTTAGAGAGAGAGAGAGAGAGAGAGAGAGAGAGAGAGAGAGAGAGAGAGAGAGAGAGAGAGAGAGAGAGAGAGAGAGAGAGAGAGAGAGAGAGAGAGAGAGAGAGAGAGAGAGAGAGAGAGAGAGAGAGAGAGAGAGAGAGAGAGAGAGAGAGAGAGAGAGAGAGAGAGAGAGAGAGAGAGAGAGAGAGAGAGAGAGAGAGAGAGAGAGAGAGAGAGAGAGAGAGAGAGAGAGAGAGAGAGAGAGTCGTACAACCTTTGGATGCTTGATTAACTTCATTGTAGCTACTACCCTCTTGATCTGCAAAAATACATTAAAAAACATCTAAGATATGTTCAACAAAAACTAAAATTTGCCAACATCTTGAAAGTTTTTGGAAAATGAAAAAGTTTTAATTTGAGTTTGTAGATTAAAACCATGAAACAGTTATGTCATAAAATTGTATTCTTGTTAAGAATTATATGAGGTAAAAGGACTATAAGAATTATATGTCATAGTGGAGAGGCAAGGTAAGAGGCCAAGTAAAGTTACTATGTGAAAATCCAACCAGCACCTGTTCAGCCATCTTATGCTTGAGGACTTTCTCTTTGTCAAGAATTTTGAGAGCAACATCATCTCCTGTTTCTGAGTTCCTTGCAAATTTCACCTTTGCAAATGTTCCTTCACCAATTGTCCTCCCAACCTCATATTTACCAAATAAGCAGATTAGTTAACACAGATCCAACAATTATCAAGAAGACCGACAACCTCAACTATAATCATTGCAGAAAATAAACAAAGCATCAAAACATTACAAGTAGTAATTGTGTTCCTGCGCTGTCCAGGACACTTACAATATCTGAAACCATAGATTGTTCGCTCCTAGGAATAGCAAGCTGACTTGAATTTTGATTACAAGTTAGATTCTCACGGTGTAGAGGAAGTGGAGTGACAAAGGAATTATTTCCTGTTAATGCCAAATCAAATTAACAAACAGTGTCAATTAGACATAAGATACAACTCATGTAGTGTCATACCCCAATTTTGTCCGGCTTAGGTCCAAACCTTAATTTTCCACACAAAAGTAAACTATGCATTTTGGGTCCTAGAAACCGCTCCAAAGTTTTTGAAATCATTTTTAGGGTCAGGATGCACTTTTTAAGAAATTAGGGTTTTGAAAAATATGTTGTGCATGCATGGCAAGCTTTGGAAAATATTTTATGCAAGCATGGCAAAAACCTAAAAGCATTTTTGTGGAAAGCAAGAATTGATTTCTATTTTGTTCCAAAGGCCAAGAATCGATTTATAGTATATTGCATAGGCCTTGAAATCGATTTTCAGGCTCTTCCATAGGCCATGAATCGATTCCTAATTGTTTTAACTAAGTGAAGAATCGATTTTCACCTATTTAGGATGTCCTGAAAATCGATTTCCCTCTTCTTGCATAGGCCTTGAAATCGATTTTCAAGCTCTTCCTTAGGCTATGAATCGATTCCTCATTGTGTTAACTAAAGCAAGAATCGATTCTCACCTATGTAAAAAGTCCTGAAAATCGATTCCTCTTGTTTTCAAAGGAACCAAGAATCGATTCTTTATTTATTTCCAAAGGCTCAAGAATCGATTCCCACTATTTTAACTAAGCTTGGAATCGATTCATGTGACTTTTCAAAGGCAAGGAATCGATTTTCACCTATTTAGGATGTCCAAGAATCGATTCTTTGCTATTTCCAAAGGCTCAAACAATCGAGTCATCCTTGCAATAAATTTTTTAAAAATTCTACGCTTTCCTAAGCCTATAAATAGGCAGCCTCAAGTCACATTTTGGGAGGAGGAGATTTTACGAGATCAGAGAGGAGAACACACACATTTTTCACAGATTTTTCACACACAGACATCCTTTCACGAGATCAGAGACAGAGATTCTTTCACGAGATCAGAGGCAGTTTTTGTAATATCCCCTATTTTCACTATTTTAATTATTTGACATGAAATAATTATTAGTGATTTAATAAAATTGTTGGAAATAAAATGTTGTGAAAATAAATTGCTTGAGTGACTTATTATAAATATTGTGTATGATTTATTAGTAATTGGTCATGGTTAAGTTAATTAGGGCTGATGGGAGTATTTGGGTATGAAATGTTTAAGTGAGGGTCATTGTTGTCTTTTTCCTAGCCCATACTTAAACCCCTTCAGCTGGAACAAAATAGAGGAACCTTCATTTGTTTGAAAAACTGAAAACAGATATTGAGAGAGGAGAAAGGAGAGTGAAGCTCGAGAGAGAGAAGGGAAGAGAGTTTCCCAACAATTCCATGCATGTTCAATCCATCACCATCATCAGGATCAGTTCACCTCCCTCTTTCTAGTGATATAAATTTCGCAATCATTCCCTCCTCCAAGCCAAAATCACCATGAACGACCATCAAAGCTTCACTTGGCCCAAATTCTGAAATCTGTCCTTGCATGTTCAATTAGAAAGCATTAGGACCAAGTACAACAGCTAAATCACGATTTGGAACTACCTTGGAGTCATTTCGGTTGTTGGGTTCAGAACTCATACATTGGGGAGCTGGGTTTTCGAAAAGGAGAGTTGTGGAGCGAATTGGGAAAAGTTCGTGAGTTGCCGTGTGACCGTGTTCTTGAGGCCTCGGTGTCGTTTGCTTTGTCATCGTGAAAGAGGTGAGTTCTATACTCACTAGGAAAATTATCATGTGTTCTGGTTGAGTCTCGCGTTTTAAAAGAAATTGGCGACAAGCCGCTTTGCGAAAACCCGTTTTAAATACCGAGTTATGTTGTTGTTTGATTGAGATCGTGTTTGATATTTATGGTTGTTAAGATGAGTAATATATGGAGTGTTTGGCTGGATGATATTCTGTTATTAAAGGTTGATAAGTTAGGTTTCAATCGGGAAAAGATTTGGACACGTGACAGAGTCAAAAACAGCACGAAATGGCAATTTTACAGGACAGTGCATCAGGCACGGATCGTGTGCCCTGGCACACGGATCGTGCGGATCCTTCTGATGCTTTCTGTAAAATTTCCATTTCGCGCACGGATCGTGCGCCATTAAGCACGGGTCGTGCGTATCTGTCTGACCCGGATTTTTAAAGGTGTCCAAACGCTTCCTAATTGATTCCAAACCTATCCTAATCCCTTCCCAATGCTATGAAATGATAAAATAACCGTAATTCGTTGGATTTGATTGTCATGCTATGATTGTGATTGATATATTGTGCTGGACTGATTGGATTATTATCAGGACAAGTTAGAAGAGTAAATCCTAGTAAGCCGTGTGAGATCACCTAATAATAAGATCATGTTAGTACAAGACTAAGTTAAGTACAAGTTCACTGTTAAGCATAAGCTCATTGGTTATTGTTCATCGTTCACTGTTCACTGCTCATTGTTCATGGTATATATTATATACATCATTGCTGGGGTGACGACCCTGTTCATGGATTAGCGTACTAGTGGGAGAGGAAGTCATGAGCCTTATCCCCTAGGCCCGTTACATTGTTGTCCCTAAGGTAGTAGAAATGGCCAGGGACTGGGTTTGCCGGAATCTTTAAAATAAGACCCGGTGATATGCTAAGAATCATTGTCATGGTGTGTGCCTTGTGTGTCGCTTAGAAGGGCCACGAGTACACGTATGTTCCCCGTAGTCGACTTAAGGGCTACGATTCATGAAATCAAGCATAATTGAACCGAGAGAGTTAGTAAGGGGTCTCGATAGAACTCACTGAGACAAGTTGTCTCACCCAATCCATTGTTGTTGTTTTTCAGTTAAGCAGGGAAAGTTGAAGACCGTGAGGCACGGCTATGGAGACGCTTGAAGAATTGCTGACGACATTCCTTTTGTCGTGTTATGTATCTTTGTATTTCAGTTCCCTTTGTATCTCTGTATATTTGTATTCGGTACCTTAGATATACGATTGTACGACTTATGTCATGAAGTTGTAAATCGCTTCCGCAGACTTTCGGTTTTGAGTATTGAACACTAGTTTGAGTTATGTGAGGACCGACTTTGATTATATTATGTTCAGATATGTAAGTGCGTTTGATGAGTTTCATCGAAGTGTAGAATGTGTTCAATATTTTAAAAGGAAAGTCACTCTGATGTATGCCAATAGTGCATTTCGGTAGTTTCTACAAGTTAGAAATTATCGGGGTGTTACATTATGGTATCAGAGCAGTTCGACCTAGTCGGGCTTAGAATCATGAGTCTCTTAAGTCCTCTAAGTGTGATTCCTCTTTATATGCTATTAGACGTTTAGCCTGATCAACTAAACACTTTGTGCATATTTTGCAGAATCATGGCTGGTGGAAGTAGGAGAAGCGTCCCCGTTGACCCGAATACCGAATGGATGCAGAATGTGATCGAGAGACAACAGAAGATGATGGAAGATATGTTGCTAATGCAGCAGAATACTCAAGCTCAGCCTCAGCAAGTTCCTGAGCCTCAAGTTGACCCAAGGAGGGTTTTCTCTGAATTTCTGAAAATGAAGCCGTCCGAGTTCCGAGGAGGACCAGATGTCATGGAAGCCCAGCATTGGATGGATGACATAGAGAAGATTTTCGTGGCTATGCAAGTCCCTGATGAGGACAAGCTGAGATTGGCGGCACATATGCTTAAGGGAGAAGCTAACAACTGGTGGACTAACGCCAAAGCCATGATGGCAACTATGGGTACTCCCCAGACTTGGGAACACTTCAGGCAAGTATTTTTGGAGCAGTTCTTTCCAACAGCCATGAGGTTCGACAAGGAGAATGAGTTTCTGACTCTCACTCAAGGAAATTCAACTGTGGGTCAGTACGCGGCTAAGTTTGAGGAGTTATATCAATTCTTCGGTTTGGCCGGGTATGCCCCCAATGACAAGTGGAAAACCGAAAGGTTCAAGTATGGATTAAGGGAGGACATTGCTCAGAGTCTAAGTTCTTTTGCATATACCAATTATGCGGCCATGGTTCAGCAAGCTCATATAGCTGAAAGTGATTTGAAGAGGTTGTATGCTAGTAGAAAGGTATCCAATCAGAATAAGAGGAAGGAGGTCGAATGGACAGACCGGGACGATGAGTCAAGGGGTAACTTCGGCAAGGATAAGCAAGTGCGGACATCCGAGTTCTCAAAGTCTGAAAATTGTTCAAAGTGTGGAAAACCTCATAGGGGAGAATGTCGCATGGGCTCGGATCACTGTTTCTTTTGCAAGGAGGAAGGACACTACTCTAGGGATTGTCCCGTGAAGAAGAGGAATAGAGAGGGGACGGCTACTCCGAGAGTATTTGTGTTGGACGCTCAGAAAGGGAAAGCCGACGATGATTCGACGAAAGGTATATTGTGTGCTAAATTAATTGATTAGGTCCAATTTTGAGGACAAAATTTTTAAAAAGTTGGGGTGATTGTAATATCCCCTATTTTCACTATTTTAATTATTTGACATGAAATAATTATTAGTGATTTAATAAAATTGTTGGAAATAAAATGTTGTGAAAATAAATTGCTTGAGTGACTTATTATAAATATTGTGTATGATTTATTAGTAATTGGTCATGGTTAAGTTAATTAGGGCTGATGGGAGTATTTGGGTATGAAATGTTTAAGTGAGGGTCATTGTTGTCTTTTTCCTAGCCCATACTTAAACCCCTTCAGCTGGAACAAAATAGAGGAACCTTCATTTGTTTGAAAAACTGAAAACAGATATTGAGAGAGGAGAAAGGAGAGTGAAGCTCGAGAGAGAGAAGGGAAGAGAGTTTCCCAACAATTCCATGCATGTTCAATCCATCACCATCATCAGGATCAGTTCACCTCCCTCTTTCTAGTGATATAAATTTCGCAATCATTCCCTCCTCCAAGCCAAAATCACCATGAACGACCATCAAAGCTTCACTTGGCCCAAATTCTGAAATCTGTCCTTGCATGTTCAATTAGAAAGCATTAGGACCAAGTACAACAGCTAAATCACGATTTGGAACTACCTTGGAGTCATTTCGGTTGTTGGGTTCAGAACTCATACATTGGGGAGCTGGGTTTTCGAAAAGGAGAGTTGTGGAGCGAATTGGGAAAAGTTCGTGAGTTGCCGTGTGACCGTGTTCTTGAGGCCTCGGTGTCGTTTGCTTTGTCATCGTGAAAGAGGTGAGTTCTATACTCACTAGGAAAATTATCATGTGTTCTGGTTGAGTCTCGCGTTTTAAAAGAAATTGGCGACAAGCCGCTTTGCGAAAACCCGTTTTAAATACCGAGTTATGTTGTTGTTTGATTGAGATCGTGTTTGATATTTATGGTTGTTAAGATGAGTAATATATGGAGTGTTTGGCTGGATGATATTCTGTTATTAAAGGTTGATAAGTTAGGTTTCAATCGGGAAAAGATTTGGACACGTGACAGAGTCAAAAACAGCACGAAATGGCAATTTTACAGGACAGTGCATCAGGCACGGATCGTGTGCCCTGGCACACGGATCGTGCGGATCCTTCTGATGCTTTCTGTAAAATTTCCATTTCGCGCACGGATCGTGCGCCATTAAGCACGGGTCGTGCGTATCTGTCTGACCCGGATTTTTAAAGGTGTCCAAACGCTTCCTAATTGATTCCAAACCTATCCTAATCCCTTCCCAATGCTATGAAATGATAAAATAACCGTAATTCGTTGGATTTGATTGTCATGCTATGATTGTGATTGATATATTGTGCTGGACTGATTGGATTATTATCAGGACAAGTTAGAAGAGTAAATCCTAGTAAGCCGTGTGAGATCACCTAATAATAAGATCATGTTAGTACAAGACTAAGTTAAGTACAAGTTCACTGTTAAGCATAAGCTCATTGGTTATTGTTCATCGTTCACTGTTCACTGCTCATTGTTCATGGTATATATTATATACATCATTGCTGGGGTGACGACCCTGTTCATGGATTAGCGTACTAGTGGGAGAGGAAGTCATGAGCCTTATCCCCTAGGCCCGTTACATTGTTGTCCCTAAGGTAGTAGAAATGGCCAGGGACTGGGTTTGCCGGAATCTTTAAAATAAGACCCGGTGATATGCTAAGAATCATTGTCATGGTGTGTGCCTTGTGTGTCGCTTAGAAGGGCCACGAGTACACGTATGTTCCCCGTAGTCGACTTAAGGGCTACGATTCATGAAATCAAGCATAATTGAACCGAGAGAGTTAGTAAGGGGTCTCGATAGAACTCACTGAGACAAGTTGTCTCACCCAATCCATTGTTGTTGTTTTTCAGTTAAGCAGGGAAAGTTGAAGACCGTGAGGCACGGCTATGGAGACGCTTGAAGAATTGCTGACGACATTCCTTTTGTCGTGTTATGTATCTTTGTATTTCAGTTCCCTTTGTATCTCTGTATATTTGTATTCGGTACCTTAGATATACGATTGTACGACTTATGTCATGAAGTTGTAAATCGCTTCCGCAGACTTTCGGTTTTGAGTATTGAACACTAGTTTGAGTTATGTGAGGACCGACTTTGATTATATTATGTTCAGATATGTAAGTGCGTTTGATGAGTTTCATCGAAGTGTAGAATGTGTTCAATATTTTAAAAGGAAAGTCACTCTGATGTATGCCAATAGTGCATTTCGGTAGTTTCTACAAGTTAGAAATTATCGGGGTGTTACAGTTTTCGCAAATCTCATCTTTTCAGAAAAACTCTCCTATTTTTTATTGGTGCTCTCTTCGTTCCGTTGGTCCGTCAGAGCTGATCTACTGCAAGAGTTAGTTAGAGTCGCATTCCTCAAAGTTGTAGTATCTGCCTTCATCAGAGGTATTTCTGTCTTTATATTTATTAATCATTGTGATCCATGCCAAAGTTGCCCTATGTGATTTGACTTAGCTATAGTGCCATTGTTGATGATGAACCACATGATTCCCACTTATGCCTAGTGCATCATGTTCTAAGTGGTGAAGATGGTCTCAGATGATTCAACCTCCCCCTTTTTTTTTCTTCTTAACGAATAAAAGATTGTTAGGTTTATGGTTTAAGGTCCATGGGGTATTGCAAAGAATAGGTTATTCAAAACCTTGATGCTCCCTCATCTTTGATTGTGTTATTAGCCTTTGGGCGCTTACTCATAAATGCAAAGGATAGGCTTACCTTAGCCTTGATGCAATTTCCCCCTTTCGTTCATGTTATTGAGAAATCGTTGCTCATATGTTCCTCAGTTTAATTAAGACCATTCTATGCCTATGATCAATTGCTTGCTTGTTTTTGATGCATTTTAAATGTCTCGATTCAATATGCCATTCCATCCATGTGTATGACCTGCTAATGAAGACGTAAGTCTACATGCCTGTTGTAGCATAGAGTCATTAGGGTAAATACACTCCTTCCTACACACACACTTGCTTTGTATGACCTCCTAATGAAGACGTAAGTCTACATGCCTGTTGTAGCATAGAGTCATTAGGGTAAATACACTCCTTCCTACACACACACACACTTGCTTTGAGAACTTTACCTTGCATCCCTGATAAGTGGGTCTTTTGATCATATTGGCATGTTTAGTCTTGATTAAATGTTCAACATATGTATGATTTCGTGATTAGTGAATGTGCTTGAACTTTTGTAATCAATCATTGATAGTGCCTTCACCCTTTTTTTCCAAAAATCTTTCAAACCCTTTCAAAAACAATTTCGTTAGAACTACGTCTCTTTGATTCCCATTTGGGGTACGTAGGAGCGAGCCACGTTCTCGTCAAGCGCAACAAATAAAAATTCTTTTCATCCCCCTAAACCAATCATTTTCATAAAACAAACAAAAATCATTTTCAAACCCATTGTTGCTAGTAGCTCATCAGAGCCTCTGTTCGTTTAGCTATTAGTGACAATGTCCTTTTCTCCTAAAATAATAAACGATGATCCATCATAACCTTTGTTAGTTTGATCATCGTACAAATCAATCTCTTTCGAAAATCACTTTCCAAAAGGATAATAAAAAACGAGTTGTTATCAATAGTCCATCAGAACCTTTGTTCGTTTGACTAACGGTGCAACTCTCTTTTTGAGTATTTAGTAGTGATTCATCATAGCCTCTGCTAGTTCAATCATTTGCTAATGCTCGTCCTATTTCAAAAACTCACTAAAAAAGATAAAAAACAAAAACTTTTCAAAAAGAACCAAGAACTACGTAGCTTTGAATTCTCCATCGCACCTGGAGATACGTAGGAGCGGGCCATGTCCCGTCAAGCACTTTTTCTAAAACCTTTTTTTTCCCTTTCTCACCAAAAATAAAATTTTCATTAAGTTTTCTCATTCATCTTCAAACAAGAAATAAATAGGCAAATCTAGGTATTTTTCAAATCAAACGTTAAAACCACACATTTAATTAGAGGTTCCCTTTCGGTAGAAAGGACGTGCGAGGTGCTAACACCTTCCTCGCACGTAATCGACCCCGAACCTATATCTCTAGTTTTCAAAAGACCATCCACCTTGTCCAAAAGACCTTTTTTCAATGTTTTGGTCTTAAAATTAAAATATTGGTGGCGGCTTCAAAATTTTTCCACGTTGTACATTGAGAAACCCAAGCGGGATTTTTCGGGGTGCAACAGCTGGCGACTTCACTGGGGACACTTTTTTTTAAAAAAGACGAGGGTCAAGCCTAACTAATTTAAATGTGTGGTTTAATGTATTGTTGATTTGATTAAAACCTTGTTTGCCTTTCTTTCTTATCATTGATTGTAGGCGTACGCATTTGTGTTCTTCTATGTTGTTCCCTGTCTCATCTTTTATTCCTTTCTTTTATCGCTTATGCCCACGCATTTTTTTCAATCCCCATGATCCCCTAGGGTAGATAACTTGTTATTGTTTGCTTTTGTCTGGATTTCTCTGGTTTTCATTTCAGGTGGGGGTAGTACTAGGGAAAATGCCCTTAACACACACTACACTTATACCCTGTGACTATGTGTTTTGAGTGGGACCATAACCCAGGTCTGCAAAAACTTAGGAGAGTGGATTCGAGTAGTGAGAGCCCATCAGGACCTTTGTCCGTTTGGCTACTTGCGAAAGTTTCAACCAGAGTTGTGCTCTTTCATGATGCCTCACACCTAGCAGTTTGCTGCATTTGTGGGGAATTTTGTGAAAGGGACTGTAGCTCTGGTGGCCTTGTGAGGGAGTGAATAGAGCTACATGGAAGGATTACCCTTTAAATTGCCCTAGATCATAGGTCTCACCTCTTTTTTAGGTCACAATGGCTTTTCCAAAATTGTGTGTGCATTATTGCATCTAGTTTAGTTCATTTCCGCCAACATTTTTTGAAAAAAAAAACAACAAAATCAAAGAAAAAGAATATGTTTTTCCTTCTCTTTCATGAATACCTATATGAGGTGGCATATAGGGTATATTGCCCTAAAATTTCAAAACCCCCACCTGTAAATATCTGTCTTTATAACAAACATTCTCATCATCCGCACGTTGCATCATAACAGCATGCATAAGCAAAATTCTGAAAAAATTCATACAGCATTCCTCATGCATCTAATTTGTTTGCCGGTAATCGTAGAGTAATTTGGAATCTTGTCATAGGCGTGAAAAAACAAGACGACATGGGATCAAGAAGCGAGGGTATGCTAAATTCGAGATTGATCTAAAGCTCGAAGGAAATGTGCCCTATCGCTTGTTGATCCCAATGTTCGTCACGCTTTTAAGATGTTTCGATATTTGCTTATGACAAGAGCAAATTATCTCACGATTCCTGGCGCTAAACACAAAAATAATATAAGGCCATATGCATTGCATTCATTTACGCATTCATACTTGTACTCATAAAAAATGTTCTATCATCAGAGAAGAACAAAAGGCAAGCTGGTTCACCAACACCGATACTCCACCCTTCTGCAATCAAGGTTGATGGCTAGTAATCGAAATCTTAAGAATAAGGGCCGCCGGAGCCAAGAGGAGTTAGTTGCAGAGGTTCTTAATCCTGAGCAGCTGGATCGGGAGAGTCAAGCTCCGAAGACTAAAGCTGGAGAAGCACAGATAACCGAGGAAATAAGTATGCTGCAGAGGGGTGAGGCCGCTGTTGGGGCTATCGCTGTTGAAAATCCTGAAGGAGTTGTTACTTTCATTCCTCCTAAATTCAAAGTACCTGACTTCGATCAATATCACGGCACTGGGTGTCCATCTAACCATCTGAAGATGTATGTTAGGAAGATGGCAGCTTATGCCCATGATGATAAAGTGCTGATCCATTTCTTTCAAAACAGTCTGACTGGAGCGTCTCTAGACTGGTATATGCAGCTGCCATCCTCCGATGTTCATAGTTGGAAGAATCTCTTTAAAGCATTTCTGAAGTACTACCAGCATAACTTGGACCCAGCTCCAGACCGGTCTCAGTTACAGTTTATGAGCAAGAAAGATCGTGAGTCTTTTGAGGAATATGCCCAGCGGTGGAGAAGTGTAGCTGCACAAGTGAAGCCCCCGTTGACTGAGAAGGAAACAGTGTCTATGTTCATGGATACCCTCCCAGCTGTTTTCTACAAACGTCTGATCGGAAGGGGACCTTCAAGCTTCTCAGATGTGATCAGAGTAGGGGCAAGACTCGAAGTCGAGATAAAAAGAGGAAGAGTCCCCTGCAATCCTATTGGCGCCAACAATGCTATAGGGGAACGAAGAAAGTCGCGTCAGTTTGACTCCATCCCCAAGCCATACACAGATCTCTTTAACTACCTCATCACAAACAAGCTCATTACCACAAGACCAATGAAACCCGTCCGACCACCATATTTCAGAGGATACAACCCTAACAGTACCTGTGCCTTCCATGAGGGGGCGGTGGGGCATGTCGTGGAGAACTGTAAAGCCTTCAAGCATGTAGTGCAAGACCTAGTAGATGCTAGGTGGATCTCGTTCAAACAGGACAGCCCAAACACAACGACTGATCCAGTGCCAGATCATCAAAGGCCAGCTATCAATGCTTTAGAAGGTTCTGTCGGGCAATTGGTAAAGGACGTGAAGAAGGTTAAGACCCCGTTGGATGTTATCTACTCTGAGTTATGTCATGCTGGAGTGGTTAAAAAGGGGTGTTGCCATGAAGAAGGATGTGCTGATTCCGCATGCATGGGGAATTGCGAAAGCTTTAAGGTGATCCTGCAAGACCTGATAGATCAGTGCGTGGTTCAGATAGGGACCCATGATATTGAAGATGAAAAAGAAATCAATAAGGAAGTAATAGCGGTGCCTATGAAAGAGAGATGTTGGGATACCCTAGGGGAGTCCAGTGGAAAGTTTGACTACTTGGTCAGATATGACGCTCCCGAGAGTGCTCAAATCCGAATGGAAGACATCCAGCCCACAGGATGGGATGAGGAAGAGGAACAACACGATCAAATTGCTGTCATCAATGATGGTACTAAGTCAGAAGAGGGTGGTGCAAACCTGGTTTGTCGCTGCAGTGCTGGTGAAAGAATTAAAGAATTGAAAGGCTGTTGATCCTCCTGGGACCTTTGATTTAAAGTAGTTATTTGTAATGCAACCCTGTGGCTCTGCCCAAGGCCACAGGACCAGTTGTTAGGGGCGCACATGTTTTTATTTTCTAAATCATCATCATCAATAAAAACGTTGTTTTTGAATTCCAATCAATAAAAATCAATTCCTTTTCATTTCATGTGTCTCTTCTTTTCTTTATTATTTTTGCCTGCATGTCTCACCTTCCATTCTGCTTTTTCGCCTCGGCAAAAAGCAAATCCACAGCAATTGTCTCTCAAAATAACAGTGCCAACGGTCCATATTTTGACTTTGATCACCTTATCAATCAAGCAGAGTGGGACGTTGAGAAAGACCGGGAAAATCCTCCAGAAGGTTAATGAAGCAAGGAAAAGGGGTTATTCAGCATCACGGGGAATCCACTGAAGTGATCAACTTGGGGACCGCTGAGAACAAGAAAGAGGTCAAGATGGGTACTTCAATAAAGGAAAATTAGAGCGCAAAAAGGAAATAAAGAAGAAGGGCAAGTGCATGAAAATAAGTGAATTATTGTCCCAGAGTTAATTTTTGAGGAAATAAGCAATCATGATTTGAAATGAAGTCGGACTACCATTCCATATCCAAAAACAAAATCCTCTCCTAACCACCTTAAGCCAAGAAAATCCCAAAGAGAAAAACATAATCCTTTCCGACCCATCTTAAGCCAAGAAAAAGCCAAAAATCCAAAAGTCACCTTAGACAAGGACCACCTCGGAAAAAAACAGTGCATCGTTCTTTATCAGTTCACCCAAGCTCAAGAAAAAGAAGAAGTCAAAGAAGGAAAAATCATTCAAAAAGGAAAATCCCAAAACCAAAAGAAAAATACAAAAGAGATGTAAATAGTGAGTTGATACATGTTACCACAAAACCCAAGAGGTCCTCGTCTCAATAAACCTTCAAACACTTTCTCATTTCCATGCACCCCTCCTCTCATAAGCCGCAAACACTCTCCTTTGACCTCGACAGCCCGCCCTCCATAGACCCTTAGCCAGGAACAAAACCTCCGAATACCTCATCAAGCCAGTAAACCATCATAAATCATCGATCAACAGCCAATACCGAATAAAAACCATCCTGCCATTAGCCCCAAATACCTCATTAAGCCTACTCATCTCTCCTCCACAAAACACCACAATCCCGAAAGGTCCATTCCGATCAATGATTGATTGCTGTTGTTTTCTCAAAGTATTAGCTCAAGGACAAGTAAATTCATTTGTTTACAATATGCCAAGTGGGGCAATCCTGTCGCTCTTCACCCCTCCTACAATTGGGGAAATTGATCCTACACCTATCTCATCCCTTGTCGCACTCACATTCATTGAAATCATACAGGGGCAACTCCTTTTTTTTCTCTAGTATATGGGTCAGAAGCAGTTCTTCTCATCAAGGTTGAGATACCTTCTCCACGAGTAGTCATGGAGGCCAAGTTAGAAGAAGCAAAAGGGGGTCCAAGCTCGTCTAGATCAACTGAATCTCATTAAAGAGAAAGGAATTGCTGCCCTGCGCCATGGCCAGTTGTACCAACAAAATATGAAGGCAGCTTTCGGCAGGAAAGTCCGTCTTCGAGAATTCGGCGAAGGAGACCTTGTACTCAAAAAGATCCTACCTATCCAGACTGACTCCGTGGGAAGTTGATACCCACTTATGACGGTCCATATGAAGTCAAGAAAGCTTTTTCCAGAGGAGCGCCGACACTCATAAATATAGACGGCGAAGATCTCGGGAATCCAGTCAATTCAGATTAAGTGAAGAAGTATTATGCCTGAAAGAAATATAAAAAAAAAAGAGAGAAAGACAAGCCAAGTAAGAATTAGCTTGCTAGGTTGAAAACCCACAAAGGGCGGCCTAGGCAAAATCAGAGCGACCCGGTGGATTGAAAACCCGCAAAGGGCGATCCAGGCAAAAATTAGGGTCTAAAAACTTAGGCATGAAAAGTAAAGAAAGGCATACAACTCTCCTACAAGCTTGGATGAGGGAGTGGTCAAGGTCAAGGACATAGATGTTTGGCACTGTTCCACAGAGACGGACAGTCAGAATTTAGTTTCTCCCTTTTTTTTTCGTGTCTTTTTATAGTTTAAACTCCCAAATGCAATAAACAATCGGCGTAACTTCTTGTGCGACCGGTTTCCGCATTAATAAAGTTCAAATTTCTCGTATCTGTTCACTCTTTTATTTTCTGTTTTTTCTGCTCAAAATAAACGTTTTATGATGATGATGGTCCTGAACTGTAAAACATGTGCATATATCATAGAGCATTGCAAATCATTACGAGATTCTTAAGAGTCCTGAGAGAAAGCACATCCTCAAAATCAGTCAATCATGCAAGAGAGAGCAACTACATCCACGATTGCTTCAAACCAGCAAAGTCAAGACCAACATGCACTCGGCCCATGAGCCCCGCAAGTCCAACAGGTTCCTCAGTCTCGTGTCATGAGTGTCGCGGGTTGGCTGAACCAGCAAAAATAAAAAATAAGCAAAAAAAGAGGGCAATAAACAAACACAGTCATGCATTACATTCATCATGCATAAAATCATGCATTTATCAGGCAGGAAAATAATGATAATAAAGAAAAAGAGAAATTTAGGCATTTGCATTCATCATAAGAGAAAGAAAAAGAAAATAGCAATGATGGCATTTGCATCATGCATCTCATAGAAAAAACAAAACGAAGCCTTCCATTGCATACACTGGCATTCCATGCGGTCAAACCAGACCTTTGTGTCCTTAAACCAGATCATTGTGATCCATAAACCAGACCTTTGTGTCCTTAAACCAGACCTTTAGGGTCCATAAACCAGACCAATATGCAGACACATATTGCTCCATAAACCAGGCTTGTCGGCCCATAAACCAGACTCGTTGTGGTCCTTAAATCAGACTAATGTCAAGTCCATAATTTAGCATTCCATCAAATAAACCAAGACATTTCACAACTCTCAAGCATTGCATTTGCATACCCGCACTTCATAAATAAAAAAGCAACCATCAAGGAAAGCCAAAAGAGAATATCAAAAGCGTCCAGCATTGCATGCATCAGCGTCACATGCATCCACGTAGCATACATCTGCATTACATTTGCATAACCGCATCTTCCACATTCATCATTACACCAAAATCATAGCATTGCATGCACATGCATAACATGCCCTTGCATAACATGCACCCATACTCCATGCACTATTCCTTGCCATCAACTGACGTATGCAGGTACCTCAATCCAGTGCAGCAGCATCGGTCATTTCAAATCAACCAATCAGCAGAATTCCTGGGCCCTCTGTGCTCCTCCTGAGCCCTCCGCGCTCATCCTGAGCCCTCTGCGCTCATCCTGAGCCCTCTGTGCTCCCCCCTGAGCCCTCTGTGCTCCTCCTGAACCCTCTGTGCACATCCTGAGCCCTCCGCGCTTATCCTGAGTCCTCAGTGCTCCTTCTTTACTGCTTTCTTTACCGCTTTTTGCACGCCAAGTGCCCATTTTACGTTTCTATCTGCACGCCAAGTGCCCATTTTACCCTTCTGTCTGCACGCCGAGTGCCCATTTACTTTTCTGTTTGCACGCCAAGTGCCCATTTTACTCTTCTGTCTGCACGCCGAGTGCCCATTTTACTCTTCTGTCTGCACGCCGAGTGCCCATTTTACCTCTCTGTTTGCACGCCAAGTGCCCATTTACTTTTCTGTTTGCACGCCAAGTGCCCATTTACTTTTCTGTTTGCACGCCAAGTGCTCATTTTACTTTTCTGTCTGCTTTAGTTGAACATTTCAATCAATCAACCAACAGGATTCGTGAATCCCTTCAGAACCCAAGTGTCCCTTCAAAAACAGACTTCACCTCGTATTCGAGCTGCGGGTTAGTCCTTCAGACCCCAAGTGGTCCTTCAGACTAGTTGTGTCAGCCTAAGACACAGCGGACGTCCTTCATGGTCAGCATATCAGTTCCGGATCTGATCTTGACCCATCCTGGCCGCTCGGAAAAGGCCACCCCCCAAGCAGACCGTTTTACTAGTACCGTTGCTAGTTTGCGTTCCATCAGACCCATTGGTCCATCAGGCTTAGGCATGCCCTTCAGACCTCGTCGGTCCTTCAGTTTAACTCCAATCAATGCGCCAAGCATCGACTGCGAATTAGACCTTCAGAGCCTTAGTGTTCCTTCAGATCCCGAGTGATCCGTCATTGTCTCTCTCGGTTAATGCACCAGGTGTTAACCGTTCCCCGTTTGTTCTCAAGCCCATCTATTCAAAAAAAAAATATAGAAAAAGAAAAGAGGCAAATTCGGGTTTCCCCAAGTGGACAAAATTTGTATAATTTCTGAATTCTTTATTTCTATTTTACCTTTGAAATATGTCTCGCGCAATTCATATTTCTTGGTAAAATCCAAATAAAGAGGGGCAGCTGTCCTACCCCAATTTTGTCCGGCTTAGGTCCAAACCTTAATTTTCCACACAAAAGTAAACTATGCATTTTGGGTCCTAGAAACCGCTCCAAAGTTTTTGAAATCATTTTTAGGGTCAGGATGCACTTTTTAAGAAATTAGGGTTTTGAAAAATATGTTGTGCATGCATGGCAAGCTTTTTGGAAAATATTTTATGCAAGCATGGCAAAAACCTAAAAGCATTTTTGTGGAAAGCAAGAATTGATTTCTATTTTGTTCCAAAGGCCAAGAATCGATTTATAGTATATTGCATAGGCCTTGAAATCGATTTTCAGGCTCTTCCATAGGCCATGAATCGATTCCTAATTGTTTTAACTAAGTGAAGAATCGATTTTCACCTATTTAGGATGTCCTGAAAATCGATTTCCCTCTTCTTGCATAGGCCTTGAAATCGATTTTCAAGCTCTTCCTTAGGCTATGAATCGATTCCTCATTGTGTTAACTAAAGCAAGAATCGATTCTCACCTATGCAAAAAGTCCTGAAAATCGATTCCTCTTGTTTTCAAAGGAACCAAGAATCGATTCTTTATTTATTTCCAAAGGCTCAAGAATCGATTCCCACTATTTTAACTAAGCTTGGAATCGATTCATGTGACTTTTCAAAGGCAAGGAATCGATTTTCACCTATTTAGGATGTCCAAGAATCGATTCTTTGCTATTTCCAAAGGCTCAAACAATCGATTCATCCTTGCAATAAATGTTTTTAAAAATTCTACACTTTCCTAAGCCTATAAATAGGCAGCCTCAAGTCACATTTTGGGAGGAGGAGATTTTACGAGATCAGAGAGGAGAACACACACATTTTTCACAGATTTTTCACACACAGACATCCTTTCACGAGATCAGAGACAGAGATTCTTTCACGAGATCAGAGGCAGTTTTCGCAAATCTCATCTTTTCAAAAAAACTCTCCTATTTTTTATTGGTGCTCTCTTCGTTCCGTTGGTCCGTCAGAGCTGATCTACTGCAAGAGTTAGTTAGAGTCGCATTCTTCAAAGTTGTAGTATCTGCCTTCATCAGAGGTATTTCTGTCTTTATATTTATTAATCATTGTGATCCATGCCAAAATCGCCCTATGTGATTTGACTTAGCTATAGTGCCATTGTTGATGATGAACCACATGATTCCCACTTATGCCTAGTGCATCATGTTCTAAGTGGTGAAGATGGTCTCAGATGATTCAACCTCCCCCTTTTTTTTTCTTCTTAACGAATAAAAGATTGTTAGGTTTATGGTTTAAGGTCCATGGGGTATTGCAAAGAATAGGTTATTCAAAACCTTGATGCTCCCTCATCTTTGATTGTGTTATTAGCCTTTGGGCGCTTACTCATAAATGCAAAGGATAGGCTTACCTTAGCCTTGATGCAATTTCCCCCTTTCGTTCATGTTATTGAGAAATCGTTGCTCATATGTTCCTCAGTTTAATTAAGACCATTCTATGCCTATGATCAATTGCTTGCTTGTTTTTTATGCATTTTAAATGTCTCGATTCAATATGCCATTCCATCCATGTGTATGACCTCCTAATGAAGACGTAAGTCTACATGCCTGTTGTAGCATAGAGTCATTAGGGTAAATACACTCCTTCCTACACACACACTTGCTTTGTATGACCTCCTAATGAAGACGTAAGTCTACATGCCTGTTGTAGCATAGAGTCATTAGGGTAAATACACTCCTTCCTACACACACACACACACTTGCTTTGAGAACTTTACCTTGCATCCCTGATAAGTGGGTCTTTTGATCATATTGGCATGTTTAGTCTTGATTAAATGTTCAACATATGTATGATTTCGTGATTAGTGATTGTGCTTGAACTTTTGTAATCAATCATTGATAGTGCCTTCACCCTTTTTTTCCAAAAATCTTTCAAACCCTTTCAAAAACAATTTCGTTAGAACTACGTCGCTTTGATTCCCATTTGGGGTACGTAGGAGCGAGCCACGTTCTCGTCAAGCGCAACAAATAAAAATTCTTTTCATCCCCCTAAACCAATCATTTTCATAAAACAAACAAAAATCATTTTCAAACCCATTGTTGCTAGTAGCTCATCAGAGCCTCTGTTCGTTTAGCTATTAGTGACGATGTCCTTTTCTCCTAAAATAATAAACGATGATCCATCATAACCTTTGTTAGTTTGATCATCGTACAAATCAATCTCTTTCGAAAATCACTTTCCAAAAGGATAATAAAAAACGAGTTATTATCAATAGTCCATCAGAACCTTTGTTCGTTTGACTAACGGTGCAACTCTCTTTTTGAGTATTTAGTAGTGATTCATCATAGCCTCTGCTAGTTCAATCATTTGCTAATGCTCGTCCTATTTCAAAAACTCACTAAAAAAGATAAAAAACAAAAACTTTTCAAAAAGAACCAAGAACTACGTAGCTTTGAATTCTCCATCGCACCTGGAGATACGTAGGAGCGGGCCATGTCCCGTCAAGCACTTTTGCTAAAACCTTTTTTTTCCCTTTCTCACCAAAAATAAAATTTTCATTAAGTTTTCTCATTCATCTTCAAACAAGAAATAAATAGGCAAATCTAGGTATTTTTCAAATCAAACGTTAAAACCACACATTTAATTAGAGGTTCCCTTTCGGTAGAAAGGACGTGCGAGGTGCTAACACCTTCCTCGCACGTAATCGACCCCCGAACCTATATCTCTAGTTTTCAAAAGACCATCCACCTTGTCCAAAAGACCTTTTTTCAATGTTTTGGTCTTAAAATTAAAATATTGGTGGCGGCTTCAAAATTTTTCCACGTTGTACATTGAGAAACCCAAGCGGGATTTTTCGGGGTGCAACAGCTGGCGACTTCACTGGGGACACTTTTTTTTAAAAAAGACAAGGGTCAAGCCTAACTAATTTAAATGTGTGGTTTAATGTATTGTTGATTTGATTAAAACCTTGTTTGCCTTTCTTTCTTATCATTGATTGTAGGCGTACGCATTTGTGTTCTTCTATGTTGTTCCCTGTCTCATCTTTTATTCCTTTCTTTTATCGCTTATGCCCACGCATTTTTTTCAATCCCCATGATCCCCTCTGCTTGGCTCCTTTTCCTAAGGTGAGCAATATCCTTGTTTATAGATATTCTAGGTATGGAACCCTAGGGTAGATAACTTGTTATTGTTTGCTTTTGTCTGGATTGCTCTGGTTTTCATTTCAGGTGGGGGTAGTACTAGGGAAAATGCCCTTAACACACACTACACTTATACCCTGTGACTATGTGTTTTGAGTGGGACCATAACCCAGGTCTGCAAAAACTTAGGAGAGTGGATTCGAGTAGTGAGAGCCCATCAGGACCTTTGTCCGTTTGGCTACTTGCGAAAGTTTCAACCAGAGTTGTGCTCTTTCATGATGCCTCACACCTAGCAGTTTGCTGCATTTGTGGGGAATTTTGTGAAAGGGACTGTAGCTCTGGTGGCCTTGTGAGGGAGTGAATAGAGCTACATGGAAGGATTACCCTTTAAATTGCCCTAGATCATAGGTCTCACCTCTTTTTTAGGTCACAAGGGCTTTTCCAAAATTGTGTGTGCATTATTGCATCTAGTTTAGTTCATTTCCGCCAACATTTTTTGAAAAAAAAAAAACAAAATCAAAGAAAAAGAATATGTTTTTCCTTCTCTTTCATGAATACCTATATGAGGTGGCATATAGGGTATATTGCCCTAAAATTTCAAAACCCCCACCTGTAAATATCTGTCTTTATAACAAACATTCTCATCATCCGCACGTTGCATCATAACAGCATGCATAAGCAAAATTCTGAAAAAATTCATACAGCATTCCTCATGCATCTAATTTGTTTGCCGGTAATCGTAGAGTAATTTGGAATCTTGTCATAGGCGTGAAAAAACAAGACTACATGGGATCAAGAAGCGAGGGTATGCTAAATTCGAGATTGATCTAAAGCTCGAAGGAAATGTGCCCTATCGCTTGTTGATCCCAATGTTCGTCACGCTTTTAAGATGTTTCGATATTTGCTTATGACAAGAGCAAATTATCTCACGATTCCTGGCGCTAAACACAAAAATAATATAAGGCCATATGCATTGCATTCATTTACGCATTCATACTTGTACTCATAAAAAATGTTCTATCATCAGAGAAGAACAAAAGGCAAGCTGGTTCACCAACACCGATACTCCACCCTTCTGCAATCAAGGTTGATGGCTAGTAATCGGAATCTTAAGAATAAGGGCCGCCGGAGCCAAGAGGAGTTAGTTGCAGAGGTTCTTAATCCTGAGCAGCTGGATCGGGAGAGTCAAGCTCCGAAGACTAAAGCTGGAGAAGCACAGATAACCGAGGAAATAAGTATGCTGCAGAGGGGTGAGGCCGCTGTTGGGGCTATCGCTGTTGAAAATCCTGAAGGAGTTGTTACTTTCATTCCTCCTAAATTCAAAGTACCTGACTTCGATCAATATCACGGCACTGGGTGTCCATCTAACCATCTGAAGATGTATGTTAGGAAGATGGCAGCTTATGCCCATGATGATAAAGTGCTGATCCATTTCTTTCAAAAGAGTCTGACTGGAGCGTCTCTAGACTGGTATATGCAGCTGCCATCCTCCGATGTTCATAGTTGGAAGAATCTCTTTAAAGCATTTCTGAAGTACTACCAGCATAACTTGGACCCAGCTCCAGACCGGTCTCAGTTACAGTTTATGAGCAAGAAAGATCGTGAGTCTTTTGAGGAATATGCCCAGCGGTGGAGAAGTGTAGCTGCACAAGTGAAGCCCCCGTTGACTGAGAAGGAAATAGTGTCTATGTTCATGGATACCCTCCCAGCTGTTTTCTACAAACGTCTGATCGGAAGGGGACCTTCAAGCTTCTCAGATGTGATCAGAGTAGGGGCAAGACTCGAAGTCGAGATAAAAAGAGGAAGAGATTCCCATGCTATAGGGGAACGAAGAAAGTCGCGTCAGTTTGACTCCATCCCCATGCCATACACAGATCTCTTTAACTACCTCATCACAAACAAGCTCATTACCACAAGACCAATGAAACCCGTCCGACCACCATATTTCAGAGGATACAACCCTAACAATGAGAAATCATCACATCTCCCCCTTCCAATTTCATTTCCCTCATCACCATGTAAGTTCATCTCTTTTTCCCCCTTCTTTAGCCTTGCGAAATTGGTAGCTAGAGGAGTAGGAGTGAGTTGAAAATTTTAGTTGAATGTTGATTTTGAAGGTTTCTAGATGTTTTGAAGCTTGAAGCTTTTGAAGCTTGTTCCCCTTCTTTACCATGTTTTGAAGCTTGATTATGGAGGATTGAAGCTTGATTTGGTGTTTGGAAGATTGTTGGTGCCTAGGGTGTTATTTGGGAATTTGGGGGAATCTTTATCTTTTGCTTCCTTTGTGTGGATTCCGATTTTAATGTGAGTTCTAAGATTGATTAGAGTTGTTGAAGTATTGGTTGTTGATTATTGTTCTTCATGGTTGATTTATGATGTATGTTGATTGATTCATGAAAATCCTTCAATTTGATTCATTGGGAAGCCATAGTTGTGTTTTGATGTTGAGAAAGCTTATGAAAAGTTAAATGTCATGATGTGTGTTATGTGATTGAATGTTATGATACAAGTTGTTTTGGTTGCAAATTGATGTTTGATTGTTGAAATTCATGACAAAATTTGGTAGTTTGAGTAGTTGAATGTATTGTTACTTCGTGTGGTTAAGTTAGGAATCGAGTGAAACGAGTAACAGAATCAAACGGAATAGCCAAATATACACGAAAACATGATTTTTGGCAAGTCTGATAGAGGAGCACGACCCGTGCGCTTTTGAACACGACCCGTGCGTCCTTTGTTGTTACTCAAAACTTGAAAATTTTCACAAGCACTACCCGTGCGCAGACTTCTGCCACCGATTTTAAATTTGCACCCAATTTTTGATAAACTTATCTTATTAATCTCCATATGGAACTCTTCATAAAACTTTTGGAAGTTATTTTATCGATATCACATACTTTTACTGACTACTTTCTAAAATTTCTTTTAGATGAACTGATAATTCTTAAAATCACTTTGTGGCTACTCCTTGTCTTTGAAGTGTGATTCCAGTCCATGTAAGATCATAATTTTTCGTTGCCTATATCAAGACTGAATCAGGTTCCATATCGAGTCGTTTTTGACCCGTTTTTCTACATCAGCTGTAAAAGATGACTTCCTGTCAAAAACATAGCACATAACTCGCGCATCAGACATGGTTACATATTAGTTTATTTTTTCGAGACCCATTTCAAATTTAATGACACTTTTGTGCAGACGTTTTGGTTCGACAAATTTACGTTCTAAATTTTTAATTGGTATCGGCCTGCACACTAATTTGATTATGACTTTGCTCAACTTTATCCCAATCCAATGTTTTTTTAAAATATTTGAAATATTTGATATTAATCATTATGAGAATTATGTTTAATGTCAAAAAAAAAATACCGAATAAAATATTGACTAGTTTTTTTAATCACAAACACCCATTGATGTGGAAAAGTTGACCGTGGGCTAGTAGAACTACAAAAATGGAAAACAAATGTAAAATAGGACAAATGTATAAAAAGGAAAAAAAACATAAAATGAACTTAAATTAGACAATTGTAATACTCCTATTGTTCCTTGGTTCAAACTCTTAGGTCCTAGCCGTGGATTCGGCCAGGGGTTTGAGCAAGTTCTTCGATTCCTTGTTCTTCAAGCGAATGCGTCAAGGAGGGAACTCTGCTCCTTGACTGTGGGTATCCTGACTCCTCTAGAAAGAGCCAGGTTGGGTGAGAGGGGACTGCGAGGGTTGGATTATACTACTGGCTAATGCATGAAAAATAAAGATAAAGTGCGATAAAAGCAGATAGACAAAATAAACGTACAGTTTTTGATTGATTCATGTGTCTTTTCTGTACAATTACTCTCCTATTTATATACATAGGCCCTCGTCGGCCACTAACACAGACAACATTTTGCCTACCGTTGGATCAGTCTGAGATCAACGACTATCATTGTTCCTAAGCCCTAAGGAGGCGGAGTAATCACCCACGATCTCACTAGGGTGAACTCCCTCACTCCGCTCTTCAAGACTTCTCTCCTTCGCTTGATCTTCAACTGCTCCCACGTTCCATCTTCGGGTAAAACCGCCTTACCTCGGCCACTTGGTTCACTCAGCTAACCTTTGCCCTCAGACAATAACTCAGGCACCCGAGCCTACCCTGGCCGTGGCACTAGTACTCTATAGGCTGAAGCTGTACTCTCCCTCGGTCTCGCTCATTGCTCATCGGGCTAACCCCTTCCTCGGGGAGTTGTCTAGTGATATGCCTCGAGGGCTTCCCTTGATCATTTTCTCAGGCAATTGTCTCTTAAAATCCTTGTCTAGTGACCTGCCTCAATACTCTAGCTCCACTGCCTTCTTCATTCAGTCCTCAGCCTATGACCTAATTATTTTTGGGTGTTAACAATTGCCCCCCTTTTTGTGCTGTCATGTGGCCGCGAGGACGTGGCTGATAGTGCAAAAAGAACCCTTTGAGATGACTTGAGGTGACCGTTTTGAAGTGACTATCCTGCCGTTTTGTGACACTTGGCAGTTTTGCTCAGTGCGGGATACTAGGGCGGCGCAAGGGTTCCCAAGGTTTGCGAAAGCCATAAGTGGTTACGATCACGCGAGACTATTCGCTTTCTTTGGAAACGCTTCGCTCCTCTTTCGTTTCTCTCTTTGCGAAACAGAACCCTTTCTCTCTATTGTCATCACCACCGCTTTCTGTCATGTCTTCAAACTCCGACTCTCAGAACCGTGACCATAGTTATGGCGGAAATAGTAGCCAACCAAGTTCTTCTTCTTCTGGTCCTTCTTCAGAAATCGCTTCCCCTGAAGTTTCCCCACAGGATATCCTCGTTGTCGTCCCAGGTGGAGTCACAGTGCGGACTACCATCTCTTCAAACAAACCTTCAACACTTTGGCTTGTCCCGGTATACCACTCACCCAAGATTGGTTCACCGTTGACGCCAAGGTGTCGGAGACCAGAGGTTGGGCCAGACCCACCGATGACTATCACGCCTGGTTTGATAGGATTCATTCTATCAAGAAAGACGCTTGGAAGGCTTGGGGTCTACGTGACATGATCACCCTCTCTACCTTCGCCATCCCTCATAACTTTGACGTTCTTTTACCCCTCTTGGGTTTTTGGTCTTCTACCTTCAACGCTTTCATATTTCCCTGGGGCATGGTCACCCCCACCATCCTGGATGTGGCCGCTATTACTGGTTTGCCCGTGTTCGGTCGTTGCATCAATCCTGCAAGACTGCCCAGGAAGGTGAACTTGGGCCATATCCATGCTGGAGGGGTCTATTCAAAGTTTCTGATTTCCAACTCCAAGTCCGATGCCACCATCACTAACGAGGAACACACCGCTTTCCTTATGTACTTCTTCTGCAGATTCTTCTACGGCACTGCCTCGGCTGGCGTCGTCCAAGAGCTGCAGCCCTTGGTTGCCATGATGACTAGTGGGGAGGTTTACGCCTGGGCTCCTTACTTTCTTGGTGAATTCTACCGAGGGATCTAAGTCATGCTCGACCAGATCAAGGACTACGGTCGAGTCTCTAAGATTCAGGGTCTTATGTGGTATCTCCAGTTGTGGGCTACCCTCTATTTCCCTCATATTCTTTCTGCTGGCTGTACTATCCCCAGGCCACTAACCAACCGATTCTTAGGCCCTCAGCTCTCGGCCACCCCTTGCCATCGACTGACAGCGGCTCAAGTCAAGATGGAGTTTCTGAAGACCAACATTTCTGAGATGACGTGGTGTCTTGTGTTGGATAGGAGGTGTGGTCCTACCTGGATCTTTACTCCTCAATGAAAAGAAGACCAGCTTCCTTTATCAGAGTGCGGTACTGCTCGTGATTATTGGCGGTCCGCTCTGGCGGCCAGGGACTTGCCAATTGGCTATCTGGCCTCTTCTCGTTACAGCAAGGCTCTGGCAGAGTATTATTATCCCAATTTCGTCTGCAAGCAATTTGGGCTGATGCAGCATGTTCCTCTACCTTACCAATCTTTGGATGACCCTCGTCGTAGGGAAGGCCTGACAGATGGTCAGGTGTGCAACATGGTAGTCAACAATTATCTCAAAGTTACTAATAGCGTGTGAGCGCACTATGAGGTGTGTCCGGGGGAGACCAGTGGCTTTACCAATTGGTGGCTTGGTGTTAAGGACCTAGTCTTCCCTCGGGCTCTTGGGGATTATCTTTCCAAGTACCTCGGCCACCATCGCACGGCTCCAACCCTTTCTTTAACACCGGCTGGTACCAGCGCCGTTCCCTCTCCTGTTGATAAAGCAATCAGGCCTCCAACTTCCTCTCGACGGCCATCCACTCGATCTCAACAAACCACGGGTATGTCTTTTCGTTCTTTGTGGCTCATTTATTGTCTATTCCCTTGATTCTCATTCCTGTATCCTTTCTGAATGTAGGGCCCTCTGTTGATCGTAATGCGGCATAAGACGAAGATGATGCTCCTATTATCTTCAGGCGACCGTCTGTTCATCGTGCTCCAATGGATACCCCTTCGCAGCCAGCAGCAAAGAGGGCTGCTATGGTGGCAGAAGACACTCCTCGCCCTTCCAAGAAATCCAAGGTACGGTGTTTCTCCCATTTTACCTCTTTTTGTTAGCTGGCCCTTTGGTTTTTCTCATGGTTATTTTGCTTGCAGACAGTTAATCCCTTAGTTTCGGATGCACCTTTGATTGCACTCATCACTCTCCTCCTTCGGTGAATTCTCCTCCTCTTCCTCCTCAACCAGAGTCTAGGCCAGTGACTGAAGCGGAAGCGGCCCGATACTTTGCTTCCCGGAGTCATCCTCAGATAGTTCCCCCTTCGGGAGAAGAGCTACAAATATTAGAGGATGCCCTCCGGGGCAGAATTGTTACTGATCCTACCTAGCTTTCAGACCTGCGGTCTCTGGCGCTCAAGCTGTCTTCTTCAGATGATATGTAGATGCAAAGGAAGGAAACCCTCAGGGACATAGCCTATCGGTTTCCGGAGATCTCTCGGGCTTATTCGGCATCCCACGCTGCTAAGGACGCTGCCCAACAAGCACTAGATCGCCTGAATTCCCTACAAGCAGAGAAGAAGATGTATCTCTCAGCCTATGGTGAGAAGGAAGCGGAACGCCTATCGGTGTTAGCTGAGGAGGAGACTACCAAGCGCCGAATTGAAGAAATTAAATCTCTTATGACGGGGCTCCAATTAGAGCTACAGGCTTTGCGCCCCAAACAGAAGGAGGCGGTCAAAAATATGGCCCTGGCCACCGCAGAACAAGCTCACCTGTACAACCAGAACAAACCCTTAGATCAACTCATCAGGGAGCTAGAATCCCAAAAAGTGGTCTTTCTTTATGACAAGGAGCGCGGCCAAAGTGAGGTATTATCTGCAATAGCTTCCTGGGAAAAGCTTCAGCTATCCTCCCCTCTAGTCAGGAGGCGTCCGAATTCGTGGAGGGGTCAAGCTCTGCTGCAGCGAAGAGGTAGCCCAACCTATCATTTAACTTGTTTTCACTAGGCCGCCGGTGTGTGGCGAGCCACCAAGACAATGATTTCTTTCGTATCTGCTAATTCTCTTTCCTTTGCGTATTCTCCCATAGAGTAGGATAATCACTGCAAGAAAAACTGATTTTCTGGCCAGGACTTTCCGGCGGATTGACATCCGCCGAAAAATTTTCGGCGGATTTTAGGACTTACCGGCGGATTTTATCCACCAAAACATTACCGGCGGATTTCTTGATTTTTCCGGCGGATTTTTTTCCTCCGGAACATTTCCGGTGGAATTTTAGGTATTTCCGGCGGATTTGAGTCTACGAAAAAAAAAATTAAAAACCATCCGCCGGTAAGGTCTTTTCCGGCGGATTTTTTTGAAAAAATCGCGGGATAAATCTGCCGGAAATCCCCTGATCCGCCGGAAATCCCCTAAATCCGCCGGTAAATTCCATTTCCGGCGGATTCTGCCTTTTGACCGTTTGACTTCGTTTCTTCTATATAAATCCCTTCTCCAGATGTTGTGTTTGATATGTTCGGTTGCAAGTATTATCCAATTCGTTACCCTCATTGATCGAAATGCTGGGAGGATTTCCATTCCAAATGAGATTTTGGGCAAAAAAAAAGTTATATACCAAAGTAGAAAACATGGTCTCACCAACATCTAGTGAAGACCCACGTTTAAGAATCGGTTATTTTCTCAACCCTTGCATAGAAAAAGAAGTCTCACCTCCACCTCACTGTCTTCCACCCCATTTTCCGATATTCCCATTTACCCTCATTGAACGAAATGCTGGGAGGATTTCCATTCCAAATGAGATTCGGAGACTAGAGTTGCCTGGTGACTTTTATTTTGTTTTGGATGTTGGCCCTTGTATTCGTGGTCTCAACAACAGGCGCTTTGGCAACATCCTTACTGATACGCATGCCATCTGCCAAGCGTATCGGGGTATTGAGAGTGTGGAAGCCTCTGATGGAAGTGGGAGTGAGAGTGATACTGCGAGTGATGCTGGATCCGGCTCTGTTGTTACCCAGTTGTAGTTTTTTACTGTTATTTTGTTTATCAATAATTGTAATTGAACATCACTGATTTAGTAATGAATAAATATTGGGTTGATTAGTTTTTGGTTTACAATACCGTTTAAATTAAACAACAATTTTATTTTTTAGGGCAGCGAATGTTATATTGTGTTTAAGCCTACACTGCATTGTGTCTCGCCCCTCGAAACAGACACCATCAACTTTGTTGGTGATGATGCCCTGATGATGAATGATAGTGAGGGAAGAATCCTCTAAGTATTGTGTTAGGGGCATTTCTTTTTGTTTATACGATTTCGTGGAGAAGACACGGAGAAGGGTTTAGGGTTTTTGTGAAGTAGAAGGGAAAGCTGAAGCCCAATTTATAATAGGCGTTTTTAAACATGAGTCGTTGATTAAAATTTTAGATCACAAATTCGACCCGTTTATTTTTAGGTATTTCCGACAGATTTTTAGGTATTTCCGGCGGATTTTAGGTATTTCCGACGGATTTTAGGTATTTCCGGCGGATTTGGGTCAACGAAAAAACCCGCCGGAAATACCTAAAAATCCGCCGGAAATGACCAACCGACTAAAATCCGCCTAAAAGAGCGGGAAATTTGATTTTTGAAAATCCGCCGAAAATCCCCTAAATCCGCCGGTATGTGACATTTCCGGTGGATTCTCCGTTTGACCGTTGGACTTCGGTTCTCCTATATAATCCCTTCTCCATTCTCCACTTCTTCTTCACACCTCTACCAATACTCTCATTCTCTCTACTAAATCTCTTCTTGAAATTCCTCTCTTCCTCTCTTTGGCAAATTTCTTCGATCTAAGGTATGTTTGTGACATGAGTTAATAGTTTTAGTTTTTGAATTATTTTATAATATGGGTTTGTTACTAATTGTGGTGTTGTTTGTTTAGGTATTGTTTGAGTTTGCGTTCCTCATTTTTCCTCTTTGTTCGAGTTGGGAATACGATTCAAGTCAGAGCCTTCTCTTCACTACGGTTAGTTATCAAAGTAGAGTAATTAATATATCAATATATATATATATATATATATATATGTGTGGATTTTTTGTTTTTAGTGTCTAAAAAAATTTTACCAACTTTTAGTCACCGTAAAATTTGGATTTTTTCTTTTAGTCCTTGGTGAATTTTAATAACGCTTATTGTCGATGATTTGAATACATGTTCCTGTGTCTCATTGTAGTGTCTTAGAAGTTGGTTTTCTGAAATCACATTTTTGGTATAATATTAAAACTAATAAAATATTAATTACTTCACTAATTATAGTAAAATTTTGTTACAAATTTTGTTTGCAATAATAATACAAAATAATTTATATTGAAAAAACTTATTTATTAAGTTGACTTATAAATTTTATTAAAAAATATTGTCTTATAAAAATTGAAATTTAAAATTAAATTTGCAATTATTATTTATAATGTTTAAATTGTTAATATATATCATTATCTTAAAATTCATTGTGTTGCTGGTAATTGATAGTTTATTGATATATAATTAATATATCAATATATATCAAAATATAATGTAATTGATAGTTTATTTGATAGTTTATTTCATTTACGTTGTAGTGTAGTACATAGATCGATCTTGAAATTATGGATCGTAGTTGGATGTATGATCGATTGTTTCCTGGAAGATCCGGTTTAAAGCGACGTTTTGTAGAAGGAGTAGAAGAGTTTATTTGCGGGACAAGGCGGTATTAGATGTCCGTGCTTGAAATGTTCCTTTCGATTTATAAAAAATGAAGAAGAAGTTAGACTTTCTTTGTACAATAATGGGTTTAGGACAAATTATTGCATATGGACTCGTCGCGGGGAAGTAGGACCAGGGGTAGCTGCAGTTCCTGCGGTTAATGTTCCGGTTGAAGTAGTAGCTCTCACATCAAGTAGTTATCCAGCGACTACGACATCTGAAGGCCAAATTATACAACTGTTAGATGTTTATCAGGGAATGATATCTGACGCTGTTGGAGTAAATTTGGATTTTAAAGAACCAGAATATGATGCTGAAGAAGTTCTAAATGAGGAAGCTCAAAGGTTTTACATGTATTTGAGTGAGACAAATAACCCATTATTTGAATGATCTAAAGACTCAAAATTATCAATGTGTGTTCGGTTGTTGGGTCTTAAGTCTCAATTTAATGTTGCTGAGTTGTGCATGGAATATATGACCAAAATGATGTTGGATGCAACCCCCATTAGAGGGCTTTTGCCCCAAAGTTATTATGAAGCTAAAAGACTGGTATCGAAGCTTGGCTTAAAATCTAAAAGAATTGATTGTTGTGTGTCTGGTTGCATGCTCTATTATAACAATGAGTTTGGCATAAATGATGGAGAGTTGTCGGAATGCAAGTTGTGTGGAGAGCCACGCTATCGTGTCAGTAGGAAAGGGATGAGCAGAGGCAAACCGGTCCCACGAAAAGCAATGTTCTATCTGCCGCTTATACCAAGGCTACAGAGGATGTTTACTTCAATGGAGACTGCGGGTAAAATGACGTGGAGCCATCAAAATAGAAATAATTCTGGTGAATTACGTCACCCATCTGATGGTGAAGCTTGGAAGCATTTTGATCGTGTTCATCCAGAATTTGCCAGTGATCCAGGCAATGTTCGGCTTGGTTTATGCTTTGATGGTTTCACACCATATATTCAAGCCTCAGCAACACCGTATTCATGTTGGCCAGTTATTGTTACCCCATACAACCTTCCTCCATAAATGTGTATGTCTAAACCATACATGTTTTTAAATTCTATTATTCCAAGGCCAAATAATCCAACAGCTGGTATTGACATATATTTGCAACCTTTGATTGATGACCTAAAAAGGTTGTGTAATGGTGTTTTAACTTATGATGCAGCACCCAAACAAAATTTTGTGATGAGGGTGGCTTTGATGTGGACCATTAATGACTTCCCTACCTATGGAATGTTGTCTGGATGGGGGACACTTGGTAAGATGGCGTGTCCGATTTGCATGGTTGACACAAAGGCTTTTAGTCTTAAATACGGAGGAAAAACTTCATGGTTTGACTCGCACCGTAGGTTCTTACCTATGGATCACCCATTTAGAAAGCAAAAATATGCGTTCATCAAGGGAAATGTTGAAACAGCTGGACCTCCTCGTAGGTTGACACCAGAGGAAGTTTGGAATAGTGTTAGGGATATCCCTCCAGTGGAAGTCGTAGCATGTGTTGTTTCTCGTCCAGATGGCTATGGACAATGGCACAATTGGACAAAAAAAAGTATTTTTTAGGAACTTCCCTATTGGAAAGATAATCTATTGAGACACAATCTCAATGTCATGCATATTGAGAAGAATTTTTTTGACAACATATTTAACACTGTCATGAACCTGAAAGGCAAAACGAAAAATAACGAGAAAGCTAGGAAGGATATAGATCATTACTATAGACGAAAGGATTTGTTGTTGGTTGAGCAAGGTACTAGGACTTTGAAACCCAAAGCCAATTATACTTTATCTACCGAACAAGCGAAAGCAGTTTATCAGTGGATAAAAGAGTTGAAAATGCCAGACGGTTATTCTTCCAATTTATCTAGATGTGCGGATGTGGATAATGGGAGGTTGCATGGGATGAAGAGCCATGATTGTCATGTATTCATGGAGTGCTTACTTCCTATCGCTTTTAGTTCGTTGCCAACACACGTTTTGAATCCGCTCATTGAAATAAGTCAATACTTTAAGAATTGGTGTTCTGCAATGCTAAAAGCTGATGATCTTTCAAAAATGGAACAAGACATATCACTTATCTTATGCAAGTTGGAGAGAGTATTTCCGCCTGGTTTCTTTGATTCTATGGAGCATCTACCGGTACATCTCGCATATGAAGCTAAACTTGGCGGACCTGTCCAATACAGATGGATGTATCCATTTGAAAGGTCAGTTAATTTTTATAATATCAGAAACAAGGAGAAATATATGATTATTAAGTTAATTAATATCATTTTCTCTAGGTTCATGGGTGATTCAAAAAGATCGGTGAAAAACAAAGCTAGAGTTGAAGGATCGATATGTTCTTCTTACTTACACCGTGAAACAACACATTTTTGTTCTTATTATTTCAAGAATGAGTTTGCTCCTGGAAGCAGTCGAAATGAAATGGATACTGAATGGCCTAGACATCATTTAGCTTTGTCTGTCTTTTGTCTACCCGGTCGTCCATCTGGGAAGGAGTCAATTCACTGGCTAACAGATGAAGAGTTAAGTTCAGCACATGTTCATGTGTTGATAAACTGTACTGAGGTGCAACCATTTATTGAGTATGTTCCTCAATATTAATTATCGATCTTAATTAGTTAATATAATTAAAGTAGACAAATGTGTAACAATTAATTATTTCTTTTTAGGGAATTCTTGTCATCAGAGGACGTAAGTGAGCAACAATCTTCTGCTCATAATAATGCACATTTTCCAACGTGGTTTAGGCAACATGTTTATGCCCTCCCACTAACTCCTAGCAACCAACACTTGAGGAACATATCAGACGGTCCTCGAAGATGTGTTAAAGAATGGCACACATACTTTGTCAATGGATACAAATTTCACACCAATGAATGGACACAGGGCAGAGAGACAGTCAATAGTGGTGTGTGCATGAAGGGTGTCACTGAAGGAGGTGAAGATGATTTTTATGGTGTGGTTCAACACATATATGAACTTTCGTACCCCCATCTAGATTTTAGTCAAAAGGTAGTGGTTCTTTATTGTAATTGGTTTGATCCGTTTGCTCGAGGAACAAAGGTGAATCCAAAGTCAAATACAGTGGACATTAAAATGAATGATAGATATCGACTGTATGATCCGTTCGTCATTGCACAAAATGTGAGACAAGTCTATTATGTCCCTTATCCATCAATGCGGACTGATAGGCGTGGTTGGTGTGTCGCAATTAAAACAAAAGCAAGAGGTCGCATTGAGACAAATGATGACACGGTGGAATATGTGCCATATCAAATGGAAGAAATGTCTAATGTAAATGAAGTGATTTAAGTTGAACCCATTAGTCGTTTATGTGATGAGCCAAACACCGGCGATGAAGTTGATGACGAAGAAGATGCTGATGAAGATGCAACAGACCACATTGGTGTATCAAGAATTCACTCCTCTGATGATGATGATTTTGAGAATGAATGGGATTCCAATTAGTTATTTATGTTTTAACAATATATATGTTAACCTATTTTTAATCAACGATGTAATTTATGTTTGTTATGTTTATATATTTTTGTTTAGTATGTTTATGTTAACCTTGTTTAGTATATGTTTGTTTGTTTAAATGTATATGTCTAGATACGGTCATGGAATCTCACTCAGGATCCGATGACGAGACATATGTTCCTCCACCTGTCACGGGTGATGCCGCCAACACTAGCAGGCGGAAGACTTCTACTCGCCTAGGGCGTCGTGTTCAGCCTGCTCGTGTTGTTGTTTCTGGTGGCAGATATTTGCAACCACCTGGGTCTGAGGGTACTAGTACTGCAGGGGACCCAGTGATTCCTGCTGCTACTGAGGGCTTAGCCCCGACAGATGTTGATTCTGATGGGGTACGCACATTCAATGTTGACCGTGAGGTGGTGAGGTATACACCTGATGGGCGTATCATATTGGAGACTACTGGCGATTCGTAAGTATATATATTATTATTTATTAATTTATTAATTTATTTTTGTTTCCTTTTATATATCTTATATAATTTGGGGTAATAAAATTCATCTTTTTTTAATGCAGGTTTCTTCCTTGGAAGGCTACAGCTACCGCCATCACAAAAACAATCAAGGAGAATTTCACTAGCAGCTGGAAGAATTGGACGGCTGTTAGAAAAAATACAGAGGCAATTGAGAGGATGTTAAAATCATTTTTGGTAAGTTGTTAATCTACTAAATAATTAATTAATTTGGTGTATTATCTTATTGACTTGATTAATTAATATTTGTCTTATAATTAACAACATTATTGTAAATTTCTTAAATAGGAAAAATGTACATGGTTACCAGAGCAGCAAAGGGAAGTTGAGAGAGTCTTCCAAAAGAGATGTTCCCATCGCTATTCTGAATTACTGCGGGAGGCGCGCGGTAAGAATGCGAAGCCATCTTATATGGGAGACTCAATTTGGGCTGGGTTACAGGAGTACTGGCAGACACCAAAATTTAGGAATTTTTGTGAGAAAGCCAAGAAGAACCGTGCTTCTGAAAAAGGTGGCTGCACACACACAAGGGGGAGTGTTAATACTGCAACGCATCACAGGCGTTTGGTAAATTTATTACTTTATTACTTGATTAATTAATTATTGGCTAAAGTGCTCCCGGGGTCCCTTATCTTTATTTAAAGTAACGAATTAGTCCTTTATGTTTTTTTTGTCCCAAATAAGTCCTTTATCTTTCAAATTTTTGACACATAAATCCTTTTCCGTTAACAGTGCTGATTTATGTGTCAAAAAAAAGGATTTATGTGTTAAAAATTTGAAACATAAAGGACTGATTTGGGACAGAAAAGGATTTATGTGTCAAAAATTTAAAACATAAAGGACTGATTTGGGACAAAAAAAAAGATAAATGACCAAATCGTTACTTTAAATAAAGATAAGGGACCCCAGGAGCACTTTAGCCTTAATTATTTATAATTAACTAGTCATTTTCATGTGTATTAATTAATAATTTGTATATATATAGGAGGCGATGGAACAAAGGGCAATCACTTTGCCTAAGTTGCATCGCTACCTTATGCGGGAGGACACTGGTTACTTTGCTACAGATCGGGAGAGGAATATTCAGGTAAAACTACTTTTACAATTATATATTAATGTTTATTATTTATATTAATCTTTATATCGGGCAGGAATATTATATTAAGACTACTTTTGCTATAGTTATTTATTTGTTGGGTTATTTTTTTCAGGAGAGCTTCCAGGGTGCGCTGACTGAGTACCAGCAGTCACAACAGAGCAGTGGGGCAGATGATATCGATCCAGTGGAGGAGGCTAGAGTAGCTCGTGATATTTGGGAGAGAGCAGTTGGTCCCCAAAAGAGTAATCGTTTGGTGGGATCAGGTAGTATTGGACCGGCTGCGTTCCGAACAAGCATTATTCAGAGTCTATCAGCTTCACAATATTCTGGATCCTCGAGTACTGGTCGCTCTTATGTTCCCAATGCCGGTGAGTTGCATGCAGTTACGCAATTGACGCAGCAACTGAGCGAGGCCCAGCGTCAGTTTGCCGAGCTTAAGTCTCAAAATGAACGGATGTGCAGGTGCTTCAGGAGAAAGCCATGATAGCTGAGGAGTAGGCTAGGGTAGCTGCGGAGCGCATCGAGGAGCAGGCTAGGTTAGCTGCGGAGCAGGCTAGGATAAATGAGGATCGCTTTAAGTTTTTGCAGGATCAGCTGATGTCTCAGCACTCGAGGCCATCCTCATCACATATGTCATCCTACCTACCGCAGCAGCCGCAACAGCATTACGGCAGTGCATTTCAGCAGTGGCCTCGGCAGCAGTATGCACCCCAGTATTCCCAGCCGTATGCACCTCATTCATACCAGCAGCCCCAGCGCGCAGTCACCCCACCAGCCAAACCGGCACCCCCAGCGGCGGTCACCCCAGCAGCCCCACATCGATCTTAATAATATCGATTCGATCGATTCGATTAGGGCTTTTCTTTCATCTGATGATACATATTATCAGGGTGATAAGTCAGACCAGCAGCCGCCCCAATAGCTTTGGATTATTTTATTTTGTTGTATGAATATTTTTTTTATTGTATGGATATTTTTTTTGTTGTATGGATATATATTTATTTAAATTAATGATTAATTATCATTCCTAATTTTTATTTTTTAAAATAGTAAATTAATTAATTATTAGATTTTATTTTTTATCAATAATTAAAGTTTTTAATAAAATAATCAATTAAAGTTTTTAATAAAATAATATTAATTTTTTAAATAAAAATAATATTTTTTATTTTTAAATTTTTTTTTTAAAAAAAAAAATTACGTTTTTCGGGCGGATTTTTGGACTTTCCGGCGAATTTGTGGACTTTCCGGTGGATAAATTCACACGAAATTTTTTTGATTTTCTGACGGATTATCCGCCGGAAGCTTCCGGCGGATGTTTCGGCGCCACGAAATCCGCCAGAAATTTCTAGCGGATAATCCGCCGGAAACCGTTTCCTACGAGCTGGCTACCGGCGCGAAAAATCTGCCGGAAAGTCCACATTTTCGGCGGATTTTTGGCTTTTCCGGCAGATTTTGCCTGCCGAAAAAACCAATTTTTCTTGTAATGAATACGCCTTGAGATATTTGCCTTTTATTTTTGTTTTGAACTCTTCTCCATCGAATGTAATTAAACGATATGCACCACCGTCGTACACTTCACTTACGATGTAGGGCCCGTCCCAATTTGGGGACCACTTGCCCAACTGGGGGTCTTTCCTCCCAAGCGGCAGAATAGCTTTCCAAACTAGATCTCCCTCAACAAACTTCTTAGGCTTGACGTGTTTGTTGTAGGCTCGGGCCATTTTAGCCTTGTTCATCTCAATCTTGCTGAGGGCCGCCAGCCTGTCGTCATCCAACGAGTCCAATTCCATTAACATGGCTTGTTGATATTCATCCATGCCGAGGGCATGCTGCCGAGCCACCCTCAATGATGCCACACTGATCTCCAATGGTAGTACGGCATCCTGCCCATACACTAGACGATAGGGAGCCACCCCGGTGGTTGTGGACTTGGAGTTCCTCATAGCCCATAAGGCCTCATTTAGGGTCTCGTGCCACCGCCGAGGCTTATCCTCTATGTTCTTCTTGATGAGCTCAATGATGATTTTATTAGTAGCGTTTGCCTGTCCGTTAGCTTGAGCATAATAGGAAGACGAGTGTCTCATATTGATGCCGTATTCTTGGGCAAAGGCCACCACTTGTTCCCCGGTGAACATCGTGCCTTGATCGGTCGTGATGATTTCAGGAATGCCAAATCTGTATATGATCTAGTTTTCTATGAACCTGATCACCGCAGCCTAATTGGCATTCGCTAGAGGCGCAGCTTCTACCCACTTAGTGAAGTAATCAGTGGCCACAATAATAAAGTTCTGGCCCTTTGAGCTCGGAGGGTATATTTTCCCAATCAGATTCATGGCCCACACTCTGAATGGCCAAGGTTTAACAATGGGATGGAGCTCATCCGCAGGCACTCTCTGGATTGGTCCATCTAGCTGGCAAGCCTCACATCCTTTTGCAAACTAGAAGCAATCAGCCGTGATCGTCGGCCAATAGTATCCGTGTCTGTATATTAGCCATTTCATGATGGGGCCAGACCTGTGTGCACCACAAATCCCTACATGGGTTTGTGCCATCACCATATACGCGTCCTTTTTCATGAGACATCGTAACAATACCCCATTGGTGCTTCTTTTATACAGGTCATTCCCTATCACGATGTACGTCAACGCCTTTTGCTTGATCTTGAAATCAGTGTCAGCCGTTGGATTGCGGAGGTATTCCGTCAATGCTCCAATCCAAGCATCGACAGGGTCCTCCTCGTCCTGTATTGAGGTATCTTGCTGCCATACCTCGACCACTGACTCCTTATAACCCGAGGCTTGTTGGGCTAAATTGTTTGCCTCTTGGTTTTTGTTTCTGGGGATATACATGATGACAGCATCGGCAAACAATTTTAACAAATTATACGCCGAGGCTCGCAATTGTTTGAGTTTTGTATTATAGCACTTGTATTCCCCAGTGATCAATTTGATCACCAGTTGCAAATCCCCCTTGATTTCCACATATTGCGCTTTCATGGCGGAAAGGATATCAAGTCCCGTGATCAAGGATTCATATTCGGCCTGATTATTGGAGGCTTGGTTCCTTATCCTGAACATGAATCTCCACGTCTGCCCACAAGCGTTGGTGATGACTACGCCGATGCCTGCCCTGGTTTGGGTACTTGAGCCATCAAACATGAGGACCCAAGGCTTCAAGCCTAGATAGTTAATGGATTTGGCCGAGGCATCGTGATCTCTACACATGGGTGCTGAGCCAAGAAGTCAGTCAAGGCTTGCCCTTTAACAGCTCTCAATGGCACGTATGTCAAGGCAAACGCAATTAACTTAATGGCCCACTTGACAAGTCTTCCCTGCAAGACGGTCCTATTAAGAAGATACATGATAATGTCAACTTTGCACACAACTAGAACCTCTTTCGGTAATAAATAATATTCCAGTTTAGTACAAGCATTAAATAAAGACAAACAAAGCTTCTCAATAGAAGAATATCTAGTCTCAGCGTCGTTGAGGATCCTGCTGAGATAATAAATAGCATGCTCGGCGCTATTATCATCTTCTTGGGATGATAGGCAGCCGATGGCTTGATCTTCGGCCGCAATATAAAGCTTCAAAGGTTTCCCAGGCTGCGGAGGTACTAGGACAGGAGGGTATGTCAAGGCAGCCTTGATCTGGCAAAGGCCTCCTCTTGCCTCACTCCCCACATCATTTCTTCAGAATTCTTTATCCTCAACAAACGTGAGAAAGCTTTCATCTTTCCGGCCGAGTTGGAGATAAATCTTCTCAGGAAGTTGATTTTGCCTAGCAGGCTCTGCAGCTCCTTCTTGTTCCTGGGAGGTCTTGCCTCAAGGATATCTCAGGCTTTGTTCTTGTCTACTTCAATGCCTTGGTTGTGTACCAAAAAGCCCAAAAAATTGCCTGCAGACACGCCAAAAGAACACTTAGCCGGGTTCATTTTAAGATTATGGAGCGTCATTCGTTTTAGAGCTTGTTCAAGCTCCACTAAGTGGGATTCGAAACTCTTGGACTTAACCACCACATCATCGATGTATACCTCCATGCTTTTGCCGATGAGGTCATGAAAAATAGTGTTCATGGCCCTCTGGTACGTGGCACCTGCAATTTTGAGACCAAAAGACATTACCAGCCACTCATAGATACCCAGGGCACCAGAGCACCTGAAGGCAGTCTTATGGGTGTCAGCCTTGGCCACATATATCAGGTTATACCCAGAATAACCGTCCATGAAAGTTAAGATGGCATTGTTGGCGCTGGCATCGACAAGCATGTCGGTCACGGGCATGCCATACTCATCCTTGGGAGTGGCCAAGTTCAGATCCCTGTAATCAATACAAACTATGACCTGGCCATTCTTTTTTATGACAGGAACTATGTTAGACAACCATTCTACGTACCAACAATGTTCAGATCCTTGCAGTTCTTATGAACCCTGCTTTGAGCAGTCTTTCCACCTCGGGTTTGGTTTGTGGCATCGGTTGTGGATTGAACCTCCTTGGTGACTGTTTATGAGGCTTGCAACCTTCCTTGATGGGTAACGTATGCTCTACCAAGGCTTTATCGAGGCCTGGCATGTCATGGTAATCCCACGCAAAGCAGTCACGGTAGCTCTTTATTAACGCCAACATCTGATCTCGCTATTGAGGTTGTAATTTACCACTGGCCTTTGTTATCCTTGGCTTCTTTTCACTCCCCAAGTTCACCTCCAACAGAGGATCTTGCGCTTCAAAGGTGGGCATCTTCCTTTGGATGGGCTCCAGGTGAGGAGGTTCAGCCAACGTCCTGTCAAAGGGGTCATTCGAATCTCCTTGGTAGGAGTATTGCTCAAGTTCGTGCTCAAGTTCTATCGCACCAAACATAGCCTCTTCAATGCTAGATTCAATTTGGAACAGGTGCAATCCATCTAGCAGGCTCTGTACTTCTGTTGGGAGATTAATCATTATCCTCGTTGCTAGGCCGTGGGTCGGTCAACATTTGGAATTCAAAACCTCTTTTGGTCCAGTCACAAGATTTAATGCCACCATCTTCATAATTCCCTGGGATGGAGATAGGGTGTAAATGGGGAGAATAGAAAACAGCTTCGAACATCTTTACTTACGCAGGAAATGGATTAGGGTCTGCTTCTATTATCTCCATTTCATCCCCTATCCATATTATTAACTTCTGATGTAGGGTGGAAGGTACGCATTCACTGGTGTGAATCCAATCTCTCCCTAGAATTACGGCATACGAGGGCTTTCCTTCTATGACAAAGAAGGCCGAGCAAGTCATCTTGCTCCCAACTGTCACTCGGCAACCAACACTCCCAAGGCGTGGGATGGGTGGCCCATGAAACTAGTCATGGTCATGGTGGTTGGAATGAGTTCCCCGGCGTTCTTCCCCAACTTTTTCATAGTGGCTAATGGCATGATATTCAATACAGCACCGCCATCTACGAAGACACTATTAAACAGCTTCCCATTCAAATGGGCTTTGATATACATTGGTTTCAAGTGTCTAGTCATGTCGGATGTGGGTTTTTCAAACAACATTCCCTCTGTAATCACTCCCTCGGGATCTGTCAAGGCAGCCCATTCGGCCCCCTCAACAAAGACATCTCCCTCAAGAGCTCTTGGTTGATCTTTATTAAGAATTCTGGTGGAAGAAGGAACACCATCTCTATGTTAGCATAATACGCCCCATTGACCTCGTCCATGATATCGTCTAGGATTGACCTTGTCAAGGAGTCCCCGTCAAAGTTCAGAGGGCCAAAGGGGTTCTCTTCATCTTCTCCCAGGAGGTCGTCCTCTGCCAGTTCCTCCTCCGTCATAACCCCTTCAATGTGAGGCACATTGGTCGACTGAGGTGGGTTGGGGCTATTAGGCCCATATAGACATCCTATTACTGCCTCATTTAGTGGGCTATGAGGGGTATCCATCATTCCTATCATGGCGTTGGGTCCCTCCATTGTCTCAACGGGTGCACTAGGATCAGCTGCGTCGAGGTTTGGCTGCTCCGGAGCTATTTCCTCAACCGGTTTTGGGAAGGCCTGTTCCAAAGCCGTAGCCACAGTGGCTGCGGGAATGGTTTGGGCGTTCCCTTCCCTGGCCGAGGTGAGCATCTGAGGGTCTCCTTCATTCTGTGGTAGGCCCTCGCCCCCTGTTGCCTTCTCTTTTGGGAACGAGATTTGGGGACAATCACCAGTGCTGGCGCTTCTGCTGCTGCATGTGTCATCCATTGACCTTGTGGCACTTCTGATGGTGGCTTTACTGTTCTGACAGCTCTTAATTCGCGGTCGTTAAGTACGGTAATATCTACTGATGTTGACCCTTGGGTTTCAATGACCTGTGCAGCCCTTCTTTCATCTTTGGTTTGAGATTCCCCGGCACGGTGGCTTGCCTAGCTGAATCATGGGAAGGCCTACCGTGCCCCCCAGGTGAAGCATACAGCAGTCTTTCCGTCACATCCTGAGCCCGAGGTTCACTTCTCCCAGAATTATTCCCAGAGTTAAGCTTGGATAGGTGTCGATCTTTGAGGTCTTGAACAAGCTTTCCTGGCTTCGGGAGTTTCTTTTTGGTCCCTTGGGGCTGGCTCGGCCCTCCCAGTTGTAACCTTTCTTGCAACAACGCCATGCAGTCTACCACTGTGGACCCTTTGAGGGGTGACCCTAAGCGGTCGAAGACAGATACATTGTTATCTGGGGTGCCTCCTGCTTGGGGACCCATGCATACTTCTTTTTTCCTTTCCCTCGGTCACTTCCTGAAAAGTAGACCATATTAATGCTCATGCTGGGGAAATGATCAGTATCAATGCTCATCTCCTGCGTTCCCTTGTCGGCCATCTTGAACCTCCCTTTCTTTATAGCCTCTTGAATGGCTCGGCGGAAGATAATACAATTGGAAGTGGCATGACTGATTGAATTGTGCCACTTACAATACTTCTTCCCTTTTATCTCTTCAATAGGGGGGATCTTATGGCCATCAAGGAGCTTAATCTGTTTGTCCTTGAGGAGATAATCAAATATTTGATCAACCTTGGATATGTCAAAGGAGTATTCAACTTTGTTTTTTGCTTCGTCCTTCTCCTTTCCTTTGGCAGGCCTAAGAGCAGACAGAGGTATGCTTTGCCTTTAACTATCTCAGCCACCAGGATGTCTACCGTGTAATCGGCTGATTCATCATAGTCTGAGTTCTCGGCTTCATCCACTACTGATATTAATTGAGGCCCTCGACCCCTGGTAGCTCTCTTCCTTTCTCTTTCCTGTATGAATTCCTCAATTTGCACAGCCCTGGAAGCTAAACCACTGAGGTCACTACAAGCCTGTCCCACGAGCTTTTCCTTTTGGCATTTAGAGATATTTTATCTAACTCTGACTTTCTCAGCTCACTCAAGTCAATGGCATAGATATCTTCAATAGGCACTTCCTCAGCTTTACCAATAGCTTGAGATTTAGTAGTATCTCCGTCAACAGTAACACCAGGTTTAGTAATTTTGATTCTCATAGGAATAAGTGGTCCATCAACAATCATCCTCCATAAAGTGAAATCTATAGCTTGCACATGACATTTCATTCGATTACTCCAATAGTCATAGTTAGTCCCATCGAACAGGGGTGGCCTATTGAAGGACATCCCCCTCTTTCATAAATGAACCCATGATCAAAAATAAATAAATAAAATAAAATTACGAGATGTTAAGCTCTATATGCAATTTCTAGCTACTGATACCAATTGTTGGACTATATGATAACCTTAGAGGGGGGTGAATAAGGTTATACGCTAAAATTGAAACTTTTTTATTTTCAAAAAATTAACGATGCACGTTTAAATCGAATGTGGAAAATAGGATTTAAACTATATGCAATACCTAAGCAAGCTATAACTATGACACAACCAGTTACAGTGATATTTTACGTTAACCACACTATTATCAAATTTAAAGATATACAGATTGTGATATTGAACGCAGCGCAATGAAATCAAATATAACGATAAACAAATATAAACAAAAACAAAGTAAAGAGAAGGGAAAGAAATACACCGTGATTTTTACGAGGTTCGGGATAAAAGCCTTACGTCCTCGGCCTCCGGCTTTGCAACCTTTGGACTTGATAACAACCACTATATGAGAAGAACTTCTTCAACGTCTTACAAGCAAGCAACTTCCCTATAGCTACCACACCACTCTCAATTTTCCCCAAATTGAGAACCCAAGCTCCCCGCTAAGGATTACTCTAACAACTCATTCTCCCCGATTGAATTACCCAAGAACACTTCCCAGGATTTCACGACAACCAAGTAATAGATGAATACAACTGAAAAAAACTATGATCCAATCACTCAAGCAGTATAACAGTATAGTTGTTGAGAGAGATGAGTGATTTGGATTTAACGATGAAGAACTTGAAGAAATAATATGACGGTGAGAGTTCTTTTCTTCTTTTTTTATTTTTGAGTTGAGCGTTGTGTTCTCTTCTTTTTTGAAAAAAAAACCTAAGTGCCCATTTATAGGGTTTGTAGAAATATGACCGTTGAGGCAATTTTTCACGTAAAATAGATGAGTAGTAAATCGATTGATTGCTTACAACAATGTGTATGTGAATCGATTTATTTACTCAAAATATGACCGTTGAAAGCTTCTAAAAAGATATGAATCGATTATATGCTTAAATAGAAGTGTATAGAAATCGATTCATTTGCTTGAGAAATAGGAAGGTTGAAATCGATTTATGGCTTTAAAAGATAAGGAAGAAATCAATTTTGCTCTTCACAATAGCAAGTGAAGAATCGATTTCTTTCCTGTGGGAAACAGGTGAGGAATCGATTCCTGGCTTTAAGAGAGAGAGAGAGAGAGAGAGAGAGAGAGAGAAATCGATTTTTCCATTTAAAAACACAAGGCCGTCAATCGATTGTTTTCTTTCCAAAACATATTCCTTTAAAAACCCGTAGGCTAGAAATCGATTTCTAGTTGTGAAGGAAGCCACAAATCGATTTCTAGCTTGAATAATTAGGCTAGAAATCGATTTTCAACTTATAAACACAAAGTCATCAATCGATTTTTAGCTTTACCATTTTCTCATGCTACGTCCCTACCTATTAGGCTTTTATATAAAAGATTTTTCTAAGCTTTCAACACAACAGTTATATTTTAAAAAATCATATCTCAACTACTAAAAGTTATAGAACTGAAGTGATAGGATCTTACATGGTTTCCTATCAAAAGCAGATTAACAAATAGCTCTTGAACTCTAGAGTAGCTTCTCCTCTAAGCCGCTACACTTTAAGTTATCCTGCTCTTTGATTCATGTCTTGTACTTTTGTTCAACTGTAACCATTAGAAGACAGATTGTAATTTGTTATCATACAAAACAAAGAGTGTTTGACCTTGGTTCAACAACAACAACTAAAAGGTTATTCCTAAGCTAAGAGTTGAAGGTATTCGATCTCAAGCATTCAAGTATAAAATTTCCATTCCATAAATGAACCATATATCATTCCATGGTTGATCAAATCATGAAAAGCATTAAAAAAAGAGATTAAACACACAAAGTAGGAGAGAATGTGACATTAAGAACAAACAAAATCAGTTACAATAGTGATTCACTGATAGCCCCGCAAGTGCACGGGTCGTATCGCGTAATAAAAGAGTATCGGTCCACAGGGAGAGCCTAAGTGAATACCAATTTAATTTTTCAAAGTTGATTAACTGAAAAGAAAGTGTTTTTGGAAAGAAGGAATATTTTAGTAAAGTCTACTCACTCATGATCATTGTAGACAAAAGAGGAGAAAAGAAAATAAAAGAAGAAAACATAAAGTTAAATAGCGAGAAATAAAAGAAAGCAGTAAAGTGCAAAATCATAAATAGCGGAATTGTAAATGACAAGAAAGTAAATTGCCAGTAATTTACTTGACTTGGAAAGTTAAAGAGCAGGAAAAATAAAAGAAAGCGGTAAAGTGCAAAATCATAAATAGCGGAATTGTAAATGACAAGAAAGTAAATTGCTTGAAAAGTAAATTGCCAGTAATTTACTTGACTTTGGAAAGTTAAAGAGCAAGAAAAATAAAGGTGCAAGAAAGTAAATAACTTGGAAAATAAAGGTGCAAGAAATTAAATAGCACGGAAAGTAAATGACTTGGAAAATAAATAGCAAGAATTTAAAGGGCAAGAAAGTAAATGACTTGGAAAGAAAAAGGGCAAGAAAATAAATAGCAAGAATTTAAAGGGCAAGAAAGTAAATAAACAAGAATCATAAAAAGCATGAAGAGTAAATTGAAGTCATGAATCTTTAGAGAGCCTTTGTCATTGATTTTCTAACAAAATTCAAGCTTAGTTACAAGTGAGGATCAAGCCTCTATTTATAGGAAAATATGAGGGGCAAAATGGTCCAAAAGAGGAAAAAGTGGCAAATCAAGTTGGCCAAGGTAGTCATCAAAAAGCCATCCTCAAGTGGACAAAGCACATGAGCAAGTGGTCAAAGCACATGGTCATCAACAAGTGGGCAAAAATATCCATCAACAAGTGGGCAAGGCAAATTCGACTGATGCAGCAGAATTCTGGGAGATGCAGTCGAATTCTGACCTGCTGAGACAGATGCTGTCGAATTCTGGCCTGCTGAGACAGATGCTATCGAATTCTGAGAGATCCAGTCGAATTCTGGGAGATCCAGTCGAAATCTGGAAGATGCAGTCGAATTCTGGGAGATCCAGTCGAATTTTGACCTGCTGAGACTTAAGCAGCCCAAATTGCTTCAAAATAAAACCCGAAGATAAAAAGTAAACATTTGCAGTAAAATAGATCAAAAATATAATTAAAATACTAAAAAGACTTAATAAAATAACTATTAAAAAGACTCTAAAAATAGACTTATCAAACTCCCCTATGCTTGAACATTTGCTTGTCCTCAAGCAAAAACAGTGTAAATCTTTAGGCCAATCCTGAAGGGAAATTATTTTCATATCGAAACCTTAAGTGAACTGTGGGGCAATTCTAACGCTTTGGTTTGAGAACTACTATCCGGGCTTCTTGTGGAATTGGGAGACAGTTTTAAAGTATCAATATTCTAGAGAGGATATCAGTGTCATCATAGAACCGGTTCCCCAACATTCTTAAGCTTGGGTCCTCCATTTACTAAGACCGGGTCTCAAAGGAGGGTCTTTATACGTGGGTATTCAAGCATTTTTCTTTTCTTTTTGATTTTATATGCTAACCATTCATTTTGACATTTTAAAATGCACCAATTTTTGCATTTTGAATTGGTTTTGCAATTTTTTTTTTTTGAAAACCCCAACTCAGACGTTTTTCTCCAGTAACCGCGCATCTAGTAAATGTCACCAAGAGAACCAGGTTACTAGTTTCTTTTCAGTCCCTCTAATTGTATTAATAACTGAAAACAGTCTCAATAGTGTGTGTGTGTGAAAAAGCCCTAGAAGTAGATATCGAACCATGATATAAATTTGTTGTTCCCAACCAGTCCACCTAGATGATTAATAATGAAAAATTGAAAAAAATTTTTTTTTTTTTCAGAAAAGGCTTATCTAAAACATGCTTAGGGTTCACAAAGTTTCGTGATGGAGGGAGCAGATATGACTCAAAGTACAAAAAGATAAAAACTCGGTAAAGCAATAAAGACATACCCAATAAAAAAACAATAAAATACCCCCCCCATGCTTGGACTAGGCATTGTCCTCAATGATTTTTCAAACAACACAAAAGGTGGTTAGGAGAGCTCACCTGGCTGTCTGGTTCAGGATACTCGGCCCTGGGGTATTTTATTTTTCAACAAATCGAAAAAATACATTAAGCCGTGGGTTGCCTCCCACGCAGTGCTCTTTTAACGTCACTAGCTTGACGGTCAAAAAGAATTTTTCAGTTGGGATCATGTAGAACTAAACTAGTTCCTTTCTCAATTGGGTCACCAATTAAATAATTTTTCAACCTTTGACCATTGACTTTAAACGATCCGGTTTTCTCGCTCCAGATCTCTATAGACCCGAAGGGGTAAACCTTACGGATTTCAAAAGGACCGGTCCATCTTGACTTTAATTTTCCCGGAAAAATTTTTAGCCTGGAATTAAACAATAACACCAGGTCACCCTCTTTGAATTCTCTACGAATAATACGCTTATCATGCCAATTTTTTGTTCTTTCTTTGTAAAGTTTGGCATTCTCATAAGCATCCATTCGCAGTTCTTCCAATTCGTTTAGTTGGAGTTTTCTTTTTTCTCCGGCTAATTCCATGTTTAGGTTAAGGCGTTTAATTGCCCAGTAAGCTTTGTGCTCTAGTTCTACCGGGAGGTGGCAAGACTTCCCATAAATTAATTTGAAAGGAGTCATTCCTATGGGAGTCTTGTACGCAGTCCGATAAGCCCAAAGAGCATCATCGAGCTTTACCGACCAGTCCTTTCTTGAGGTCGAAACAGTTTTTTCTAAAATACTTTTAATTTCTCTGTTCGATACCTCAACCTGACCGCTTGTTTGAGGGTGATAAGGCGTTGCAATTTTGTGCCTTACTCCAAACTTTTGCAGTAACATTTCAAAATGTTTTGAGATGAAATGGGATCCTCCGTCGCTTATGACAACACAAGGGACCCCGAATCTTGGAAAAATTATTTTTTTGAAAAGTTTTATGACTACCTTTGCATCGTTTGTAGGAGAAGCAATGGCTTCGATCCATTTTGACACATAGTCAACGGCTACCAGAATATATTGGTTTCCAAAAGAAGAAGGAAACGGTCCCATGATATCGACACCCCAGACGTCGAAAATTTCAACCTCTAAGATTTTATTTAAGGGCATTTCATTTCTTTTTGAAATATTTCCGGTGCGTTGACACTGGTCGCATTTAGAAATGAATTGATGCGTGTCTTTAAAAAGGGACGGCCAATAAAAACCAGATTGTAGAATTTTCGTAGCAGTTTTTGAAGAACTGGCATGGCCGCCATAGGAAGAAGAATGACAATGGTATAGAATGTTACTTACCTCTTCTTCCGGAATGCATCTTCTGAACACCCCATCTGCTCCCCTTTTAAAGAGCAGTGGCTCATCCCAGTAATACTGTTTAAGATCATGGAAGAATTTCTTCTTCTGCTGATAATTTAAATCTGGGGGGAGTACTCCTGCTGCAAGGTAGTTTACAAAATCTGCATACCATGGTGCTTCAGTTTTGCCCAATGAGAAGAGTTGATCATCCAAAAATGTATCATTAAGTGGCAACTCTTCTTCTTTTGTTCCTTGTAGACGGGACAAATGATCAGCCACAACATTTTCAACGCCTTTTTTATCCCTTATTTCAAGATCAAATTCTTGTAGGAGTAAAACCCATCGGATCAATCTCGGCTTGGCATCTTTTTTGTTTAACAAATATTTTATGGCCGAGTGATCAGTAAAAATGATGATTTTTGAACCTACCAGATATGATCGAAACTTATCAACGCCAAAAACTACCGCCAATAATTCCTTTTCAGTTGTGGCGTAATTCATTTGTGCCTCGTCTAAGGTCCTGCTTGCATAGTATATGGCATGCAATTTTTTTTCTTTTCTTTGTCCCAGGACTGCCCCAACTGAATAGTCGCTTGCATCGCACATTATTTCGAATGGAAGATTCCAGTCTGGTGGCTGTATGATCGGGGCAGTAACTAAAGCCTTTTTCAACCTGTTAAAAGCTTTAAGACAAAGATCGTTAAAAATAAATGCTGCATCCTTAAGGAGCAGACTTGTCATAGGTTTTGAAATTTTTGAGAAGTCTTTTATGAACCGACGGTAGAAACCCGCATGGCCTAAAAAGCTTCTCACCTCTTTTACTGTGGTGGGAGGTAGCATTTTTTCAATCACTTCAATTTTTGCACGGTCTACCTCAATACCTCTGTGAGAAATTAAGTGCCCTAGGACAATTCCTTCATTAACCATGAAATGACACTTTTCCCAGTTTAGAACCAGGTTTACCTTTTCACACCTTTCTAAGACTTTTTCCAGATTGGCTAAACAGTTTTCAAAATTTGACCCATGGACGGAAAAATCATCCATAAACACTTCCATTATGTTTTCAACAAAGTCTGAGAATATGGACATCATACACCTTTGAAAGGTAGCGGGAGCATTACATAGACCAAAGGGCATCCTTCTATAGGCATAAGTGCCAAAAGGACATGTGAAAGTTGTTTTTTCTTGGTCGCTAGGGTGGATGGGAATTTGGAAAAATCCCGAATAACCATCCAAATAGCAGAAATGTGAGTGCCGCGCTAACCTTTCTAGCATTTGATCAATGAACGAGAGAGGGAAGTGATCTTTCCGGGTAGCTTGGTTAAGCTTTCTGTAATCAATACACATTCTCCATCCCGTGATTGTCCTTGTGGAAATGCATTCATCCTTTTCATTTTTAATAACTGTTAAGCCTCCCTTCTTAGGTACTACTTGAACGGGACTAACCCACTTACTATCGGAAATAGGATATATTATCCCAGCATCAAGGAGTTTTAAAACTTCCTTTTTTACAACCTCTTTCATGTTTGGGTTTAATCTTCTTTGATGCTCGATAGAAGGTTTATAGTCCTCTTCCAGTAGTATTCTGTGTATGCATATTGACAGATTTATTCCCTTAATGTCCTCAATAGTATACCCTATGGCTTTGGGATACTTCTTGAGAACATTAAGTAATTTTTCAGTCTCATTTTGTTTCAAATTTGCATTTACAATTACTGGAAAAGTAGAATTAGGGCCAAGAAATTCATACCTGAGAGATGATGGTAAGGGCTTCAGTTCTATTTTTGGTGTTTCTTTTGGGAGAGGTCGAGGTTTCTCCTCACCCAAAGTTTCAGTACCCAATTCTTGTGATGGCGGATTTTCATCCAAAAGTTTTATGTAGAATTGGGTTTCCCCTGCTGCATTTGTATTTGTGTTGCCTAAAAGGCAATCTTCCAGACTATCTTGTGAAGATGATGCTAAAGAGCACTCTCGCACGCAATAGTCTACAATGTCAATCCTGCAGCACGAGTCTTTTACAGATGGACTTTTCATGAAGTTTTAAACTTCAAACTCAACCTTTTCATCCCCCACATTAAAAACCAACTTACCGTTTTTAACGTCAATTATTGCCCCTGCAGTAGCTAAAAAAGGCCTCCCTAGAAGAATAGGAATTTGGGAGTCTTCTTCAATTTCCATTACAACAAATTCCACCGGTATAAAAGTTTGCCCTACCTTGATAGGGATATCCTCTAAGATTCCAGTGGGGTATTTAACGGAACGATCTGCCAACTGTATTGTCATTTTTGTGGGTTTAAGTTCACCTATCCCTAGTCTATTGCAAAGAGAAAGAGGCATCAAACTTACACTGGCTCCTAGATCGCACATCGCTCTGTTTATAGTTTCACTTCCAATCACACAAGGTATGGAAAAACTACCTGGATCTTTGAGTTTTTGTGGCAGCTTGTTCTGGATAATTGCACTACATTCCTCTGTTAATGCAATCGTCTCATAGTCGTCTATTTTTCTTTTCTTGGATAAAATTTCTTTCAAAAATTTAGAATAAGACGGCATTTGAGACAATGCATCAGTGAAAGGAACGTTGATGTAAAGCTTTTTAAGCAAGTCGACAAACCTTTTGAATTGCTCGTCAATTTTGTTTTTTGCAAATCTTTGGGGGAAGGGAATGGGTGGTTTGTATGGCGGAGGGGGGAAGTGCGGTTCTTCCCTTTCTTTTTCTGGTTCTTTCCCTTTTTCTTTCTCTATTGGCTCACCTGGTAAATTATGTTTTTCACTCACAATTTTTTCTTGGTTTGCTCTTGGTTCCTCTAATTGTTTTCCGCTTCTAAGGGTGACGGCATTTATTTGGCCTTTTGGATTTTGCTCTGGTTGCCCAGGAAATACCCCTGAAGTCTTAGAGGATGAAGCTACCTGTGTTGCCACTTGAGTTATTTGATTTTCAAGCATTTTATTATGAGTGGTAATAGAGTCGACTTTTGATACCAATTTGATAAGTGTGTCATTCAAATAACCAGTTTGATTTTTGAATTCTTCATTTTGTTTTGTTTGAGATGACACAAATTTTTCCATCAAAAATTCCAAGTTCGACTTTTGCGGGTTGTTTTGTGGGTTGTTAAAAACCCTTTGATTTTGAAAGACAGGAGGTGGTCTAGGTGCTGGATTGGGTGGAGGATTTTTATAAGAAAAATTTGGATGATTCCTCCACCCAGGATTATAAGTATTTGAAAACGGATCTTCCTTTTGAGCATAGTTAATATGCTCGTTTCCAGCACTAGATGCCTCAAGCTGGCATTCAGCTCCAATATGGCCAACAACCCCACATAATTCACATGGTGGAGTAATAGGAGAAGAAGTTTGTGAGACGGCACTTACATTTAATTTTTCAAATTTTTGAAAAAGTGCGTCCACTTTTGAGGTAAGATCATCAACAACAGATATTTCATACTTACCTGGCTCTTTTGATGTGGCTGGTTTATTCGTCATGGCTCGCTCACTTGTCCACTGACAATGGTTTTGAGCCATATCTTCAACGAGTGCATAAGCTTCGGTAAAATTTTTGTTCATTAAAGCTCCACCTGCAGCTGCATCAATAGTCATTCTTGTTGCATATTGTAATCCATTATAAAAAGTGTGAACAACAAGCCATTTCTCTAGTCCATGATGGGGGCATAGCCTTAACATTTCTTTGAAACGTTCCCAAGCATCATAAAGAGATTCCCCGTCGTTTTGAGAAAATCGAGTAATTTGATTTCTCATTTGAGCTGTCTTACTCGGGGGAAAGAATTTAGCAAGAAAAGCTTGTTTTAGCTGGTCCCAGCTGGTAATGGATTCCGAAGGAAAAGAATGTAGCCATGCTCTAGCTCTATCCCTTAATGAAAAAGGGAAGAGTTTTAGTCTTATGGCATCCGGAGGTACTCCGTTTAATTTGAGAGTTCCACAGTATTCAAGAAAAATTGAAATATGAAGATTTGGGTCCTCCGTGGGAGAACCAGAAAATTGGTTTTGTTGTACCATCGAAAGCAGAGATGTTTTGAGTTCGAAATTATTTGCTTCCACATTTGGATGTACAATGGCAGCCGATGGCTCTGCTGAAGGTGTTGCGTACTCTTTGAGAGCACGATTTTCATTAGCCGCCATTTGGTTATCGGGAATTTCTCTCCTCCTTCTATGTAAGAACCTTTCGATTTCGGGAATTTGTTGAACAGTTTCACCGAAACTTCTGGTTCTTCGCATTCGAGGGACAAGAGAAGAAAAAGTAAAAATAAAATTTCAGTCTAACCGGTTTCGAAAAACTTTATCAATATCACTGCCTCCCCGGCAACGGCGCCAAAAACTTGATAGCCCCGCAAGTGCACGGGTCGTATCGCGTAATAAAAGAGGATCGGTCCACAGGGAGAGCCTAAGTGAATACCAATTTAATTTTTCAAAGTTGATTAACTGAAAAGAAAGTGTTTTTGGAAAGAAGGAATATTTTAGTAAAGTCTACTCACTCATGATCATTGTAGACAAAAGAGGAGAAAAGAAAATAAAAGAAGAAAACATAAAGTTAAATAGCGAGAAATAAAAGAAAGCAGTAAAGTGCAAAATCATAAATAGCGGAATTGTAAATGACAAGAAAGTAAATTGCTTGAAAAGTAAATTGCCAGTAATTTACTTGACTTGGAAAGTTAAAGAGCAGGAAAAATAAAAGAAAGCGGTAAAGTGCAAAATCATAAATAGCGGAATTGTAAATGACAAGAAAGTAAATTGCTTGAAAAGTAAATTGCCAGTAATTTACTTGACTTTGGAAAGTTAAAGAGCAAGAAAAATAAAGGTGCAAGAAAGTAAATAACTTGGAAAATAAAGGTGCAAGAAATTAAATAGCAAGGAAAGTAAATGACTTGGAAAATAAATAGCAAGAATTTAAAGGGAAAGAAAGTAAATGACTTGGAAAGAAAAAGGGCAAGAAAATAAATAGCAAGAATTTAAAGGGCAAGAAAGTAAATAAACAAGAATCATAAAAAGCATGAAGAGTAAATTGAAGTCATGAATCTTTAGAGAGCCTTTGTCATTGATTTTCTAACAAAATTCAAGCTTAGTTACAAGTGAGGATCAAGCCTCTATTTATAGGAAAATATGAGGGGCAAAATGGTCCAAAAGAGGAAAAAGTGCCAAATCAAGTTGGCCAAGGTAGTCATCAAAAAGCCATCCTCAAGTGGACAAAGCACATGAGCAAGTGGTCAAAGCACATGGTCATCAACAAGTGGGCAAAAATATCCATCAACAAGTGGGCAAGGCAAATTCGACTGATGCAGCAGAATTCTGGGAGATGCAGTCGAATTCTGACCTGCTGAGACAGATGCTGTCGAATTCTGGCCTGCTGAGACAGATGCTGTCGAATTCTGAGAGATCCAGTCGAATTCTGGGAGATCCAGTCGAAATCTGGAAGATGCAGTCGAATTCTGGGAGATCCAGTCGAATTCTGACCTGCTGAGACTTAAGCAGCCCAAATTGCTTCAAAATAAAACCTGAAGATAAAAAGTAAACATTTGCAGTAAAATAGATCAAAAATATAATTAAAATACTAAAAAGACTTAATAAAATAACTATTAAAAAGACTCTAAAAATAGACTTATCAAACTAATACTCATTCATCCCTAACCCAAAGAGGTTTAGCTAGACATAGTAAAAGGGGAAAAACAGAGGTTACAGCAAAATGAAGAAGATGAACTCATTTGAAGCTCCAAATCTTGTTCCCAAGCCTTGATTCTTCAATAGAAGATGAATGGAGAGAGTATTTTCAAATTCTAAGGTTTCCAGCCGTCTAAAAGTGTCTTCTGTGGAATGAAAACGCGCTATTTATAGAGTCCAGTGCAGCAGACACTGTTCACTTTCGCTCATAGAACCACGTGGATCACTTCGCTCATAGAACCATGTGGATCGCTAGCGCTCATAGAACCACGCGGGTCTATAGTTATTCCTTTTAACAGATCAAATAGCCCTTTTTGTTGCATTATTCCCTTTCTTAAATCGCTCGAAACTTCATCCCTTGCCTTCACACTTTGTTCTACAACTCGGTCTAGTTCCTGTGCACATAAAAACAAAGAAAAACCGGCATAACCACTACACAAAAACTGGATTTACAAATTCACAAAATCTGCTCAAACTTTACTGGTTTTCATTAAAATCTTCATTCAAAACACAGTTTTTAACATTCGAAACAAGCATGTGATATGGATTTATCACAACCCCAAACTTAAATATTTGCTTGTCCTCAAGCAAACTCAATGCAAAACAAGGGTTGGAGAAAGATTACTAGATGTGACTCCAATGTCCAAAATCATACCTAGCTCGAAATCAATTAGCTTTTCACAGTTTTCAATGAGTGACCTAGCATGCATTCTTGTATCCTAAAATCAGCAATTCAAACTTCCCAAATTAGAATCTCAAGCAACACATCATACAATCATCAATTGTGCTCAATTTCACTCAAGTTCCTCACCTATAAGTGTTTCTCTCTTGCTCTCACACAAGTGTTTCTCTCTCACACAAGTGTTTGCAGGGTAATATGTAACGCCCCAAAAATTTAATTATTTATTTAATTGAATTGTTTGGGAATTTAATTGGTAGAAAAATAATAAAATAACAATAATTCTAGTATATGTGGGCCTATTTTTAGGGTTGGGAGTAGTAAAAAGAGAAGTGTTAGGGAGGCCCATGATGTAATTCGAATTAGCTAAGGAAAAGCCCATAAAATTAACTAAAGTATAAATAGGCATTATTTAGGGTTTTGCTCATTTGGAAGGAACAAAAAAAATAAGAATTAGAGAGAAGAGAAGGGAGAGGACGGCGCGAAGGAGGAGAGGGAGCTAGGGCAAGCCAAAGACTTCAAATTCTTCAAGGCTAAGGTAAGGGTGGGGTTCTATCTCTATAATTGGGTGTATGAATGGCTCTATGTAGGAAGGTTATGGAACCCTAGGTGTATTAAGTTTAGAAAACCCTAGTTGTAGGAATTGAACTTTAAACGATGATGCTAATTTCGATTGATGATGATTGTTGCCATTTGACGATGTGTGATCATGCTTGTTGATGTTTTGGAACCAAAATTCTGTGTGATCATGCTTGTTGTGTTGCTGGGCGCCTTCCTGGGCGGCATTCTGTGTTTTCTATGTTGTTCTGGCGCAGGGGCGCCAAGGGCGCCAATGTTGTGGCTGCCCAGTTGCTGTTTTCCGTGCTGTTCTGGCGCAAGGGCGCCAAGGGCGCCAATGTTGTGGCTGCCCAGTTGCTGTTTTCCGTGTTGTTCTGGCGCATGGGCGCCAATGTTGTGGCTGCCCTGTTGTTGTGGCTGTGTTGTCCTGGCGCATGAGCGCCAAGGGCGCCAAGATTGGCTGCCCAATTCCTGTTGTTGCTTGATGTGTCTGGCGCAGGGGCGCCATGGGCTCCAAAATCTGGCTGCCTTGTTGTTGTGCCTGGCGCAGGGGCGCCATGGGCGCCAAAATCTGGCTGCCTGTTGCTGTGTCTGGCGCAGGGGCGCCATGGGCGCCAGAATCTGGGTGCCTTGTTGCTGTGTTGTGTTCTGGCGCTGTGGGCGCCAAGGGCGCCAGTGTGGCTGCCTGTGTTGCGTGTTGTGTTGCTGGGCGCCATGGGCGCCAAGGGCGCCAGTTTGGCTCCCCAAATGTGAATTTCACATTTGATGCTTGGGACGATGTGTTGATGTTGAATGCGTAATTAGGCCCAAAGTTGCCAAAATATTGGAAGTTGCTAAATTGTTGATGTGTTGCCAAAAATGTTGAAAGTTGCTAAGTTGCTAATTAGTGTTGATGATGGTGTACCAAGTTGAATTGCCTCTATTTATTGGCAGGTGGTATGTTGTAGGCCTATGGCCAACATTGATTTTCCGATGTTGTTGCGTTGTTATGTATCGTTGTTTATTGGTTGTGCATTTACATAGCGTCGCATACATAGCATATTTTTACGATGGAGCTATGCTCAAAACACGACGGCCAGGACTGGCAAATTACGATGAAATGATGATACGATGTTAATGCCTCTATTTATTGGCTGGATTATGGTACCACATGCATTATAGGGCTGTGGCCCTGAGTTGAGTCACATTCCGCATCCATGTTGCATACCTATGTGATTGAGATGATGTTGACTGCTGATTAAATGATGAATTGATGCTATGACCTAAATTACATATTGTCTTTCATATGTCTAATTATATAGTGCGATATCTCACCCCTTCTATTTGAATGTTACCCCGATGTTGGTAACGTGCAGGTAATCACGAATGAAGGCTGCTCACCTTCGTTTGATCGAGTCGGTGTCGTCGCTCTGATATGTAACACTCGGGGGAATGAACACACGTTTAATATTGTCGCTATTTTATTTGGTTGTTGAAACTTTAGGTTGTTATGTCGTTGTTTTTGGAGTTGTCTTGAGTTGTTAAGACGCCACGTCTATTTGAATTAACTTGTTATGAATCCGCTGCGTAGTAATTAAAGCGGAATTATTTTGAAGACTAAAGGGTTGTTTTATCGGTTCATCCGAAAGCGCTATGTAACTGTTCTCAAAAGCGAATTAACCCGTCTATTGTTTTCACGAAGCAAATGTGGCACTCCATTGTTTGTTGAAAAAGATTTTTATGAACTCTGATTTTGCATTATTTCACCGGGTAGAAATGGGGTGTTACATTAGTGGTATCAGAGCAGTTTCGGTCTGTCCGGCCAAGTTGTCAAGTTATTGTGTCATTGACGATCAAGTATTGTCAATTAGTTCTAACTGTTGTTTATGTTGTAGTGACTGGTTGAGATGGCTGGAAGGAACAATGCTGCTATCGCTGCTGCTATGGCTCAGGCTGTGGAAGGTCCGCAAAACGTTGGTGAGAATGCTGGGTCTCGTAGTTTGGTAACCTTTCAAAGGGAGAATCCGCCTACTTTCAAAGGCAAGTATAATCCTGATGGAGCGTTGGCTTGGCAGAAGGAGATGGAGAGGATCTTCCGTGTGATGGACTGCACTCCAGCGCAGAAGGTTCGTTATGGCACTCATATGTTGGCAGAAGAAGCTGATGACTGGTGGTTAGAGACTAGTCAAAGGTTGGTAGCTGCAGGTGAAGAGGTCACTTGGGTTGTGTTCCGTAGGGAATTTATGAGGAAGTACTATCCGGAGGATGTTCGGGGTAAGAAGGAAATTGAGTTCCTTGAGCTGAAGAAAGGAAACCTGTCGGTTACTGAGTATGCTGCTAAGTTTGTGGAGTTGGCTAAGTTTTATTCGCACTACAGTGAAGCAACTGCTGAATTTTCGAAGTGCATCAAGTTTGAGAATGGGTTGCGACCAGAGATCAAGAAGGCCATTGGATATCAGAAGATCCGTGTCTTTGCTGATTTGATTGATAGCTGCAGAATCTATGAAGAGGATAACAATGCGCATTATAAAATTATTAATGAGAAAAGGAGCAAGCCTCAGAATCGTGGTAAGCCGTATGATGCTCCTCCTGGTAAGGGTAAGTCGAGAGCTGCTGATGGTAGAAGGACTAGTGGGGGAGATGCTCATGCTGGTATTGTTTGCTTCAAATGTGGCAAAGCTGGTCATAAGAGTAATGCGTGCAAAGCTGAGACGACGAGGTGTTTCCGTTGCGGTAAGATCGGGCATGAGGCGTCTGGGTGTGAGCATAAGGAGGTGGTTTGTTTCAACTGTGGCGAAGGAGGACACATTAGTAGTCAGTGTCAAAAACCGAAGAAGGAGTTGGCAGGGACAGAGACTTCCGAAGAAGATGGACTTATTAGAGGTACATGCTTCATAAATAATATTCCTCTATCTTCTATTGTTGATACCGGTGCTACCCATTGTTTTATTGCTGCCAATTGTGTTGAAAGATTGGGTCTTGCGTTGTCTTCTATGAATGGAGAGATGGTCGTCGACACTCGAGCTAAGGGGTCGGTGACTACTTCTCTTGTATGCTCTCAATGTCCTTTGTCGTCTTTCGACAGAGACTTTGTTGTTGACCTGATTTGTCTGCCGTTAAGTGGATTGGATGTGATCTTAGGTATGAACTGGTTAGAGCATAACCATGTGCATATTAACTGTCGTAGTAAGTCTGTGAGTTTCTCCACTCCTGAAGAGGAGGAAGCTGGTTTGTTGTCTACTGGTCAGTTGCGGAAGTTGATGCGGGAGGAAGTCCAGTTATTCTCGCTGATGGCGTCAATGTCTGCCGAGAACCGAGCCGTGATTGAAGAGCTGCGGGTAGTATGTGAATTTCCTGAAGATTTCCCTGATGAGATTCCAGGTGAGCCGCCAGAGAGAGAAGTGGAATTCGCCATTGATCTTGTACCTGGTACCAGACCTGTTTCTATGGCACCGTACAGGATGTCGGCATCTGAATTGTCCGAATTGAAGAAGCAGCTTGAGGATTTGCTAGAAAAGAAGTTTGTGAGACCAAGTGTGTCGCCGTGGGGAGCTCCTGTGTTGCTAGTAAAGAAGAAAGATGGAAGTATGAGGCTCTGTGTTGATTATAGACAGTTGAATAAGGTAACGGTTAAGAACAAGTATCCACTTCCAAGGATAGATGATTTGATGGATCAGCTGGTGGGTGCTCAAGTGTTTAGTAAGATTGATTTGCGCTCGGGCTATCATCAGATTAAAGTGAAAGATGAGGATATTCAGAAGACGGCTTTTAGAACGCGTTATGGGCAATATGGGTATTCGGTGATGCCTTTTGGTGTTATTAACGCGCCGGGGGTATTTATGGAATACATGAACCGTATTTTCCATACTTACTTGGATCAGTTTGTGGTGGTATTCATCGATGATATTCTGGTTTACTCTAAGTCGGAAGAAGAGCATGCAGAGCATTTGAGATTAGTGTTGGAAGTCCTGAAAGAGAAGAAGTTATATGCAAAGTTGTCTAAATGTGAATTCTGGTTGAAGGAAGTGAGTTTCCTTGGTCACGTCATTTCAGGTAGTGGCATTGCGGTGATTCCATCTAAAGTAGATGCTGTGTTGCAGTGGAAAGCCCCGAAGTCGGCTACCGAGATTAGAAGCTTTTTGGGGTTAGCTGGTTATTATAGAAGGTTCATCGAGGGATTTTCGAAGCTAGCACTTCCGTTAACTCAGTTGACTTGCAAGGGTAAAGCCTTTATATGGGACGCTCGTTGCGAAGAAAGTTTCACCGAATTGAAGAAGAGATTGACGACGTCTCCTATTTTGACGTTGCCCAACCCGGGAGAGTCTTTTGTAGTGTATTGTGATGCTTCCAAGATGGGTTTAGGAGGTGTGCTTATGCAGAATGGAAAGGTAGTTGCTTATGCGTCGAGGCAGTTGAGGACTCATGAAAATAATTACCCTACGCATGACTTAGAGCTTGTTGCGGTTGTTTTTGTGCTGAAAATTTGGAGGCATTATCTTTATGGGTCTAGATTTGAGGTATTTAGCGACCATAAGAGTTTGAAGTATTTATTTGATCAGAAGGAATTGAATATGAGGCAACGACGGTGGTTGGAGTTATTAAAAGATTATGATTTCGGATTGAATTATCACCCAGGAAAAGCTAATGTCGTGGCTGATGCGTTAAGTCGAAAGACCTTACACATGTCAGCAATGATGGTTAAGGAGTTGGAATTAATTGAGCAGTTCAGAGATATGAGTTTGGTCTGTGAAGTGACACCGCAGAGTGTCAGGTTGGGAATGCTAAAGATTAATAATGACTTTTTGGAGAGTATCAGAGAAGCTCAGAAATTGGATGTTAAACTGGTGGATTCGATGGTTAGGATCGATCAGTCGGAGGATAATGATTTCAAGCTGGATGCGCAAGGTGTGTTGAGGTTCCGTAATAGGATTGTATTCCTGATAATGCAGAGATGGGGAAAGCGATTCTTGAAGAGAGTCATAGGAGTAAGTTGAGCATTCATCCGGGGGCTACTAAGATGTATCAGGACTTGAAGAAGTTGTTGTGGTGGCAAGGGATGAAGCGTGATGTAGCGCAGTTTGTGTATGCGTGTTTAACTTGTCAGAAGTCGAAAGTTGAACATCAGAAGCCTACAGGGTTGATGCAACCGTTAGAGGTTCCAGAAAGGAAATGGGATAGTATTTCAATGGACTTTGTGACGGGATTGCCTAATACCGCAAGAGGTCATGATGCGATTTGGGTGATTGTTGATAGGCTAACGAAGTCGGCTCATTTTTTTCCTATTAACATCACATATCCAGTATCGAAGTTGGCAGAGATTTATATCCGAGAGATTGTGAAGCTGCATGGTGTTCCTATGTGTATCGTTTCGGATAGAGATCCGAGGTTTACGTCTGATTTTTGGAAGAGTTTGCAAACGGAGTTGGGTTCTAAGCTGAGATTGAGTTCAGCGTATCACCCTCAGACGGATGGTCAGTCAAAGAGGACTATTCAGTCATTGGAGGATTTGTTGAGGGCTTGTGTTCTGGAGCAAGGAGGTTCGTGGGATGCTCACCTTTCGTTGATAGAGTTCACTTATAATAATAGTTACCATTCTAGTATTTGGGATGGCACCTTTTGAAGCGTTGTATGGTCGGAAGTGTAGGACTCCTCTGTGTTGGTATGAATCTGGAGAAAGTGTAGTACTTGGACCTGAAATTGTTCGAGAGACTACTAAGAGGGTGAGATTGATTCGGGAGAAGATGAAAGCTTCGCAAAGTAGACCGAAGAGTTACCATGATAAGCAGAAGTAAGAATTTAGAATTTCAAGCAGGTGAGCATGTGTTTTTGAGAGTCACTCCGGTGACCGGTGTTGGACGCGCTTTGAAGGCTAAGAAGCTCACGCCTCGTTTTATCGGTCCGTATCAGATTTCGGAAAGAGTTGGAAATGTTGCTTATAGGGTGGCCTTACCGCCTAATCTTTCGAATTTGCATGATGTGTTTCATGTGTAGCAACTTCGAAAGTAAATTTCAGATCCATCTCATGTAATTCATATGGATGATGTGCAAGTGCGGGATAATCTCATTGTGGAGACGATGCCTGTGCGTATCGAGGATCATGAGGTGAAGACTCTAAGAGGTAAGGAGATCGCTTTGGTGAAAGTAGTCTGGTTGGGAGCTGCCGGAGAAAGCATGACGTGGGAGCTGGAAAGCAAGATGCGGGAGTCTTATCCAGAGTTGTTCGAATCAGGTAGATTTTCGAGGACGAAAATATTCTAAGTGGGGGAGAGTTATAACACCCCAAAAATTTAATTATTTATTTAATTGAATTGTTTGGGAATTTAATTGGTAGAAAAATAAAAAATAATAATGCTAGTATATGTGGGCCTATTGTTAGGGTTGGGAGTAGTAAAAAGAGAAGTGTTAGGGAGGCCCATGATGTAATTCGAATTAGCTAAGGAAAAGCCCATAAAATTAACTAAAGTATAAATAGGCATTATTTAGGGTTTTGCTCATTTAGAAGGAACAAAAAAAAATAAGAATTAGAGAGAAGAGAAGGGAGAGGACGGCGCGAACGAGGAGAGGGAGCTAGGGCAAGCCAAAGACTTCGAATTCTTCAAGGCTAAGGTAAGGGTGGGGTTCTATCTCTATAATTGGGTGTATGAATGGCTCTATGTAGGAAGGTTATGGAACCCTAGGTGTATTAAGTTTAGAAAACCCTAGTTGTAGGAATTGAACTTTAAACGATGATGCTAATTTCGATTGATGATGATTGTTGCCATTTGACGATGTGTGATCATGCTTGTTGATGTTTTGGAACCAAAATTCTGTGCATGGGCGCCATGGGCGCCGTTTTTGATTCTGCCGCAGGGCGCCATGGGCGCCGTCCCGTGTTTGTGTTGCTGGGCGCCTTCCTGGGCGCCATTCTGTGTTTTGTGTTGTTCTGGCGCAGGGGCGCCAAGGGCGCCAATGTTGTGGCTGCCCAGTTGCTGTTTTCCGTGTTGTTCTAGCGCAGGGGCGCCAAGGGCGCCAATGTTGTGGCTGCCCAGTTGCTGTTTTCCGTGTTGTTCTGGCGCAGGGGCGCCAAGGGCGCCAATGTTGTGGCTGCCCAGTTGCTGTTTTCCGTGTTGTTTTGCCGCATGGGCGCCATGGGCGCCAATGTTGTGGCTGCCCTGTTGCTGTGGCTGTGTTGTCCTGGCGCATGGGCGCCAAGGGCGCCAAAATCTGGCTGCCCGTTGCTGGTTCTGGGCGCATGGGCGCCAAGGGCGCCAAGATTGGCTGCCCAATTCCTGTTGTTGCTTGTTGTGTCTGGCGCAGGGGCGCCATGGGCGACAAAATCTGGCTGCCTTGTTGCTGTGCCTCGCGCAGGGGCGCCATGGGCGCCAAAATCTGGCTGCCTGTTGCTGTGTCTGGCGCAGGGGCGCCATGGGCGCCAAAATCTGGCTGCCTTGTTGCTGTGTTGTGTTCTGGCGCTGTGGGCGCTAAGGGCGCCAGTGTGGCTGCCTGTGTTGCGTGCTGTGTTGCTGGGCGCCATGGGCGCCAAGGGCGCCAGTTTGGCTGCCCAAATGTGAATTTCACATTTGATGATTGGGACGATGTGTTGATGTTGAATGTGTAATTAGGCCCAAAGTTGCCAAAATATTGGAAGTTGCTAAATTGTTGATGTGTTGCCAAAAATGTTGAAAGTTTCTAAGTTGCTAATTAGTGTTGATGATGGTGTACCAAGTTGAATTGCCTCTATTTATTGGCAGGTGGTATGTTGTAGGCCTATGGCCAACGTTGATTTTCCAATGTTGTTGCGTTGCTATGTAATCGTTGTTTATTGGTTGTGCATTTACATAGCGTCGCATACATAGCATATTTTTACGATGGAGCTATGCTCAAAACACGACGGCCTGGACTGGCAAATTACGATGAAATGATGATACGATGTTAATGCCTCTATTTATTGGCTGGATTATGGTACCACATGCATTATAAGGCGGTGGCCCTGAGTTGAGTCACATTCCGCATCCATGTTGCATACCTATGTGATTAAGATGATGTTGACTGCTGATTAAATGATGAATTGATGCTATGACCTGAATTACATATTGTCTTTCATATGTTTGATTATATAGTGCGATATCTCACCCCTTCTGTTTGAATGTTACCCCGATGTTGGTAACATGCAAGTAATCACGAATGAAGGCTGCTCACCTTCGTTTGATCGAGTCGGTGTCGTCGCTGTGATATGTAACACTCAGGGGGAATGAACACACGTTTAATATTGTCGCTATTTTATTTCGTTGTTGAAACTTTAAGTTGTTATGTCGTTGTTTTTGGAGTTGTCTTGAGTTGTTAAGACGCCACGTCTATTTGAATTAACTTGTTATGAATCCGCTGCGTAGTAATTAAAGAGGAATTACTTTGAAGAATAAAGGGATGTTTTATCGGTTCATCCGAAAGCGCTATGTAACTGTTCTCAAAAGCGAATTAACCCGTTTATTGTTTTCACGAAGCAAATGTGGCACTCCATTATTTGTTGAAAAAGATTTTTATGAACTCTGATTTTGCATTATTTCACCGGGTAGAAATGGGGTGATAGATAATACACTCAATCACATCACAAGTAACACACTACCATAGGCTTGACATAATTCTACAACAAGCAATCGCACACAAATACCACACACATCATGAGGACTTATTAAAGGTGTTAATGGGGCTTGGGTAAGGAAGGATAAATTTTGGAATCTAGGCTTTCTTGATTGGAATTGAGAGATGCCATTTTCACTTTTGAACCTTTCCTACTCTTACCAACTTCACCAAAGAGTTTCCCACAGAACAAAACTGAGCTTGTTATTTTTTTCTACATGGTTTGATTTGATTTGATTTTGACTTTTTTTTCTTTTTTTGTTTTTTTTCTCTTTTTTTTCTTTTCTCTTTTTTTTTCACTTTTCTCTTTTTCTTTCTTTTTTTTTGAAAGAAAATAATATACTTTGGAAAGAATATAAGAAAAAACATCAAATACTACTTTTGGTATACCACCCCAAACTTGAACAATTGCTTGTCCTCAAGCAACCCCAAACTTAATTTGCAACCCCAAATTTAATTTTTAGCTTCAAGTTCAATAGTGACTATAGCTCTAGTTGTAGAAAACAGAATGTCCTCAATCACGTGTGTGTGAGTATAAGCAATGCAAAAGTAGTCAAGAACCAAGTCAAGTTCTGAAGAATGTCATAAGCAATGGAAACTCTCAAGAATACATTTAACTGTTTGGCTCAAATACTCACATGTTAATTATGATAGGGCATTAAGAACAATGAATCAAGTAATCAAATGTCACAAGACATTCCTCTAAAGGTTTTCATCCAAGAGATTTAGAACAACAAGATGCATGATCAGTCCCATTTAAACTGGTTCATAAAAATTTAAGAGCACAGCATCATAGGGTCATTGAAAACACAATCCAATAAAAATTATCCATGAAGGTGCACCACTCACCACAAATAAGGAACAAGATCAAAAACATTTGGAGTATTGCAACTTTTGCATCACATGCCATGAGCAAAGTTTGTTTCAGAAACAGAACAAGTGCCAGGTAAAGACAGTTCAACAAAATAGTGAGAAAGGTAAAGACAAAACAGAGAAAGAAAAGAGAAGAGATAGAACTCCCTCGCATGGGTTGCCTCCCATGAAGCGCTTCTTTAACGTCACTAGCTTGACGGTTCATTGGTCCTTCAATTTGGCTCAGGTGGAGGACTCTGCTTCTCAGGTTCCTTCTTCAGTGCTCCATGGGTACATTTTCTTTTAAGCATGAGTTCCCATTTCCTAGAATTTGCATGAGGGAAATAGAATGAAGGATCCCCTGACATAGGCACAACTTCTTTTTCCTTGGTATCACCCCTTCTTCACATTTTTTGACACAACAAGAGTATTCTCAAGAGGTGAGTGGGAAGCTTGATCATGAATTTCTTTTTCAATTGTGGGATCAAGCATCTCAACACGGTAACACCCTTTTTAGGGTCCATGGCCTTGAGCACGTTGAAAGTCACGAATTCATCTTCGACTTTTAATGTCAAAGTTCCATCCGCCACATCAATTACAGCTCTACCAGTAGCTAGAAAATGTCTACCCAAAATCAACGAGATGTCATTGTCTTCTTCCATGTCAAGAACTACAAAATCCACCGGAAAGATGAATTTTTCAATTTTCACAAGGACATCTTCAACTACACCATATGGATGCTTCACCGAACGATCAGCTAGATGCAAAGTCATCATGGTGTTCTTTATCTGACCAATCCCCAACTTTTTGAAAATGGAGAGTGGCATTAGACTGATACTCGCCCCTAGATCACACAATGCATTCCCAAAAGTTCTATCCCCAATAGTACAAGGGATAGAGAAACTTCCGGAATCTTTGAGTTTTTGTGGAAGCTTTCTTTGCAAAATTGCGCTGCATTCCTCAGTAAGCATGACTGTCTCCTCATCTACGATCCTCCTCTTCTTTGAGAGGATTTCTTTCATGAATTTGGCATACTTGGGCATCTGTTCAAGAGCTTCTGCAAAAGGAGTGTTAATTTGTAATTTTTTGAAAACATCCAAAAACTTACCAAACTGCTTTTCATCTTGCTCCTTCTTCAATATTTGAGGGTAAGGTAGCTTGATGATTGGCTGTGGAAGCTTAGACTCCTCTTGCACAATAGTATTCTCTTGCACCTTAGAAGGTTCATCAAAACTCACAAACTGCTTCTCATTATGCTCCTACTTCAGTCTTTGGGGGAAAGGTAGCTTAATAATTGGCTTTGGCAATTTTGGCTTCTCTTTTACATTAGAACTATTGTCAACACCCACATGAGCTTTGTCACCAGACTCAACCACTTCTTCCGAACTCTTCTTTGCTACAGCTTCAATTGTTTTGCCACTCCGTGTAGTTATAGCATTCACTGTTTCACCACTCCTTGGATTAGGAATAGTGACACTTGGAAGAGTGCCTGGAGGTCTTTGTGCAACTTGCTTGGCCAATTAACCCACTTGAGTCTCTAGATTTCTGATGGATGCCTCTTGATTTTTAGAACTAGCTTCTAGACTTTTGAAACCTGCTCTTGTTTCCTCCATGAATGAAGAAGTTTGTGCAGCTAGTCCCTCAACGGCAATCTCCCAATCTGCTTTCTTTTGAGGAGTGTTTTGGCTTTGCCCTAGATCCTTCCAAGAGAAATTCGGATGACTCCCCCACCCAGAATTGTAAGTGTTGGAAAAGGGATTATTCTTGACGAAAAATATCTTCTCTTGGATTGGTAAGGGAAGTCCACAATCCTGACTAAAATGTGGACCTTCACAGTAGTCACACTTCAAACTTGTCGCAACATTTACTTGAGCAGAATGGTGTTGCAAAGAATTCAACTTTAGAGCTTCCATTCCCTTTTTCAGTTCTTCCAACTGTTGAGTGATTATCTTCTAGTGAGATAACCCGGGTGTCTGAGCATCTAAGTCAAGAAGACCTCTTCTAGATGTACCTCTTCTATCATGAGCCGCCAAGTAATCATTTGAAACCATAGCTTCAATTATTTGTCTTGCTTCTACCGCGGTCTTGAAATTTAAAGAACCACCTGCTGAGGCATCAAGCATAATCCTGGCATTCAGTCTCAACCCAGTACAAAAAATTTGCATATGTTGATGATCATCAAAACAATGATTCGGGCAAGCCTTCAATGTGATCTTGAATCTTTTGTAAGTCTCATAGAGTGACTCACCCTCTTTTTGCTCAAAACTGTTGATTTCTCCCCTCTTCTTAATGAACATGGAAGGGGGGAAAAATTGTTCAAGGAACTTGTCTTCAAGATCATTCCAAGGGGTGATGCTACCTTCAGGTTGTGAATCAAACCACTCTCTGGCTTCATCTTTTAGAGAGAATGGAAAAAGCCTCAGTTTCTTAGCTTCATCAGTATTACCATCCACTTTCACTGTTTCACATAGTTGGGCAAAATTGGTGAGATGCTTGTTTGCATCTTCACATGGTCTTCCACCAAATTGCATCTCCCTCAATTCACGGAACAGACCAGGATTGATCTCAAACCTATTAGCAGTCACCGGTTGATGAGAAATCGGTAATCTCTGCCTGTTTCTATCACGATTTCCATAATCACCAAGAGTGCGTCTAACTTGAGGGTCCGCCATCTCTTCAATCACAGGAATCTCAGACACAATCTCTTCTTCTCTTGCTGCCTCTCTTTCTCTGAGATGCCTTTCTCTTGTAGCCTTTCGATTGGCCTTAGCAGTCTTTTCAATCTCAGGGTTGAAGAGTAAATCTTTAGGATCAACTATTCCACGTATACACTGAAAAAACAACAAACTCAAACAAGTGTCAAAGCAAAATGTGTAAAATAGGGTATAAAGTAATAAAAAAGAAAACTAACAACAAATTAAAATATATACGGGTTCGAATTAGTAGTTGCCTTCGAATTTACTAGCAAATGTAATTTCGATCCCCGGCAACGGCGCCAAAAACTTGATGGCCGAAATTGGCAAGTGTACCAAATTGTCGCAAGTAATAATAAAACGGTAAGACCGAGTGTCGAACTCAAGAATCGAATGCAAATACCAATAAACGTTAACAACAACTAAATGAACAAAAATGAACCGAAGTTTGAGTGAAATTGTAAAGTAACGAGAACTTTTATAGTAAAGACAATAAAATGTTTTTGTAATTTTAATAAAGAACGAAGAACACGAAGTTTACGAGATGATAGAATAAGTTAGGGATGAACTTCCATTGGTTTCACACTATTGCAAACTGATTTAATAGAGACAATAATCCCCATTTTCACTTTGTTATCAAACCCACAACATTAATTAATCTCTAATTCCTTAGGCAACTAATCCTTTGTTCACAACTAAAAACCCTAATTCCTTAGGTGATTATAGATGACAACAAGCTTTAGAATCAAGGGTTTGCAAGATACAACAACTAAAAGGTTATTCCTAAGCTAAGAGTTTGCAAGAATCAAGGGTATACACGTGGCCAGCCAGGACCACAAACATTGGCCATCCTTCCTAGCATTGTGTTTTTCTTGTGCTAGGTTCTATTAATGAAATCTTTTCAATTATCGAAAAAAAAATATGGCCCACAGACATGAAGAGGCATAGGCCCATCATATATGAATCAGTTGTGTCACAAAAAAGAATTCCTCCATCAAGAAACCTCCAAACCAATTTTACTATATTGCCATTACTACCCTGTTTTGCATTATATACACAAAAAAGAATTCCTCCACAACCAAACTCATAACCACCGGTGATGACCAACCCAAGCAATTTCAAAATGGCATGTATATCAATTGTTAAATACCAAGGTGCACGGTAACTAAAAGTCACTGCAATAGCATAAGCTACTTGCGATATGTCCAAGTGATCCTCATATTTAAAAACTAATGAATTAATATTGCAAGTGGTGGGAAAAACATAGCATAACTTGACACATGAATCAATGAAAATTGTATGGGAATGAAGAGAGAGAAGCTCTGCCTTCTCTCCATAAACCTCATCCCTCCGCCCAACCCTAGGGTTAGTGGCGGCTCCCTTCTCCTCCACCATGGAGGCTCATCACTCTTTCGAAATGGAGGTGCTCTTCTTCCTCATTGAGGTTCTGTTTCTGGTTCGCTCATCTCCTTCCTCCGCTGCGAGGTGATATCCGCCGTCGTCGCAACCACCACCATGGGGTCTCGCTCACAGCCACTCGTTTTTCATCTCTAGAAGTCTGACCACCATCCAAGCTGTTAGACTATAGTATAACCTTAGAGGGGGGGTGAATAAGGTTATGTGTAATTCTAGGATTCTTTTCAAAATAAATGATAAGTTTGTTTAAATCAAATGCGGAAAAAGAGATTTGAACTTATCAGATATATGCAAGTAGGCAGATTAGGCACAATGAGATATTATTCTATATTCAATATTTACAATAAGGTTGTTTTATAAGTAATGCAATGATATTGAATATAGCAGATCTACAGAAGTGATAGAGAAGATGATAGATAAACAGATCTGTAGTACAGCGAGTATAACTATAACCAGATTAACAGATTCAGATCAGAGTAGGGATATAGTTATAGATTAACAGATTCAGATCAGAGTAGTGATATTATAAACAGATATAAACAGTAAATAAAGTAAAGAGAGAGAGATAGAGATACACCAGGAATTTTACGAGGTTCGGGATAAAAGCCCTACGTCATCGGCCTCAGGCTTTGCAACCCTTGGACTTGATGATAACCACTATATTGAAGAATTGTTTACAAACAGGCAACTTCAAAATAGCAAATCTCAATTTCCCCGAACTGAGAACCCGAGCACCTAGCTAAGGATTTCAACCCGCTTCAATCTCCTGATTGAACGACCCAAGAGCACCTCCCAGGATTTCAATACCACTTCAATCTTCACCGATTGAACGACCCAAGATCACCTCCCAGGATTTCAAACCAACTCAATCTCCGGATTGAGAGACCCAAGAAAACTTCCCAGGATTTCAAACCAACTCAATCTCCTGATTGAGAGACCCAAGAAAACTTCCCAGGATTTCAAACCAACTCAATCTCCTGATTGGGAGACCCAAGAAAACTTCCCAGGATTTCAAACCCACTCAATCTCCTAATTGAGAGACCCAAGAACAAATCCCAGGATTTCAAAGCGACCCCCACAATAGTTGATTACAATATAGAAGCTATGATCTAATCACCTCAGATAATATGACAATATAACAGCTGAGAGAGATGAGTGACTAGATCTATAAAAAATGATATGAAAGTGATAGCTCTATTTTTCTCTTTCTCAGATCTAGAAAATGTACGTGAGAAGTAGAGAAGATGTTGTGATTTTTGGTGTGAGGTGTGTGTCTGAAGAGTGTTTCACACCTGCCTATTTATAGGCTTAGGAAAGCATAGGATTTTGAAAAAAACATTTAATGAAATGATGAATCGATTGTTTGATGAAGTGTAACAAGAGTATAATCGATTCTTAACCTTTTAGAAATCACAAGAATCGATTATGTGTTTAGTTAAAATAATGAAGAATCGATTCTTAGTTCCTTAGAAATAAAATGAATCGATTATGTGCTTAGTTTAAAGAAGTGTGTAATCGATTTCTAGGACATCCTGAATGGGCTAAGAATCGATTTCAAGTTTAGATAAAACAAGGAGGAATCGATTCTTGCCTTTTAGGAGAGCCTGAAAATCGATTTCATGGTCTTTTAAAAATGAAGGAAATCGATTCTTGGCTTTGGCTTGAGTATATGTAGAAATCGATTCTTTGTTTTAACATAGGCTAGGGAAATTGATTTCAACCTTTAAAATAGGATTAGGAAATCGATTTCATGATTTAGAAAATGATAGAAATCGATTTCTAGCTTTCCACAAAATTATTTTTAGGTTCAGGTGCCACCTTATGCATGCATGCAATTTTATAAAATATTTTTCACAACTATTTTGATGCACCATGCATGTTTTGAAAAACTCATCTCTCAGCTACTAAAAGTCATAGACCTTCAGTGATAGGATCTTACACAGTGTCCTAAGGAAAGCGGATAAACAATTAGGTCTTGAACTGCTGAGGTGGCTTCTTCTCCAAGCTGCTCCACTTTAATATCTCCTGCTCTTTGATTCATGTCCTGTACTTTATTTTGTCCCTGTACTTTTATACACTGCAACCATTAGTAGACTAAATGTAATTTGTTATCATACAAAACAAAGAGTGTTTGTCCTTGGTTCAACAAACTCCCCCTTTTTGATGATAACAAATTACATTATGCATAGGGAGACCATAATAGATAAACAATGGTAGAAGCTCCCCCTAAGCATAAGCATAACAAAATAGGCAGTATGACAGCAGGATAGCAGCAATTATTTTCTCCCCCATTAAATAATAACATGCATATTCTCTCCCTTAACATGCATATTCTCTCCCTTTTGCATACAATTTCTCCCCCTTTGTTTTCATCAAAAAGGAGGTGGGGTGAATACATAAGCACTTTATAAACTTGCATAATAAATAAGCAGCATTGCATAGCATATGATATATCAAAAACAGTAGTTCATGCTATGCTCCCCCTTACTTGGTGATCCCCCTTATTAATATTAGAATGCAAAGCTTACCAAAAAGAGGGTGGATCAGCATGGTTTTAAAAATATGATACCCAATATAATCATCCTTGGTTCAACAATATAGGTATCATTTATAACATCAAAAATATGTTGCATCAAAGATCCAGCACAATAGAGAGAAGAAAAAAAAAACTTTGATGCACACAAAAAATTTATTTCAAATATGTCTCTAATACTTGTTGAGTTATATTTAATTTCTACTTTATAACATATTTTCAACAGAGGTGAATAAAACTTTACCAATCTAACCTTCACCAGTGATTCTTCCTCTATTGCTGTTATCACGAGTCACATGACTGCTGTTTCTGTGTATTACGAATCTTTTTGTGTCTCCAGTCATGAACTTCGAGTCTCTGCTATCAAGGTATTGATCAGACCCCCATACCCTGTAGCACACCTGCACTAAGATCAAGTAGAAAATTTTGGTACCCAATTCTCTTTGGGTCCTTTGGGGTTAGTCATCAAGGGGTTTGTTTTCACAATCCACCTTGGTTTCTCATAGGCAGGTATAAGGGTTCCAAGCTCACATAATTTACGGATAGGGCATCTAGGAGAGCTATGGTTCCCTTTTTGACAATATGTGCATGAGAAAACAGTAGGTGTATAACTTGAAGTAGCAGCTACAAAAGTTATTTTCTTGTTCAAAACAGAGGAGGTGGAATTACCTTTGTATCCAATTCCTCTCCTATCAACATATTGATGTTGAGAGTGAAGCAACTGAGTCAAGGTCTTTTCACCAACCTCAAACTTTTTCAAAGATTCTTTCAAAAATTCATTTTCAACCTTGATTTTTTCAAAATTTTGTTTAAGCTCAAGAAATTCAAGGTTGAAAGGTTTTGTTTTATGTAGCTCATTCTTCAATTTAACTACCTCATTTTCAAGTGTCTCGATTTGAGTGAGCATGCTTTTGTTACTCTTTGCCAATTTCTTAGATTTTAATAAAAGAGTTTCATGTTCAAAATAAAGAGCATCAAAAGCCTCACTCAAATCTTGACTACTACAACTATCATCAAGTAAATTATCATGCATAGAGGAATCAGAAAGACTAGAAGAGTTAAGGCTTACCTTAGATGAGTCATTTGCCATATGACAAACACCATTTGCAATTTGCTCTTCTTCGTCTGTGTCGCTATCAGTGCCAAGACAATCCCATATAGTAGCCTTAGGTGTTTCACATGCCGTGAGACAAATGGCATTTGCAACCTCCTCTTCTTCACTGTCAGTATAGTTGTTCCATGTAGCCTTCTTAGCTTTCTTGGATTTCTTTGAGTTATTTCTCTTTTCAAGTTTGTTGAATCTCATGAATTCTTCAAATAATTCAGCCATGTCTTCATCATCAGATTCTTCATCAGACTCAACCTCTTTCCTTGCTACCTTAGGTGTTTTAGCAGCAAGAGCAAGAGATTTTCTTTCTTTTACCATTTCTGCTTCTTGATCTTTGTTAGCAGCCAATACAACCTCAAAGGCTAGAAGTGACCCAATAAGGTCTTCTTGGGGTAGAGTGCCAATATCTTTGGCTTCAGTGATTGCACAAGTTTTTGGAAAGAACTCACCAGTCAGAGATGCAAGAATCTTCCCATTTATATCTTTTGTAGAATACCTTTTTCCCAGTGCCCTTAAGTTGTTTATAATCAGATTCAGTCTCTGGTGCATAGCTGCGACAGACTCACCTTCTTTCATTTTGAAGGCTTCATATTCAGAAGTGAGGATTCTGATTTTAGTATCCTTCACTTGGCTCGTACCTACATGAGTAGCTTGCAAGCAGTCCCAGATTTCCTTTGCTGTTTGACATCCTTTGACTCTACCATATTCTTCTTCACATAAGGATAAGTGAAGAATATTCATTGCTCTGGCATTTTGAGATATCTTATCCAACTCTGACTTTCTCAGCTCTTTCAGGTCAATGGTGTAGATATCCTCAACTGGCACTTCTTCTTCTTTGCCGGTAGCTTTAATTTTGATTTTCATTGGGATCAGTGGTCCATCTGCAATAATCCTCCAAAGGGTGAAATCTATAGCCTGCACATGACATTTCATTCGACTACTCCAATAGTCATAGTTAGTTCCATCAAACAGGGGTGGCCTATTAGAGGACATCCCCTCTTTCATAAAAGAACCCATAATCACAGATAGATAAAGGATAAATTAGAATTGCGAGATGTAAAGCTCTATATGAAATTCCTAGCTTTGATACCACTTGTTAGACTATAGTATAACCTTAGAGGGGAGGTGAATAAGGTTATGTGTAATTCTAGGATTCTTTTCAAAATAAATGATAAGTTTGTTTAAATCAAATGCGGAAAAAGAGATTTGAACTTATCAGATATATGCAAGTAGGCAGATTAGGCACAATGAGATATTATTCTATATTCAATATTTACAATAAGGTTGTTTTATAAGTAATGCAATGATATTGAATATAGCAGATCTACAGAAGTGATAGAGAAGATGATAGATAAACAGATCTGTAGTACAGCGAGTATAACTATAACCAGATTAACAGATTCAGATCAGAGTAGGGATATAGTTATAGATTAACAGATTCAGATCAGAGTAGTGATATTATAAACAGATATAAACAGTAAATAAAGTAAAGAGAGAGAGATAGAGATACACCAGGAATTTTACGAGGTTCGGGATAAAAGCCCTACGTCCTCGGCCTCAGGCTTTGCAACCCTTGGACTTGATGATAACCACTATATTGAAGAATTGTTTACAAACAGGCAACTTCAAAATAGCAAATCTCAATTCCCCCGAACTGAGAACCCGAGCACCTAGCTAAGGATTTCAACCCGCTTCAATCTCCTGATTGAACGACCCAAGAGCACCTCCCAGGATTTCAATACCACTTCAATCTTCACCGATTGAACGACCCAAGATCACCTCCCAGGATTTCAAACCAACTCAATCTCCGGATTGAGAGACCCAAGAAAACTTCCCAGGATTTCAAACCAACTCAATCTCCTGATTGAGAGACCCAAGAAAACTTCTGTAACATCCGCAAAATAATCCATAGAACTATTTGGGTGTTAACCCAATTAAACCAATTTAGTACTTGACGGGTAAATTTACTGAGTGCTAAAATTATTTATTGGTTGTCATCGGATCGTTAACCGGATAATATGGACCAAGGAAGTTTTGGAATCGAAATAGGAGACTTCGATCGATATGGTAATTTGACCGCGTTACGGCTTATATATTAAATAAATAAATATAAGTGTGTGTGTGTGTGTGTGTGTGTGTGTGTGTGTGTGTTAATAAGAAAGGAAAGAAAAGAATTAAGAAAGAAAGAGAGAAAGGATACGAGAGAGAGTTACAGAGGAGAAAAAGAGAGAAAAGGAGAGAAAAGAAGAGAGAGTGGCGTGAGGGAGAAGAGAAGAGGGAGAGAGAAGACTTCACCGAAACGACTTTCGTCCAACACGAAAAATGTTCAGCGCTACTTCCTCTTCGATTTAGTACCAATTACGTGACGATCAGCTCACTCTCTCTCACTTGGCCATTTTAGTGTTTTGGAGGTTTTGGGGGAAATCCGATTTTGGGTTGGTCTTGAAGGTTTAAGTTCGATAGGGACGAACCCAAGGATGATGGATCGTTGATTGGAAGCGAGTTGGGTGATTTGGGGATTGAAAATCAAATTGGGGTTTTTGGTGAATAGTGGTTTGAGGTTGAAGAAGATGATGAATAGTGTCCATGGAGGATTTCGAGGAATTCGGCATTCCGGTCAAAAGCGGTTTCGTGATCGAGTGGGAAGCTTTGGAAGCGGATTGGGTGTCGCCGGAGCGGGGAGCGTTCGTGTGGCTACTCGGTGATTTCGGCTCGACCGTGGATCACACGTCAAGGGTGAGTTCTCCTCACGTTTAGGATTTTACGTTTCGAATTAATTAATTAACTGTTTTATCGCTTTCGCTGGACTGGAATATTGTTTGGTAATTGAATTTGAGAGATTTTGGGTTAAAAACCGATATTTGGAAAATACGTCGCGTTTTGATAAATTCGATTTGATTAAGATTTTGATTGATTGTTTGATGTTGATTGGGTTTGATTATATGTGTGTGAAAACTGTTTTCAATCGGAACGAGAATCGGAATTAAGCGGAATCGCGGTTTTCGCGCGAAACCGCCAAAATCTGCCCTTGACAGACCCCCCTACTGTCAACCCACGCGCCACTTGCGCGCCGCGCGCCACTCGCGCGCCAGTTGACAGGTTTTACTGCCAGTTCGCGCGCCGCTTGCGCGCCACGCGCCACTCGCGCGTCACTTTGCAGATTTTCAGCAACCAAACACTGTTTTTCGTTTCGCGATAACTTTTGATCCGGGAACCCGATTGAGGTGTTCTAAGATGCGTCGGAAAGCTTATTCAGAGGCCTAACTGAATATTCTACTTTTAAGGCAAAATGAACTGTTTTTGATATGGAAAATTATGTTGAAAAGTGTCGAGTTAGTATGCGAGAGCGAATGTGGACTTAATGTTTTTATCAAAAAGCTGAACAATAGTACACGTGTGCGGATATGTTTTAATAATAATAAAACGAATTATAAGTTCTATGTGGGATTGTAACACTGACGCGGATGGTTATTATTTATTCGTCTAAACCATTCAAGGATTCACGATATATAAATTATATCGATTAAAGGAGTCGGCCTAATTTGGGTGACGACCCATGGTTCTAACATACTAGGCGGGGTAGCCATGCACCCTTACCCTAGGCTCCGTGCCATTAGGGAAAGTACTATTGGTAAGGGGGTTCGCCGGGAGTAGCGTTCGCACAGTCAGTGTTATGTTAGAAAGTTTGTTGTACGGTTCACCGGGAGTAGCGTTCGCGCAGTCGGTGTTGTACTGAGTTATAGCAGGTTCGCCGGGAGTAGCGTTCGCGCAGTCGGTGGAATGCTATGTGAAAAATAACGCGGTTCACCGGGAGTAGCATTCGTGCAGTCGGTGGTACGTAAAAAGGTCTTATAACGCGGTTCACCGGGAGTAGCGTTCGCGCAGTCGGTGTTGTAATAAAAGTTAAACGATACGGGTCACCGGGAGTAGCGTTCGCGCAGTCGGTGTCGTATCAAAGGTCATGAGGCACGAGTCACCGGGAGTAGCGTTCGCGCAGTCGGTGTCGTGCTGAATTATAGCAGGTTCGCCGGGAGTAGCGTTCGCGCAGTCGGTGGAATGCTATGTGTAAAATAATGCGGTTCATCGGGAGTAGCGTTTGCGCAGTCGATGTCGTGTTAAGTTAAACAGAATTTCATAATTGAACCGAGAGTGTTAATAGGGGTCTCGGTAGAACTCACTGAGATTGTATCTCACTGTTTATATTTTGTGGTTTTTACAGAGAAGCAGGGGAAAAAGTAAAGGTGAAGAAGCACAGCTAGGTGGTGTGCTTATGAAGACGGTGAAGACTTAGTTTTCATTGTTAATGTCTTTCCCTCGAGATTTTTGTATTTCCGATTGTATAACTTGTACCAGTAAAAGTTGTAAAATCGTTTCCGCTATTTCTTGTTATTTGGATATTGGACTCTAGGTTATGAGCTGTTTTTATTTATGTTCAATATCTAAAACAGGAAAAATATCTCTGATTATTTTATGATGGTACACTTGGGTATTTTTACTCGATAAAAATATCGGGGTGTTACAGTTGGTATCAGAGCAGTTCGACCTAGTCGGACTTAGCTTAGGGTTGAGTCGATTCCTTGCTAGTCCTTTTTGTAATTACACTTGTGATGCTAAGAGACATTGAGCCTGATCAACTTAATACTTAGTGCATCATAAGCGGAATTATGGAAGGATGATCAAGACGCAATCCTCGACCAAAACCGGAATCTCCAACCGGTGCATCCTCAGGAAAGGTGACATGACGGTGGAAGGATACACCGCTAAGTTCGGAAAGTTGTTTCAGTTTTACCAAGTGGTAAAGTAAGCTCCGGATGGCGACTGGAGTCTCAACTTGAAGAGTCGATGTTAAAGAAATTCATTCGACCGGGTGCTTCTCTAAGGAGTGCTCTGGTGTGGTTAGTCAAAAGGAAAAATGGTAGCATGAGATTGTGCATTGATTGTCGACAACTCCACAAAGTGAAGATCAAGAACAAAATATCCTTTGCCAAGGATACACGAATTGCTGGATCAACTTCGAGGTGCCGTGGTGTTTTCAAAAATTGATCTGAGGTCAGGTTATCATCAATTAAAAGTTAGAGCCTTAGATATTCTGAAGACAGCTTTTCGTACTAGGTATGGACATTACGAGTTTGTAGTGATGCCCTTCGGTTTGACTAATGCTCCAGCGGTATTCATGGATTACCTGAACCGAGTTTTCCTCAATTACCTAGATCAATTTGTATTCGTTTTCATTGATGATATCTTGGTGTACTAGAAGACCATTGAGGAGCATGTCCAACATCTCCGCATTGTTCTGAAAGTACTCCGAGAAAAGAAGTTGTACGTAAAACGTTCGAAGTGTGATTTTTGGATGTCGGAGGTAAAGTCTTTGGGACATGTGATTTCCCAAGTCGGGAGTTTCTATAGATCTCAGCAAGAAAGAAGCGGTGTTGAATGGGAGTGACCAACGTCAGTCGCCGAAATCATAAGTTTTCTAAGTCTAGCCGGTTACTACAGGAAGTTTATCGAAGGATTCTCACTATTGGTTCTTCCACCTACTCGGTTAACTCGAAAGGGTCAACCGCTTACGTGGGATGTCGATTGTGAAGAATGTTTTCAAGAGTTGAAGGTTCAGTTGACTTCTGCTCCAACCCATATTCTTCCAGATCCGTATTTGGAATTCCAAATTTACGGCGATGTTTTTGGAAAGGGTTGGGATGTGTTCTCATGCAGAATCATCAAGTGGTAGCTTATGCGTCCAGACAGTTGAAGATCCATGAGGAGAATTATCCGACTTATTATTTGGAGTTGGCAACTATCGTGTATGCACCGAAGATTTGGAGACATTACCTGTATGGGTCTCGTTTCGAAATCTTTAAGTGATCACAAGAAGATTCACAAAAGACTTTCCGTCACATTTGTCGATGTGTACGTGAACTGTTATGATTCTAGGAGATTTGTTGAGAGCGTGTCTACACCCTGCGCGAAATCGTGTTTGTTTTTACCTCTACCGAGGAGCACCAGTTGTGGATCTCGTTTTTAATATATATAATTCTATCAAGCGTCTTGTATTAGGCCCTTTGATTTGGGTCAATCCAAGTTGGGGAGCAAGCGAGGATAATTGGAATGAAGCTTAGGAAGTGTTTTCAAACGCGGTGCCGAGCCTATGTAGGCGAAAGAGGAGTTTCTCGTGTTGATTCGAAACCAGAGAGTTCGTATCAAGGTAGTAGTGGATCATACTTGGAGATTGATGTGCCAACTTTGGAAGGATTTTCTACAATCATCTCGTTAATTCAAGAATGTTTTCTAGCAAATTTGGACCTTTCTGAGAATGTCGATCCTCGGTTAGTCGGATGAAAGACTTAGAGAAATTTTGAGGACAAAATTCTTTCAAGTTGGGGAGAATGTAACATCCGCAAAATAATCCATAGAACTATTTGGGTGTTAACCCAATTAAACCAATTTAGTACTTGACGGGTAAATTTACTGAGTGCTAAAATTATTTATTGGTTGTCATCGGATCGTTAACCGGATAATATGGACCAAGGAAGTTTTGGAATCGAAATAGGAGATTTCGATCGATATGGTAATTTGACCGCGTTACGGCTTATATATTAAATAAATAAATATAAGTGTGTGTGTGTGTGTGTGTGTGTTAATAAGAAAGGAAAGAAAAGAATTAAGAAAGAAAGAGAGAAAGGATACGAGAGAGAGTTACAGAGGAGAAAAAGAGAGAAAAGGAGAGAAAAGAAGAGAGAGTGGCGTGAGGGAGAAGAGAAGAGGGAGAGAGAAGACTTCACCGAAACGACTTCCGTCCAACACGAAAAATGTTCAGCGCTACTTCCTCTTCGATTTAGTACCAATTACGTGACGATCAGCTCACTCTCTCTCACTTGGCCATTTTAGTGTTTTGGAGGTTTTGGGGGAAATCCGATTTTGGGTTGGTCTTGAAGGTGACGAACCCAAGGATGATGGATCGTTGATTGGAAGCGAGTTGGGTGATTTGGGGATTGAAAATCAAATTGGGGTTTTTGGTGAATAGTGGTTTGAGGTTGAAGAAGATGATGAATAGTGTCCATGGAGGATTTCGAGGAATTCGGCATTCCGGTCAAAAGCGGTTTCGTGATCGAGTGGGAAGCTTTGGAAGCGGATTGGGTGTCGCCGGAGCGGGGAGCGTTCGTGTGGCTACTCGGTGATTTCGGCTCGACCGTGGATCACGCGTCAAGGGTGAGTTCTCCTCACGTTTAGGATTTTACGTTTCGAATTAATTAATTAACTGTTTTATCGCTTTCGCTGGACTGGAATATTGTTTGGTAATTGAATTTGAGAGATTTTGGGTTAAAAACCGATATTTGGAAAATACGTCGCGTTTTGATAAATTCGATTTGATTAAGATTTTGATTGATTGTTTGATGTTGATTGGGTTTGATTATATGTGTGTGAAAACTGTTTTCAATCGGAACGAGAATCGGAATTAAGCGGAATCGCGGTTTTCGCGCGAAACCGCCAAAATCTGCCCTTGACAGACCCCCCTACTGTCAACCCACGCGCCACTTGCGCGCCGCGCGCCACTCGCGCGCCGCGCGCCACTCGCCCGCCGCGCGCCACTCGCCCGCCGCGCGCCACTCGCCCGCCGCGCGCCACTCGCGCGCCGCGCGCCACTCGCGCGCCGCGCGCCACTCGCGCGCCGCGCGCCACTCGCGCGCCAGTTGACAGGTTTTACTGCCAGTTCGCGCGCCGCTTGCGCGCCACGCGCCACTTGCGCGTCACTTTGCAGATTTTCAGCAACCAAACACTGTTTTTCGTTTCGCGATAACTTTTGATCCGGGAACCCGATTGAGGTGTTCTAAGATGCGTCGGAAAGCTTATTCAGAGGCCTAACTGAATATTCTATTTTTAAGGCAAAATGAACTGTTTTTGATATGGAAAATTATGTTGAAAAGTGTCGAGTTAGTATGCGAGAGCGAATGTGGACTTAATGTTTTTATCAAAAAGCTAAACAATAGTACACGTGTGCGGATATGTTTTAATAATAATAAAACGAATTATAAGTTCTATGTGGGATTGTAACACTGACGCGGATGGTTATTATTTATTCGTCTAAATAATGATTCACGATATATAAATTATATCGATTAAAGGAGTCGGCCTAATTTGGGTGACGACCCATGGTTCTAACATACTAGGCGGGGTAGCCATGCACCCTTACCCTAGGCTCCGTGCCATTAGGGAAAGTACTATTGGTAAGGGGGCTCGCCGGGAGTAGCGTTTGCGCAGTCGGTGTTATGTTAGAAAGTTTGTTGTACGGTTCACCGGGAGTAGCGTTCGCGCAGTCGGTGTTGTACTGAGTTATAGCAGGTTCGCCGGGAGTAGCGTTCGCGCAGTCGGTGGAATGCTATGTGAAAAATAACGCGGTTCACCGGGAGTAGCATTCGTGCAGTCGGTGGTACGTAAAAAGGTCTTATAACGCGGTTCACCGGGAGTAGCGTTCGCGCAGTCGGTGTTGTAATAAAAGTTAAACGATACGGGTCACCGGGAGTAGCGTTCGCGCAGTCGGTGTCGTATCAAAGGTCATGAGGAACGAGTCACCGGGAGTAGCGTTCGCGCAGTCGGTGTCGTGCTGAATTATAGCAGGTTCGCCGGGAGTAGCGTTCGCGCAGTCGGTGGAATGCTATGTGTAAAATAATGCGGTTCATCGGGAGTAGCGTTTGCGCAGTCGATGTCGTGTTAAGTTAAACAGAATTTCATAATTAAACCGAGAGTGTTAGTAGGGGTCTCGGTAGAACTCACTGAGATTGTATCTCACTGTTTATATTTTGTGGTTTTTACAGAGAAGCGGGGGAAAAAGTAAAGGTGACGAAGCACAGCTAGGTGGTGTGCTTATGAAGACGGTGAAGACTTAGTTTTCATTGTTAATGTCTTTCCCTCGAGATTTTTGTATTTCCGATTGTATAACTTGTACCAGTAAAAGTTGTAAAATCGTTTCCGCTATTTCTTGTTATTTGGATATTGGACTCTAGGTTATGAGCTGTTTTTATTTATGTTCAATATCTAAAACAGGAAAAATATCTCTGATTATTTTATGATGGTACACTTGGGTATTTTTACTCGATAAAAATATCGGGGTGTTACAACTTCCCAGGATTTCAAACCAACTCAATCTCCTGATAGAGAGACCCAAGAAAACTTCCCAGGATTTCAAACCAACTCAATCTCCTGATTGAGAGACCCAAGAACAAATCCCAGGATTTCAGAGCGACCCCCACAATAGTTGATTACAATATAGAAGCTATGATCTAATCACCTCAGATAATATGACAATATAACAGCTGAGAGAGATGAGTGACTAGATCTATAAAAAAATGATATGAAAGTGATAACTCTATTTTTCTCTTTCTCAGATCTAGAAAATGTACGTGAGAAGTAGAGAAGATGTTGTGATTTTTGGTGTGAGGTGTGTGTCTGAAGAGTGTTTCACACCTGCCTATTTATAGGCTTAGGAAAGCGTAGGATTTTGAAAAAAACATTTAATGAAATGATGAATCGATTGTTTGATGAAGTGTAACAAGAGTATAATCGATTCTTAACCTTTTAGAAATCACAAGAATCGATTATGTGTTTAGTTAAAATAATGAAGAATCGATTCTTAGTTCCTTAGAAATAAAATGAATCGATTATGTGCTTAGTTTAAAGAAGTGTGTAATCGATTTCTAGGACATCCTGAATGGGCTAAGAATCGATTTCAAGTTTAGATAAAACAAGGAGGAATCGATTCTTGCCTTTTAGGAGAGCCTGAAAATCGATTTCATGGTCTTTTAAAAATGAAGGAAATCGATTCTTGGCTTTGGCTTGAGTATATGTAGAAATCGATTCTTTGTTTTAACATAGGCTAGGGAAATCGATTTCAACCTGTAAAATAGGATTAGGAAATCGATTTCATGATTTAGAAAATGATAGAAATCGATTTCTAGCTTTCCACAAAATTATTTTTAGGTTCAGGTGCCACCTTATGCATGCATGCAATTTTATAAAATATTTTTCACAACTATTTTGATGCACCATGCATGTTTTGAAAAACTCATCTCTCAGCTACTAAAAGTCATAGACCTTCAGTGATAGGATCTTACACAGTGTCCTAAGGAAAGCGGATAAACAATTAGGTCTTGAACTGCTGAGGTGGCTTCTTCTCCAAGCTGCTCCACTTTAATATCTCCTGCTCTTTGATTCATGTCCTGTACTTTATTTTGTCCCTGTACTTTTATACACTGCAACCATTAGTAGACTAAATGTAATTTGTTATCATACAAAACAAAGAGTGTTTGTCCTTGGTTCAACACAAGCCTCCACCTTCGTTTTCCCCCTCCACTGAAGCACCGCCACACGCAGATCTGAATCTGCCACGACCAGCACTGAAGCCCCCGTGGGCTGGCCTCCTCCATCGTGTCTCAGTTGAGTCCTAGTTATGGCTTATTGTTCCTGCGTTTTTATTTGAGTACTGTCGTACCTTCTCTTTATGTTTTGCTTTGCGTCTAGTGGTTAGATTTCAATGGTATTAATTTTGCATGTATGGTGTTTGCTGAAATGCCTATGTGCTTCTGGATATTTTGGACTATTTTGCTATATTCCAGTTTCGGTATCTTTTCAGCCCTTCTAATGGATCATACACATGTGATGATTTAGGCTAACATTGAGACCATTTATAGTCGAAATATGCTTTTAGAAGTCAAAGAAATTATCCTTAATCAGATGGGATTAAAGACTGAAGGTCCTCTTGCCATTGTTTGTGTGTGGACGAAACTAGTTTGGTTGTTAGGGTTTTGTTGTTGGTTTGTCTATCAGGAGCTGTTAATTGTAAAGAAGCGCAATGTCAGAGCCAAGATTCTCATCAATCTCTTCTTCTTCTTTGACGAGCAAGCGACTACCATGCTTGTGTTTGAAGTGGACGAATCTGAGACCTATTATAGTTGATTTGTGCTTGCATCAGTCCAAAAAATGATCTGTAACTGGATAAATTCAAAGACTGTGGTCTCTTCTCCTTATTTGGCCTCTAACCATGTTTGGAAGACGCTGGCTGTATTGATAGGATTAGATGTTTGGCTTGATGTAATTTTACTTTGGTCTAAACTTCTATGTAATGATGTCATTAATTTGGAGGCCCAGGCTACTAGGATCACCTCTAAGGTGTGGATAGGGAATGCACTAGCTGCGGAATATCTCAGTTGTATTGTGTTTATTTTCATCTAATGAAAGAATATTTACCTTTCAGAAAAAGAAAACTTGACACAGCAAAAAGTTGTAGTAATACTTTCAAAAAGTTGTAGACAACAGTAATTCACCAATGGTTCTATTTCTAAAACTTAATACCTAATATGAACTGACTACCGTTATGAAGATAATTTATTAATATTATAAGATATATTATTTTTTGGTCTATAGACGAAATGGATAGTACCACCTAAAACTCACTCACACATAACTGTGAGGTCTTGAGTTTGAACCTAACTTAACAATATCGACATTTGTCTGTTGAGCTAGGCCTTACGGATTATTATAAGATTTTAACTATTAGTTAGATTTTGTAAATAAAAATAAAATATAAATATCAACAGAACCTTATTTTTTCAAAACAAATTACAGCTTTTGCTAAAATATTCATTTATTGCATGTTTGTTTCCGCGGTTGCACACTCTAGACGTGCGTTGAAGTGGACTCTACCATTAGTAGAGTTGAAAGAGTGTGTTTGACGGCCTGCAAACACAAATACAAACACACTAAGTTGATGAGAAATGACCTATCACCGATGTTGATAACGCAGTCCTCACAGAGTAACTGGGTAGAAACACTATTCTCAGTGGGTGTGTGGATTTCAATACGATGTGGTAAAGATGTCAAAGATAACTAAAATTTTTCAACACAATCCGCAGCAACAAAAGAGTGTGAGGCACCCGAATCAAACAGAATATCATCTGGCTTTTGAAAAAGATAACCCATACCCTTCAGAACATTAGCTGACTCTTTCGCTTTGTTGGCATTCAAGGCAAACACTCTTCCCTGAGTTGTTGGAGTAGAAGACTTCCCTTTAGACCTTTTGGGGCAATCCTTTGCATAGTGACCAAGCTCCTTGCAATACTAAAATTTTGGACTCCCAACACGGCACTCCCCTGAATGGAACCTTCCACAAGACCTACATGCATTAGGTTTCTGACCCCCTGACTACTGCACTGACTTTCCTTTATTAATCTCACTCTTAGGACGCAAATTGTGAGTTGAAGTTCCAGACCCCTTCTTTTTATTCTGCCAATATTCCTTGCGCTCATCATAAACCCTCTTAAAATCCCCTTCAACAATATAAGACTGTTGAACCAAAGCTGCATAACTGGTAGCATCAAAAGAACTGAGACCCTGGGCAATGTCTGCTCTCAAACCTTTCTTGAATCTCCTGATTTTCCACTCTTCATCAACTGCTGTCTTGGCCAACTGGTAGAACTGAGATAACTCCTCAAACTTAGCCGCATATTCACTGACCGACATATTACCCTGCTTCAAAGCCATGAAGTCATCTTCCTTACCCAATCTCATCACCATAGGAAAGAACTTATCCAGAAACATTCTCTTGAAGTTTTCCCAAGTGATGGGAGTTCCCTAACCGACCATAAAATCCTGAGCATTTCGCCACCATATCTTGGCTTCACCACCCAACACATCTGAAGCAAATAAGACCTTCTGCTCATCTGAACACTGCAAAGTTCTGAATTTCTTCTCCAAAGCATCCACCCAATACTGATCTTGCATTGGGCCCTCAACACCACTGAAGCTAGGAGGGTTTGACTTCTGAAACAGGTAGTACATCTGAATAGGATCCTCTGGTGGCTGTTGCAAAAAAGGAGGAGGCGGTGAGTTATGTCGTGCCTGAAACATTTGTTGCATCATGAGCTGTTGGTTATGGAGCATCTGCTGGTACATCTGTTGTTTTTTTTGTTGTTGTTGTTGTTGTTGTTGCATTCCCTGCATAAACTGCTGCATCAAGTCTGGAATCGGAGCAACTTGAGCTTCCGGTCGTGGTCCAGCGTTACGTTTAGGACGTCCAGCCCTAATTCTGCATAAAATGCACAAAGCACTGAGTTGATCAATCTCAATAAATCTTAGCATAATAAGAAGAAATATAACTAAGACAATTAAGACATAAGACTCAACTAAAACTCTAATCTAAGCCCGACTGGGTCGAACTGCTCTGATACCAAAATGTAACATCCTAAGTGTTATGTACCTTCTAGTGCTGTGTGACCTGCAGTTGGTAGGTCTCTCGCTGTCTTGGCCGGAGGTCAGTGTGAGCCCGGGAGGGGTACCTGCGAAGCCACTCCGACGCTCAAGTCAGTATTGAAAATAGGTGAGTGATTTAGCTAGGAATGAGAATCTACCTCTTTATGGCAATGTGTGTCAGTATTTATAGGGAACTGGGCCCATGGTGAGCCGTTGGATCGGTAAAGTGGATCTGAGCCATCCAAGTATGAGAATCATGAATGGGCTTGTGTATTGTGGATATGGACCAAAGTGATTGGGCCAATCCATGTCCAATTTCCGAATAGGCCTCTTGGTCCAGTCCGGAACAGAAATGAACACTTTTTGAACCCGGTTCTCAAGTGTATTTTTGGGTAAAATACAATTTGAATTGTGGGTTATGTTAGTAAAATTGGGGATCAAATAATCTTTCCGGATTTTTTGTTTGGCTTCTCTTAACCTTTTACATATTTGGTTTGGTTTTAGCTTTCTTGGGTCCTTCTTGGGCTGCTATTCTGAATTTTATTATTTAATAATAAAAAAGGCTAAAATATAATTTTGGTCATTTATCTTTCACTGTTATTTCGTTTGTCTTTATCATTTGAAATGATTATTTACGTTATTTATCTTTTCATAGTCAATTAAAATGGTTCTTCCGTTAAGTGACTGTTAATTATGGCTTACGTTGTCAAGTAAGTTGTTGTCTGTGTTATTAAACCATTAAAAGTTTTTTTGTTTTCATCCTTTAACTTTTTCAAAATATTCGTTAACACCCTTTATCATTTTAAAATGTTTGTTTTCGTCTTTTATCTTTTCATATGTTCATTTAGGTCCTTTATCCTTCTATACTTCATTAAAATGTTCATTTCAGTCTTGTGAAAAAAATACTAATAATAATCATACTAATAATAATTATAATAATAACTACTCAGAAATTTCCAGCAACCTTACCTAAATTTCAAGAAAACATTTGACATATTAAACGATAACAAAAAATTACAAATGACCACTCATTAGAAAGCTTATAATGTCTAGTTTCTGAAACATATTTTTACTTTCAAAAATTATGAGCCATTTAGTACAATTTTTCAAAACAACCTGACTGGTTCCTGAACCGGACAGATTCTGTCCTCTAACTTATAACAACCCTAAAATGACCAAAACTCAACCAAATGGCATGGGACTTGAGCCTAAACCGAAGAAAAATAAGTCTAGTTTTCAATAGAAGAAGAATCATTCAAAACGGAGTTCAAATGAAAACACTATACACGAAACAATGAACCTATGCACAAAATCATTCCAGAATTTTGACCTAAATTGTGACACCTATATCTCGAGCTACACAACTCCAAATTCAACCAAACCAGTGCCAAATTAAAGAGAATTAAGTCTAGTTTCTAAAAAGATAAACAGCGCAATTTTTGGATCATCAGAAAATATGCAGCATTAAAAAACCGAACCTTTGTTCAGATATTCTTAACAATAAGTTTTAACATCAAAATTGTACAAATTATCACAAAATTCCCAACAACTAAACACAATATCATCACATTCAGTATCAATCACAGATTTTTAAAGAAAACACAAGTATAAATTCGAAGGACTCAGCTCGAATTCGAACAAACACGAAATGGTTCCCAAAGCTAGCTCCAACTGAAACCTACAGCCCCAAAAATCCTCCAAACAGTTCCAAAGCCAACCTCAAGGCAACCCTAACTGGTCTTACTCGAAATTGCTACCCAAACAGCAACCAAAACCCTTGATTGAGTATCCTAAGCTCCCAAAATTCAGAAAACCAAAAGAAAACTCAAATCTCCATTCCTTTGAGCTTAGAGATCGAAAATGGCACAATGAAGAGGAGTGGAAAGTAAAACATGCAAGAGTTGATGCTCTCTCCCTCCCCCTCTTCTTCCCTTGCATTTTCTACATCTCTCAACAACACAAACTTATTTTCTCACTTCTCTCTCTCTTGACTTCGAGAATGAAGAAGGAAAAAGAGGAAAGAATTAGGTTTTTGGCTTTTTAAAGAAGAGCTCATTAAGGGTAAAAGGGTAAATCCCCATGGGCTCTCACTCACTAATCCCTTAAACCCCAAAATTAATTTAACAAATACATATATCATAATCAAACAAACTAGTCAAACACCTTATTTAATTATTTCCAACAAGCCAAAATAAATAAACTGATATTCGAACATTAAACTGATAACTAACTGAAGGCAGGGTAACTGATAAACTGAGAAACTGAAAAACTGAGGGCGTTACAAATGTCGCGTCATGGCATGCTAGTTCTTCAGCGCATGCATTTGCGTGCCAATGTCACGCCATGGCGTGCTAGTGCATATGAGCGATGGCGTGCTAGTGCATCTTGCAAAACTTCACACGATTCTTTGCCAAGTAAATGACACTGTGACTATCACAATACAACTGAACTCCACCTTTCTCAACACCCCTTTACACCTTTTGAGTAACCGACAAAGACACACTCCTTTACCTTTGAATCAAGTTTTGATATGATCTAAAATAGATCTAGAAGGATAGGATCTAGAAAATTGACAAATTCAATAATTCTCACACAAAATCAAGACAAATGTTCTTGACAAATCAAGGATGATGAATAACATACAACACAAAACACGAGGAACTTACATGAAAAATAGAAGAAAGATCAAGTGTGGATGAGACTAGAGATGGATGTGGAAATGACTGATCCCCACACCTTCTTGGAAGGTGATAAGATCAACTAGCGTTGGGCGCTCCTAGCCCCAAGGTTGTGAGCAAGGTCCTCTTCTTCAAGAACCATTGAAGAAACTTCACGATGAACCTCACCTCTCATATGCATGTACTCGCCACTCTCACCTCTCACTAGGTATCTCTCTAGGCTTTCAACTATGCAAAATTGAGGAAATGATTTCATTCATCCAAGAAGTTCTAATAATCACACGAATGGAATAGTATTTATATGTTAGGTCTAATGGATCCTATGTAGATATCTTGTACTACAGGACTTATACTGCAGGTCAGGTTTTGATGATGAAAAAGGCAAAGCCAAAGTTGATGAAAAAGACAAAGCCAAAGTTGATGGCCAAAGTTAATGAAAGTGACAAAACATCAAAGTCACAATCCAAGACAATCAAGCTCAAGAATTGAAGATTCAAGTTTAAGGGTAGTCCTTAGTGTTTGGGTGTGTCTTAGGAAAAAGTGTAAGCTCTTTCGAAGGTCAGCTCATCTCTCAAAGTCTCACATCTTCACTAGCTTTTTCAAAATGCATGCATACACATAGGTAAGGCACATAACACAAAAACTATTTTATGAAAATGAGAAATCAATTTATGCTCTCTTCCATATGGCCAAGAATCGATTTCCAACTCCTCTCAAAAGATAGAAATCGATTTCCAACTATTTTCCTAAAGATAAGAATCGATTCCTATAATGTTTCAAAAGTAAAGAATCAATTCCTAGTATTTCTTTAAAGCACATAATCGATTCCTTGCTTCCTTATTTAAATGAAAATCGATTTCAAATCTTTTCCTTTAAACTACATAATCGATTCCTAGCCTTCCTGAATCATAAGAATCGATTGTTACTCTTTCTCAAGTAAAACAAAATCGATTCTCACTTAAAAGAAGTCACACATAAGAATCGATTCCCAGATCCAATACATTTTAGCATATAATCAATTCCTACATTATTTTCAACGTAAACTTCTTTTTCTCATAGCCTATAAATAGGCACCTCATTGTGTTCATTTCTCACACAACCCATTTCACGAATCAGAGCACATTTTGAGAAAAACTCTTTACATTTTATTCTTTGCTCTTCTCGCACCGCTGGTCCGTCAGAGCTGATCTTTCGCAAAGAGTTAGTTGGGGTTGCATTCTTCAAGTTGTATTATCTGCCTACATTAAGAGGTATTTCGGTCTTTAAATTTGTTATTGTTTATTGGATGTATTCTGTACTAGGGAGTGGGGTATCTCTCTAGGGTAGCTGTTTGTACTAGGAAGTGGGGTATCTTTTTGAGGCAGCTGGTTGTAACAGGGGTGGGGTATCTCTTGTTATTGTTGTAATAGATTTGAGGGCTCTTTATAGGTGGGGTATCCTAGTAGAAGAGTGCCTGAGTCTGTAAAGGTTTTCCAAGGCACCTGTAAGCCTTGTTGTTTTGATTAGTGGAAAATCTCACAAGGGCGTGAGGACTGGACGTAGGTCCCTAGGAGGTGACCGAACTAGGTTAAATCTGTGTTCTTTATTGCTTTATTTTCTAATTCTTTCGCTTCCATTTAACCTGCGCGAAAATTGATCTAAGTCATTGAAAAGGGGAAAAACGTTTTTGAAAGTTATCAAAAGTTTTTAAGTCTCAATTCACCCCCCCCCCTCTTGAGACTGAAGCCACTTGGCAACAAGTGGTATCAAAGCTAGACTCTTGTATAAAGGGCCTAGCAGCTTCAAGAGAAATGGCTTCAGGTTGGTCTACGCAAGAGAGTGCTTCTCTTTTCCGTCCTCTGGGATTCAACGGAGAAGACTATGCATATTGGAAAGAAAGAATAAGAATATTTATAGAAGGGGTAGATATAGATATATGGGATGCTTTGGAAAATGGACCTTTTGTTCCCACGCACATGGTAAATGGCACACTCACAGTAAAAGAAAAAGACGAATGGACAGACAATGAGAAAAGGAAAGTTCAACTTAATTTCCAAGCCAAGAACATTATCACTTCCGCACTTAGTCCCGATGAATTCTTCAGAGTGTCAAATTGTAAAACTGCTAAAGAAATGTGGGATAATCTTCAAGTTACTCATGAGGGTACAATTGAAGTGAAAAGGGCAAGAACAAATACTCTTACCAGAGAGTACGAGTTGTTTAGAATGAATACAGGTGAAACAATATCAGAGATGCAGAAAAGGTTCACTCTCATAGTGAACAAATTGGGTTCATTAGGAAAATCATTTCCTCCCGAAGACTTGATCAACAAAGTGCTGAGATGCCGAAACAGAGAATGGAAACCAAAGGTGACTGCAATAACTGAGTCAAGAAACTTGACTACCATGACTCTCGCCACCCTGTTTGGGAAACTACTAGAGCACGAGTTAGAGCTCACTCGCCTAGGAGAGCATGAAGGAAAAGACAAGAAGAACAAAAACTTAGCTCTCAAAGCTTCAATTTCAAGCTCATCCGACGATAGTGATGATTCGGAAGATGAAGATGAAGACGAGGAGAAAATGGAACTAATGGTTAGTAAATTCAAAAAGTTCATGAGAAGGGAAAGATCTCTCAAAAAGAATTCTCCAACCAAAAGAGGCTCAAGCAAGGAAAACCTCTCAAATCCACCAACTTGCCACGAATGTCGAAAATCCGGACACATAAAGATAGAGTGCCCAAAATTACAAAGAAAACGATCAAGGTTTGAGAAAAAGGGATCCAAGAGAAACATGAGTAGAAAAGCCTACACAGCATGGGAAAGCAATGACATGAACTCATCAAATAAATCAGAAAGTGAAAAAGAACAAGTTGCTCTTATGGCCAACCACGAAAGTGAAGGTGAATCCGAAATTGAGGTAAGCTCTAACTCTGATTCTTTACAAGATGCATATGATGAACTACATGAAGCATTTGTTGAATTGCATGATTATTCACTTAAATTAGCTAAGGCATTAAGTAAATCAAAGAAAACCATTGCTAACCTTCAAAATGAAGTTAATGCTTTAACTAAGGAAAAACTAGAGCTTAGAAAAGAAAATGATAGTCTTGCATGTTTTAAAGCAAATTACGTTTGTGATAGATGCGTTGATTTTGAAAATAAAGTGCATGAGCTAGAATGGACTGTAGAAAAATTGTCTAAAGGACAACATGTGCATCATAGAAACAATCTCATAAAAAGGCATGAGCATTATAAACCAAAGTTTTCCACTAGATCATATATTAAATGTTATTATTGTGGTAAACCTGGACATACAGCATCCGTTTGCAGGGCAAGAGGTATATCTGATAAGTTCAAATCTCTTTTTCCGCATTTGATTTAAACAAACTTATCATTTATTTTGAAGTAGGAAGATTAGGCACAATGAGATATTATTCTATATTCAATATTTACAATAAGGTTGTTTTATAAGTGATGCAATGATATTGAATATAGCAGATCTATAGAAGTGATAGATAAGATGATAGATAAACAGATCTGTAGTATAGCGAGTATAACTATAACCAGATTAACAGATTCAGATCAGAGTAGTGATATTATAAACAGATATAAACAGTAAATAAAGTAAAGAGAGAGGGATAGAGATACACCAGGAATTTTACGAGGTTCGGGATAAAAGCCCTACATCCTCGGCCTCCGGCTTTGCAACCTTTGGACTTGCTGAAAAACCACTATATGAAGAACCAATGTTTTACAAACAATCAACTTCAAATAGCAAATCTCAATTCCCCTGAATTGAGAACCCGAGCTCCCCGCTAAGGATTTCCACCGCTTCAATCTCCTGATTGAACGACCCAAGAGCACCTCCCAGGATTTCAAAACCACTTCAATCTTCACCGATTGAACGACCCAAGATCACCTCCCAGGATTTCAAACCAACTCAATCTTCACCGATTGAGAGACCCAAGAAAACTTCCCAGGATTTCAAACCAACTCAATCTTCACCGATTGAGAGACCCAAGAAAACTTCCCAGGATTTCAAAGCGACCTCCACAATAGTAGATTACAATATAGAAGCTATGATCTAATCACCTCAGATAATATGACAATATAACAGCTGAGAGAGATGAGTGACTAGATCTATAAAAAATGATATGAAAGGGATAGCTCTATTTTTCTCTTTCTCAGATCTAGAAAATGTACGTGAGAAGTAGAGAAGATGTTGTGATTTGGTGTGGATGAGTGTCTGAAGAGTGTTTCACACCTGCCTATTTATAGGCTTAGGAAAGCGTAGGATTTTGAAAAAAACATTTAATGAAATGATGAATCGATTGTTTGATGAAGTGTAACAAGAGTATAATCGATTCTTAACCTTTTAGAAATCACAAGAATCGATTATGTGTTTAGTTAAAATAATGAAGAATCGATTCTTAGTTCCTTAGAAATAAAATGAATCGATTATGTGCTTAGTTTAAAGAAGTGTGTAATCGATTTCTAGGACATCCTGAATGGGCTAAGAATCGATTTCAAGTTTAGATAAAACAAGGAGGAATCGATTCTTGCCTTTTAGGAGAGCCTGAAAATCGATTTCATGGTCTTTTAAAAATGAAGGAAATCGATTCTTGGCTTTGGCTTGAGTATATGTAGAAATCGATTCTTTGTTTTAACATAGGCTAGGGAAATCGATTTCAACCTTTAAAATAGGATTAGGAAATCGATTTCATGATTTAGAAGATGATAGAAATCGATTTCTAGCTTTCCACAAAATTATTTTTAGGTTCAGGTGCCACCTTATGCATGCATGCAATTTTATAAAATATTTTTCACAACTATTTTGATGCACCATGCATGTTTTGAAAAACTCATCTCTCAGCTACTAAAAGTCATAGACCTTCAGTGATAGGATCTTACACAGTGTCCTAAGGAAAGCGGATAAACAATTAGGTCTTGAACTGCTGAGGTGGCTTCTTCTCCAAGCTGCTCCACTTTAATATCTCCTGCTCTTTGATTCATGTCCTGTACTTTATTTTGTCCCTGTACTTTTATACACTGCAACCATTAGTAGACTAAATGTAATTTGTTATCATACAAAACAAAGAGTGTTTGTCCTTGGTTCAACAATGGGTTCCCAAAAGGACCATACCAAAAACTAACCCCAAGGACCCAAAGAGATTTGGGTACCAAGAACCTTGTTTTAGATCTTTGCAGGTATGCTTCAAGGTATGGGGGCAAATTGATACCTTGACAGCAAAGACTCAAAGCGCATGACCGGAGACGCAACAAAGCTCTTAATACCCACCCCCAGAAAAAGCCGTCATGTGACTTGTGATAAAAAGAGGAAGAATCACTGGTAAAGGTTAGATTGGTAAAGCATTATTCACCTCTATTGAAAATGTGCTTAAGAATAGTTTATTAAGTCAAATATGTGACTAGTGAAACAGACTAATTTCATGCATCATTAAGAACAATATTTATAAGGCATGATTAGAATAACAGGAATCAACAAAGTATTCTGGTCAACCCTCTAGGACTGATCATATAGAAATTATACATCACCTTCTTAGAGGTTATGGTTAGAAAGGCGATAGTGTGATTGAGCTAGTTGAGTCGTCACAAACAGCTAGTTGATATTTTCACGATCCATTGCAAAAGAAAATTTTGTTCTTCAAACGAGTTTTTGTTTCTCAAGTGATTTTGTAAAGACAGGTGGATTCAAGTGAAATTGTGAGTTATGAATTTCTGCGTGCTCAAAAAGCATTTTCTAAAAGCAGTTGAAGCGCTATTTTTTTTAAAATCTATTTTCTCCTGTCACAATCAATTGCTCGTAATTTTCAGAATACATGCTCACAATCGTTGTTTACCTAAAAAAAAAATTTCTCCCATATTATGGCTGCCATCACCAACTTTCAAACTAAGCAGCATGAAATGTATAAAGCTTAAAACAACTACTTCACAGTGTTTGAGACTCATGATTTTACCTATTTTGATGAAATACTCTCTTCATGGTTTCATAATATGTTTTTCTTTTGGTTGTGATGATCACTTATAAATCTGCAATGGTTCTTCAAATAGCTGTGTCATTCGATTCACAAACTCTATCTTACGTCGACCCTTTTGATCATGACAAAAAGGGGGAGAGAAATATAGGGTTGCATAAAGCAAATAGAATGAGCATATAGATCTGTCATAGCATTGTCACTATGCATATAGTCAATAAAACAGGGGGAGCATCATGATAGGGGGAGTATCATATACATGCATTATGTGTTTGAACTAACCTCCCACCTTAAGATGAGTAAAGTTTTGTCATCATCAAAAAGGGGGAGAATGTAGATGTAACATCCCCAAAATAATTAATGGAATTATTTGGATGTTAACCCAATTAAGTTAATTTAGTACTCGACTGGTAAATTTATTGAGTGCTAAAATTATTTATCGGTTGTCATCGAATCGTTAACCGGATAATACGGACCAAGGAAGTTTTGGAATCGAAATAGGAGATTTCGATCAATATGGTAAATTGACCGCGTTACAACAAATATACTAAATAAATATATTTGTGTATACGTGTGTGCATGTGAGAGGAAAGAAAGAAATTAAAAGAAAGAAAGGAATTGAAAGAAAGAAAGAAACTGAGAAACAGAGAGAAGAAAAGAGAGAAAGAAGAGAAAAAGAGAGAGATGGCGTGAGGGAGAAGAGAAGAGGGAGTAAGAGACTTCGCCGAAACGACTTCCGTCCAACACGAAAAATGTTCATCGATACTTCCTCTTCGTTTTGGTACCAATTTCGTGACGATCAGCTCACTCTCTCTCACTTGGCCATTTTCGTTTTTTTGGAGCTTTTGTGGGAAATCCGATTTTGGGTTGGTTTTGAAGGTTTAGGTTCGGTTAGGAGCGAACCCAAGGATGATGGATCGTTGATTGAGGTTCGATTGAAAGATTGGAAGCGAGTTGGGTGATTTGGGGTTTTGGTGAATAGTGTCATGGAGGTTAGAGGAGGAAGATGATGAATAGTGTCCGTGGAGAATTTCGGGGAAATCGGTATTTCGGTCAAAATGAGGTTTCGCGATCGAGTGGAAAGCTTTGGAAGCGGATTGGATGTCGCCGGAGCGGGGAATGTTCGTGTGGTTACTCGGTGGATTCGACCGTACGTGGTTCACGCTTCAAGGGTGAGTTTTACTCACGTTTAGGATTTTATGTTTCGAATTATTAATTAACTGTTTTATCGCTTTCGCTGGACTGGAATATTTCTGGATATTGTCTGTTTCGGATTAGGAATCGATCGGAGCGAGTCTCGGGTTGCGTCGCGTTAAAAATGGAATTTTTGGTGATTTGATTCGAGAGATTTTGATTTAAAACCGTTATTCGGAAAACTATGTCGTTTTTGATAAAATTCGTTTTGATTGAGTTTTTGATTTGATTGATTGTTTGTATGGTATTGATTGAAACTGTTTTTATGGTTGTAAAATCTGTTTTTAATCGGAACAAGAATCGGAATTGAGCGGAATCGCGGTTTTCGTGCGAAATCGTCAAAATCTGCCTTAACAGACCCCCCTTTCTGCCTGTTCGCGCCTCATCTGCGCTCCAGCGCGACTTCAGCGCAGTTTGACAGAACTTTCTGCCAGTTCGCGCGCAACTCGCGCGCCAGCGCGACTTCAGCGCAGTTTGGCAGAATTTCAGCAACCAAACACTGTTTTTCGTTTCGCGATAACTTTTGATCCGGGAACCCGATTGAGGTGTTCTAAGATGCGTTGGAAAGCTTATTCAGAGGCCTAACTGAATATTCTATTTTTAAGGCAAAATGAACTGTTTTTGATATTGAAAATTGTGTCGAAAAGTGGTCAACTAGAGTGCGAGTGTGAACTTGGTTTTTATAAAAAGAAAATGTGGATTAAGTGTTTCATTGATTGTCTAATTTGATGGACCGTGGGTTCATAGTACTGTAGATATATGTTTATATATCGAGTTGGGTGACGACCCTATGTTGTAACATACTAGGGGGAGGGAGTCATGATCCTCTTACCTAGGCTCCATGCCAATAGGAGAATGTACTATTGGTAGGGGGGTTCACCGGCTTGCAGCGTTCGCGTCAGCGGTGTTATGTTGTTTGTAGTACGTTTACCGGGTTCTTCGTTCGCGTTAGCGGTATCGTACTAAACTAACAGGTTACCGGGTTCTTCGTTCGCGTCAGCGGTAATCTGTTTTTGTGTGATTGTTTTTATGCGATACCGGGTTCTTCGTTCGCGTCAGCGGTATCGTACTAAACTAACAGGTTACCGGGTTCTTCGTTCGCGTCAGCGGTAATCTGTTAAAATGTTTTATGCGGTCCATCGGGGGTAGCGTTCACGCAGCCGATGCCGTATTGAATTAAAATGATTTTATAATTGAACCGAGAGTGCGAGTAGGGGTCTCGGTAGAACTCACTGAGACAAGTTGTCTCACCCAATCCATTGTTGTTGTTTTACAGAGAAACAGGGAAAGAGGAGATCCACAGAGGCACGAGCAGGTTGCCCTCGGACTGGCTACTGAAGACTTAGCGTTATGTTTAAGTTTATATTTCCCTTTGTTGTCTGTATACTAAAACATTATGTATTTAATGTATATCTTTCTTCCGCTTTCTTGTATGATACTGAATTCTATAGATGCTGATGGTATATGGTCTGAGAACCATATTGTCTTGTTGTAAATAAGACTGTTTGGGTTATATTCAGCGAAAAATTTATAGTGATATTCAGTATCTAAGCAGGAATTATATCTCTGATGTGTTACTAATGTGCACTTGGGTATTTTTAGTCGATAAAATTACCGGGGTGTTACAGTTGGTATCAGAGCAGTTCGACCTAGTCGGACTTAGCTTAGGGTTGAGTCGATTCCTTGCTAGTCCTTTTTGTAATTACACTTGTGATGCTAAGAGACATTGAGCCTGATCAACTTAATACTTAGTGCATCATAAGCGGAATTATGACTGGATGATCAAGATGCAATCCTCGACCACAATCGGAATCTCCAACCGGTGAATCCTCAGGAAAGGTGGCATAACGGTGGAAGTATACACCGCTAAGTTTGAAAGGTTGTCTCAGTTTTACCAAGTGGTAAAGTAAGCTTCGGATGACGAACGGAGAATGCAGAAGTATAAGACGGGCATAAGTGCTTTTATGACTTATGGTCTCAGTTCTTATACTGCTACCAATAATGTTGCGTTGGTGCAATCATCCTATGTCGCCGAGGATGATCTCATAGGAAGTATGGGAAAGGAAAGAAGGTAGTTGAAATTATCAACTCCGAATGCAAAGTCCTAAGATAATTTCATCAAAGGAAAAACAGGTGCAATTTTCTGATTCTTCAAAGGTCAGAAGATGTTCTAACTATGGAGGTCATCACCAGGGTGATCGTCAGCATAGATCAATCGGTGTTGTTATTGTAATGAAGAAGGTCACTATACAAATAGGTGTCCGGTAAGGAAGAGTTCCAAGGAGTTACAAGCAGCTCTAAGGCAAGGACGAGTCAACATTTTGGATGTTTAGGCAGTTACGACTGCAGACAATCTACTGAGGTGTATGAGATCAGTTTTCAATAACTCGATCAGTATATTATAAGATTCGGGTGCAACCTATTACTGTATATCCCGATCGCATGTGAATCGGTTGGGATTAACCTTATCTTCGCTATCCGAGCTGATAACTATCTTAACTGCGGCTAAGGGTCGTGTCCAGACCCAATCTTTGTGTCAGAATTGTCTACGTGTTATAGGAGACAGAACTTTCGTAGAAGGATTATTTGTTTGCCTGTGAGAAGTATGGACACCATTTTGGGTATGAATTGGATGACTGCAAATCATGTTGCCATCGACTGTATTAATCAGCTATCAGCTTCGCTTCAGAATCAGTTGAGTTGTCTAAGACAAATTCGGAAGCGGTTACCTAGTTCACCTTAGACGGTCAATCTTCATTCCAAAGTGCGGGAGCACACGTTAGTATGTTATCTGCATCCGCTGAAACTAGTTTAGATTTGGCGAACGTTCAGGTCGTGAGTGACTTTCTGGATGTCTTCACGATGAAGTTTCTTCTGAACCTCCAGAGCGAGAAGTAGAGTTTACTGTAGAATTGATTCCTGGCACGGGATCAATATCTATTGTTTCTTATTGAAGGTTTCTTGAGAATTAAAGGAAATGGAGTCTCAACTTGAAGAGTCGATGCTAAAGAAATTCATTCGACCAAGCGCTTCTCTATGAGGTGCTGCAGTGTTTTCTAAAATTGATCTGAGGTCAGGATATCATCAAATAAAAGTTAGGACCTTAGATATTCCAAAGAAAGCTTTCCGTACTAAGTATGGACATTACGAGCTAGTAGTGATGCCTTTCGGTCTACCCAATGCTCCAGCGGTATTCGTGGATACATGAACCGAGTTTTCCACACGTACCTGGATCAATTTGTAGTCGTTTTCATTGATGGTATCTCGATGTGCTTGAAGGCCGTTGCGGAGCATGTCCAACATCTCCGCATTGTTCTGAATGTACTCCGAGAAAAGAAGTTGTACGCGAAGCCGTCGAAGCGTGACTTCTGGATGCCGGAAGTGAAGTTTTTGGAATGCGTGATTTCCCAATCGGGAGTTGCGGTGGATCCCAGTAAGGTGGGAGCTGTGTTGAACTGGGAACGACCAACGTCAGCCACTGAAATCAGAAGTTTTCTAAGTCTAGCCGGTTACTACAGGAAGTTTAACGAAGTATTCTCACAATTGGTTCTTCCACTTACTCGGTTAACTCGTGAGGGTCATCCGTTTACGTGGAATGCCGATTGTGAAGAATGTTCTCAAGAGTTGAAGATTTTGACTTCTGCTCCAACCCTGATTCTTCCAGATCCGTTTTTGGGATTCCAAAGTTACAGCGACGCTTCTGGGAATAGTTTGAGATGTGTTCTCATGCAGAATCATCAAGTGGTAGCTTATGCATCCAGACAGTTGAAGGCCCATGAGGAGGATTATCCAATTTATAATTTGGGAGTGGCAGCTATTGTGTATGCACTGAAGGTTTGAAGACATTACCTGTATGGGTCTCGTTTCGAAGTCTTTAGTGGTTGCAAGAGTTTAAGGTATCTGTTTGATCAGAAAGAACTGAATAACAGGCAGAGAAGTGTGTCGAGTTTTTGGAGGATTATAAATTCGTGTTGATGTAACATTCAAGAGAGGCCAATGTTGTAGCTGATGCGCTAAGTAAGAAATCCATTCATACGACAGAGTTGATGACGCAAGAAATGGAATTGTTAGAGTCTTTTAGATCTAAATTGGAGTACATCCATAAGTTTCCACTTTGGTGGCGAGGTATTAGTTTATTAACCTCTCCTTGGTGAAGGTTGACAATGAGATTGTCTTACGAAATTCCGTTTGACAAGGCGAACGTGAATACGAATATGTAAATGAGGTAACTGCTGACTGTTTTCACGCTGCAAATAACCATCAAAGGATTAATTGATGGATCTGCTAATAAGTGACGGAAATTTCCGAAGTGAAGCTTGGCGTGCGGTGTAATAGTTTTGAAAGAATCGTTTTGTGAAAACCCGCATGCTAAAGTTAATTTTGGGAACGAATCAAAAGACTAATAGGATATGATTAGGAGGAAAATCCCAGGAGGACTACTTAGGTTGAGGGGAAGCTCTCAACGCTATTGACTAATTCGGAAAGGAGCTCTGAGTTCTGTTTGATAGTTGTTTGGAGAACAACTGAGGTGATTTTCATTACGCTCGAATGTATTTGTTGTCCCCGTGGTTTATTTCTACGTTTAAGATAAACGTTTCTGGTAAGTCCTCATTTCATCTTCTTTTGAAAAGTGTTATCTCGAAATCTTGGGGGCGAGTCACAAGTGACTCCCCGTCACGTTTTTCAATGTGTACGGGAACTGTTATGGACTTTAGAAGATTTGTTGAGAACGTGTTTACACCCTTCGAGGAGATCGTGTTTGTTTTTTTTTTTTTTTTTTTTTTCTTCTCTACCAAGGAGTACCAGTTCGTGGATCTCATTTTCAACCTGTATTTCTATCAAGTGTCTTATATTAGACCCTTTGATTTAAATTAATCAAAGTTGGGGAGCAAGTGAGGAATGAAGCTTCAGAAGTGTTTTCAAATGCGGTGCCGAGCCGATGTAGGCAAATGATGAGTTTCTCGTGTAGATGCGTGACCAGAGAGTTCGTATCAAGGTAGTAGAGGATCATACTTGGAGATTGATGTGCCAACTTGGGAAGAGTTCCTACGCTCATTTCGTTAGTTCGAAATTGTTTTCCAGCAACTTAAACCTTTCTGAGAATGTCGATTCTCGGGTAGTCGGATGAAAGACTTAGCAAAATTTTGAGGACAAAATTCTTTCAAGTTGGGGAGAATGTAACATCCCCAAAATAATTAATGGAATTATTTGGATGTTAACCCAATTAAGTTAATTTAGTACTCGACTGGTAAATTTATTGAGTGCTAAAATTATTTATCGGTTGTCATCGAATCGTTAACCGGATAATACGGACCAAGGAAGTTTTGGAATCGAAATAGGAGATTTCGATCAATATGGTAAATTGACCGCGTTACAACAAATATACTAAATAAATATATTTGTGTATACGTGTGTGCATGTGAGAGGAAAGAAAGAAATTAAAAGAAAGAAAGGAATTGAAAGAAAGAAAGAAACTGAGAAACAGAGAGAAGAAAAGAGAGAAAGAAGAGAAAAAGAGAGAGATGGCGTGAGGGAGAAGAGAAGAGGGAGTAAGAGACTTCGCCGAAACGACTTCCGTCCAACACGAAAAATGTTCATCGATACTTCCTCTTCGTTTTGGTACCAATTTCGTGATGATCAGCTCACTCTCTCTCACTTGGCCATTTTCGTTTTTTTGGAGCTTTTGTGGGAAATCCGATTTTGGGTTGGTTTTGAAGGTTTAGGTTCGGTTAGGAGCGAACCCAAGGATGATGGATCGTTGATTGAGGTTCGATTGAAAGATTGGAAGCGAGTTGGGTGATTTGGGGTTTTGGTGAATAGTGTCATGGAGGTTAGAGGAGGAAGATGATGAATAGTGTCCGTGGAGAATTTCGGGGAAATCGGTATTTCGGTCAAAATGAGGTTTCGCGATCGAGTGGAAAGCTTTGGAAGCGGATTGGATGTCGCCGGAGCGGGGAATGTTCGTGTGGTTACTCGGTGGATTCGACCGTACGTGGTTCACGCTTCAAGGGTGAGTTTTACTCACGTTTAGGATTTTATGTTTCGAATTATTAATTAACTGTTTTATCGCTTTCGCTGGACTGGAATATTTCTGGATATTGTCTGTTTCGGATTAGGAATCGATCGGAGCGAGTCTCGGGTTGCGTCGCGTTAAAAATGGAATTTTTGGTGATTTGATTCGAGAGATTTTGATTTAAAACCGTTATTCGGAAAACTATGTCGTTTTTGATAAAATTCGTTTTGATTGAGTTTTTGATTTGATTGATTGTTTGTATGGTATTGATTGAAACTGTTTTTATGGTTGTAAAATCTGTTTTTAATCGGAACAAGAATCGGAATTGAGCGGAATCGCGGTTTTCGTGCGAAATCGTCAAAATCTGCCTTAACAGACCCCCCTTTCTGCCTGTTCGCGCCTCATCTGCGCTCCAGCGCGACTTCAGCGCAGTTTGACAGAACTTTCTGCCAGTTCGCGCGCAACTCGCGCGCCAGCGCGACTTCAGCGCAGTTTGGCAGAATTTCAGCAACCAAACACTGTTTTTCGTTTCGCGATAACTTTTGATCCGGGAACCCGATTGAGGTGTTCTAAGATGCGTTGGAAAGCTTATTCAGAGGCCTAACTGAATATTCTATTTTTAAGGAAAAATGAACTGTTTTTGATATTGAAAATTGTGTCGAAAAGTGGTCAACTAGAGTGCGAGTGTGAACTTGGTTTTTATAAAAAGAAAATGTGGATTAAGTGTTTCATTGATTGTCTAATTTGATGGACCGTGGGTTCATAGTACTGTAGATATATGTTTATATATCGAGTTGGGTGACGACCCTATGTTGTAACATACTAGGGGGAGGGAGTCATGATCCTCTTACCTAGGCTCCATGCCAATAGGAGAATGTACTATTGGTAGGGGGGTTCACCGGCTTGCAGCGTTCGCGTCAGCGGTGTTATGTTGTTTGTAGTACGTTTACCGGGTTCTTCGTTCGCGTTAGCGGTATCGTACTAAACTAACAGGTTACCGGGTTCTTCGTTCGCGTCAGCGGTAATCTGTTTTTGTGTGATTGTTTTTATGCGATACCGGGTTCTTCGTTCGCGTCAGCGGTATCGTACTAAACTAACAGGTTACCGGGTTCTTCGTTCGCGTCAGCGGTAATCTGTTAAAATGTTTTATGCGGTCCATCGGGGGTAGCGTTCACGCAGCCGATGCCGTATTGAATTAAAATGATTTTATAATTGAACCGAGAGTGCGAGTAGGGGTCTCGGTAGAACTCACTGAGACAAGTTGTCTCACCCAATCCATTGTTGTTGTTTTACAGAGAAACAGGGAAAGAGGAGATCCACAGAGGCACGAGCAGGTTGCCCTCGGACTGGCTACTGAAGACTTAGCGTTATGTTTAAGTTTATATTTCCCTTTGTTGTCTGTATACTAAAACATTATGTATTTAATGTATATCTTTCTTCCGCTTTCTTGTATGATACTGAATTCTATAGATGCTGATGGTATATGGTCTGAGAACCATATTGTCTTGTTGTAAATAAGACTGTTTGGGTTATATTCAGCGAAAAATTTATAGTGATATTCAGTATCTAAGCAGGAATTATATCTCTGATGTGTTACTAATGTGCACTTGGGTATTTTTAGTCGATAAAATTACCGGGGTGTTACAGTAGATATCTTGTACTGCAGGACTTATACTGCAGGTCAGGTTTTGATGATGAAAAAGGCAAAGCCAAAGTTGATGAAAAAGACAAAGCCAAAGTTGATGGCCAAAGTTAATGAAAGTGACAAAACATCAAAGTCACAATCCAAGACAATCAAGCTCAAGAATTGAAGATTCAAGTTTAAGGGTAGTCCTTAAATATAAGGGTAGTCCTTAGGGTTTGGGTGTGTCTTAGGAGAAAGTGTAAGCTCTTTCGAAGGTCAGCTCATCTCTCAAAGTCTCACATCTTCACTAGCTTTTTCAAAATGCATGCATACACATAGGTAAGGCACATAACACAAAAACTATTTTATGAAAATGAGAAATCAATTTATGCTCTCCTCCATAAGGCCAAGAATTGATTTCAAACTCCTCTCAAAAGATAGAAATCGATTTCTAACTATTTTCCTAAAGATAAGAATCGATTCCTATAATGTTTCAAAAGTAAAGAATAGATTCCTAGTATTTCTTTAAAGCACATAATCGATTCCTTGCTTCCTTATTTAAATGAAAATCGATTTCAAACCTTTTCCTTTAAACTACATAATCGATTCCTTGCTTTCTTATTTAAATGAAAATCGATTTCAAACCTTTTCCTTTAAACTACATAATCGATTCCTAGCCCTCCTGAATCATAAGAATCGATTGTTACTCTTTCTCAAGTAAAGCAAAATCGATTCTCACTTAAAAGAAGTCACACATAAGAATCGATTCCCAGATCCAATACATTTTAGCATATAACCGATTCCTACATTATTTTCAACGTAAACTTCTTTTTCTCATAGCCTATAAATAGGCACCTCATTGTGTTCATTTCTCACACAACCCATTTCACGAATCAGAGCACATTTTAAGAAAAACTCTTTACATTTTATTCTTTGCTCTTCTCGCACCGCTGGTCCGTCAGAGCTGATCTTTCGCTAAGAGTTAGTTGGGGTTGCATTCTTCAAGTTGTATTATCTGCCTACATTAAGAGGTATTTCGGTCTTTAAATCTGTTATTGTTTATTGGTTGTATTCTGTACTAGGGAGTGGAGTATCTCTCTAGGGTAGCTGTTTGTACTAGGAAGTGGGGTATCTTTCTGGGGTAGCTGGTTGTAACAGGGGTGGGGTATCTCTTGTTATTGTTGTAATAGATTTGAGGGCTCTTTATAGGTGGGGTATCCTAGTAGAAGAGTGTCTGAGTCTGTAAAGGTTTTCCAAGGCACCTGTAAGCCTTGTTGTTTTGATTAGTGGAAAATCTCACAAGGGCGTGAGGACTGGACGTAGGTCACTAGGAGGTGACCGAACCAGGATAAATCTCAGTGTTCTTTATTGCTTTATTTTCTAATTCCTTCGCTTCCATTTAACCTGCGCGAAAATTGATCTAAGTCATTGAAAAGGGGAAAAACATTTTTGAAAGTTATCAAAAGTTTTTAAGTCTCGATTCACCCCCCTCTTGAGACTGAAGCCACTTGGCAACATCCTAAGCCCAACAAATAATCCACTTAGAGATAGGAAAACAAGGCCCATGGCCACATCAAAGTAACTGAAAGCCTTAGCCTATTCTATTGCCAACAAGGCTCAAATCAAAAGCACATTACACTAGAAATGAAATCCTACATTTATTGAAAACAATTACAAGGAAATAGGGATGTCTAGGAATTTCCCAAAGTAACCTTCGTCGCCTTTAGTGTGCCATTGTTAATTATCAAGGTGGACACACTAAAGTATATTCCCTTTGAGTGTTGAATCTCTTATTTGTCTTTTGAGTCTTGATACTTGTGACTTCCATCCAAGCTCTCATGAGTAGGCTAGCCATGCATGTGGGCTCACATCATACTCCCCTTCTTGAATTTCACTTGTCCTCAAGTGAACTCCCCCTCTTGGAAACCTACATCAAAGATGGACAAAAATCACTTATTTTGAAAAACAAAAAACAACTACACTAATGCTAAAATTGCTTATGCTTCACCGGGATCAAAAGGAAAATGAGTTACCCCAAATAATAGCCTTGTCATGCAAATTCCAAATAGATGTTTAAGCAAAATCCAAAGACAGGTAAGCTTCCTAGGAATTGAAACATACCTAGTAGAAGGAATGAAGAGTTTAGGGAGAATATAATACATTTGCAATTTTTCAACATTAATAAGTGTCTCCATTACATTTACCTTTCCCTTTTGGGGCTTGCTCTCAGAAGTGCCTTGAAGTTCCTTACTTTGTCCACACAAAAGTGGTTTAGGCAACATTATCAAAGGTGTCCTAAACAAGAAATTAACAAAACTATGTGCAAGGAAATAGTTAAGGTGAAAGCCCTAGGTTCATATGAGTGTCATTTTCCTCATATGAAATAGTTAGGCACTACAATTAAGCTCTTTATTTTCCTTTGGTCAGTTTCCTCAACCCTTTTGCCTTGTAGTTCATTGTGAGTGTCATGATCAAAACTAGGGGTGCCTACCACAACTACACTTTGACCTTCCAACTTGAGTTTGACCTTTGTTTCTTTTTCCTCCTCCTCAATTTTATTTTTCAAAATGATTTGGTCTTTCAAAACTTCTTGAGAACTAAGGGGAGAAAGAACAATTTTCAAATTCTTATGCATAAAGGAGTATTTGTTAGTAAATCCATCATAGATGGCTTTCGTATCGATTTGCCATGGCCTTCCTAAGATTAGGTGGCCGGCCTCCATCGGGACAACTTCACACAAGACATTGTCTTTGTACCTATGAATGGAAAAACTAACGAGCACTTTTTATCCACAACCATTTCTTGTTGCTTATATTTTGTATGGGTTTGGATGATTGATAGTGGAAAGATTGAGCTTTGTAACTAAGCGGGTGCTAGCCCAATGAACACAACTTTCAACATCAGTTTGCAAACAACATAATCTAGTTGACACGAGACATCTAGTATGAAAGGTAGAAGGAGTAGTAGGAGGAGTAGAGAAAGTTTCCTTACTCTTTGGCACTATGGCCGGAGCTTTACCTTTTATCCTTTTTGGTGTAGAAGCTTCCTCCCTCTTTGAATTGGCCTTCCAAGTATTGGTATGGGTATACTTGGAGGAGTTTTCTTCTTTGGTGTTCCTCCTTCTATGGCTCCTTTCATCTTCCTCAACGACATGTGTAGGCCTCCTATTTCTTTTGGAATAATATTCACAAGGAGAATCATACCTTCTTATGGGGGAATGACACCTTCTTGGGGAGTGATACCTTCTTGGGGAATGATACCTCCTAGGAGAATCATACCTCATTAGGGAATCATACATCAATGGTGAATCATACCTCCTATCAAATATGGACTTCATCATGCAATACTTTATGTGTACCTACAAGAAAATGTTAGTATAAAAATAGCCATCAATAAGTCCTCGCCAAAGTGTTTACCTCACTAAATGTCACTCCACTCGTGTTTAGACTTTTTAGGTAACACTCTCACTCAAGAGTTTTTTGGTCACACACAATTTAAGTAGATCACTCAAGCCACTCAATTCTCCTTTAGAACATGAAAAAGAAACCTATAAGCTACTATCCAAACCTTGGTGTTGACGTTACTATAGAACCCAATGCATGTATGATCAATCACCAAGAGGAATAGAAAAAAGAGACTACTATGACAAAACTAGGAAATTTTGAAGACACAAAAGCAAAAAAATCAAAAGTTTTGAAAAGCTAAACCAAATTCAAAGTATTTAAAGACAAATTAAAACTACAAAAAGGAGACTCAAAAGTTTGCTAACAAGGCACCCACAAATATTGCAACCAAATGAGCATATAAGCCTCGAAGAGCAAAATAGTCCACATGTTCTCAAAAATATCTTGAGAAAATTGCACAATGATCCAAAAAAATGTATAGAAACAGTAGGAATATTTCTGGAATTTTTTGAATTATTTTGATGCTCCCGCGGTTAGGTTTTGCCTTTTTCTTTGACTATTTTACTCTTTTTTGCTATATTTTTGTTTGCAGTATTTATTTTTTTCAGCCTCTCAAATAATACTAGACTTTAAGACTCGTAACATGGCTTTTGAATCACCATAAACGGAGCTATATTGAATTCACTAACACAAATTGAAGTTTGACATCAACATTTTCAGATCAAAGTGCATAATTAAAGCACAAATTATCAAGAACATGAGCAATTTCCAGATTTTGCAATTCAGCACCAAATCATATAAACGAGTAGTGCATCTCATGCGAAATTTCACAATGAGTCTAAATATACCATGAATTTGAACAAACGAGATGAAAAACTCAACCAAAAAGCGATTATACGAACCAAAATCGCGTTTAGGTTTTGTGATTTGGGGAAACGCTCAATACTCAACCAAAATTCACCAAACAAGTTGCAATAGATTCGAATTTAGTGCAGTAAGTGAATGATAGCAACAAATTACATAAAAAACGATCAAGAAATGAGCACGAAATCGAAATTCGAAGAACACAAATGATGAAGGTTTTTCACTTCGAATTTGCTCAAATCTTGCTCAAATCCAACGAAAGAAAGATGTAATAGGCATAAAAAGTAACTAAAATCAAGACGAAATCAAGAAACGAGGATGAAATCAAACGAAAAACGAAAATGAAATTCGAGGTGAAGATAGATGAAGTTCGCAGGAAAGTGTTGCTGAAAATAGGATAGGAAAGGAGAACAGTTTTTCTATTATGACTAATTTTCCCTCCACAAAGTTTGTTAAATCTAGATCTCAAATTTTGATCAATTGTGACTTAAATTTCAAGATCCAACTGAATTTAAACTTCAAATATTCAGATCAAACACTTTAACGAAGCATTTTCACAAGATTATGAGGAAAATTCAAATTCCTTTTTTTGTCAAAATTCTACTAGCTTTGATAACCACATGATATGATCTAAAATAGATCTAGAAGGATAGGATCTAGAAAACTGACAAATTCAGTAACTCACCCAAAATCAAGACAAGTGTTCTCGACAAATCATGGATGATAAATAACATACAACACAAAACACAAGGAACTTACATGAAAAATAGAAGAAAGATCAAATGTGGATGAGACTAGAGATGGATGTGGAAATGAATGATCGTCACACCTTCTTGGAAGGTGATAAGATCAACTAGCCTTGGGCGCTCCTAGTCCCAAGGTTGTGAGCAAGGTCCTCTTCTTCAAGAATCATCGGAAACATCATGATGAACCTCACATCTCATATGCATGTACTCGTCACTCTCACCTCTCACTAGGTATCTCTCTATAGGTTGTGCGAGGTGCTCATTGTAGATATGCTTCGAACTAGTTTCCTTTTAATAGAATTGATTTTATTTTCTTTTGGTTTTAATGTTGTCTTTGTTCATGGTATTGACCTAGCCCCCATGTTTTTTTGTCTCTTTTTTCTTTTTTATCAAAATAATTTAGGGGGAGTATTGTGTTTCCTTCTTGATGTGCTTTTCCTATGGAGTACCATTTTCTTTCTTATCAATAAAATTCAAGTTAATCAAAATCGGACCAGAGGATGAACCGAAAGAGGTAGCGGCTCAGGGTTCTTTGGGTCCAACCGGTTGAATCAGGGGTTCAACCGAAATAAATTATTTAATATTTTTATTTAATATTTTAATTCAACCATAATATCCATAATTTGACACCACAGACAATTACATTATGCTCAACTTAAGTTCAATGTTGCGTCAAAAACACACTAGAGCAAGTGTACTCTATCGCAGAAGTAGTATAAAAAATATCGTCTCCACAGGGATTTATTAACAAGCACCAAACTAGTAAAGATTATATATTGTTTAGACGAATCAATAATTTAGTTGTAATGAAAACAAATAAAAATAAATAAATAACAATAATTAAAATACTAGATTTAATAAATGGAGAAAGGTCTAGGGTCACGGTTTCACTTGCAAGCTTCGATTCATCTATGTCTAATTCTACCCGAATTCCTTTATTTTATTTAATTACCAATCCCTTTACTAAAACTATTAATCTGTTTGGTCATTCGCGATTAATATTTTTTTTCCTAAATTAACCCTTGTTTGGTCATGCAAGAATTTAAATTTAAGAAAAGCATAAAGAGCAAAAAGGTTGAATGATTGGAAGACTAAATTAAGGTTTGGTCATGCAATAATTATAGCCGCAATTATCCTATAGGTCCACCAACTAATTGCAGTACGGTCGCTGATCAACTAATTGATTATGAACATGCATAGGGTAGCTAATCCTAACAGTGTAATAAAAACAATAGGACAATGTTAATTGAAATAAAAATAGGAATTCAAACCAGAAATTAGAACATAAAAAGGTCTCTAAACATGCAAGATCCACCTAAGACCCTAGAAGAGGATTTAGCTATCCATAGTGTTCGAGAACAATAAAATAAAATTAGGAGTCATAAATTACAGAGATAAAAAATAACCCGGAATAGAGAAATTTCTGATCCTGAAAATTTAGTCTCCTTTTTCTGCTCCAGAGCTCTCTCAAGGTGTCAAAAACGGGTACCCAAAACTCCCTCTCTCCAAGCCGGTGCTACTGTTGTCGTCCGTTCTTCTTACTGTTGCGGCTCCTATATCCTTCCTTTACGCCTAGGTTCTATTCCTTTTATATTGTTTCTCTTCAATTTTTCTTGCGTGAAAAGTTTTTCCTTCCCTGATGCAATTCACCGCAACTCCTAATAATGCCCAACAATTGGGCTTTGACAATTGAGTTGGGTTGGATCCTCTTTTCTTTTAAAATCATCACTTGCTTTTACATTCCTTTTTTTTCTATTGGCAGCCCACATGTATATATATATATATATATATATATATAATTTTTATCTTTTATTTCTTTCTGCAAAATAAAGAGCAAACTACGTTAATGATTTATATAATTAGCAATATTTACTCTAAAAAGTAATCCAAAAGTATCTCTAAAAATGCGCTAAATTAGAGTTTATCATTCAACAACGTAATAAAATTTCCAAGTCATTAGTTAAAGTTACACATAAAATCAAATCAAATATTTCTTGAAGAGTATAACACATAAGTCCATGCACTACCTTGAAAAAAAATAAGTTCATGCAATACAATATTTAACTATTAGCAACTATCTTGCAAAAAAAGAAATTATTAGCAACTAATCATAAAACTCATTGAAGTTGTTCCATAAGAAATGCAGTGTATGTTTTGATATTGAAATTAAAATTGGCTAGGTATAAAAAAACGCAAAGTTTGACATGTTTAAAATATATATATGTTTTAATGCATTATTTAGAAAAAAATGAGTCTCACTTTATATTTGCATCAATACCTTGGCTTAGGATCACATCGTGTAAGAAAATTGCAAACAGTGAAGCTAATGCTGTTGAAAAGTGAATATCTAGTCCCAGTTTGGCAATCTTTTGTGCTGAGTAATTTCCTTTTTCTTCATCATTGCTTTCTGATTTGGCAATCTTTCGTGCCGACCAGTTTTTCTTCTTTTGCAGATTCATTGCGCATATCTCCCCTTAGTGTGGAGGAGCGCAAGCGCCTTCGTGCTGAGCAAAGTAGGAGGCAGGGGTATATTGAGGCTGCTTCCCCTGCTAATGTTTCTTCAGCTGCCGCTGTTATTGAAGTTCCGGACAGTATTCCAAGCACGGAGGCTCTCCTTTTACACATCCTGCGAAAAAGAGGAAGTCGGAGACCTCTTGTCTTGCTGCCTTGGTTCAGGCTGGTGCGGGTGATCCTCCTGCTGACCCTTCATGGCGTAAACACTTGAAGGTGGTGACGATTGCTACTGCCGAGGGTCCTGTAAAAACTGCCTGGGACTCTTCGTATCCTTTGAACAGGGTGTTGAATGGGGTGCTTCCTCCTGGTGATGCTAAGAAGGCTACTACCATGGGTTTTGATCCTGCAATGGCAGCTATCAAAACTTATGGCATGTGGAGTTATTTTATGGCTCACCTTATGGAAACCTCCTTCACGCGGTCGGTGGAGGAGTATAGCCGGTTGGAGGAAGAGCTAAACCGATCGAAAGGCAAAATTGTTGATCTTCAGTCTTCACCTGTCAAGACTTAGGTCTTTAATGGGAGCGTACTCGCTCCACATTTTTGCCCATGGGTGTATGTCAGCTTCCGCCAGTCTCCACCTGTCAGGACTTCATTCACTGCCTTAATAGACCAACATGACCACCCGGTCATGCTGCGGCGTTTGGTTGTGCTGGTTTTCTAGAGAGATTCCTTATGTTGCGGCTAGCTTACCAAGCTTCACTTTTTTCCCATGAGGTTCGCCCAAGGGTGGGGCAAGGACTCGTCAGCTCCGCCTATTGCCTGTCGGGACTTAATTTTTTCGCCCAAGGGTAACGTCGAGACGTTGCTCGGTTCTTACCTGTCGGGACTTACGTTTGGGGTTATTGTGGTCCATTCTAGATCTTGCGAGACAAGGATAAAATAATCCGGTCCTTTTATTCATGTTTGGTACAGTTGGGGGCCTTTACGACCGTTACAAAAGCACATTTTGTTTTTTCTTTGTCTTCCTTTTTTTGGGAGGGCCGACTTTAGTGCCTTTCCGGCTCGACCCTCTTATTCAGGCCAGTTTTTTGGAGTTTTCATGCTTCGTGACCGGTTTCTTCTTTTTGTCTTCCTTGCCTGTGGTTGCAGTTTTGTTTGGCATGTTGCAATTGGCGTCATTCGTCCTCTGGACCAGCTTTACTTTCACACTTTCAGCGTAACACCTCCTCGCCATTGCCTGATCTCCTTTTACTGTTCCGACCCTACCGCTCGACAGGGGATATTTTATGCATAGGTGCAGGTAGGAGACCGCTGCGAGCAGAGTGTTGAGGGCGCTTGGACAACCATGTACTACAGCACTACGGTTTTTGCATTGTTTTCCTCTCCGAATGTTCTACGGAGATCCAGATGTCTGCGGACTGCTACCCGTTCTCCTGAGAATCCCACCAGGGTGCCAGGGTAGCTCTTCAGCATGCCAGATGGGAGCTTGAGCTCTTCAAAGCATTTCCCGTATATTACGTTAGCTGAGCTTCCTCCATCGATCAGGACCCTTGCTACTTTGAAACCGCTGGTGGTGATTGAGATCACGATTGAAGTCGGACACCATCGAAATCCTGAACTTCAAAGGAGATACCTGGGTATTCCTGTATAATGCATCCTTCATTACTGCAACCGACATTATTGATTTTACGTACCTTTTTCTTGCCGATGGGGTTGTTCCTCCGCCTGAGAATCCTCTAGCGATGGAGTTGATTCCCCCTTTGTCAGCCCTCTCATGCCTGGTCTCTTCCCGGGTGTCTTCCTGTGCTTTCTCATCGGTCGCTTCTTGCCTGCGGCTGGTATTGTTCTTTCGCCTCTTTCCATATCCGGCTTCTCTGTCTTTCACATATTTCCTTAAATGTCTTCTCTAGATCAACTGCTCTGTCTGCTGCTTTAGGGTCCAGCAGTCGTCAATTGTGTGGTCGTCCGTGATAAACTCCAATTAAATACATTTTTAGAAACACTTTTGGATCATTTTTTGTGCAATTATTACTAGTTATATAAATTATTGATATAAATTGCTCTTGTTTTGCAGAAAAGAGAAAAATATGAAAAAGAGTGAAAAGCCCATTATATATACATGGGCTGATGTGAACAGGTGGTGAGCCTATTAATATAACAATTGCACACGCCCCATGTGAGAAATTGATCCAAAGCAAGATTATTATTATGAAGCCCATGATGATTCAAATTGAAGGATTCGACTTGCCGTGCCGTGACAGTAGCCGCACACAACTAATTTGATAATTAAAATGAAGAGGACACGTGAGCTAAATAAAAGAATTCAATTACTAAAACCTAGGCTAAGAATATAAAAAGGAGGAGCCGCGTACATACGAGGGGAAATCACGCACCAACAGAAGAAAAAGGCGGAACAGTGCCGCACACACATAATACCACAGGACGGCAACAGTACAGCGAGAGTGAGAAGGAAGATTTGGTACCCGTTCTTGATACCGTGAGAGAGCTTTGGAGCAGGAAAAAGAGACTGAATATTCAGAATAAGAATTTCTTTAATTTCCGGGTTATTTTCATCTCTGTAATTCATGACTCTAATTCCTATTTTATTGTTCTTTATGATTTTGGATAGCTAAATCCTCTTCTAGGGTCTTAGGTGGATCTTGCATGATTAGAGACCTTTTTATGTTCTAATTTCTGGTTTGAATTCCTATTTTTATTTTAATTAATATTGTCCTATTGTTTTTATCACATGATTAGGATTAGCTACCCTTTGCATGTTTATAATCAATTAGTTGATCAGCGACCGTACTGCAATTAGTTGGTGGACCTATAGGATAATTGGGGCTATAATTAGGGCACGACCAAACCATAATTTAGTCTTCCAATCATTCAACCTTTTTGCTCTTTATGCTTTTCCTGAATTTAAATTCTTGCATGACCAAACGAGGGTTAATTTAGGAAAAAGATTATTAATCGCGAATGACCAAACGGATTAATAGTTTTAGTAAAGGGATTGGTAATTAAGTAAAATAAGGGAATTCAGGTAGGATTAGACATAGGGGAATCAAAGCTTGCAAGTGAAACCGTGACCCCAGACCTCTCTCCATTTATTAAATCTAGTATTTTAATTATTATTATTTATTTCTTTTTATTTGTTTTCATTACAACTAAATCATTGGTTCGTCTAAACAATATATAATCTTGACTAGTTTGGTACTTGTTAATTAATCCCCGTGGATACGAAAATCTTTTATACTACTTCTGCGAAAGAGTACACTTGCTCTAAGTGTGCTTTTAACGCAACAGTCCGGGCGGTGGTAACTGCAGTGGGAGTCTGAGTTTTTGCCCATTGTACCCACAAATGGGACCGGTCTCCGCATAGTGCCTTCCAGTAAAGACTTGTCCAGAATGTCTGAGGGTCTTGCGTTCAGCGGGGTGTACCCCTCCTCCGCTCCTGGTCTGGCTGACCTGTTCCTGCTTCGATTTCTTCTGTCCATTCCGTCTCTTCCTTGAGGCCGTGCGCGTTGTTGTTCCGCATAGTCAACCATTGGTGCTTGCTTTCCCGCTTCCTTTTCTCTCTTCCCTGCATTGGATTCCTCAGCTTCTGTGTTTCTCTGCTCTAACCCGCACTTCGTCCATCGTTCGAGGCTTCCAGACGATTAGTGCTTCACTTTATAAAAGCGATCACAAAAAACTTTTTCGTCCGGCTCCTCAACGAGGACAATGGTTTTGTTGAATCGATCAAGATAACTCTTGAGTGGCTCCGATTGTCCTTGGCGTACGTCAAACAGGTCGCCGAGGCCTACTTCCTTCTTTTAGTTAGCGGAGAATTGTTGTACGAACCTGCTCGCCAGGTCCTCGAATCCTGATACAGACCGTGCCGGGAGTCCCTTGAACCATTTCAAGGCCACTTCTGGCAAGGTTCCCGCGAACATGTTACAACTGATGGCATCATTGCCTCCGCTGATGAGCATCTGGGTTTGGAAGGCGTCCACATGGCTCCAGGGGTCCCTGGAGCCGTTGTAGCTTCCAATGGAAGGTTCCCTGAACCTGGGTGGTATCTCCACCGCCTGAATTTCTGCCGTGAAAGACTGAAACGCATGCAGTGGGGTCTTGGTGGCTTCCAGCACCTGAGTGAATCTCCTCATGTCCGCTAGTTGCTGCTGCAACTACGCCTCCCTTGCCTCCAAAGCCTGGGAGAAGAGTTGTTGCTCTTCATTTCGGCGTTATTGATCAGCGTTTTGCGTCTGGAGGAGTTGCACTTCAGTCATTAGCTCCTCCATCCTAGGGTCTGCACGAGGTTGATGGCCACTGGAGTTGCCAGGCTCATTAGTTCTGTTTCTGGTGGTTACCATTGTGAAATGGTGGTGGTTTTTTCGATCTGGTCTAAGTGGAGTGTGGGATTACTCCGGCCCCACGGTGGGCGCCAATGTTTTTATCGGTTTCTCTTATTGAGAAAGGACCGAACACAAGTATACTAGAAATAAAGAGATTGATTCACTACAACAGTAAAAGGCATCAGGGGCGCTTTTTGTAATCCATTAGGGGCGCTTTCGGGCGCCCCTAAATCTGGCGCTATTGTTGCTAAACCTTCTACAGGAGTGCCCAACAAGCGCCTCTAATTATTAGGCAACAGGGGCGCTCGAAGCTAAAAGCGCCCCTGTTGGTCTTGGCGCGTTTGAGAATCAGGGGCGCTTGCAGCTAAAAGCGCCCCTGTTGGTCTTGGCGCATTTGAGAATCAGGGGCGCTTGCAGCTAAATGCGCCCCTGTTGGTCAGACCAATCGGTTGGTGTTTAGCATTCCATTTGACCTGCATTATTAATTGTGTAAATTAGATAATAAACAGGTAAAAGTATGTAACAAAGTTAGTTATTTAGTAAGTATCTTACTGAAAGTTTAGTAAGCCCTTTGTTCCCCCGATTGATGATATTCTTCTTAACTGTCATTCCACGGTGATTGAACTTTTTTTGTGCGTTATCATGACTCTCATGACCACTGTCATGTGCACTATCATCACTGTGGGAAGTCATCTCACCTGCAACAAAATATAATCATTGTTATATGAAAAATGAATAAAAAAGAAACACGCGTGATAAAGTAAGTTAATTTTTACAATATGAAAAATGAATAAAAAAGAAACACACATGATAAGTAAGTTAATTTTTACAATATGAAAAATGAATAAAAAAGAAACACGCATGATATCTTACCTTTTCCTTTTCCTCGATCTAATGTTACTAGCTACTTGTTTATTTGTATGATATTTTGCTTTTCGCTTCTTGGTACTTTGTTTTTGACGAAACATAATCCCATCGTTATGATCCGTTCTAACATACAAAATATCATCTTTAGAAGTACTTTCCCCTATTATTGGTTGTGATGTCCCAAAGAAAGGGTCATCCTCAATGTCAACATCTTCGTGCGCTTGATCACCAATGTTATTCACCAATAATTTTTTGTTTGTCAATAAAACAATGCACCAATTGATATCAACTGGATCAGTGACATAAAACACCTGTTGGGCTTGCGAGGCTAAAATAAAAGGTTCATCTTTGTATCCTAACTTATTGAAATTCACCCGCATGAAACCCGAGTCATCCATCTGTACACCATTATTATTGTCAACCCAATTACATTGGAACACAGGCTCACAAAACATATTGTAATCCAACTCCCATATGTGTTCAATGACACCAAAGTATGACATATTCACGTAAATGGGATTTCTGTCTTTGGCACTTGATGTATGCATAGATTCAGCTACAAGAGTCACCCCACTATTTTGCATTTTACTCTGATCATCGTGGGATTTTGTATAGAACGTGTACCCGTTTTGTAGATAACTAGTGTAAGAGAATACATGTATATTTGGACCTTTTGCTAACCATCTCAATCTTTCGGAAATCGAGGTAGGATTTGAAACAAACTCAATATCAATTTGATCTTTTAGCCATAGTATGAAACTCCGATTGTGTTCTTTTTTTAACCAGATCGACTTGATTCTTAGATGGGTGATCACTCTTAAGAATCTCCATGTGTTTGGCAACATATGAATCAACCTGACTATCATTGTGCAGAACATATAAGTGTGCTTGGTCTAGTTCTTTCCTGGATACCCTCACTAATTTCCTTCCTGTCATCCCTTTACAAACGCTTCTTGTGTGACGCACCCTTGGCATCCCAATAGAATATTCAACACTAGATAGATAGTCGGTGGAGAACTCAATAGCTTCTTCAACTATGTAGCGCTCAGCAATGCAACCCTCAGGTCGTGATCGGTTTTTAACATATCCTTTTAATATCTTCATGTATCGCTCAAATGGGTACATCCATCTCATGTAACATGGGCCACACAATTGTGTCTCTCTAACCAGATGAACTATTAAATGAATCATTATGTCAAAGAATGAAGGCGGAAAAAACATCTCAAGCTCACATAAAGTCACAGTAATTGATCTTTGTAGAGCTGGCAACTTTCCAGGGTCAATCACTCTACTACAAATCGCCTTAAAGAAGAAACAAAGTTTAGTTATGGCCTGACGCACTTTGTTGGGCATAATGGATCGTATACCAATGGGTAGCAAATTCTCCATGAGAACATGACAATCATGAGACTTTAGAGACTTTAACTTGAGGTCTTTCATCGATACAAGGTTGGTAACATTTGAAGAGTACCCCTCTGGAACTTTAACTCCATGAAGAAACTTACAAAAGATGGTTTTCTCCTTTCTAGATAGAGTATGAGCTGCCGGAGGTAGATATGTACGTGTACCCTTCTTTATCGGACCCAATTCGGGTCTCAACCCCATACTAACCAAATCCAATCTTGTGTTGATGGTATCTTTAGTCTTCCCTGGCATATTGAGTAAGGTACCAATGACACTTTCGAATACATTTTTTTCAACATGCATCACATCAATGAAATGTCTTACGTGTAATGACTTCCAGTAGGGCAACTCAAAGAAAATCGACTTTTTCTTCCACCCTCGTTTGGCAAGCTCTCCTGCAAAAGGCTTCCCAAACTTAATGTTCAAATCTTTCACCTTTTCAAATAGTTGTTCACCGGTCAAAGGCGGGGGAGCTTTACGAGTTTCTGAATTCCCATTGAATGCCTTTCTCCTCACCCGATATTGATGAGTTGGAGGCAAAAATCTCCGATGGCCAAGATATATATTCTTCTTACCATGTTCCAACCACATCCAATCTGTATTATCTTCACATATAGGACATGCACACTGACCTTTGTTACTGTACCCAGATAGATTACCGTACGCTGGAAAGTCATTAATGGTGCCAAAAATCATAGCCTTCAGAATGAAACTTTCTTCTCTGAACCCATCATACACCTCTACCCCAATCTCCCACATTTGCTTCAAGTCTTCTATTAAAGGAGCCAAGTATACGTCAATATCATTTCCTGGTTGTTTGGGGCCAGAAATTAACAAAGACAACATCATATACTTTCGTTTCATGCAAAGCCATGGAGGTAAGTTATAGATCGCCAAAATCACAGGCCATGTACTATGGGAGCTACTCTGGATACCGTGCGGGTTAAATCCATCGGCAGACAATGCAAGGCGTAGGTTTCTTGGGTCATGCCCAAAATCAGGATAATCAATATCAAGCTTTTTCCACTGCGGAGAATCTGCCGGGTGTCGTAGCATGCCATCTTTAATCCTTTCATCATCATGCCAAGTCAACAGTTTTGCATCTTCCGAACTATGGTACATACGCCTAAATCGAGGAATTATGGGAAAATACCACAATACCTTTTCTGAAGCAGAGTCTTTCTTCTTATACCGCGGTGCATTACATTTAGGGCACGACTTTAACAATGCATGTTCATTCCGAAATAAAATGCAATCATTCGGACAAGCATGTATCTTCTCAAAGTTCAAACCAATGGTGCCTAACATTTGTTTTGCATCATACGTCCGAGAAGGGAGAACATTGTCTTCCGGCAACATATCTTTCAATAGCGCGAGTAATTCCGTAAAGCTCTTATCCGTCCATCCGTGGCAAGTTTTCAAGTTAAACAGCTTTATCACAGCCGATAACTTTGTGAATTCAGTACAACCCGCATACAACGGTGTCTCCGCATCGGTTATCAACTTCTCAAACATTTGAGGAGAATCATTAAGATCATCTTCAACCGCCTTTGCCATCTCTTCAAATTGGTCTCCATCAAATGTTTCAGGATAATCAACCGGATCACATCTCTGAGTACTATTATCCATATTTGAAGGTTCACCTCTTTTCTCACCGTGCATTGTCCAACAAATATAACTTTGATCGATTCCATTGGCCTTTAAATGTCTTCCCAACTCAACCGCAGTAACTCGATTGGCGTAACAACATCTTAAACAAGGACACTTGAACTTACTAGAAGTTCCTAAACGTCGAACAACAAAGTTCACAAAATATTCCACTCCATCGGCATATTCTTTCGACAGACGATTGACAGACATCCACTTTCTATCCATATTAGACCGAAATTTAATATAAATTCCTGATAAGAGAACTTAAATATGTTATAGGTGAAAAACAGACAGAGTACAATGTTTAAAAGTTTTTCAATTCCTCTCCCTATTTTCCCAAGCTATATTTCCTATTCTATTCTTATTCTCGGTAACATCCCCAATAACAGTTTTATTCAAAATATGTCCAAAAATATCAAAAACTAGATAACAACAAAAGTACCTGAAAAGCTAAGAGAGATGAACCGCAAAGCTAAGCGAGATGAACCAGAGAGAGCGCAGGAGAGAGATCAACGAGAGCCTGTACCAATAAATAAATTTCTTAAAGTTATTATAATCATTATTATGAACCCAACGAAATTCAAAATGATTGTTAAGACTTTTCTCATTCATTTGCAAATAAGATAAAAGGCTTAAGGACTAAAATGCTAACTGAACAACAACTAAAAATAAAGATCCAACTTATTAAAATTTTACACTTTTTTTGACAAACCCAAAAAAAAATAATCATTCAAAATACTCTATCATTATCTATAACAAAAATTAATCATTCAAGAACCGAAATATCAAGAAATAATTCCTAATCATTCAAGAAAAAAATACTTTAACATGTTCAGCAACATATATAACTATAAATATCCAAAAAATACTTCAACATTTCAGAAACATATACATAACTATATAACTATAAATATCAAGACAAAAAAAAACAAAACAAACGTAATGCGGCTGCGAAAGGAGAAAGGAAAAGGAAAAGGAAACCTTATGGCTGTGGGCTGCGAACAGATGGTGGTGGCCACTGGTGGTCCGCCGCGTCTGAGAGTTGAATGGGGAGGCGCGCCGTTTGGGTGGAGATCGAGGGGGAAAGAGAGGCCGCGCCGTTTGGGTGAGAAGGGTTGCGATGGTGGTGGGGAGAGATGGCCGCGCGTCAAGAGAGCTGGGAGGGTGAGAGCTGGACGCCGTTTGGGGATCTAAAACAAAGGGGAGCTGGTCGCCGGCCGTTTGCGAGAGAGATAGAGGGGGAAAGAGAGACAGTACTGTGAGTGAGAGGGAAATGAAATAAAGGGGATCTGAAAAACTAAAAAAAAATTGGGCATTGGGGGCGCTCGTGGAAAGCGCCCCTGTTGGTGGATGCGAAAATTAAAAATTAGGGAATTGGGGGCGCTCATAAAAAGCGCCCCTGTTGGTGGATTCGGTTGGGAGCGCTCATAAAAAGCGCCCCTGTTGGTGGATTCGGTTTTAGGCATTAGAGGCGCGTATTTTGAGCATCAGGGGCGCTTTTTACCCCTGATGCTCAAAATACGCAGGGCCTTTAGGGGCGTTTTTTAACAAGCGCCTCTGATGCTCAAAATACGGAGGGCCTTTAGGGGCGCTTTTTAAAAAGCGCCCCTAAAAGCCCTGCGTATTTGGACATTAGGGGCGCTTTTTAAAAAGCGCCCCTAAATGGTGCGCCCTTTTTCTACAGTTTTGTTGTAGTGATTAGAGAATAAAAGTTGGGATCCATTTATTGGCCTCTCGGGGCTGTATTTATAATACAATGGGTATTAAATGATGATAAATATACATTATGGTCGAGTTGACCGTTACAGACAAGAGGGGGGAAATCAAGGATATTCGCCACTAGTTTCGTTGACTGCGTCTCATTCCTTTCTGGGAGAGGCAGATATTTTGGGCCGATCGGTCAGTCCAAGGAAGGTCCTATAGAAGCCGAGCAGATGTAGATCCCGGCCGGTCCAGATGGGAACAACTGTGTTTTTCCTATAAATAGAGCCGGAGTGATGCACAACCAAATACAAGTGAGCTTCTTGGCTTTCATAATATATGAGGTCGGCGCTTGACACTCATTTTCTTTTAGAAAAAATAGTTTAAATTTTTTTTGTTTTAGTCAACCCGATGAATCGCTTAACTGTCGGTTTTACCCGATTCTGCCGGTTTTTAGGTGGTTTTCCGGTTCTTAAAGCGGTTATTGACCAATCCGATTATAAGGGCTAGCTGGACCGGATAGGGGTCCGGTTCCCGATTGAACCGCCCGGTCCGGCCCGGTGTTGATTACATTGATAAAATTTATGGAGAGTACTGTGTTTCCTTCTTGATGTTCTTTTCCTAATGAGAGTTTTGCATCAGAATATTTTAAACGAGACTCCATATACCTTACTTTTGTTTTTTAAAAAAATTGTTATATCATGGTTGATGTTTGATACTCTACTACCCACATTACAAATAAAGCTAAACGAAAGATATATTTTAGTGGCAAGGATTCAATTGAGGTGCTTTGAGGGAAAATTCTTTAGACTTTCTTGAGTCATGATGGTGATGGAAAGGACTTTTCCTTCTATATCGTTAAGTAAAACTATGTGTATTTTAATTTTATATGACATCATCATTTATTAGACCATCACATGTGTTCATTCTATGTTCAAATCTAGTGAGTGCTTATCTTGAGGTTGAACCATTATTGTGAGCATTGTTTGCATTTTTTCATAGGAAAAAAAATGATAAAATGAATTAATTTATCAAAAACTCTAAAAAATTATCTGTTGTCTACAAAAATATTCCCCTTGCAGTGCACAAGTAGTGTCTAATCGTGTATCCTAAATATGCAGAATTACTTTTATTTGTGTATTGTTACGGATAAAAACCTAGTTATATAGCTTAATTAACAAATATCGAAATTGTTAGATTTGATATTATCAGAATTTTATTATTATAAGTATGGGTGACACTCCGTCTAAGAAAAAAAGGCTTAAATATACTTTTGATCTCTGCAAATATGAGGTGTTTTGGTTATAGTCCCTCTAATTATTTTTGGCTAAAGTGCTCTCGGGGTCCCTTATCATTATTTAAAGTAACAAATTAGTCCTTTATGTTTTTTTTGTCCCAAATAAGTCCTTTATCTTTCAAATTTTTGACACATAAATCCTTTTCGGTTAACAATGCTGATTTATGTGTCAAAAAAAAGACTTATGTGTTAAAAATTTGAAACATAAAGGACTGATTTGGGACAGAAAAGGATTTATGTGTCAAAAATTTAAAACATAAAGTACTGATTTGGGACAAAAAAAAAGAAATGACCAAATTGTTACTTTAAATAAAGAAAATGGATCCCGGGAGCACTTTAACCATTATTTTTTTAAAATTGTCCTTGCAAAAACAATTTTTTTAAAATATTCATTCTGCTAACCAACGTTACAAAAAACACTGAACTGGTTGACAAAATTCTGAGTTGTCTTTTTTTAAATTTTTTTCTTGACAACTCAACGTTAAAACTTAAAAGCTTAGTTACCATTAAGTCATTTCTATTTATTTTAAATGTTTATACGGAGGGACACTTCATCCGTTTGTCTTCGTCTTCACTAATTTTAACACCTTCCCTCACCATCACTGTAACATCCCCTAATTAGCTAAAGTAAATCATTTAAGTTAACGAAGAGGTTAAGGTAAATTATTGACTAAAGGGGATAGTTAGAAATAGAGGCTATCACGAATCGATTTAATTAAGCATTATTACTAAATTATGGGATGTTGAAATAAATAATTAACATTGCTTAAGTAGTAGGAAATGGACTAAGATCAGTAGATGAAGTCATGTCTTGGTAAGATTAGATGAAGAGGGGATGAAGGGCATTTTAGTCCTTGCAACCTTTTATTTTATAGCCCAGCTGAACACACCACAACTCCACATTATTTCCAGTTTTCAGCAAAAGAAAGAGAGAAAGAGGAGGGGAGGGGCGCGAGGAAGAAGAGAGGGAGAGGAGAGGGGAACCAGATTTCATGGATGCATGTCCCATATAATTCCATCACTCAAATCAGATTTCTAACCTCTATTTCCTGGTACAAACTTCATCACCTACACAGCCCCCAATCTCTTTCCACCATTTTCGAGTGGTTGAACTTCATTTTGATAAGAAAATGGAGATTCTGTCTTGCATGTGTGTTTGATGAGCTGTAGAACCCTTTTCAGCACTTACACCACAAAATAGAGCAGCTAAGAGAAAGATTGAGTTGCTGAGTTCGAGTCTTAGATCCTTGGGAAGTTCGGTTGTTCAGTTTCGGTGGCACTAGGAGCAAAGTCGGAAACCGTTCGTGTAGTCCTTTTGTTCGTGACCGTAGTAAATTCGGGGTTGTACGATTTTCATCGCAAAGAGGTGAGTTCTATAACTCGCTTAGGGAATGCATGTGTGTTCGGAGTCTCCACCTTTTTGAAAACCGTTTTACCGAAAAGATTGCGATTTAAAATGTGAAGTTACTTGATTGATTGTTTGGATTGAATTGGAATTGCTATAATATACTGTTTTCAATGCATGTTTAAGTTTGGGTCTCGGTCGGGAGGGATTTGGAATCGGAACGGAATGGATTTACTCATGAAAATACTGTTTTCTGGAAAACTGATAGAGACGCACGAATCGTGTGCCTCTGAGCACGGGTCGTGCGCCTCCATCTGACACTACAAGAACTGGGTTCTTAAACACGCACGGATCGTGCGCCTAGTCGCACGGGTCGTGCGTATGTTTCTGGAACTTCTACAATTTCATTGGATAACGCCCGGATCGTGCGCTTAGTCGCACGGGTCGTGCGTACCTCTCTGGAAATCTTCTACAATTTGTTCAACAACGCACGGGTCGTGCGCCTACACGCACGGGTCGTGTGGGACTTTCTGACCTTCAAATTCAAAGTACCTTTTTATCCATTCCAAAGGATTCCAATCCTCTTCTAATCCATTCCCCATGGTTCCCCAACAATGTAAAGATTGATATCATGGAATTAATCATGTTTGATAGAGAACTTGTGTGTGATGAATGTGATGAAAACCGTACTTAGAGAACGCGTGAGAACACAAGTCAAGAAATGTTAACGGACCTTGAGTCCAATCATGTTAAGATAACGAACTTCAAGTTTATCATGTCATGTAAGCTAATTGATTGTAAGTCTATAAAGACATAAAAACTCTCGATTCATGTAAACACAAATCAAGTTACTTTCCCTCGGGGAAAGGTAGATGGTATACCTTGTGTATATCGAGGATGACGATCCTCCAGTTATTAGCATACCTAGTGGAGGGGAGTCATGAATCCAAAGCTAGGACCCTAGCATTATTCGGATAGAATTTCGGATTGGGGTTTCCGTAGATATTGGGCAATCAAGATTGTCTAGCATTATATCTCGGGTTGTGCTAAGTTCATGTTAAAATATGATCCGTAGTCGCTTATTAGGGCTACATCAGGAAAAATCAGAAATGTAACGAGTAGTCGCTTATTAGGGCTACAAGTTACGAGAAAACATCATGTATTCACGTGGTCGCTTAATAGGACCACGAGTTCAGATTCAAGTATAACAAACCGTTAGAGTTGGTCAGGGGTCTCGATAGGACTCACTGAGATAATGTTTATCTCACCCTTCATATTTGTGGTTTTTACAGAAAACAGGGGAAGGCAAAGGCGACAAAGCACGATTAGCTGGTGTGACTCGAGGAGTCCGGAAGTTTATGTTTCATGTTTTAGGCCCTTGCCCTTCTGTAGAACTTTTGTTATCGGTTGTATAACTATCATGTATAAGTTATAAATCGTTTCCGCTACTTTATGTTTTGAGTATTGAACACCAGGATTATGTACAAGTCTTAAGTTTTGAATCTTAAGTATTTTCAGGCAGTTTATGAGGTTCAGGGAACCATTTGATATGTATTATCGAAAGTTTTAGTTGTGTTCAATATCTCAATAACAGGAAGTTACTCTGATGTATGCCATTTAGTGCATTTCGGTGATTCTACAGGTTAGAATTTATCGGGGTGTTACATTATGGTATCAGAGCAGTTCGACCTAGTCGGGCTTAGATTAGTTAGGGTGGTTTTGTCCCTTGAGTAACTGCCATTATGCTTCTTATGATGCTAAGAGACATTGAGACTGATCAACTTAATACTTGGTGTATCATTTGCAGAATTATGGCCGGAGGATCAAGGAACGCCCCACCAATCAACCCACATGCTGCTTGGATGTAGGGCATGATGGAAAGACAACAAAAAAGATGCTGAAAGATATGGTAGCATTGCAGCAAAATGCTCAGGTTCAACCTCAGCAGGCCCCAGAGCCGCAAGTTAACCCCAGGCAAGTTTATTCAGAATTCCTGAAGATGAAGCCATCTGAGTTCAAAGGAGGACCGGTTGTCATGGAAGCCCAGCATTGGCTGGATGATATAGAGAAGATTTTTCTGACTATGCAAGTTACGGATGAGGACAAGTTAAGGTTGGCATCCCATATGCTGAAAGGGGAGGCTCACAACTGGTGGACTAATGTTAAGGCTATGATGGTGACTATGGGTACTCCCCAGACTTGGGAGCATTTCAGACAAGTGTTTTTGGAGCAGTTCTTTCCGACGGCAATGAGGTTCGAAAAGGAGAATGAGTTTTTAACTCTCACTCAAGGAAGTCTAACGGTGGGTCAGTACTCCGCCAAGTTTGAAGAGTTGTATCAATTCTTCGGTTTGGCTGGTTACGCCCCCAATGACAAGTGGAAGACCGATAGGTACAAGTATGGGTTAAGGGAAGACATTGCTCAGAGTCTAAGTTCCTTTGCATATACCAATTATGCGGCCATGGTTCAGCAAGCTCATATAGCCGAAAGTGATTTGAAAAGGTTGTATGCAAGCAGAAAAGTATTCAATCAGAGTAAGAAGAATGTTGGATCATCCAACAATCAAATGGGTCCTAGGTACAACTCCAACAAAGGGAAGCAGATTCAGTCGTCCAATTCACCAAGGTTCAGTGCATGCTCCAACTGTGGAAGGTACCATCAGGGTAAGTGTCAAGTGGGATCGACTCAGTGCTACTACTGCAAGAAGGAAGGACATTATGCTGCTAATTGCCCAAAGAAGAGAGGTCAAGAAGAAGGTGCCACTACAACCCATGGGAGGGTTTACACTTTGGACGCCCAGAAGGTCACACCGTCAGATAATCTACTAAGGGGTATGGGATCTCTTTTTAATAACTCCGTTAGTATTTTATATGATTCGGGTGCAACCCATTGTTTTATATCTCAAGTTTGTGTCGAACGGTTGGGATTGGCTTTAACTCCCTTGCCTCAACCAATCTCCATTAAGACTGCTGCTGAAGGTAGTGTTCAGGCCCAAGCAATATGTGGAAATTGTCTTCTATCCATTGGAGACAGGAATTTTGTAGTAGACTTCATTTGTTTACCAATGAAGGGCATGGACGTCGTCCTAGGCATGAGTTGGATGACGGCCAATCATGTAACTATAGATTGCTTCCACCGGACTATCGGTTTCGCCTCCGAGTCAGTGGAGCTACAACCGCCAAATTCTGAAGCTGTTATTTCTTTCACTTCGGCCAGTAACTATCTGTTCCAAGGCGCAGAAGCTTATGTCATGATGCTGTCTGCATCCACTGAGACAGGTCAGGATTTATCTTCTGTGCATGTTGTTAATGAATTTCTTGATGTGTTTCCCGATGAAGTTCCTTCGTTTCCTCCGGATCGTGAGGTGGAATTTTCTATAGAATTGGTTCCAGGCACCGGACCTATTTCTATAGCCCCGTATAGAATGTCGCCATTAGAGTTGAGGGAATTGAATGGAAGAGCTAATTTCCAAGCGGTTCATCCGGCCGAGTGCCTCACCATCGTGCTCCAGTGTTGCTTGTCAAGAAGAAGGACGGAAGTATGAGATTGCGTATCGATTATTGTCAGTTGAATAAGGTGACTGTCAAGAACAAGTACCCTCTACCGAGAATTGATGATTTGCTAGATCAGTTGAGGGGAGCTTCTGTATTTTCAAAAATTGATTTGAGGTCCGGCTATCATCAAATCAGGGTTCGAGCTTTGGACGTCCCGAAGACCGCTTTCCGTACGAGGTATGGACACTATGAATTCGTAGTGATTCCCTTCGGTTTGACCAATGCTCCAGCCGTATTCATGGATTATATGAATCGGATTTTTAATCCCTATCTGGATCAGTTTGTGGTAGTATTCATCGATGATATCTTGGTGTTCTCAAAAACGATTGAGGAGCATGTGCAACATCTCCGAATTGTTCTGAACGTACTCCGAGAGAAGAAGTTGTATGCTAAGCCGTCCAAATGTGATTTTTGGATGCCCGAAGTTAAGTTTCTGGGTCATGTGATATCTCAGGCAGGTGTTGCAGTGGACCCCAGTAAGATTGAAGCTGTGGTAGACTGGGAACAGCCATCCACGGTTACTGAGGTAAGAAGTTTCTTGGGATTAGCTGGGTATTATCGAAGATTCATTCAAGGATTTTCCCAGCTGGTTCTTCCACTCACGCGGTTAACTCGCAAGGATCAACCGTTTGTTTGGAACTCAGATTGTGATAATTATTTCTCAGAATTGAAGAATCGTTTGACTTCTGCACCTATCCTGATTCTTCCAGATCCGTCCGTAGAATTCCAAATCTATTGCGACGCCTCTGGTAAGGGTTTGGGATGTGTCCTGATGCAGAATCAACAAGTAGTTGCTTATGCCTCCAGACAGCTGAAGCCGCATGAAGAGAATTACCCAACTCATGACCTGTATGGGTCTCGTTTCGAAGTCTTTAGTGACCACAAGAGCCTTAAGTATTTGTTTGACCAAAAGGAGCTGAACAACAGACAGAGGAGATGGGTAGAATTCCTGAAAGATTATGATTTTGAACTGAAGTACCACCCTGGCAAGGCTAATGTTGTGGCTGATGCTTTAAGCAGAAAGTCTATCCATACTACAAAGTTGATGATGCACGAGATGTCCTTGTTGGAATCGTTCAGAGACCTCAACTTGAGAGTGAAGTCAAGAAGGAACAGGTTGGTGTTGAGTCACATTCAGATTTCAAGTCCCTTGAGAGATCTAATTCGCTCAGCCCAAGAAGGCGATGTAGAGTTGCAAGCGCAGAAGAGATTGCCGAACTACACCGAAGACGGTGACGGTGTAATTTGTTTTGATGGCAGAATCTGTGTACCGAATGATGAGGATGTGAAGAGGCAAGTTTTAGAGGAGGCTCATAAGAGTCAGTTCTCAATACATCCTGGGTCTACCAAGATGTATCGAGATTTGAAGCAATTGTACTGGTGGCCGGGTATGAAAGTGGATATTGCAGAGTTTGTGTCTCGATGCTTGACTTGTCAAAAGGTCAAGATAGAGCACTAGAAGCCAGGTGGCCAGTTACAGCCGTTGAATGTACCTGAATGGAAATGGGAAAGCATATCTATGGATTTTGTCATGGGATTGCCACGGTCCCAAGCCGGAAATGATTCTATTTGGGTAGTGGTGGATCGTCTGACCAAGTCCGCTCATTTTATTCCAGTGCGTTCGAATCACAAGGTTGCTAGGTTAGCAGATGAGTATCTCAAGAATATTGTGAAGTTGCATGGAATCCCTACAAGTATCATCTGTGATCGAGATCCCAAGTTCACATCTCGATTTTGGAGAGCATTGAACATGGCGTTGGGAACAAAGGTGTGTGTTAGCACCGCTTACCATCCACAGACAGACGGGTAGACTGAGAGGACAATCCAGACATTGGAGGATATGTTGAGGGCGTGTGTACTCGATAGTGGAGGCAGATGGGAAGGTCATCTTCCATTGGTGGAGTTTTCATACAATAACAGTTACCATTCTAGTATCGGAATGGCTCCATATGAAGCATTGTATGGAAGGAAGTGTAGAACACCATTGTGTTGGTGGGATGTAGGTGAGCAGAGGTTGTTGGGACCAGATTTGGTCCGTGAGACTACGGAGAAGATCCGTCAGATAAGAGAAAGGATGAAAGCCGCACAGAGTCGACAAAAGAGTTATGCGGATAAGAGAAGAAGGCCGTTAGAATTCGAAGAAGGAGACCATGTCTTTTTGAGACTTTCTCCAACCATCGGAACCGGTATTGCTTTGCAAGCGAAGAAGCTCAGTCCTCGGTATGTCGGACCCTTCCAGATTGTCGAGCGAGTTGGGCCGGTAGCGTATCGCATTGCATTGCCACCAGAATTGTCCAGATTACATGATGTGTTTCATGTATCGCAGTTAAGGAAGTATATTCATGATCCGAATCAACCATTAAGTTATGAAACGATTGACATCAGACCGGATTTATCTTATCAGCCTACTCCGATCAGGATCGTCGAACGTGGCGAGAAGACGCTTCGGACGAGATCAATTCCTATTGTCAAGGTGCTTTGGGACGGTGCGTCACCTGACGAAGCGACATGGGAAGTAGAGGAGAACATGTGGGTGAAATATCCCTATCTGTTCGATTGAGGTACGTTTTGTCAATTTTGAGGACAAAATTTTTTAAAAGTTGGGGTGATTGTAACATCCCCTAATTAGCTAAAGTAAATCATTTAAGTTAACGAAGAGGTTAAGGTAAATTATTGACTAAAGGGGATAGTTAGAAATAGAGGCTATCACGAATCGATTTAATTAAGCATTATTACTAAATTATGGGATGTTGAAATAAATAATTAACATTGCTTAAGTAGTAGGAAATGGACTAAGATCATTAGATGAAGTCATGTCTTGGTAAGATTAGATGAAGAGGGGCTGAAGGGCATTTTAGTCCTTGCAACCTTTTATTTTATAGCCCAGCTGAACACACCACAACTCCACATTATTTCCAGTTTTCAGCAAAAGAAAGAGAGAAAGAGGAGGGGAGGGGCGCGAGGAAGAAGAGAGGGAGAGGAGAGGGGAACCAAATTTCATGGATGCATGTCCCATATAATTCCATCACTCAAATCAGATTTCTAACCTCTATTTCCTGGTACAAACTTCATCACCTACACAGCCCCCAATCTCTTTCCACCATTTTCGAGTGGTTGAACTTCATTTTGATAAAAAAATGGAGATTCTGTCTTGCATGTGTGTTTGATGAGCTGTAGAACCCTTTTCAGCACTTACACCACAAAATAGAGCAGCTAAGAGAAAGATTGAGTTGCTGAGTTCGAGTCTTAGATCCTTGGAAAGTTCGGTTGTTCAGTTTCGGTGGCACTAGGAGCAAAGTAGGAAACCGTTCGTGTAGTCCTTTTGTTCGTGACCGTAGTAAATTCGGGGTTGTACGATTTTCATCGCAAAGAGGTGAGTTCTATAACTCGCTTAGGGAATGCATGTGTGTTCGGAGTCTCCACCTTTTTGAAAACCGTTTTATCGAAAAGATTGCGATTTAAAATGTGAAGTTACTTGATTGATTGTTCGGATTGAATTGGAATTGCTATAATATACTGTTTTCAATGCATGTTTAAGTTTGGGTCTCGGTCGGGAGGGATTTGGAATCGGAACGGAATGGATTTACTCATGAAAATACTATTTTCTGGAAAACTGATAGAGACGCACGGATCGTGTGCCTCTGAGCACGGGTCGTGCGCCTCCATCTAACACTACAAGAACTGGGTTCTTAAACACGCACGGATTGTGCGCCTAGTCGCACGGGTCGTGCGTATGTTTCTGGAACTTCTACAATTTCATTGGATAACGCCCGGATCGTGCGCTTAGTCGCACGGGTCGTGCGTACCTTTCTGGAAATCTTCTACAATTTGTTCAACAACGCACGGGTCGTGCGCCTACACGCACGGGTCGTGTGGGTTTTTCTGACCTTCAAATTCAAAATACCTTTTTATCCATTCCAAAGGATTCCAATCCTCTTCTAATCCATTCCCCATGGTTCCCCAACAATGTAAAGATTGATATCATGGAATTAATCATGTTTGATAGAGAACTTGTGTGTGATGAATGTGATGAAAACCGTACTTAGAGAACGCGTGAGAACACAAGTCAAGAAATGTTAACGGACCTTGAGTCCAATCATGTTAAGATAACGAACTTCAAGTTTATCATGTCATGTAAGCTAATTGATTGTAAGTCTATAAAGACATAAAAACTCTCAATTCATGTAAACACAAATCAAGTTACATTCCCTCGGGGAAAGGTAGATGGTATACCTTGTGTATATCGAGGATGACGATCCTCCAGTTATTAGCATACCTAGTGGAGGGGAGTCATGAATCCAAAGCTAGGACCCTAGCATTATTCGGATAGAATTTCGGATTGGGGTTTCCGTAGATATTGGGCAATCAAGATTGTCTAGCATTATATCTCGGGTTGTGCTAAGTTCATGTTAAAATATGATCCGTAGTCGCTTATTAGGGCTACATCAGGAAAAATCAGAAATGTAACGAGTAGTCGCTTATTAGGGCTACAAGTTACGAGAAAACATCATGTATTCACGTGGTCGCTTAATAGGACCACGAGTTCAGATTCAAGTATAACAAACCGTTAGAGTTGGTCAGGGGTCTCGATAGGACTCACTGAGATAATGTTTATCTCACCCTTCATATTTGTGGTTTTTACAGAAAAACAGGGGAAGGCAAAGGCGACAAAGCACGATTAGCTGGTGTGACTCGAGGAGTCCGGAAGTTTATGTTTCATGTTTTAGGCCCTTGCCCTTCTGTAGAACTTTTGTTATCGGTTGTATAACTATCATGTATAAGTTATAAATCGTTTCCGCTACTTTATGTTTTGAGTATTGAACACCAGGATTATGTACAAGTCTTAAGTTTTGAATCTTAAGTATTTTCAGGCAGTTTATGAGGTTCAGGGAACCATTTGATATGTATTATCGAAAGTTTTAGTTGTGTTCAATATCTCAATAACAGGAAGTTACTCTGATGTATGCCATTTAGTGCATTTCGGTGATTCTACAGGTTAGAATTTATCGGGGTGTTACAATCACCATCACCATCTCCCCTTCTCTCTCCACTCTCGTTCTTGGTCTCACACCATCTCTCTCTCCCCATCGTGCTCTCTCTCTATCTTCTCACCCACAATTGGCAAACTCAACAAGAAGCAGACTAAGGTTATTAATTAATACAAGATGGGAAAACAAAAACCAGACAACACTTTTATTACTAGAAGAAGATGGGAAAAATCAAAACCCCAGAACCAAAACAAACACAATTAGCAAGAAGACTAATCGTACCACCCCACAACCTTGTTATTCCTCAACCCACTGATGAAAAACTAAGGCTATTATTACTAGAAGATGGGAAAAATCAAAACCCCAACATTGGCCTTCCCCAACACCATTCCTAGATCCCTCGATGAAGAATGGCCAAGAAAGTTTTGAACTTTCTTCCTCATTGAGTTAAAGTGCTCTCATTGAGAGGGAATTGAGAGCCAAAGTGCTCCCATTGAGTTAAAGGGTGAAGAATCTTCACCCTTTGAAGGAGTTATTTTGATCCGGGGATTTAGGTATTTAAAGATTTAGAGCATATATGTAATATTTAATCCACATCAAACTCTATTAAAATAAAAAGTAATTATATGGCGGCCAAATAAATTGAAAATAAAATAAAAATGACAACCGAGAACTCTGTTAACTAGCTCAGTGTTTTTTGTAATATTGAGTTAACAGAAGGATCTTTTAAAAAAAATTTGTTTTTACAAGAACCTTTTTAAAAGAAAATTAGAGTGACTAAAATCAAAACACGGATCAATAATATATTTAAGCCAAAAAAAATACTTTGTTAGTTAGTATATTAGTGATTTCTTTAAACGCCGTCGTTACTCGTCAACTTCGCCGGCAGCAACGAGGAAAACACAAACAGCATCCTAATCGTAATCGTAAAATAAGAGAGGGAGAGAGAAAACACGTTGAATTTTCCAATTTCATCGTTCTTGAACCCCAAGCTGAAAAACCAAACCTCTCTCTCTTATAATCAACGAAATGAAACCCTAACGCAGAGCCTTCTACATTCTCCCTCGATTTTCTATCCTATACACAGGTCTGTTCTTTTTTTAATTTCAATTTTTCTCTTCTAGAAGCGTTGGTTGTTTTCTGCGTCTTGTATTATTGTACCTTTTTTTTTTCCACTCTTTCATTTTTTTTTTCTTGAAAATTTGGGACCTTGTGGGTTCAATTTTGTTCATATCGTTGGTGGATTTTGCAGATCTGTTATTACTTTTGAGGATTGGTGTTTTTGATTTATGCATTGTCTTGCAGTTTTTTACTTGTTTGATTATATTCAATCGTGTTTGTGAGTAAAGTAGAAAGTTTCGTTTTTCTATTTTTCATTGAGCTTATTTCGTTCCTTTTTTCTCTTAGTTAAATCATATGTTGTATAACGACTTCAGTTTTGGACAATGATTTAGGGTTTAGTTACAATTATATTTTTGTATGGGATTTGCTATGCTGTCTATTGCAGTGTTGTCAAATATCGGCGCCATGGCGTATTGCGGGGGCGGATTTCTTGAAAACCGCCATGGCCAATTTGTGAAGGATGGCGGTTTATGGCGGTTATGGTGGCCTAAAATGGCGGATTTTTGGCTCTCCTCCATAAACCGCCATCTGCCATTGACAACACTGGTCTATTGTTTATAGTTTTACTCTCTGAGGGTGTGAATAAATTCTATTTTAGTTTCATAGGAAGCCAGGGTTGCATTGCATGTGATCATTGATAGTTTTTCTGACAACTGTATTGCTCTATATGTCAGTTACAACGCACAAATTATTCTCTAATAATAATTGAACAGAGAAATTTTTATACATTTTGACTTGCAGATTTCATGTAGCAGGGGTTTAGTCAAGAAGTAGTTGATGGATGATGATAGTACAAATGGATAAAATGCCTGCCCCTTCATCACGGGAGCGTGCAAAGTGCCTTTATGAAAAGGTATCCCTTTTTCTCTTTTTTGGTCATTCACTGGGCTAGATGGAAACGATGAAAAAGTAGATAAACAAACAATGGCTTATTATTGGTGTAAATCTAATAGTGTCTGCCAAGCAAATTATAGTAGGAATTTGGTTGATGTTAGTTGACCAGAATTCACCCTCTTGGAATTGTTGGTCCATCAGATTTTTCCTGTTTGTTGGTCCATGTAGAGAAATCGGTTTTCTTGCCCGGTTTTCTTTTTGCTTTTAATGGCCAGATGACTCTGCAATGCATTGTCATGTGGAGTTTGCTCAAATTTTTATGATTCTATTTTGGAATCAGTGCTGTGATTCCATAAGAATTCGGATTACAAACTTTAAAAATGAATATATATTCAACTGGAACATGTAGGAAAAAAAGTTATCAGATGCTGCTGTTTTTCACGTTTTTAATTGATTTGCATACGCTTTTTGGTGAGAATGCTAGAGGTCTGGTTTGTGACATTTTATTTGATACTTAGAATCTCGAATTGGAGAATAAGCGTTGGAGGTCAGCTCAGGTGCGGGTCTCATCAGATCCAAATGCTTGGCAACAAATGCGGGTCTCATCAGATCCAAATGCATGGCAACAAATGCGTGAGAATTATGAAGCAATAATTCTCGAGGATCATGCTTTTTCTGAGCAGCACAATATTGAATATGATCTTTGGCAGTTGCATTATAAGCGGATTGAGGAGTTCAGGGCATATTTCAATGCTGCCCTTTCTTCTACAAGCTCAAACCTATCTCAGGGAGGGAAAGGCCCTTCACGACCTGATCGGATAACTAAAATAAAGCTTCAGCTCAAGACTTTTCTTTCAGGGGCAACTGGATTTTACCATGACCTTATCATGAAAATTAGAGCGAAGTATGGACTTCCTCTTGGTTACCTCGAGGATTCAGAAAATTGGATTGTGCTACAGAAAGATGAAAAGAAATATGCTGACGTGAAAAAAGGTTTAGTATCCTGTAATCGTTGTCTGATATATTTGGGTGATCTTGCTCGTTATAAAGGAATGTATGGTGAAGAGGACTCAATAAGCCGAGAGTTCACAGCAGCTTCTAGTTACTACTTACAAGCTGCATCTCTTTTGCCTTCAAGTGGTAATCCCCATCATCAGGTATTTGACATTATTACTCCATCCATTGTGTCTTTTTATTGTTGCTTAGAATGAGTTGTGGTTTATTGTTACCATAATGCATACTGATGATTCTGTTCTTATCAGCTTGCTTTGCTGGCTTCATATTCTGGATATGAGATTGTGGTTATTTATCGGTATTTCCGTAGTCTGGCCGTGGATAGTCCATTTACAACTGCAAGAGAAAACTTGATAGTTGCATTTGAGAAGGTAATGTGACCATGAGTTTGCTCGTGTTGTTTGACTTTTGTATCCAGAATGTTTGAAATTGTTATTATCTGAATAGTTTGTGTTTCATTATTTGTTTTGGGTTTTTCTTTGCCATGATGAAGATGAACATTCTATCTTGATTATTGCATACTAAAATATTAATACGAGGATGAAATTCATTCAATTTCACTGTGTCTGATACTAAAAATCAAGCGCTTTAAAAAAGGTATAGACACTTCAAATTGGGTTGCAATTTTGTAAAGCACTTATTTATTTGTTGTGTTTAATTTGTTTTTCTGATCTAGGATAGCAAACTTGTAAGAATTTAATAATTAACTTGAGAATTTAACAACCATGCTCCCACCCTTGATCAACAGCGAGGTCAAGAATGACTCCATCCTTACATTTAAGTATTTAACTTGTGATTTTACTTCCAAACGATTGGTTTTGAATTTTCTTGCACTCAGTGTTCATGTTTGAAGAACACGAGATAAATTGGTTTGCTGCTGCTAGAACCATGGCCAGACTCAAACTTGATCATGAAGGAGAAGGAAATACTGATAGAACAAACAGATCACAAGAAAAATATGTGTGAGCAGTATTGCAGAGAAGAAACAAGCCATGGCGGAGAAGAGATGTAGAGGTGAAGCAAAAATGGAAGGGGGCGACATAACAGAAAAGGACAGCGTGAAAAAAACAATACTCCCACTATGGGAATACCCCCCACTGAGATGAGTAAACTCAATCGTCCGTCTCAATTCCCACTTCAATTCCACCCTGCTTTCCTTCCTCCGTTGTTAGGCCACCAACCTAACGTTTGCTAGCTAATTAGGAATTGGACGCAATCAAGAATCAGAAAGGAATGTAAAGGGAAGAAAGGAGAATGTTATTGATATGAAATGGTTACAATAGGGAGAATAGGCTCCCCGCCCTCCGGCTTCACCCGGAATCCGGCCTCACCCGGTCACGACTAAACTTTAGGTATGACAAAATATACTCTAAAAGGGGGGGTGGAATCCTTTAGTTATAGTACATAGGGGAATAGAAGGGAATGGCCTAACAAATTAATAACTACCAACCAATTATAATCAACTCTCCCAACAACCCAACAAACTATCACAACTTCCCTAACAACCCAACCAATTATAACCAACTCTCCTAACAACCCAACAAACTATCACAACTTCCCTAAAACTAACTTACTTGGAACACCCACTTACACAGGGAGTAACATCCGTAACAACCCTCTTATGCACATTCTCCTTTCTCCCATCACTCCCTAAATTTCCATCACCAATATGCGACTGCCACCTGTACAATCAGTTATTTTCCCTCCCCCCACCTCATTTCCCTCTCCATTAGTTACTCACTGCCCGTCCCTCTCCATTGATGTGTTGAATTTTTCTTGTTTTCATCCTTTTATTTAATCTATTCTGTGACTGATTGTTTGGCATTGTATTGTCATTCTAACTAGTTATTTTTATAATTCCATGATAGAATCGCCAAAGTTTCTTTCAGCTACCCAGTGATGCCAAAGCCCTTGCAGTGAATGAATCTCCAGGGCGATTAACAAGCAAAGGAAGAGGCAAAGTAGTAGCAAAACTTGGAACAAGGGATACTGGTGTTGATGCAAGTCCTAGAGTAGATGGAGCATCCAATAAACAAGAAACGTATAAATACTTCTGCACTCGCTTTGTCCGTCTAAATGGAATCCTCTTTACACGTACAAGGTATATATTCTTAACATTTCAATTAGTCTGTCTTTAGATGTGTAATCACTAATGATGAATCTGTTCTGACTGTTCCTTTTTTGTTTTTCATATTTTATTGATAGCCTTGAGACCTTTGCTGAAGTTCTTGCTGTTGTTAGCACTGGCCTGCATGAACTTCTGTCTCCGGGACAAGATGAGGAGCTTAGTTTTAGCCCTGATGGTGCTGAGAATGGACTTGCCATTGTCAGAGTTGTCTGCATTCTTGTGTTTACAGTTTATAATGTGAATAGGGAATCTGAAGGTCAAACTTATGCAGAGATTGTACAGCGGGATGTACTGCTTCAGAATGCATTTACTGCAGCTTTTGAATTGATGGGTTATATGATCGAGATATGTGCTCAGCTGCGTGATCCTTCTTCTAGTTATCTCTTACCAGGCATTTTGGTTTTTGTTGAGTGGTTGGCTTGTTATCCAGATCTTGCTAAAGGCAGTGATGTGGATGAGAATCAGGCAACTCTCAGATCAAAATTTTGGAATCATTGTATATGCCTTTTCAACAAACTGATTTCCATTTGGCCAGTGCCTTTTCTTGATGATGAGGAGAAGACTTGCTTTAATAACATGACCAGGTATGAAGAAGGAAAAACCGAAAACCGACTTGCTTTGTGGGAGGACTTTGAGTTAAGGGGATTTATTCCACTTCTTCCTGCACAAACTATCTTGGATTTTTCTAGGAATAATTCTCTTGGAAGTGATGTTGATAAGGAAAGAAAAGCTAGGGTCAAAAGGATTTTAGCTGCAGGGAAGGCTTTAGCAAATGTTGTTAGGGTTGATAATAAAACGATATATTTTGATTCAAAGGTAAAGAAGTTCGTAATTGGTGTTGAGCCTCAAACCTCAGATGATTTTGTTCTTCCCACCTATTCAGGCATGCTGAATTCAGAAGACTTGCTGCAAGATGATCCAGCAGACAAGTCAAGCGTGGAAATTCAGCCAAACCAACACCAATATATGGAAGGAGATGAGGACGATGAAGTTATTGTTTTTAAGCCTATAGCGTCTGAGACGCGAGCTGATGGGGTTATCTCATCATGGGTTCCCCATGATCTTTTGGAGCCTGCTCTAAAACCATCTGGAGGGGATTTACAATTTCATTCCAGTTCTACTTCTAATCCTCTGAATAATCTAAATCATCAAACTTCGCATGTTTCTGCTGGTGCTATGATGCCTCTACACCTGCAACCAGTTCAACCATATACATCAAGTTGGATAGAGGAAATTTCTCTTGCTAACAAGTTAAAAGGGCTTGGCTTATTTGAGAATGAGCATTTAGTGAAACCTGGCCTAGAAGAAGCTGTTGGCATCTCAAATCACGTAGCACTAACTATGCCTATTCAACAATCTGTTGCTGCTGATACTGACAGCATGTTTTATGGTCTCTCAAAAGCTTCAGAATCTGCAATACCGTCCAAAGTTGATGCCATTGCCTCTACTGGAGTAACTACTGTTAATTTATCTGGGAAGGAAGCATCAGCATTGCAAGCTGGTTTAAGAAAAACTCCTGTCAGTCGACCTACTAGGTACCATGGACCTCCTCCTGGTTTCAGTCCCGTTCCTTCTAAAGAAGGTATTGATTCCACTGTTTCTGATTCGATAAGCGGGAACCCAATTATGGATGATTATGGTTGGTTGGATGGATATAATTTGTATTCATCAACCAAAGGCTTAGTCCCCAATTGTCCTCTGACATATTCTCAGACAAATTCTCAACAAGTCAATAGCTTGAGTGAGATTGTCAGCTTTCCTTTTCCTGGGAAACAAGTTCCATCTTTGCCTCTTCCGATGGAGAAACAGAATGGTTGGCAAGAGTACCAATCCTATGACCTTTCGAAATCACACCATGATCAGAAACTGCAGCCTCAGCAGCAGTTAACAACTGGAAATCAGCAGTTTTCTCCTCTGCCCGAGCAATTTCAAGGACAATCAATCTGGACAGGCCGTTACTTCGTGTGATGTCAGTATGAGAGTATAATTGGTATGCTTCTGGTGTTTGATTTATTGCTGTTTGTTTGATGTATACCTATCATCCTGTTCAATTTTTTCAATAGCTAACATAATGTATTTGATGTCCTTGAAGGCTTATTGCGAATGTGCTGCATCCTTACACTTCAAACTCCAACTTTGTTGCCTTGTTATTGGATGTTGTTGGAGTTCCTTTGGCCTTGACTTGTTGGAGGCTGTTGTTACTAGAAAAGGTGAGTATCAAATTATTCTTTAATTTGTTGATATCCGTGACTTGAAGCACAGACAGTCTTGTAGTCATATTACATATCCATCCTCTTGCACTGAATTTTCATCTAGGTAAAATGGGTAACTTTATTCTAGAAAACTTTCCATGGTAGATAGCCTTGCCTTGTATATGCAAGAGGCTGATTTCATCTTGGTGCATATATACTTACTATTTGCTGTTTGGGTCTTGCTTCTATAACTAGCTTTCTGTTTGTGTTGGGAGGTGCAGAGAATTATGTCTGCTGCCTTGTAATCTGAATAAATTCCAACTTCTCTTGCAATTTATCTTCAGATTATGCGGAGCTCTTCAGCCGGGATGAAGGAAGATAATCAAGCAGCTTTACAGTTCAAACTTTATAAGGTTTAAATGTCTTGTCTGGTCGGTTGAGGTGGATAGGCATTGCTAAATAAATGACTAGCTTGTATCTTCTGGGATTGGTGGTGTTACAATGGTGTTTTATTCACGTCTCTAGTGAAAATGTCATGATGATGCAGCTGTATTAAGACGCCTGCTTGCAAGTGATGCATAGCTCTGATTTTTCCTGCAATGCTTCAGACATAGTTGGGAAAGTAGCTTGGTAAGAAGTGGGTGTCAAGTTGGATAATGGGATATGATATACATATTGTGAGGCTCTCTTTGAGGGAGCACATGTGGTTTGTTGTTGCATCTTATAGTTTGTTGTATGACTAGTGTCTAGTGGTGTGTGTGGTTCATTTTCACGTTTTTCTAAGTCGAGGGGTTGACTCAAACTTCCAAATAATTTGGTGGATAGTGATACATATCCATCTTTGCCTTTTTTTTTGTTCACCATATCCATCTTTGTCTTTTTTTTTTAGATAAGCAATATCCATCTTTGTCTTGTATTAATGCAACGATGTATTGAGATTGGATTTAGCATCTTTACTTATTGCTTGTCTTGAATCAGGGCAGATCTTTTTGGTGATAGGATCCCTGAAAATTTTCTTAAAAAATATATGCATATTAAATTTTCATTATTTTGTTTATATATCTATGGCTCGACAATATATAAAAAAAAAAAGTAAATACAGACATTTTCTATTGGTCGTTTCTTTTTAACACTTCCCTTCGTACTTTTCATACTTTCCCTACGCACATGAAATTATCTAAATTTGATATTAAAAAAAGAAAGAAATTATCTAAATACTTAATTTTAAATCCTTTATTCCCCTTCCTTTCCCTCCCACATTCTCACTTCTCTCACAACTTGCTCTCTCCCCAGTACCCACGACCACACTGGCCCACCACCACTGGCCGCAACAATTGCCACCGTATGGGTCACCCACCCTCCCACTTGTGTCAGTGTGTGCATGCCCATCATCCCTCTCTTGTTAACTTCAGGTAAAAATACATTGTGCCCAATTTTTTTGGGTAATTTAAGATAGATTCTCATCATTGAACAAGGTATTGAGTGTGTTATCATTCTGCTTCTCTAGATTGAACAAGGTATTGAAATCGAAGGTATTGAGTGTGTTATTTTCAGAACCAAAACTGTAACACACTCAGTAACTTGGCGTCGAGGGAACTCAAAATATTGATATAGAGTCTCATTCACACCAAGGTACTGATATAGAGTCTCAAAATACACTCAAAATACTGATATAGAGTCTTATAGAGTCTCAAAATACTGATATAGAGTCTCAATATTGATATTGTTATTTTCAGAACCAAAATTGTAACACACTCAGTAACTTGGTGTCGAGGGAACTCAAGAACTATTTGTTAAACTGCTTTTGATAGGACACAGTGTAAGATCCTATCACTTCAGTTCTATAACTTTTAGTAGTTGAGAGATGATTTTTTAAAATATAACTGTTGTGTTAAAAACTTAGGAAAAATCTTTTTTATAAAAGCATAATAGGCACGTAACATGAGAAAATATTTTTGAAATAAAGAATCGATTCTTGATTTGGTACTTTAAACTAGAAATCGATTTTCTCTTGTTTTTAAAGCCAAAAATTGATTTCACTCTTGCATTTAAAAGCTAGAAATCGATTTCACATTAGATTGGTTTTAAAAGAACTCGTTTTGGAAAGAAAACAATCGATTAATGACCTTGTGCATTTAAAGCAAAGAATCGATTTTGCTCTCCACTTTAAAGAGAACAAAATCGATTATGAGCCTATTTATGGAAGAACAAAATCGATTGTCTACCTAATTTCTTAAAGGTCTTGTTTTTCTTGGAAGCAAACAATCGATTCATGACCTTAGTTAGTTAAAGCATAAAATCGATTATGCTCCTATTATTTAAGTACATAATCGATTTTCACACTTTGTTTAAAAGGACAACAATCGATTCTCTCCTTCTTAAAAGTGCTACAACGGTCACATTTTAATCGATTATCATACACATTGTTTCAAGCACATAATCGATTCCTATTTTAATTAAAAGTGCTACAACGGTCACATTTTAATCGATTATCATACACATTTGTTTTAAGCAAATAATCGATTCTTTTTTTGTCCAACGGTCATATTTTTGCAAATCCTATAAATAGGACTTTGGCTTTCACGTTCAACATACAACAACACAACGCAAAAATTACAAATCTGAAAAAGAGAAAAAGAAGAACTTTCACCGTCAAATTATTCTTTCAAGTTCTTCATCTCTAAATCCAAATCACTCATTTCTCTCAACTACTATACTGTTATACTGCTTGAGTGATTGGATCATAGTTTCTCTGTAGTGTTCATCTATTACTTGGTTGTTGTGAAATCCTGGGAAGTGTTCTTGGGTCGTTCAATCGGGGAGATTGGATTGGTAGAGAAATCCTTAGCGGGGAGCTTGGGTTCTCAGTTTGGGGCAAATTGAGATTAGCTATAGGAAAGTTGTTTGCTTGTAAGACATTGAAGAACTTCTTCTCATATAGTGATTGTTGAACCATGGGTAAACACTCCTTTATTTTGTATGATAACAAATTACATCTACTAATGTTTCAAGTTGAACAAAGTGCAGGACACAAATTAAAAAGAAGAAGACACTAAAGTGGAGTAGCTTGAAGAAGAAGCAAACTCAAGACCTAGACAGTTTATGTGCCTTCTTTAGGACACCATGTAGGGTCCTATCACCTAAAGTGTATGGCACTTTAGTTATTGAGAGAGATGACCTTTCAAAACATGCATGATGCATAAAAATAGTTTTGAAAAAATATTTCACAAAATTGCATGCATGCATAAGGTGGCAAGTTGAAAAAAATATTTTTAGGAAAGCTTGGAATCGATTTCCAACCCATTTCATAGGCCTTGGAATCGATTCTCAGGACCTCCTATATGGCCTGAAAATCGATTCCTTCATGTTTCCAAAGGGCCATGAATCGATTCCCATGCCTTCCAAAAAGAAAAGAATCGATTCCCTATTAATTCAACTAGCCTAAGAATCGATTCCTCCTATTTTTTATGAACTAAGAATCGATTCCCTATGCTTCTAAATGAACTGAGAATCGATTCTCAGGACCTCCATATGGCCTGAAAATCGATTCACTCCTTTCTTCATAAACAATGAACCGATTCCCTCTTTTTCCAAAACATCAATGAATCGATTCCTTTCTTATTTCAACTAAACAATGAATCGATTCTTTTATTTTTTAAAGGCAATGAATCGATTCATCAACATTTTGACTTGATCAATGAATCGATTCTTCACTTATATTAAATGTTTTTCAAAAATTTCAACGGTGCCTAAGCCTATAAATACCTGGGTTGAGCTTCACCTTCAAATCAACCACTTCTCACAATTTCTCTCTATTCTACTCTCTCTTGCGAAATTCTTAGATCTAATATTGTTCTTCATAATTTTCATATTATTTTGAATGCTCTTCATTTTATTATAGATCTAAGAATATAGTGCTTCATTGTTTTGAATCTTGTTCAAAAGTTTTGTGTTTTCGAAAATCATATATATCTTCTTAAGCTTTTGCAAGATCATATTTCATATCATATTTCAGAGCATCTATAATCCTAATATCACTCATCTCTCTCAGTTTCTAAACTGACACATTACTAAGAAGTGATTGGATCCATAGATCTCAACTGTGTAATTCTTATTTTGTTTTAGTGGTTATTTTGAAATCCTGGGAAGTTTTACTTGGGTCTCTCAATCAGGGTGATTGAGTTGGTTGAAATCCTTAGCGGGTGCTTGGGTTCTCAGTTCGGGGAATTGAGATTCACTATTGTTGAAGTCGACTGTTTGTAATAACTCTCTTCAATATAGTGGTTGCTAAGTCCAAGGGTTGAAAAGCCTAAGGCCGAGGACGTAGGGCTTTTATCCCGAACCTCGCTAAATATCTGTGTCTCTCTATCCCTTCTCTTTTTATTTTGCACTATTATTATAACTGTCTATATCTTATTATTGATACTGTCACAAATACGATTATTGTTTATTATTGATATTATTGTGCTTATATATCTTAGTCAATATTATTGTGCTAAATATTGTTATACTATCCTGTCATATTAAAATATCAATAATCATATTCACTGTGCTATTATCAATATTCATCTATCATCTTTTACATCTCTTACCTGATTACTCATCTCATTGTTCAAATCATACTTTCCGCATACGTTTTGAAAAGGATATAATCATCATTTTTGAAAAGAATCCATATTTACTCATAACCTTATTCACCCCCCCTCTAAGGTTATACTCTAAGTCTAACAGTGATTGTTATCAAGTCCAAAGGTTGCAAAGCCGGAGGCCGAGGACGTAGGGCTTTTATCCCGAACCTCGTAAAAATCACGGTGTATCTCTTTCCCTTCTCTTTACTTTGTTTTTGTTTATATTTGTTTATCGTTATATTTGATTTCATTGCGCTGCGTTATTGTTAAATTTGATAATAGTGTGGTTAGCGTAAAATATCACTGTAACTGGATCTGTCATATGTATAGTTTGCTTAGGTACTGCATATAGTTTAAATTCTATTTTCCGCATTTGATTTAAACGTACATCGTTAGTTTTTGAAAACAAAAAGAATTCAATTTTAGCGTATAACCTTATTCACCCCCCTCTAAGGTTATCATATAGTCCAACATATCTATCAGGTGATCGAGACGTTCTACTGAAACGCTGTGGTGCAGGCGGTACAGGATCAGGATCAGGTGGCGGAACAACGTCGGAAGGGGAAGTGGGAACGAGTCCTGGTTGGAAACGTTCTATAGGTGAACGCGGGGTAGAAAATTGGGGAAGTATAGCAATTTCATTCAATCCAGGAGAAGAGCATGGAAACATAAACTGTTTATCAAAAAATGTCACATTCCTAAAAATGCGAAAATGATGGTTAGAGACATCATAACACACGAAACCCTTATGAGACTGACTATACCCCATAAATGCACATTGGACAGATTGTGCTCCAAGCTTATGTCGTTCAGTGGATGGGAGGTGAACAAAACATACACACCCAAAAGTATGTAAACGACTGTAATCAAGCTGAGTTTTGAAAAGGCGAAAGTAAGGAGAATCAAACTCAATCACTGTGGAAGGAAGACGGTTGATCAAAAAGACAGCTGTGGAAAGAGCCTCCACCCAAAATTTGGATGGAATAGAGGTCTGGAGAAGTAAGGTACGCGTCACATCCAACAAGTGACGATTCCTATGTTCTGCAATACCATTTTGCTGAGTGGTATTGGGACAAGATCGTTGAGACAGTATACCTTTTTGCTGTAAGAACTCCTGAAACTCATGAGACATATACTCACCACCAGAATCAGACCGAAGAATTCTAACACTGGTTTGAAATTAATTTTCAACATAAATCAGAAATTTCTTAAATATAGAAAACACTTCAGATTTAGATTTAAGAAAATAAATCCAAGTAAAACGGCTATAATCATCGATAAAGGTGACCAAATATTTATAGTGAGCAGGAGAAGAGGCAGGAGAGATTCCCCAAACATCACTATGAATCAACTCAAAACAAGTAGAAGCACGATGAGCACCAGACGGAAAAGGAAGTGTTTTACTTTTAGCTAATTTGCAAACAGAACATGAAATATAGGTACTAGAATCCATCAATTTAGTACCTAACAAGCCAGTATTAAATAAGTGAGAAAAAACAACAGAGTTTGGATGGCCCAATTTCTTATGCCAATCCTCACATGCATTCAAAACACTATTACAAGCAAGAGATAAATGATTTGAAATAAACTGGAGTGGAAACACTCTTCCAACTTTAGGCCCCTTCGCGATCACCTTCCCCGACACCCGATCCTGCACAAGAGAACCATCCGGAGTAAGATTAACATCACAACCTTCATCTACTAATTGACCAGCAGACAATAAATTTGAGGCAAGCCCAGGTGCTACCAGCACATTTCGAAAATTAGAATTTATGTCACCAACATTAGTTATAGGAAGGGTACTGCCATTAGCAATTTGAATTTTCTGATTACCAATATAAGAACGTAAATTGTGCAGGAGTTCAGAGGAACCTGTCATGTGATTCGATGCACCAGAGTCAAGTAACCAAGATATGAAAGAAGACATACCAGTAATGCCCAAGGCAGAAAGAGCAGATAGTACCATTTGTTGAATTAATTCAAGCTGTGGAGCACCACCATCAGATGCACCAGTGGTGGAAGGCCCAACGGGAGAGCTAGATACACCTGTGGTGGAAGGACCAGCTGTAGAGCTAGTAGTGGCATGGAATGCCTGCACCAGACGCTTAGTCGGTCGTGGAGGACGCGTAGGACATGCAGAGAGGATATGACTCTGCTGCTTGCAGTAATTGCAAAACTTCTTAGGACAGCTATGAGCAACATATCCAAATTGTTTACAAGAGAAGCATTGAGTTTGTCACATGTCACGACTTGGGCCTCTATTTTGCGCAGCATAGGCAACCGTCACAGGTTCAGAAAGGACGGGATCATGAGACATGGTTCCTTGAGTATGGAGACGTTGTTCTTCGCTGAGCAGTTCACCAACACAGATATCCAAGGAAGGAACGAGTTCCTATTCAGCAGAGCACCGCGAACAGCCACAAACTCCGGGCGAAGTTTCATAAGAAATTGATCCCGCTTACTAGTATCGTAGACATCTTGGACAGCCGAAAGTGACAATTTTGGGACAGCAGCATATATAATAGCAGAGTGTTCTGTCCACAAATTCAGAAAACCAAAGTAATAATCTTGGATTGACAAATTACCTTGTTTGTAATTGGAGATCTCCAACTCCAACTGGAAGCGCCTGGCCGTATTGTCCAGGTTGTAAATACGCTTCAAGTAATTCCACATATCTTGAGCAGTTGAAAAAGATCGCAGATTTTTGATCATCTGAGGATCGATAGTACTGAGAATCCAAGAAAAAATTTGAGCATCTTTGACTTCCCATGCATCTAAGGCGGTTCTATCTTCCGGCGCCTTAGAAATCCCATCAAGGTGACTCCATACATCTTGAATTGAAATTCCCATGCAGCATAATTTTTTCCAGTAAATCGAACACAAAAATTATCTCTTTCTTTTTCTGATAGAAACAAGGTATACTTCGGTCTGATTGCAGCACGGATCCAGAAACCACGATCCAGAAACCACGATTGCAGCACCGAGTCTAATCGATGAGAGAGAGAGAGAGCTGCGGCCAGGGGAGAGAGACCGCATCGGCTCTGGTGTGGCGAACGGTCACGGCGTAGACGGCGAGAGAGGCCAACGATGAAACCCACGAATCCAACGATGAAATCCAGAAACCCACGAAACAGAAGCGAACAATCAACAAGATGAGACAAATCAGCGAAATCGCAAAACGAAACCACGAACCAAAAGTAGGACGCAAATCACCAAGATCGCTGGCGTAAATCACTAAGATCGCAAATCACCAGAAGCAGGACGCAAATCACCACGAACCAGTAACCAGTAGCAAGCAACAGGAAGTAACCAAGGTGCGACCAGATTCAGCGACCAAATCAACAATGTGCCAGAACAAACCCCACTAGGAACGGCAAAACAGGAACGGCAAGATGAGACGCACAAACACCAAGAGGAACGAAACAAAACCCACGGCAAAATCAAGAACGAAGAACCAAGAGGTAAGTTTTGGATCGAAACAAAGCTGATACCATGTTAAGACATGACACATGATATTGTTTACGCAGTTCGGCCAAACTTTGCCTACGTCTGCGACTACAGAGTAGCTGTAGTTCTGTTTTATTGATTGTGTCTTGATACCTTGAGTACAAACACTAAAGCATTTATAGGCTTTTCTCTGAGAAAACCTAACGGGCCTGGGCCAAATACATATAAATAAATCTACAAATCTACTATTTACAACTTCATTATTTCCTTATTCACACCATGATCTTCATGGGAGGAATACTACCAACTTAGAGCACAAGGAAGGAGAAGAAATCAACCAATAAGCTTTCTTGAATGAGGTTAACTAGGGGAACTCAGCTAGCGATAAATATGACCTCTTGGTTCTGGGAGTAAAGGGAGGGTTTCTCACTAACAAATGTGGAACATGCATAATAACTTTAATTTGTTGTATTGAGCTTTTGGTTGTATTGAATGTTATTATTGTATTCAGCTTAGTCCCTTAGGTTTTTGGTAATAACACTTAGGCATCTACTGTGGAGTCTGGTAAAACTTTTCTATGCCACACCTTAGAACCCATCCTACCGTTGCGAAAACCAGAAGTCGTATTAATGGAGCAAGCGTGGAAACAACCTAAACAAATATTCACAATCGCCAAAACATCCGAACAGGAACTCACATAAACCTGGAAACTCCATTATGGCATTACCTCAATACGCCAGAGAAAAACATAACCTGACACATTTCGGGCAAAACCACATGTTGAAAGAAATTTTTGCACGGATTGATGCCCTTAACTCAGCCGAACGTGGAACTTACCCAGAAACATGGAGTGTTGCACCACGACAGAGATGTCCACACAGGGTGCACATAGATATCCCCACATCGTTTGAGAGGAGTGTAGATTGTAACACTTGTGGGTAAGGTGATACTTCTGTTTTAATACAATAGGAAAATGCTAATGTGTTAGGTATCGTAACAGAGACTTAGTGATATTATTAGTTGTTCGACAGAATTCTATAATATTTAAGCGGTGAAAAAATATTTGGTTTTGAATTGTATAGAATATTTGAAAATAATAATAAAAATATGGATTATAACAAATTAAAAAATTGTTGAGATTTGATTTCACTAACTTCACTTATCTACTTGATTCAACATACACATTTTAATTTTATACACTAGTTTACCATTTATCAGTTGATCCAACATTGCTAATCCCTTAGGGTGTGTTTGGATAGAGTATTTTTTTGGGGGCAATGTAATTTTTTTAGAGAATTGTAATATTATAGCTTTATTTTAAGGTAAAATACTTCAATTTCTGCCCAAATTTACAATATCCCAAAAAAATACTCAATCCAAACGCATCCTAAAGAAAATTACACCTTTGATCCCACAAGACTAACATTAAGACCTAGTTCTCTCTTCGATTTTTACTCTAAACATAAAATCTCAGTATAGAACTTATTTCAAAATGATGGAACTCTAGATCAAATGGAATTCTGAAATACTTACTCTCTGCCTCTATTTATAGAATTTTCAACCCCGCTTAACGAGTCTGCTTGCTAAGCGAGCATGCGAGCATGCCTTTTCTTCTTACTAATTAAACCTTCTCTCTATCATGTAAGGCAATATAAAGCTAGCAGCTCTCGTTTTCTGTGGATACTGCAACAATGAAGAACGTGTCTTTCTCGCTTAGCGACTCAACTTGCTTAGCAAGTGTGAGCTTTCTTTAGGGTGAATAATGCTCTCTAAATATCATCAACGCTTTAGGGTCAAGAACGCTTCCTTTCTTTAGAGTGAAAAAGCTTCATTTCTTCTTTATGTTTTGGTCCCTGTAATTCTTCAAAACAAATTATTCACCTAAATACAATAATGTAAGGACAAAATAAAGCATTTTCGTTAAGACAAGAAATATTTTATTTTATTTTATTTACAAACTATAGAAAAACTACTAAGTTTAGGGTCAAAAGTAAATAAATTTCATAGATTAAGTTAAATTAGTACTTTTGAATAATATGATATTTAAGTATAATGAGCGCTTATTAAACCCTCCCCAATTTAGAACTTTGTTTGTCCTCTAACAAAAGTCACTAAATGAACATGGTATATGATTTTTAAACAATCAATCTCTCCATTAATTTACTTTAAATTGCATAAATCTTTCATTCTACTTGTAATGTTGCCAATGATTTCTATTGAATGAACTGTCTTACCTTTCAAAAAAAAAATTAGTGAAGCTACTACATCATACATCTAACGTCATCCTTTATATACTTATAACTATAAAAAGATTCATAAGATACCCCAAGGCATTTCAAGCATCAAGAGGCGTTGATAAAACTTTATTATAATCAAAGAATTTTGTATCAGATTAATTTGGAACTTGATTCATCACACAATGCCAACATAAATTGAAGCTAAAGGAATACATTCATGCATTCCAACAGTTACTCTGTGTAAATTGATCGACCGCGTAGCCTCGGGCGGCCTCCTGGCCATCTGCACTTGTCCTTGCTGAAGATTAGTCATGTTAGTAATCGTCGCCATAAACTGCCCCCAGTGTTGGCGTTGGCAAAATTACAATGCTGAGGAAATGCAGGATTAGGAATTACCTGATGAGAAAGTGCCTGGTGAGGCTCAGCCACATTACCGTACGGCTGGACCTCTTGCATGCTTCCCATGATGACTTGAGAAGGTGCCTGCTGAGGTCCCGTCATAACGACATACAGTGGAGTCTGTTGCATGCTCCCCATTGGGCTGGGCAATCCTCCCTGTGGTTGGTTGGGGACTCCAAGACTTGTTGTACTGCTAGCCTGCATAGCACATCTTTGCTCTTGTTCTTTGGCCTGTTGCACTTCGTTGTGCACCATAGATTTAATTATATCAGCCAATTGTTGGGAGACTTTATACATGATATCGTGGATCCCCATGTCTATCTTCTGCCGAATGAACGACGTAGTTATCACTACGGGCTCTTCGTCAATCGACTGCGATTGATCGTGAGGTTCCATAACGACTGCATGAGTCGAGGCCCTCGATGTACCTACTGTTTCGGTGTTCTTAGTCTTCACTGTACCCGTCTTTTTGGATGGAGAATTCGGTTCCATGCTCAGGCTTCGACCGGAATGTAAGTACATACGCCAATGATAATCCAGGCCAGGCGAACTAAACTCAAAGGTCTGTTTGCCTATTTCAGTCCCACCGGGCGTGCCAATTTTTTTGTCGTCAAACACTTTAGTCCTAGCCATAGAATCGGCCAGAGGTTTGGACACTTAGTGATTCCTCTTTCTTCAAGCGACTGCACCGAGGAAGGAACTCTGTTCCTCGACTATGGATTACCTAACTTCTCCAAAGAGTCGTTAGGTTCGGTGTGAGAGGGAGTGCGGCTTGGATTATCTACGAGACTAAGAAAATATAAAGAAAAGCGATAAAGAAGTAGGCCAACAAATTTTAGGCCAAAAATTAATTAAAATATTTGTAGTATCATATCTTTGTAAAGTCACTGCAGTCTGCCATTGGAATCTTGAGAAGTAGGCGCATTCCCCACTACTCTCCCGCCTCCCATGTAAAAAAAGTCTAAAATACCCCCTAAACTGTATAAATTTTTCCTTTAACTTTGTTCCGTTAGTTAAAAAAGTTTCATATTACACGTTGTTGCGCCCGAAAAATCCGGTTCGGACTTCTCATTGTACAACGTGGAAAAGGTATGGAGCCGCCACCAATATTTTAATTTTAAGACCAAAACATTGAAAAAAGGTCTTTTAGACAAGGCGGATGGTATTTCGAAAACTAGAGATATGGGTTCGGGGGTCGGTTAGGCATGGGGAAGGTATTAGCACCCCGTACCTCCTTTCTACCGAAAGGGAACCTTTAATTAAATGTGTGGTTTGAAGTGTTGATTTGAAAATGCTTTTATTTTGCCTCTTTATTGAGAAGGGAGTGAGAAGACTTAATGAAAATTTTTATTTTTGGCGCTTGACGAGAGTTGGCCTCTCGCTCCTACGTATCTCCTGGTGCGATGGAGAATTCAAAGCTACGTAGTTCTTGGTTGTCCTAAAAAGGTTTTTGTTTTTTAGTCTGTTTAGATGAGTTTTCGCAGTAGGAGTGAGGATTCGCGATGACCAAACAACAACGGTTTAGAGTGGCCGCGCTACTAACTCTTTTGAAAATGAAATTATCATTAACAACCAAACGGCAACGGCGCGAGTGATCATTAACGATAATCGGTTTTGCTTTTGATTCGAGTGTTCGCGACGACCAACAACAACGGTTTAGAGTGGCCGCGCTACTTACTCTTTTGAAAATGAAATTATCATTAAAAACCAAACGGCAACGGCGCGAGTGATCATTAATGATAATCGGTTTTTGTTTTAGATGATCAAAAAGGGCTTTCGCAATCGAATTAATTTTGGTTTGTTGTGCTTGACGAGGACGTGGCTCGCTCCTACGTATCCCAAATGGGAATCAAAGCGACGTAGTTCTAAGTTCTTTAGTTTTGAAAAGGTTTTCGCAATTGAAGGAGAGCGTTTGTGAGGACCAAACAACAACGGTTTAGAGTGGCCACACTACTAGCTCCCACAGGAATGAAATCATCACCCACAATCAAACGGCAACGGCGCGAGTGATCATTAGTGACGATTAGTTTTGATTTCGACGTTTGAAAAGATTTGTTTTTGAAAAGTGTTTTCGTTGATTTTAATTGGAGAGAACGTCGTGATGAAAGGAATTTGCAATTGGATTGATTTTCGTTCGGGGAAACGTTTATCCATCATTGGGAAAAAAAAGGTTTGTGAAAAAAAATAAATAAGTTTATTTAGGGGAAAAGAAATAAAATTTAAAAAGAAAGATAGCGGGTGAAATAGTAAAATGGGGGGGGGGGTGCAAATAAAAGGAGGGCTGTATTATTAAAACCGGGGGTGCAAATAGTCAGCCCAGCTTGTTTTTTTGTAAGCTGGGCTGTGTTTCAAAAAATAATCATGGGCTTCTGAAAGGGGGTGTCCGAAGTAAGCCGTGGGGGTGTAAATAGAGATCTGAAAAATAAAAAAATGTGAAAAGACCAAACTGCCCCTGCGTTATACTATATAAATCTAGACCAAAAATGGAAACCCTAATTTTGCTTCTTTCCTCTCACACGGCGCCCACACTCCCCAAATGTTCAAACCCTATTTTTCTTCTCCCCCTCTCCTCTACTCCGCTTCCGTTCTTCGCCTCCCCAACCATGGTAAGCCGAATCCATTCGCGTTTTTTTTTCTTTTTTCCTCCACCACCAAATCGCAAGATTTCTTTCAATGGGACGGAGCGAGAGGGGCGCGGAGAAAGGAAGCAAGAAAACGAGAGAGAGAGAGCCCACGACGTGGCCTTTTTCGTTCGGTCCGGACATGGCTCCGCGAAGGTGATTGGGTGGTCGTTTGGGCGCTCACGGTGGCTCGCAGAGGGTCAGCGACGGTGAGGTAGAGAGAGGAGGTGGGTGGCGAAGCTACGATGGGAGACGGCGCTTGCGGCGACCCAAACGGTGCTCACGGCGACCCAAACGGTGCTCACGGCGGCGTATCGGAGCCAAGGAAGCATGACGGTGCACGACCGCCGTCAGCGGCGGCCGGAAATCGCATCGGCACGGCGGCGACAGCAAGAGGGTATTTTCTTTTCTTTTGTCTCTGGTTCTGCCATTTCTCTCTTCCATTCTGCATGTATTTTTGATTTGGCTGTTCCTCCTCTTTTTCTTTATGATTGAACAACATTTCTCTACCTCTTTCTCTGCTCTCTTTTTTTCAATCGCTAGTTTCTGCCTAAGTGGAATAGCATTCTAATATGGAACTTTACATCATTTCAGAATTGATATTATCGTTATCCTCTTTTTTATATTTTTGGCTTCTGATCCGTTTTTCCTTTAATGACTTTTTGCTTCCTGGTCTGTGTGTATGTTGCATTATTTCTTCTACTTATGTTGCATTATCTAGAGAAAACATACCTCTATTTCAGAAGAGTGTATTGCCTCTGTAACTCCTGTTTTCCTTAACCCTTTCTAGTGATGAACAAACAATTTGTCAGAAGTGTTTTTTTTTTTAGGGAGCTTGAATTCTGCTATTGACTTCAAATTCTTTTGGTGGTGAATAACTCAGTTGCCGTGTCTTCCCTCTATCTCTCTGTTTTTTATATCTCAGTGTGTGTGTATTTTGTGTGTTTTCCAATCACTGTCCCTGTTGTGTTTGCTGTTCACAGTATTTATAGGCTGATTGTGGTGTAGGTGTGGTATGCTAATGCAGGGGATCAAAACTCATGGGGGACAAAGCTGTTGGCAGCAGTGGAGCAGCAAAGGGGGCAGCAAGGGAATGGCAGCAAGGTTGCTGCTACTGCAGCAATGTTTTTGCTGAGAATGGGAGGTGAGCAAAGGGACAAGAAGAAATAGGTTTGGGCTTGGCTCTCCAAATAGAGGAGCACCTATGCGCTGCTGCTGCTGTCCTCTCCCTCTCTTTTCAGTTTTTTGTTATTCATTTTATTATTTTGTACAATTTTTGCTTTTGTTTTGACTTTTATACTATTTGTATTAATTAATTTTGTTTGTATATGTAACAAATTTAAATAAAAGGGACAGCTGAGTTTAACTTATTATTACTATTTATCATTTATTTATTTATTTCTTTATGATAATAAAAGCGGTAAAAACAACGCGCACCGACGCGACGACTCACACGACTCGAAATGAAACGCGCGTTCGCCTTAAGACTAGGAATGCGCACGCTATTTGAATACGCACGCGTGTACGTTATTAAAACTGATTTCATTCTATCCTCACTTTTCTAAAAAGAAAATGGTAAAAATAAACACGCACCGACGCAATTACTCACACGACTCGAGATGAAACGCGCGCTCGCGTTGTTTATTATTTTATTATTTATATTTGGATTCCTTTTTGAAAACAACGAGCGCCAAACAAAACCGTTGCACGAGAGTGCCAAATACACCCGCGTTTAGAACAATATGCGAAGCGATAAAATTTTTGGGATTTTTCGATTAGTCGGACAAAATTGGGGTATGACAGCTGCCCCTCTTTATTTCGATTTTACCAAGAAATATGAATTGCGCGAGACATACTTCAAAGGTAAAATAGAAATAAAGAATTCAGAAATTATACCAATTTTGTCCATTTGGAGAAATCCGAATTTTCTTTCTTCTTTTTTGGAAAGATAGACACTTTCGTGTTGATGCGAAAATAGTAAATGAACACTGACGTGCAGACAGAAAGGTAAAATGGGCACTTGGCGTGCAAACAGAAAAGTAAAATGGGCACTTGGCGTGCAGACAGAAAAGTAAAATGGGCACTTGGCGTGCAGAAAGCGGTAAATGAGCACTTGGCGTGCAGAAAGCGGTAAATTGGGAATTCGGAGGCTGCCTAAAACCTTCTAACGGACTCTTGTCGAGTCCGAGCTTTGGGGGTGGCCTTTTCGAGCGGCCGATCAACATCAGGTCCGGAACTGATTTGATCAATGGATTTACGCTATGCCTTAGGCTGACATAACTAATCCGAAGGACTTAACGAAGTCTGATGGATCCATCGCGCGCTCGTACACGATGTTGTGATCTGTGGAAGGAGTTCACTAACCCTGTGTTGATGGAGTTTACTAACTCTGTGTTGATGGAGTTTACTAACTCTGTGTTGTGGTGATTTTCTAAAAATGAGATTTTTCGGACTCTCTGATCCGAAGTAACTTTTCTCTTGGATGGTGCATGAAGTGCATGCATTTGGGTATTCGGATGCACATGAATGCAATGATTGATTTTGGTGGGATGCTTTTTCTGTTTGATTCCTCATTCACTTCTTTTTCTTTTGTTATTCTTTCGCTCTTCTGAGATGCGAAGTGTAACGCATCACTGTTTGATGTCGTGGAGTGACGAATGGTATGGATGATATGAGAACGATGAATGATATGAAGATGTTGTGTTCTTTTATGTTCCATCTTCTGTGATTTTCTTCTCTCCTTTCTTATTTGCTCTTTTTTTCTATGGAATGCAGATATCTATGTAAATGGAGTGTGAATGTATGTTATGCAAAGTGTATGTGATGTGATGATTTCAATGGAATGATGGATGCTATGAGATGCTATTTTTGATTTTCTTCCTTTTTATTTTGGTTAAGGATCAACACTTCAAGTGCCTACAAGGTAACATCCTAATCCCTAAGGGTTAAGGCGAGCACTAAAGCCCTACAAGCGGCCAACTTTAGGCGACCCCCTCATGTGCTGAGATAGCTGGTTAAAGAATTTTTCCTATTTGTCTTTTTGCTATGTGAGGATGCAAATGCAGTATTTTGATGCATGATATGACAAAATTTTTGGGGTATTCAAATACTTTTTTGTGAATACTTTCATAATGATGAGACGCGAGACTTTGGATGCAAAAGTGGGATGATTATTGACCATTTTTGTTGAAAAATTGAATTTGATTCAAACTCCGGTGTTCTCAAGGTTTTTATTTACAAACAAGCTCACTTGTTTTCTCTCCCTTCCAATGACGACTGAATCTTAGATATCGCATGACTAACGTGTGTTCTCTCTCTTTGAAGCATTGCTTAGTAAGCATGCATAGGAGCGCAAATGTGAATGAGTGAGTCTGTTAACTTGGGATTGGTTTAGGATATGTATGACAATTGAAGGGATGACAAACATGATTATTACCGACGCTTATGAGGGACCAAGGGATGCAAGACTGCCCCGGTTCGGGCTTTTGATGACTGAATAAGCTTGCCTTTGCCTAGTGGTGACAACAACTAGGGGTGTAGAAGATGATGAATTGGGAATGAAAAATGGAGCAAAAGAGATTTTGTCTCAACCCTTAAAGTTTGATGTTGCCCCAGTCATAACAAGGACAAAGTTGCCCCAATTAGGATGACAAGGCCTTGTTTAGGATAGTGAGTTGAGAGATTGCCCCGGTGAGGTTTTGTAGGAATGAATGGGGTGAAGGAATGGGAACGCACTTGTCCCACTTTCGAATGACATCACAAATGGTTTCTTTGAGTGAGGTTGTGAAAGGGGATGGATTTTGCCAAACTGCTCCAATCCAGGCTTGGTAACTATGAATGAAAGGCTTGCCCTTGTTTGGTGATATTGACGATTGGAGTGAAAGGGCAGATATGCGGGAACTGGCGTCATGGATAACACCTGGTGAAAGGATGAATGACATAGGATGGACGCTGAACAGGCTTTCCCAAGACTAGGGTGGGTGGGTGGTGAAGAGAATGCCCCAACTTTTAGATCTGAGTGGTGTTCTCAGTGTAAATCTTTGGTTCTCTGTGAATGCCTTGACTTTTGGTAATGAAGAGAAGCCTCACTTGGTGGTCACTAAACCTTGTTTTAAGGCAATCTTGAATGCCTTTTTGGGAGTGCAAGTCTTTTTTTGTTTCGTCAGCTTTCTTTTTTCTGACTGTTTGTTTTTGTCTCCTCAGTTCTCTTTTTTCTGAGGGTTTATTTTTCTTGATCAGCTTTCTTTTTTCTGATCGTTTGTTTTTCTTTTTGAGCAAACACATTGTAAACAGATAAACTTATTTGTCCTAAGATTAAAATTTGAGAAAACGAAAGCAACCGGTCATTGATCGGAATGGACTTTTTAGGGTTGTGATGTGGAGAAGGGGATGATTGAGCTTAATGAAGTGTTTGGGGTTTTATTAGGACGAGTTTGTGTTTCTTAGTAGAATGGCTGAGGGTTTACGGAGGGTTAGATGTTGAGGCCAGAGGAAATGTTTGCGGTCTTTATGAAAGGAGAGATGATTATACACAACAGAGTGTTGGAAGGTTTATGGGGACGAGGATCTCTGGTGTTTCATGGTGAAATATATCGGCTCACAATTTGTACTTCTTTTGTTTCTCTTTTTTCTTGGTCTTTCTTTTTTCCCTTTTTTTTTGGGATTTTTCATCTTTTTTTGAATTTTTTTGTTTGGTTGCATTCTTTTCCTTTGGACTTCTTTCTTTTCTTTGGACTTGTGTGAGCTGATAAAGATGATATACCATTTTCGATGTGGAATTGATCCTTGTCTAGAGTGATGGAGATATCCTGGGACTTTCTTGACTTAAGGTGGGTAGGAGGGGGATTTTTCCCTTCTCTTTGGGATTTTCTTGGCTTAAGGTGGGTAGGAAAGGGAGCTTCTGGATTTTGGATTTTCTTGAGGTCGTGGGGAGACGGCCAAACTTCATTTCAAATTCCGATTGTTTATTTTCTCGTAAAACCTGCCAACAATTTATCTATCTATATGTGTTTGCTCTTTTCTTTGCATTTTTTTATTATGCCCTAATTTTTGCCTGGAGCGCTCTTTGCGAGTTTTCAATCCACCGGGCGCTCCTTTTTGCCTAGGCTTCCCTTTGCGGGTTTTCAACCTAGCGAGCTTGTTCTTCTCATTTATCTCTTCTCTTTTTTTTTTTGTTTTTTTTTTTGGGAAAAACTTGCACTGAAAGAAAATAATGCCGATAAAGAAAGTTAGTGATCACAGAATTGCCCCAGCATGGAGGACTTAGAGTGTTAGTGAGAATGAACCAAAAAGTCAAGTCACTACAAGAAAACCGGGATTTAGCGTCGGTCGAAAATGGTGTTTAGCGTCGGTTTCAACCGACGCCAAATTGACTTCCGTCGGTTGCAAAACCGCCACTAAATATGGCGCCACTAGACCGAACAGCGTCGGTTTCATCGACCGCCGGAAGTCAATTTCGCGTCAGTTACAACCGACGGTAAACGTGAAAGTTGCCTGACGTTATTTCTACTTTAGCGTCAGTTACAACCGACGGTAAACGTGATAGTGGACTGACGTTATTTCTACTTTAGCGTCAGTTACAACCGACGGTAAACGTGACAGTGGACTGACGTTATTTCTACTTTAGCGTCAGTTACAACCGACGGTAAACATGAAAGTTGACTGACGTTATTTCCACTTTAGCGTCAGTTACAACCGACGGTAAACATGAAAGTTGACTGACGTTATTTCCACTTTAGCGTCAGTTACAACCGACGGTAAATCTAAAAGTTGATAGTCATTTTTCTTTTACTTTAGTGGAGATTTGAACCGCCAAGAAGCATTGTTTTTTAGTAATTATTTTAGCGGTGGGTTTCAACCGCCGCCATGCTATTTTGGTTTTGATAGCTGCTATTTTTTAATAAAAAAACTTGTTTTCAAGACAATAACTCAAAGTAGTCCTAACAATAACTCAAAGTAACTCTTGAATAATAACAGCATAACAATGTCATTGGTACCATATGAGTATAAGTAGAAGTTTTACAATATCAAAGTAGTCCTAACAAAATAATAACAATAGCTCTATAAAGTAGCTCTTGCTATAACAAGATAAAAATTTATCAAATAGCTTTCTAGAGTAGCTCTTGTTAACAAGATAACAATTGCACAAGTAGCTCTCACATATTACATATCAAAATAAGTACGTATTACATTGCAAAATAAGCATTAAGCATAAAAGTCACTTCAAGGCTGGCTATTGTTGTTAGTTGATTATGAGGAGTGACCACCAGCACTTTGTTGTTGCTACAATAGAAACAAAAGAATAATTTATCATGTAAAATAATTTATTAAAGAATAATTTATAAAAGAATTAAACGAAATCATGTAAAAGTGAGAGCATATTACAATAAAATTAAGAAGTGGAACAGGTGCGGGCTCTGATGACTTTGTGAGAAGTCCAGCAAGTACCGATGCCATCATTTTCATGGTTTCATCTTTTATCTTTGATTCACTCCTCAACTCAACAATTTCATTTTTAAGTTGTTGCACTTCATTTTTAAGTTGTTGCACTTCACCTGCTCATTAAAATGAATGAATGAAGATTATAAACAAATTTCAATCAACACAAAAGAAACTAAACTGGAAGCATACTATGAAAAAACAACCACATACCCGAGGATACTTTTTTGGTTGCTCAAAACCAGTAGATTTATGTACAGAATTATACCACCAAGGAGCCCACAATCCATCTATTGGCTTTGGACCTGCTTCCCAACTGGAAAGTTTTTAAATTGTAAACTCGTTAAGTGTGCATGCAAAATAATTTTTGAAGATCAACAATAAGAACATTCTTGTATAAACACCAAATAGTAATGCCTTAACAAAATTTTCCAATAACCAAATGTCTCAAACATGACTAAAACTTGGATTATCAGAAATTGAAAACATTAGAAAATGAACTTGTAAGTGGCACAAGGTCTGTCTGGGATTGCAGATCAACATATTTGAATGTAAACAGTATGTAGATAGTCACCATATGCAAATGAAATATATAGAATACAAGTGGACATTTTTAATAGAACCTTGGAGCATTAAAGAATGAAGCATAAGTTTTTACCACACCAGATCAACCAACTCAGCAAATTTTATTTCACTTTTACAGTTGCATTAATATAGCTTCAATGATAGTCCCTTTTATTTTTTTTCCCTTTGTTTTATGCAGAGGGGGAAGGGGGCCAATTTAAACTTTGTAATAAGGGACAAAAAAAAACTGCATACTTGAGCATTGCAGGTTGAAAAGGAATCTCCAAATCATTACAAAGACACCTTAGAGTAGCCTGCAAATGAACAAGATCATGACACTGATGCAAGATAAAAAAAATAGTTTTTAATGTATTTTTAAAATTTAGTTAATCAAAATAATTATCTAGGCCTCAATACAATAATATCCATAGAAGTGTTAATGGCAGTAGCTGTGGGGTAGCAGGGGTGGAGGAGTGGTTGCGGCAGCAGTGGTGATAGCATTGGCCATGTAGTGCTGCAGCCAATAGTAGTAATGTGGTGATGGCAATGGTGGAATTACGGAAGCAACAACAGGTAGTGGTGATGGCAATGATGATGTGAGGGTGGTGGCATGGACGTTGTGGGAGAGGATATATATTTTCATTTCAAGTAAATACAAATAAGAAATAGTAATTCAGATAATTATAGATGTAATCGAATTATGAATCTTTTCATCTAGGAGAGAATGGCCATTCCCTTTTTATAGTGACAGCTAACAAACTCCCAGCTAATTTTCATTCGATCTCATCTTACTCTAACAAAAAAAGATCGTATAATCACAGAGATTAGAATCAAGTAATTTCAGAGAGCTCAGGTAATACCTCAGGATCTTGTTGAAGTTCTGCAGCATCTACAACAGGTGGTGCCTTCCCAATCTCACGAAACTCGTTGTATATGCAAACCAACTCTGCCAAACCCAACTCATAGAAAGATGGTGGGACAACTTTGTCAAAGGATGGCTGGACACACAATTAGGAGGAGCAAACAAGAACCATCAGCTGCTAACCAAAGAAACAGATAACTACCAAATATCACAAAGTAAACCAATGAAATATTTGCAGGGTCATTTTAAGCATTACGTAAACATGAAGCTTATAGGCTTTTCACAAGTTAGCAATAATTTACATCAATCAGTTCCAGAAGGGCCAGATTATGCATCTAAAATACAAACATCAGTGAAAAGTTAAAGCACTAAAGAAAGAATTAGTCAAAGCTGAACCTAAGTAAAACAATATCCAAAATATGATTTAGGCCCTTTATAGTTACAGTGAAGCAAAACAAAGGTGAAAACTGTTAGGAAAAAAGAGGTCAACTGCAGAATTGTAAATAGGTGATAAAGACAACCCTTTTGTTAAAATAGTTACATGAAATAAAAAAAAGAAACATGATCGAATAAAAAGCAAACCTTTTTGTTAAAAGTTCAAAATCCACAGTTAAACTCCAAGCTTGCTGCTATTAACCTGAGAAAGAAGGCAAAACTTAAAAACCAACAGTTAACGGAACTCAAGATAAAAGTTCCAGATTTTGCAGAAAGATATAGTAAAAAAATAATTAGGAATCATTTTCTATGTTCATAATGTCTTCCACTTATTGGGTATTGAAGCCTCATTTATAATTAAAGCCTTAAAATCAGCAAAGTTTAAACTTTTCTACCTACCCAAAGGCTCATGATGCCATGAACTGAAATGCTGCATAATATTTGTTTCTTGTGACTCTTATTTCATAGATATGTTTTCACCGGCGATGCGGTAAATGATCTGCTGTTTGCATCCTGTTTGCATCGTGAAGCTTCTTACTGATCTCGTCAAGCAAAGTAACAATACTGCATAACAGAATGAATTAGCGAATTTTAGTTTCTTTAGTCATTTTATAGAACATTGATTAATAGATTAATGGAGAACACAGGAAAAAGTTTCCATGAAGGGGTATCAATCCACCATGACCAAACATATGGCTTCAGTTTAAATGTATCTAAATAAATGCTTTAGATAAGAGAGGTACCAAAGATAAAAATTCTTATGGCTGCTACCAAATGTCCTGAAGCAAATGCCTTGAACAACTTGCATTGCCTATTAAAGCACTGCTAGGCACAACAAATTATATTCATTGTTCATGTTTTTGCAGAACCACACTTTGCGTTTATTCTATGATCCTCCCCAAGAAATGAATGTAATAGCTGCAACACAAGGAGATGACGAGATTGATTCAAAGTTTCAAACTTAAGAAACATAAGCAGCATATTCTGAACAACATACAAACTATGTAAAGAGGATCCAGAGCTTACAATCTTGTATAGCTTACAATCTTGTAGTATCCATAGGAACAGAAGATGTTACCCCCCCCGACTATAAGTGCAACCTGAAACAATCAAACCAATGTCTAAAAACCGGTAAAAAGCATTAAAAAATTTCAAGTCAAATGGCCTAACATGTAAATATATTAAAACTCTCCCAGAATTACTGCTAATTACAAAATAGATCTATGAAAGATTATTTTGCAAAGCATACCAACAACAATAACTTCCTAGATCTACTGTAAATTTTACACATTCAATTAGCCAAGGGATCTCAAACAGCTTGAGAATGCAGCAGACAAACAACAATTAATAATTAATAAGGCTGAAAGGTATTGGTAGAAAAAGATTATACTATCATCACCTCAAAACCAAGGCGAGCTACAGCTGCCACCTCCCTTGCAATGGCCGTAGTTACCTACATCCGACCAATAAAAAATAGAGGAAAAGTCTCAAACAAAGTTGAGAACATCAAAAATAGTAAAACATTTCATTTCATTTGTTTATTGTGTCTCTAGGAATTGTTTGTTGTTGCTCTCCTCTGCGTAACTTTTTTCTCATTTCCCTAAAATGTCCTCCGAGCCTCTGATCAGAATACTAGATGTTTTTTAATCAACATATTCCAAAAAATAATGCTGAAGAACTAAATCAAAGAGGGAATAATGGCTAAGTTGAGGGAAACGGTTGAATCGCAAAAAATAAGGTTGATCTCTGCTGCCGCCACTTCATAGAAACCTTCCCATGTAGTTTCTAATCCAGTCCTTTTTCCTCCAACACCATTACAATTGCTTCAGTTTATGCTTAGAATAGACAATGATAGATATATATAACAGGAACTGTTGAAGTTCTGCAGCATCTACAACAGGTGGTGCCTTCCCAATCTCACGAAGCTCGTTGTATATGCAAACCAACTCTGCCAAACCCAACTCATAGAAAGATGGTGGGACAACTTTGTCAAAGGATGGCTGGACACACAATTAGGAGGAGCAAACAAGAACCATCAGCTGCTAACCAAAGAAACAGATAACTACCAAATATCACAAAGTAAACCAATGAAATATTTTCAGGGTCATTTTAAGCATTACGTAAACATGAAGCTTATAGGCTTTTCACGAGTTAGCATTAATGTCGACAGTATCCGTATGTTTAACTAATACAACTACATGTGCATTTGAGAAACAATATGCTGAACTGCATTGCTGCATTAGTGGTAAGTAATAAATGGGATATTTTACCAGTATGTCAAGCGGATTTCTTATTAGAATGAAGTGCTTTCCTATTGTTGATTTCTTATTAATCAACATATTCCAAAAAATAATGCTGAAGAACTAAATCAAAGAGGGAATAATGGCTAAGTTGAGGGAAACGGTTGAATCACAAAAAATAAGGTTGATCTCTGCTGCCGCCACTTCATAGAAACCTTCCCATGTAGTTTCTAATCCAGTCCTTTTTCCTCCAACACCATTACAATTGCTTCGGTTTATGCTTAGAATAGACAATGATAGATATATATAACAGGAACTGTTGAAGTTCTGCAGCATCTACATCAGGTGGTGCCTTCCCAATCTCACGAAGCTCGTTGTATATGCAAACCAACTCTGCCAAACCCAACTCATAGAAAGATGGTGGGACAACTTTGTCAAAGGATGGCTGGACACACAATTAGGAGGAGCAAACAAGAACCATCAGCTGCTAACCAAAGAAACAGATAACTACCAAATATCACAAAGTAAACCAATGAAATATTTTCAGGGTCATTTTAAGCATTACGTAAACATGAAGCTTATAGGCTTTTCACGAGTTAGCATTAATGTCGACAGTATCCGTATGTTTAACTGATACAACTACATGTGCATTTGAGAAACAATATGCTGAACTGCATTGCTGCATTAGTGGTAAGTAATAAATGGGATATTTTACCATTATGTCAAGCGGATTTCTTATTAGAATGAAGTGCTTTCCTTTCTTCATTAGATCATCAGTCAAACCTTGAATCCGTTGAGATACACCAATTAGCTATGGAGGGAAAAAAAATAAAAGTATTTGTTCGTACCATTACTATACTTCTATTACTGTACAAAATATTGAAACTCCCAAAATCTATATTCTTATATCTCAAAAAGCCACCCAAACAAAAATAAAGAAAAATTCAAGTACTTGTTTTTCAAAAATTCTACCATTGTTTTAAAAAAGTTATACATGGACTACACATTAAAACTACTCCTCTGCAAACTCAAATATTACGATAACATTAAGGTTTCTACAAAAAAAAGAGAACGTCATATAATATCTATGGGGAGGGGGCAGAGGAGAGAGAAAGAGAGAGAGAGAGAGAGAGGACCTCTGTAACAAACGTCGATTTGGCTCTGGAAAACGTCTCCAATAAAGCACAGCGCATTGCATTTATGCACCGATCGAAGATGGGAAGCGCAAATTTTCCAGCGACAACTGGACGCATAAAAGCACAAATTGAAGAAAGGGTTTGGGAAAGAAAGGGGGGATCGTGTTTTGGAATCACAAATCGAAATAGGGAATTGGAAATAGGGTTTGAAATTAAAAGCGGAGCTCAAGTTTTTGGAAGAAGAGGGATTTCAGAAATGGAGAGGGGGTAAGAGATAGAGATACAGAGAGGGGGAGAGAGTTACCGATGGTGAAGAAGAACGGAGGAGAGCAAGAACCCACAACGGCACAAGCTGGGAACGGCGGTGAGCGATTCTGAATCTGAGTTCTGGGAGGCGGTTTGCGCAGCGCAGAGAAAAAAAATCACGTTTGAGAGATTTGGGGGAAAGAATCGATCTGAGCGGGGAGAGGAGGCAGTTTGCGCGCTAAGTGAAAAATTGGGACTTCGTGGGAAACTACAGTACATAGGCGCACAATGGAGAGAGTTAGGATGCCGTCGGTTGCATAGTAGATTTAGTGGTGGGTATTGACCGACGGTAAATTCCGATTTTGAAACCCAAAATCCCTACTTTAGCGTCAGTTGTAGGCACGTGACGCCAATCAAGTGACGTAAAATTCCTTTTTTCTTGTAGTGAGTATGCACTGATGGGAGAGAATATGCATTTTATGGATGGACGGGGCGGGGTTAGACTTGGATGGTGATGATGACAAGGAAGGAAACTGACTGCCTCAAACAAGAGAAACTGCACGTGTCGTGCACGTTCACTATAGGAATGCTTCACAGAGAGTCAACATTAGTTAGAACAATGATTTTTTTTTGATGAGCTGCTTCAGTCTTCTGTCATGGAATGGATGGGATGCAGTGCTTTTTGAAAGAAATGCAAATGAGCTATTGACTTGAAAAACTGAGTGCCTTGGAACACCTTGAGTTCGCAACCAAGTAAGGAAATTTTTTCAAAAAGGATGATTGTTTTGCAAGAACGTCTCGCTTCTCATCACAACTTTTATTTTATGCAATGAATGAATGAAAAAATTGCGATATGCAAGTATGATGCAAATGCGTGGAGATGACCACTCGAAAAGTGTGGCTTATTCTAAATAATTTTGTTGTTTTTAATGCAAGACAAAATATGGAATGGCAATGCGAATGATGCAAGAATGATGCCCCCTGTTTTTTCAAAATGATTTTTTTTTATTTTTTTTTATTTTTTAGAGGCGAGACAAGATACGAAATGCCAATGCCCCTTTTTTTTTTAATGATGAGAGATGCAAGAATGGTGATATGAGGCAAATGATTGTCGTTACCCTGAGTAACTTGCATGAAACATTGAGTGGATCCTGACTCAAATACTTCACACAATATACTGAAACGTTTTGACAATTAGTTGACTCAATTTAATTCCCTACTTGAAATTAAAATACGTGCGACTGGGTCAAAGTGCTCTGACATCGTAAAGTAACATCTCAAATTTGTAGTCGACAAACAAATTTGAGACATTACCCTTCGTCGTTCAAAGGTGCACTTCTATCCATTAAGCCATCACATGAGAAATTTTCTTTGCTTCGAAAGGATGCATGCAGGGAGGAATGATGTATTCGAACAAAGTGATGAGGTTAATGAAATGATGCATGAGCGCCACATTGACGCGATGTCCGCATTATTTGATGATAGTTTTTGCATAATCAAGGATGAATGAAATGCGACACGGATGATAGATGCTTCTGGTTTTCATTTTTCTTATGCAATGAAATGAAATGCGTGATGCTTGCAATTACTTTCCTAATGCATGGGAGATATTGAATGAAGATGCATGCGAGATGAGACGTTAATGCTTATTTGCGACACAAAAAAGTATTAATGCGATGAAGTGATATGGATGGACGACGGAATGAGTGGGTGAATGAATGAACGAATGTGCATTTTGGATGAGGATAACGTAAATTGCATCACTTGATGATTTTTCATGATTATGAGCGAATGAAATACCATAGGGATGATAATTGTTTTTTTTCAGAATTTTGTTTTATGTAATGCATGATGCCATGATGCGAAGTGCGGATGATGATTGCTTTTCGTTTTATTTTTAAACTATGAAATGGAGTGCCTGATACTAACAATTATTTTTAGTGCGTGGAAAGATATGATTCTTATGAAAATGCATGCGAAATGAGATGTTTATTTGATTATTTTTTGTAATGCAAAGAAAAAATGCATGTAGTATGTTTTCTAAAAAACTTGTGGAAAATAATAATTTTTGATTTTTCTTGATTTTTGGTTTTTTTTTTGATAAAAGACGGTATGCACTAATACTTGTTTGAATGCAAGTGCAATGCAATATGTATGATTTCATGTTTGTCTTGGTGCCGGGAATCACGGTGTACTATGTCTTGCCATAGGTTTAACGGTGGATTTTGATTATTTTTTCCTTTGACACACAACAAGGTTAGAATCAATAAGCGAAACAAAGCACATTCCATGCATTCAAACTTAAACAAACTCACACCTCGGAGTATACGCTGTTTCACTTTTGATTCCACATCGTGCCTATGACAAGATTCTTTGTCACTTTGGGATTCTCGGTAAACAAACTTTGATGAAATGCAAGGATGCATGCATGAACTGTAAAAGCTTCTGTTGGATGCAATGCGAGGATGCATGCAAAATGATGATGATGTTTTATGCATATGCAGACTAGGGCAAAACCCTTATTGGCATTAGTTCAAGTTTTTTTGTTTTTTTTGAAAAATGCGAGCCGTACGTGGTTTCATATGGACCAAGTAAGAGAAAGGATACAACGGCAGCTCGTTCTCTCTTTTTTTGAAAAGAGTGGGCCATATGTCACTTCGTACGGACCAGCAAAAGAAAGGCTACAACGGCAGCTCTTTCTCTACTTTTTATTTGAAAAACCTCCTACTCTTTTTTGAAAACATGTCTATATTACCATGCAACACACAATTTGGTATGCCCCTTGTGTCCTACGAAGGTGGGGACCTAAGTTCTAGGACAACTCAAATGTTCCTCCCATGCGGGTTCTAGTCACTTCCTCACCAGGCTACCAGAGCTAATTCTCTTTCACAATAGCACCCACAACGATGGAACGCCATCTGGTGTGAGGCATCATGAAAGAGCATACTCTGGCTGAAACTTTCGTGAGAGTCAGAAGGACAACAGTCCAATTGCCAGTCACTACTCGTTTCCACTCTCCTAAGTTTTGTCAGACCTTGGGTTTTAGGCCCCTCTCGAAGCACAATAAGCATAAGGTGTGAGTGTGTGTAGCGAGGACATACCGCCTAAAACTACCCACATATATCCCCACCTGCGAAGGAAAACCCAGAACAGTCCAGACAATAGCAAGCGATAACATGTTGTCTACACTAGGGTTCAATATCAAATAAGCTAGCCTAGGGTTTCAACAACAATCAAGTGCTTTGCTTACCTCGAGAAAGGGGGCCAAGAAGAGGGGAACATAACAAGATGGGGGGAAATGCATGAGAGTACTAAGCACATAAGCAAAGACGAGGAAAAATAAACATGGAAGGAGAGAAAACAAATGCACATGCATACAACATGATAAGAAGAACAAACCGAAAAGGGATAGAAGCAAACAAAGTATCCAAATCACATCGATAGCACACTAAACCACACATTTAGTTAGTTAGGCTTGACCCACTTAAAAAAAGAAAAGTCCCCAGTGGAGTCGCCAGCTGTTGCGCCCGAAAAATCCGGTTCGGACTTCTCATTGTACAACGTGGAAAAGGTATGGAGCCGCCACCAATATTTTAATTTTAAGACCAAAACATTGAAAAAAGGTCTTTTAGACAAGGCGGATGGTCTTTCGAAAACTAGAGATATGGGTTCGGGGGTCGGTTAGGCATGGGGAAGGTATTAGCACCCCGTACCTCCTTTCTACCGAAAGGGAACCTTTAATTAAATGTGTGGTTTGAAGTGTTGATTTGAAAATGCTTTTATTTTGCCTCTTTATTGAGAAGGGAGTGAGAAGACTTAATGAAAATTTTTATTTTTGGCGCTTGACGAGAGTTGGCCTCTCGCTCCTACGTATCTCCTGGTGCGATGGAGAATTCAAAGCTACGTAGTTCTTGGTTGTCCTAAAAAGGTTTTTGTTTTTTTAGTCTGTTTAGATGAGTTTTCGCAGTAGGAGTGAGGATTCGCGATGACCAAACAACAACGGTTTAGAGTGGCCGCGCTACTAACTCTTTTGAAAATGAAATTATCATTAACAACCAAACGGCAACGGCGCGAGTGATCATTAACGATAATCGGTTTTGCTTTTGATTCGAGTGTTCGCGATGACCAACAACAACGGTTTAGAGTGGCCGCGCTACTTACTCTTTTGAAAATGAAATTATCATTAACAACCAAACGGCAACGGCGCGAGTGATCATTAATGATAATCGGTTTTTGTTTTAGATGATCAAAAAGGGCTTTCGCAATCGAATTAATTTTGGTTTGTTGTGCTTGACGAGGACGTGGCTCGCTCCTACGTATCCCAAATGGGAATCAAAGCGACGTAGTTCTAAGTTCTTTAGTTTTGAAAAGGTTTTCGCAATTGAAGGAGAGCGTTTGTAAGGACCAAACAACAACGGTTTAGAGTGGCCACACTACTAGCTCCCACAGGAATGAAATCATCACCCACAATCAAACGGCAACGGCGCGAGTGATCATTAGTGACGATTAGTTTTGATTTCGACGTTTAAAAAGATTTGTTTTTGAAAAGTGTTTTCGTTGATTTTAATTGGAGAGAACGTCGTGATGAAAGGAATTTGCAATTGGATTGATTTTCGTTCGGGGAAACGTTTATCCATCATTGGGAAAAAAAGGTTTGTGAAAAAAAATAAATAAGTTTATTTAGGGGAAAAGAAATAAAATTTAAAAAGAAAGATAGGGGGTGAAATAGTAAAATGGGGGGGGGGGTGCAAATAAAAGGAGGGCTGTATTATTAAAACCGGGGGTGCAAATAGTCAGCCCAGCTTGTTTTTTTGTAAGCTGGGCTGTGTTTCAAAAAATAATCATGGGCTTCAGAAAGGGGGTGTGCGAAGTAAGCCGTGGGGGTGTAAATAGAGATCTGAAAAATAAAAAAATGTGAAAAGACCAAACTGCCCCTGCGTTATACTATATAAATCTAGACCAAAAATGGAAACCCTAATTTTGCTTCTTTCCTCTCACACGGCGCCCACACTCCCCAAATGTTCAAACCCTATTTTTCTTCTCCCCCTCTCCTCTACTCCGCTTCCGTTCTTCGCCTCCCCAACCATGGTAAGCCGAATCCATTCGCGTTTTTTTTTTCTTTTTTCCTCCACCACCAAATCGCAAGATTTCTTTCAATGGGACGGAGCGAGAGGGGCGCGGAGAAAGGAAGCAAGAAAACGAGAGAGAGAGAGCCCACGGCGTGGCCTTTTTCGTTCGGTCCGGACATGGCTCCGCGAAGGTGATTGGGTGGTCGTTTGGGCGCTCACGGTGGCTCGCAGAGGGTCAGCGACGGTGAGGTAGAGAGAGGAGGTGGGTGGCGAAGCTACGATGGGAGACGGCGCTTGCGGCGACCCAAACGGTGCTCACGGCGACCCAAACGGTGCTCACGGCGGCGTATCGGAGCCAAGGAAGCATGACGGTGCACGACCGCCGTCAGCGGCGGCCGAAAATCGCATCGGCACGGCGGCGACAGCAAGAGGGTATTTTCTTTTCTTTTGTCTCTGGTTCTGCCATTCCTCTCTTCCATTCTGCATGTATTTTTGATTTGGCTGTTCCTCCTCTTTTTCTTTATGATTGAACAACATTTCTCTACCTCTTTCTCTGCTCTCTTTTTTTCAATCGCTAGTTTCTGCCTAAGTGGAATAGCATTCTAATATGGAACTTTACATCATTTCAGAATTGATATTATCGTTATCCTCTTTTTTATATTTTTGGCTTCTGATCCGTTTTTCCTTTAATGACTTTTTGCTTCCTGGTCTGTGTGTATGTTGCATTATTTCTTCTACTTATGCACTACTTTGGTTTTGTTTGCCTTTGGTTGTCTAGCTCTGTCAATAAGGAAATGGATGGAAAATACATGTGCCTACACCTAAATAAACAATCTGCCGTGAAAAACCTAAGCAAATAAAAGACTTTATTTTTGTGTTTTGCATTTACTTGGCTATTTTTGCACTTTCTTTCACTCACGTTGCTTAAAGACTTTCTCTGTTAGCAATAAGTACACATCCAGGAAGGCACTTAACCAGTAAATAAAAGAAAACAGCTTAAACATGTATATCTAGAGAAAACATACCTCTATTTCAGAAGAGTGTATTGCCTCTGTAACTCCTGTTTTCCTTAACCCTTTCTAGTGATGAACAAACAATTTGTCAGAAGTGTTTTTTTTTTAGGGAGCTTGAATTCTGCTATTGACTTCAAATTCTTTTGGTGGTGAATAACTCAGTTGCCGTGTCTTCCCTCTATCTCTCTGTTTTTTATATCTCAGTGTGTGTGTATTTTGTGTGTTTTCCAATCACTGTCCATGTTGTGTTTGCTGTTCACAGTATTTATAGGCTGATTGTGGTGTAGGTGTGGTATGCTAATGCCGGGGATCAAAACTCATGGGGGACAAAGCTGTTGGCAGCAGTGGAGCAGCAAAGGGGGCAGCAAGGGAATGGCAGCAAGGTTGCTGCTACTGCAGCAATGTTTTTGCTGAGAATGGGAGGTGAGCAAAGGGACAAGAAGAAATAGGTTTGGGCTTGGCTCTCCAAATAGAGGAGCACCTATGCGCTGCTGCTGCTGTCCTCTCCCTCTCTTTTCAGTTTTTTGTTATTCATTTTATTATTTTGTACAATTTTTGCTTTTGTTTTGACTTTTATACTATTTGTATTAATTAATTTTGTTTGTATATGTAACAAATTTAAATAAAAGGGACAGCTGAGTTTAACTTATTATTACTATTTATCATTTATTTATTTATTTCTTTATGATAATAAAAGCGGTAAAAACAACGCGCATCGACGCGACGACTCACACGACTCGAAATGAAACGCGCGTTCGCCTTAAGACTAGGAATGCGCACGCTATTTGAATACGCACGCGTGTACGTTATTAAAACTGATTTTATTCTATCCTCACTTTTCTAAAAAGAAAATGGTAAAAATAAACGCGCACCGACGCAATTACTTACACGACTCGAGATGAAACGCGCGATCGCGTTGTTTATTATTTTATTATTTATATTTGGATTCCTTTTTGAAAACAACGAGCGCCAAACAAAACCGTTGCACGAGAGTGCCAAATACACCCGCGTTTAGAACAATATGCGAAGCGATAAAATTTTTGGGATTTTTCGATTAGTCGGACAAAATTGGGGTATGACACACGTTTAGTTCCAAGGTACCGAGTGTGTAGCATGAAATTCCCATCCTCGAACATTCGGTACCTTGGTACTGTACCGATTCTGTACCTCGGTATAGAGTGTGTAGAAGATTGTGCGGAATCATCTTTTCTTAGATATTTTTTATGTTTAACGGGTTATATTCCATCAACACTTTTGATCAATGGCTTGAATTTCAACGACATAGATTCTACCGATAATTTTGATCAACGACCTATTTTTCATTCAAATTTCTTTAATAGAGTCATTGAAATATCTATCCTCTGTGTCAGAAAAATGAGTAGATGCATTTGCTGTGATAAATGTGCCTCAACGGATAGAATTTCAGCGGTTCAAATTTATCATCCACAATTTTGATCAACGACCAATATGAACACCCAACCACACCTCACCTCCTATAATAGGAAACACTTGCCCCCATTTTATTTCACACCAACTTCCACCAACATACCTCCCTTACTAAACACTTGCTTCTTCACAAACACCCCCTTTGGACTACTAGACGTCTGCCTCATATTTGATGGGTCGTACAACATCTACTGAATGTAGCCAAACCACTAGAGGACTTGGTCAGGAAAATATGGCATCATGCTCGACCCATGAGGTATGAAGGCCCAATAGTAGACTAGCCGATGTAATGGCATGACAGATCTGTGCTCAACATAGGGATTCTATATAACCTCCTCTGATGTCAGTCGATCCAGTAGAAGCGAGTTGGCTTAACCAGACCGACGCCTCTAATAGCCTCCCAAAAACTAACACATGGCTGCTCTTCCTCATACTCAAAGTTTCGCTCCTTACACCTAAAAAAAGTCCCCTAAAACTGCTCGTAGATCCATGTCTGTAATCAACATGTGAACCTGTTGTCGTCAAACACTTTAGTCCTAGCCATAGAATCGACTAGAGGTTTGGACAATTAGTGATTCCTCTTTCTTCAAGCAATTGCGCCGAGGAAGGAACTCTGTTCCTCGAGTATGGATTCCCTAACTTCTCCAAATAGTCGTTAGGTTAGGTGTGAGAGGGAGTGCGGCTTGGAATATCTACGAGACTAAGAAAACATAAAGAAAAGATAAAGTAAGTAAAAGACTTATGTATTGATTGATGTGTGTTTTAAAATGTACAAGTACTACTATATATATATATATATATATATATATTTATATGAGCCTTCGTTGGCCGCTATTCGGGCCTACATCTGCACACCGTTGGATTAATCGTGATCAATGGTTGCAATTAAGCCTAATCCTAGAAACTCGGAGTCCACTCTTCCACAACCTCACTGGCACGGGTTCGTGGGGTAAACCCTAGTCATTCCTATTTCTTCAGAGCCTTCTGCTCATTGACCTTAACCGCTCCCTTGGCCGCAACCCTTCTCGGCCATGCCTCACTTTGGCCTTCGATCGTTGGTTCCTCAGTCGAGTGACTCTCATGTGGTCGTGGCTCCCTACATCCGAGTCTTGCAGTACCTCGGTGCTTTACCTTCATTCCTTCGGGTCTTCCAAATATCTTATCCTTGTGTACCCAGCCTGAATCTACCCCATATTATAGCAAGTATTTTCTATGACCTAGTGTTCTTATAGCTGCCTCGGCATCTGTTTTGGCCCTAAACCCTCTTTTTTCAGTCGGCCAACAACTCACTTTATTTTGGGTTAACGGAACCGGGTTAGTAAATACAAACACGTTAAATTAGAAATTAAACTAATTATGATACAAACCTGAATCAATGTCGCGTACCTTGTCATATGCTTACACAATACTAGCATCTCGAAGATTGTCGTAGGTGTTGGCAAGGGCCATCCCGCCTCGTGAGTAGTTGTAAGTTGCTTGCAAGTCCCTAAACATCGTCAGATAGCACCTCCACCCTCGACCCACAGTTGTTGGTGAAGATGGTACTTCCCAACAAGTGCAACATAAACGCTCTAGTTGTATGCTTCCAATCCCTGGTCGCACAGCGCGACTCGTACACTTCCTCCTGCAGCCACTTAAGTGATACACTAACACTTTTCTCTGTCTCACTAATCGCCTCCTCATAAGAGACTCTCAGAAGCTGATATAGTACCTGATCTACTTCCGACTTAGAATAGGCCGAGAGGTTGAAGAAATGTAGAACAACGGGAATGTGGAGAAGATCGTCAAGCGTGATTGTCATCACTTCCACAAGTAGGCAGAAGATGGACATATTCGACTGGCAGCACTCCACAAATGTACTAATAGTACCCTTGTCCACCTCTTTGTACCCTAGTACGACAAGGGGTAGAAGGCCAGAATGCTCAACAAGGGCATGAATCTCATCAACTAGCCCAATCATATCCTTGGTCTGAGTGTGGGATATGATACGTAGCGTCCCGCGGTCCTACATTGTCGCGGTCTTCGTTTGTGGGATTCAACAATTTAAAAACTTAATAAAAAAAATAAACAATCTCTGACTAACTCACCAGACCCTCCCATAAGTCCCTAGCTATGTGGTCTCCATAACAGGTGATAACCGACACGTCTTCCAGACCACCCAAATATGGGTACAAGTTGTATGATGAAGCCCTCGAAATATCAAAAGTAGGAGTAGTATCAACAACTGGAGCACATCGTGCCTCCTAGGCAATCGATTCGGTCCAGCCATGCATCCTCCTATGGCGGACCGATGCAGTAGGGCGCTCCTCACGTGGTTGTGACTGGTGAGATCCACCACCCATAGTCTTCGCCATACCTCCTATAACAAAGCAGTGAAGAGCAACGTAAAAAAGTAAGAAGGTAAACAGAGAAGCAAAAATAAGAACAAAACTGAAACAACGCGTACGGTACCTTGGTACCGAGAAGAAACAAAACATTTATACTGAAATAACTCGGTACTTTGGTGTCGTGTGTAGTATTTGTAAATAAGGAGAAAAAACATGTTTGGTACTTAGAAACTGAAATCGTTCGATACCTTTGTATTAATAGTGTTTTTGAACGTGTTTCACAAATGCTATGTACGGTACCAAAGTACAAAAAGTATTCGGTACTAAGGTACCGGACGATAGACAAATTTAGAAAAAATACAGAACTCAAAGAAGAATGAAGACTCACTGTGGTTGTCTGGCTGTGCGGCAGAGGAGGGAGGTGCGCGAGAAGGTGAGTAAAGGAGTGGGAGTGAAAGGAAGAGTTTTGAGAGAGAAGGAGTTGAGGGAGGGGAGTGTGGGAGTGGGTGGGAGTGGTGGGGGTATTTTTATTATATTGAAAAATTAGGGAGTGGGAGAGTAGAGGGTGTTTTTTGGTAGGGTGTTTTAAAAAAAAGCCCAAGAAGTAATGGGAAAAACGTTGAGATCTAAAGGGCCTAAGCTGTAGAGATACCCTAATGGACCCACTTAGTGGTTAGTAATTAGTGTGTTAGTTGTTAAAAGGAAGAGGGGAGCGGTTCGAACCCCGCACACCAACGTTTCACTAACAACGTCTCTTTCAATCAACCATGTGAGCTACCTTCTCAGCGTATAAGTTTATATGAGTTTGAGTGTGATCAAATTAAATTGTTCGTGAAATGTTAAATAAATATATAATTTAACAGTTATATACACTTACGATAAATATGTTTTAATGCATATGATTGGATAAATACCAAATAATTTTATATATATATATATATATATATATATATATATATATTGTTTTGTAGTTTTTTTTTATATAGATAGTACATGTTCATTAAACCCATAAATTCATGAATCCGCGGTTAGAATTCTAGTCTCATTAAATGCAACCGAAACTTTTCCATTAATATTTTACAACAAAATTATGAGAATAAAATATTAATTGGTATTCCCAACCAACCGTAATTTTTTTATTTAACTTTAACCATAACTACTTTTCTTTTTGACCGATGATAATAACTACTTTACAATTATTGTTAAAAAAAATAACTACTTTAAAATCAAACCTATAATCTATAACACTATATAGGGACTAAATTGTTTTTGGATTCCTAATTTACTTTCCTTAATCACATTCAATATTAGTAATTTTAAGATTTTAAAAATGTAAAAGTTTCTTTCAACCACGGACTTTGTAAGCTGCTTTAAGAGATTATATATTTAAAAATCCCTTTCAATCATACCAACATCTTAAATTTTAAAAAAATGTTAAATTCACTTTGTACTCTCTAAAATCGTAGATTAGAATATAGTGAAACTAATTAGAAAACATAACTAAGAAAAAATGTAGGTGAACACTAGGATACCATTGAGTTTTATTGGGTATGATACCCAACATACAATTACTCAATGACATCTCAATTTTTATATTTAAATATTTTAAGATAAATATAAATATCGTACTAATTTTCCTACAAATTATCATAACAAAACTCAATGTGTACGTAGTGTTGGATTTTAACACATTTTTACCTTGCAGGCTGTATAATGAAGAACAGGGGGTGCAACTAGCGAGGCCCAACGCGATGGGTCAAGTCTTACCCGTGCGGAACCCAGCGGTTCCACACTGATGCAATGCGCGGGTTGGAAGCGGGAAACGGATCACAAAACCGGATCGGTATAAAAGGCGTAGTTTCAGAAACCCTAATTCATTATGTTCAAGATTTTTCTTTGCTGTTCTTGAAACCCTCCGTGCTCTCTCTGTCTTCTCCACTGAACCCTCTGTGCTCTCTCAGATACCATTGAGTTTTATTGGGTATGATACCCAACATCCAATTACTCAATGACATCTCAATTTTTATATTTAAATATTTTAAGATAAATATAAATATCGTACTAATTTTCCTACAAATTATCATACCAAAACTCAATGTGTACGTAGTGTTGGATTTTAACACATTTTTACCTTGCAGGCTGTATAATGAAGAACAGGGTGTGCAACTAGCGAGGCCCAACACGATGGGTCAAGTCTTAACCGTGCGGAACCCAACTGTTCCACACTGTTGCAATGCGCGGGTTGGAAGCGGATAACGGGTCACAAACCGGATCTGTATAAAAGGCGTAGTTTCAGAAACCCTAATTCATTATGTTCAAGATTTTTCTTTGCTGTTCTTGAAACCCTCCATGCTCTCTCTGTCTTCTCCACTGAACCACCTCCTGGGTTTGTAGATTTCTTGCTGATCTTTGGTGAAAAAACACTCTCAGCTTCTCCGCGAAGCTCTCCTTCACCACGAAGCTCAGGTATACCGCCTTCTTCTTCACCAAACTCTTTTCTGTTTCATACGATTTGAAACCCTAAGTATCAACCACTGATTTTGCCTCGTTCTTTCTGTTTCTGGTGAGATTTTTGCTTGATCTTGACACTACGTACAAGGATCTGCACAAACGAAGGTAGAGCACCGTGATTTACTTCTGTTTCAGTTTTTGTTTTTGGATTTTTTGTGACGAACAAAAACCCTAACTCTCTGAAACTTGCTTTCTGGGTACAGATCTATGGAGATCTTCTTCTTGATGATCTTCAAACAGGTAAAACTACGCCTTAGTCTTTCCTATCTGATTGTTTGAAGTTCTGTTGCTATTTCAATGATTCTGACTTGTATTTTTTGTTGTTATGGCTTCTGAATCTTCACGCCTTGAAGATGCTTCAACAGTTTTGGTTCTCTCCTTGAGAACACAGGTACTTTCTCTCCCTCTCTTTCTCTCTGGTTTTTTGTTCTGCGTTTTTCAGCCACTGAAAAACGTTTACTAACTCTGTTTTTGTTTCTCTTGTTTTGTGAGGCTTGGCTTCAACCACTTGTTGAAGCTTCTGACACAAAAACACTCAAAAACTGGGCAAGAAGTTAGTCACACAGAATGAAGAAGGAAACAGAGGAACTCGAAGGTTAAAACTGAAAGACTTGTGAAAAATTTATTGATTGTAAAACTAAAAATTGTTGTAATCTGTACATGGACTGGACTGTTTATATACACAGAGTGTAAATCTGATAGACTTAGCTGGTACAGATTCTATTATTGTTAGTTTAAGTTGTTATGGATTTTATATCCTAACAAATTCAACAACCATAACAGAATCTAACAGTCAATTTGTTAATCTGTTTGCTGAATTTAGAACCCCCTATAACAGTCAGTTTGTTTAGAACCTGAAACTGTTATTTTTTACAAAGGGTGGTTTATTAAGGTTTGTGATTACAAACCCAATACTCCCCCTTAATCACAAAACCTAATTAGGCAACCTTATCATCAGGACAGACCCCTTGTATTAGTCATAGGATAGAAACAGCTGAGACAAGCCCTCAACCATAGCTTTCTGAGTTACTGCCTTTTAGGTTAGTAGATAGTAACCCCAAGTTGTCTTCTAAGTTTTTAGTGAAAACCTCCCCTTTGGAGCCTTCTGTAGAAAATCAGCAGTCCGCTCCTTAGTTGAGCAGTGATCCAGCCAAGCTACTTGGGTAGTAGCTTTGAAACCCATAGAGTATTCTGCGATGTTGCTGGCAGAACTGCAATCTGCCTTGTCAATCCTTGCTATATGTTGTAAAGTAGAACTTTTAGGTGCCCTTAAGAACTCTAGTCTATAGACATCACATAGAGTCCCTAAGTCTTCATCAATGGAGTTTAACTCCTCTATTGTAGCCCTTCTCAGCCCTTCTCCTTCAAGAGCTTCATAGTAGTCACATACTTTTGAATCTGTCAGCCTTTGTCTCTTAGTCAGAAACTGACTAGTAGGTTCTGAATATGGCTTGGCAGCTTCCTTATAGAGGGAAATTTCATCTGCTTGCTGCCGTACATCTTCCTCAGTGTCATGTTTCCTCATCATAGGGTCTTTAGTGCTGCTTTCCTCCTTAGGACAGCCTCCAAGTAATTCAGTTTCATCCTGAAACAGTTTAAAACATACCAAAGCTCCTCCTTTGGTTTTTATCAAATAGATCCAAAGCTTTGCATATTCATCTACACAAGTTAAAACAATTTTGTTGGCATCTAATGAAAACACATTAAGTGGCCCATATGTAGTAATTGAATATCCAATCTGAATTAAATCCTTAATCTCAGATTTCAGCTTTTTCACAAACAGTTTACCTATTAAGCAAGTAGTGCCTGGAACAGAGGAAATATTTTTAGTAGATATTACCTGTCCAACTTCCCTTTTGAACCTTAAGTTCTTCACACCAGCTGTTGTAATAGGTTTAGCATTTTTAATGCCAATTTTCCTTCTAGGATAAGTGTCAATCATCCATTCTTTCTGACTAGCTATGTGGCTTGAACAGGCATAGTTCAAGGGCCACATTACTTCAAAAATCTTGCCAATATTAGTTGAAATAGCACAAACAGCATATTCACAGTATTTTCTTATCCTAGGTTCAGTTTTAGTAGTCACAGAAATTTCCTTAATTTCTGTTCCTAGTTCAGTTTCAGAATCAATAGTTTCTAAACTCACAGTTTCAAGACTTATAGATTCTGAATTCATAGAGTCAAAACTCACAGTTTTTACACTCATATTTTCAAAATTCACATTTTTTGAAAACATTGATTCTGAATTCACAGTTTCTGAAAACACAGATTCTAAATTCATAGTTTCAAAATTTACAGTTTTTGAAAACTCAGATTCTAAACTCACAGAAACCTCCTTAGATTTTGCTTCTAGTTTAGCTTTAGATATCACAGAAAATTCCTTAGTCCCTGTTTTAGGTTCAGTCACAGAACACACAGAAACTTCCTTAGTTTCTATTTTAGCTTTTGAACATACAGAGACTTCCTTAGTTTCTGTTTCAAGTTCAGCTTTAACCACAGAAACTTCCTTAGTTTCTGTTTCTTCTAAGTCATCTATTATCATGCTAAAAGCTACAGGATCAGATTTTGAATCTGAATCTTCTCTAGCCACATTGGCTTCACTTTCAATTTCTTTGGACTTAGAGTCCTTTCTAGTAGGGCACTCAGTAGCATAGTGCCCATACTTATCGCATCTGTAGCATTGCACTTTAGACTTATCTTTGCCTATAGATGCATTGCTATTTCCCTTATTGAAATCAGATTTAGGGTTAGATTTACCTGCCTTACCTTTAGACCAACTAGGCTTACCTGATTGGCTGTTGTTTGTGGCTCCTTTCTTACCCTTAGCTTTGGTGAATAGTGCTTGGCCATCTTCTTCTTCACCTTCTAGCAGATTGATCCTTAGCTCCTTTGCTTCAAGCTTTGCTTGAAGCTCCTCCACTTTAAAGTCATCTGGTAGAGTTGTATCTTCAATACTGTTGACTACCCAGCCAAACTTCTTAGTCAAGGACCTTAGGACTTTCTTACAGATCACCTTTTCTGTAAGAGTTTCCCCATACATTGTCATAGTATTAGTGATCTTCTTTAACCTTATAAAGAAGTCAGAAATACACTCCCCTTCCTTCATCCTAAATGTTTCATATTGAGCTCTTAGAGCCTGCAACTTCTCTTCTTTAATAGGAGCAGCCCCTGTGTAGTACTGTTCTAAGGCATTTCAGGCAGTCTTAGAAGTCTCTAGGTTCCTTATCCTATCAAAGTTGGTTTCATCACATCCTTGATGAATGAAGGTTCCTTATCCATTCAAGGCAGCCTTTGAAGTCCTTTTGCTCATTTTCATTGAAGGTGTTACTTTGGGCAGGAGTAGGATTTTCAGCCAATGGCTCAAAGCCATCTTTGACTATTCTCAAAACCCCATGACAGCCAAGAACTGTCTTCATCTGAATGCACCATCTGTCATAGTTTTTCCCATCCAATTTAGGGACTTGTGTGTTTAAACCTGTGATTGTCATCTTACAAACTGAAACTTTAAACACTAAAACAATTAGTCACTACTGCTGCACAGTTTCACACTGTGCAGGCTTTAAAATAGGAAAGATTTAAAGAAGCTTTGAGAGGAACACTCACACACACAACCACTTGCTGTTTTTACAAAAAATTCCTTGACACTTAACAAGAACTTTAAAGAAATCTAAAAGAAAGAGATAGAGTTTAGAAATTTTCCTGTTTTCCCTGGATTGTAAGTAGCTCATTGATACCATGTTGGATTTTAACACATTTTTACCTTGCAGGCTGTATAATGAAGAACAGGGGGTGCAACTAGCGAGGCCCAACACGATGGGTCAAGTCTTACCCGTGCGGAACCCAGCGGTTCCACGCTGTTGCAATGCGCGGGTTGGAAGCGGGTAACGGGTCACAAACCGGATCGGTATGAAAGGCGTAGTTTCAGAAACTCTAATTCATTATGTTCAAGATTTTTCTTTGCTGTTCTTGAAACCCTCCATGCTCTCTCTGTCTTTTCCACTGAACCACCTCCTGGGTTTGTAGATTTCTTGCTGATCTTTGGTGAAAAAACACTCTCAGCTTCTCAGCGAAGCTCTCCTTCACCACGAAGCTCAGGTATACCGCCTTCTTCTTCACCAAACTCTTTTCTGTTTCATATGATTTGAAACCCTAAGTATCAACCACTGATTTTGCCTCGTTCTTTCTGTTTCTGGTGAGATCTTTGCTTGATCTTGACACTACATACAAGGATCTGCACAAACGAAGGTAGAGCACTGTGATTAACTTCTGTTTTAGTTTCTGTTTTTGGATTTTTGTGACGAACAAAAACCCTAGCTCTCTGAAACTTGCTTTCTGGGTACAGATCTATGGAGATCTTCTTCTTGACGATCTTCAAACAGGTAAAACTACGCCTTAGTCTTTCCTATCTGATTGTTTGAAGTTCTGTTGCTATTTCAGTGATTCTGACTTGTGTTTTTTGTTGTTATGGCTTCTGAATCTTCACGCCTTGAAGATGCTTCAACAGTTTTGGTTCTCTCCTTGAGAACACAGGTACTTTCTCTCCCTCTCTTTCTCTCTGGTTTTTTGTTCTGCGTTTTTCAGCCACTAAAAAACGTTTACTAACTATGTTTTTGTTTCTCTTGTTTTGTGAGGCTTGGCTTGAACCACTTGTTGAAGCTTCTGACACAAAAAACACTCAAAAACTGGGCAAGAAATTAGTCACACAGAATGAAGAAGGAAACAGAGGAACTCGAAGGTTAAAACTGAAAGACTTGTAAAAAATTTATTGATTGTAAAACTAAAAATTGTTGTAATCTGTACATGGACTGGACTGTTTATATACACATTGAGTGTAAATCTGATAGACTTAGATGGTACAGATTCTGTTATTGTTAGTTTAAGTTGTTATGGATTTTATATCCTAACAACTTCAACAACCATAACAGAATCTAACAGCCAATTTGTTAATCTGTTTGCTAAATTTAGAACCCCCTATAACAGTCAGTTTGTTTAGAACCTGAAACTGTTATTTTTTACAAAGGGTGGTTTATCACTAGTGCAAAAATGGGATTAGAATTAGACATTTAAAGTTAGGCGCTCAGATGCCTGACTACATAAGTAGACACGATGGCAAACTTGTAATTAAGAGGCAAAACTCGCGAGTTTTAAAGTCAAGCGGATACACGCCTGACTTCTAAAGTGAACAAATAGGGAAAAAGGTAGACTTTAGAAGTCAGGCGTGTATTCGCCTGACTAGATAAGTGACGCGGTGGCAAACTTGTAATTAAAGGTGAAATTATTTGTTTCTATTTTAATACTTTAGAAGTCAGGCGTGTATTCGCTTGACTTCTAAAGTACCAAAATAATAAAAAAAAAAAAAGAGATTCTAGAGAAGTCAAGCGAATACACGCCTGACTTCTAAAGTACTAAAATAAAAAAAAGAACTTCACCCAAGTATGCGAACCCTAGCTATCTCTCGCATTCACGCACACTCTCCTCTCGCATTCACGCCATTCTCCAGATCCACCTCCACCTCCACCTCCCTGAACCTCTGACCCTCCAGATCCACCTCCCTGAACGCCCCCTCCCTGAACCCCCTGACCCTCCAGATTCACTCTCCTCACTCCTTCATTACGCTCACTCGATCCGTTCCTCTCCCTCACCTCACTGTCGCGTTTCTCACTCGCGAACCAGTACTACTTCTACCTACTTCTACACGCTTCCCCTCTCAACGCGCACGCCTCTCTTCTCCTCTCCCTCACCATCAACCTTTCCTTCTCCTCTTTAGAGGCTCCACGCCAAACAAACCCTAAACCCAGATCTCAGATCCGTCGTCACCTTCAGAACCTTCTGACTCCTGCAGAGTTTCAGAAGAGAGTTTTAGGGCTTCGAGGTGTGGGATTGCCTTCTGATGCAAAAATGGCTCCTGTTCTTCCTACTGATAATCTTCCCACTGAATTTGTTGATTGTTTTTATTATGAGTCATTTAAATGTTTTTATTATTTATTTATTTGAATTTGATTGTGTTTGCGTGCAATTAGGGTTCGTGTGGATCATGTTGGAGCTTTAGTAAATTTGTGATTAAAATGCTATTCTGGCATGTGAATATGAAATATGTGTCTGAATAAGAGTACTGCTTTTATTGTTCCTTTTTTAACAAGTGCTACAATTGCTTAAACATTCCTTAGAACCCATTCAGTTTTAGTTTTGATGAGAGGGTAATTACTTACAAATATGTTTGTTTGGAATAAGGAAAACCATGGGAAGGGGGAGGGAAAGAGCCCAACCTAGTGTGATATGATTTAGACACACAAAAAACACAAATTCAACAACTTCAAAAAAAGGTTTTCGGGCATAGAGTCTGTTATTTGTGCTTTTAGTTAAAGTTGGTTCTTACCGACTATTTAAGATCCAGAGGACTAATAACCATACTGATGCCTATGCTGAAGTCTCTTTTGCTTGGCTTTATATGAAATAAAGTTATGTTAAATTGTTAATGACTTCCTTGTCCAAAGTGAAGTTAAGAGTCTCATGTAATAGCTACATAGATCTCTGTGAAGCAGGCATTTTGTGGCTATGACAAGTTGTTATATGTGGCTTACTTCTGATGGATGATATGTAAATAAATAGTCTTGGGTTCAGGTTAGGTGGTATGGTAATCTTGCTAAGCATATTAATATTAAATAACAATAAAAATCAGTAAAAAATATTATTCTCATATAGCTAACTAAGCAACCAATTTTTCCGAGTAGCATTTTTGGAAAATTCTGATTGGAGTTACCAATCCTTGTCCATTATTCAATGAATTGCAATTTACAATAATACAAGGCTTTTGTTTCACTTGAACTTTACTGATTCCCTCAATTTTAATTTTACTATTTTGGACCTTTCTTTGTCTAAATATTCAGTTTTGGTGGAATATTCTAGACTCTTCGATTTATTTATCTATTTATATCTTTGTTGCAGATGATCAGAACAACCAAAAGGCTCATGCACCCTATGGATGGATCATAGGGGGTTTAGGAGTTGGTCTTATTCTGATAATATTAAGCATAATTCTCTGTGTTTTCCTGAGGTCATCAAGTTGTTTTGCTGAAGGCAGGAGTCAAGAAAAAGATGCTGAAGGAAAGGTCTCTCATAAGTTCCATATTCTTCGGAACCCAAGTTTTTTTTGTGGTTTTGGAAGGTACATATGTGGCAAGCATGTCGATCAGAAGCAAACAGATGCTGAATCCAGCAATCCCACAATTGTCATTCCCAAACCTTCAAGTAATTAACCTACTTTTTAGATTCTCAATATGCTTGCAGTGTATGCATAATATGCTAACTAATATTTATATTTCAGCTCTAGGGCCTGATATATTTGACATGGATCAGCCTGTAGTATTTACATATGATGATATTTTTTCCTCAACTGATGGCTTCTCTGATTCAAATCTACTTGGACATGGAAGTTATGGATCTGTCTATTATAGCCTCCTTCGTGACCAGGTTTGTGAATGTATATTTCACGTCGGTTGAAGTATAAACTATAAAGCATGTATGTTTCTCATACCATTTTTACCTAAATCGTTCTAGGAAGTTGCTATTAAAAGAATGACAACTACAAAAACAAAAGAATTTGTATCAGAGATGAAAGTTCTGTGCAAAGTTCATCATGCTAATCTGGTAATTTCTTTTTCGATCAAACTCTATGACATGCTTTGATTTTGGATCAATTATTACTTGGCAGATATCGAAAATCTGAGTTGTATTTTTTATTGAATTTGTCAAGGTAGAAATGATTGGCTATGCAGCTAGTCATGATGAGCTTTTCCTATTACTAGCAACCAGTCTTACTTGGCAGTTAGTTACCATGTAAAGAACAAAGTCACCAGGAAGATGTACAATCTCTATTACTAGCGACCAGTCTTAGTTTGTTATAATTTACATAAACTATGAGCACAAGCAGAGTGATAAAAAAACTGATGATAACATGACCATTAGTTTGTTGAAAATTTCAGGTTATTAAGCGCATTACTGATGGAGGAGCAGATTTCTGTTTTGAATGTGTGGGTGATACTGATATGATAACCACTGCATTGCAGTAATGCTGTGATGTAATACTCTATATCCCTAGATTCATGTTTATGACTTCTACATTAGACATGAAATTCATTTTGCCTTTTTCTTGTTTCTCATAATAGGGATGGGGTTTGACAGTAACACTTGGTGCACCAAAAGTGAAGCCTGAGAGTCAGCTCATTATGGACTATTGCTAATGGGAAGAACATTGAAAGGATCTCTATTTGGAGGATGGAAACCTAAGTCTGATCTTCCTTCATTAGTAGAGAAATATGTGAACAAGGTAAAGTAACAATACCTAGAATATCTCCTTTTATTTGAGCATCACTTTTTATATAGTTTTACTTTGAGTTAAGAGGTGACAATGTCTACTTCACCAATTTTTTTTCCTTATTCGTTATTTTTTTTCCTTTTTTGGTTTTTGATGAAAAATTTTATGAAGCTTTCTATGTGCTCTCACCAAATTTTATGAAGCTTTCTAACTGCCAAACAATCTCTTCTTCCACTTCGATATTCTAGATCTCTATTTCCCCCCTTCTTTGATTCCAATTCCTTTAAATCTTCACATGAATTAGCTCTTTTTGTTGCTAATGTGCTTGTGTTCTTTTTCAGATTGTTATTACTATTTATGTTTTTGCTTCTGATTTTGAAATCTAAGGAAATTTAAGGAAGCTCTAGGTACGTATTTAGAGATCTTATTGTTTGTCTTAGAATCTGAAATTGTTTGGTTTGAAATCTAATTGTTGTGCTCTGCCAGTCTTCCCTCATGCATCTTCTTTATAATTTCAATATTTCGGGTGCAATATTCTTTGCTAAGCATGAGGAAAGATCAACTAGAGATCAAGGGTATATGTGATTCGGTATTCGTGTGATTGCTTATAGTCCTCTAGGACTTGGAATGCTTACTGGGAAATACTCACCATCTAAAGTCCCAATTGGGCAAAGGTGTTTTGACGTTAAAGCAAATATTTTAAAACATTATTTAGTGATTAACTTTATAGCCAATGCATTCTTAAGTTTTTTGTTATACCTTTGTTATTAATTCCAAACTCACAGGCACTGCATGATTTTGGGGTGCTATATTGCAAATACTTGATTTCAATATTTATATGGCTAGACACTTTTATTTCCATAAATATCTTTCAATTAACTGATAGAGTACTGACATTCATACATTGAAGGAGTACTCACATTCTTCTATTGGCATCCATATTTGGCTTATGTGCTATTCTAAACATAACTGGCTGGAACATTAATTTGTATAAATTCAGCACGTTCATTTAGTTTCCAGATGTCTTCATTATCTTGTGTTTTTTGGCATTTGGAACTGCATATCTCTGCATTTAAGCTTGCTACAAATAAGTATACAATGATACTAGAATCATTCAGCTATATAGTGATACTAGAATTGTAGAACAATAATCAAATATTGAATCAAATAACCTTTTAGCACAATTAACCTTCAGCTATGTTGTCATTTTGGAAACCGTTTTTAAAAATCCAACATATAGCATTAAACACTTTATATCACTTAGCACTGACATTTATTCTAGACTTAAATTCCTAGCTGTTTGTCTCTCTATTTTGTTTACCAAAACTGTTTTTCTTTATAAGGATCATGAAAATTGCTTTTATGATTGTCACAGTTTTTCCTTCTAACAAAGCTAAGAAAGTTTATGAAATAGCATATGCATAGGCAGTAGATTATGGACAACTCAAGAGAGATTTGATTACAAAATGCTGCATGTCTATTATGCTTTTGTGACCTTGTGCACTATATTATTAACAAACGTCGACCTTGACTTGGGATGTACAAGTGTGTTCAAAGAATCAAAAGATACCAATATCAATATCGAAATCTTAAATTTTCTCTAGAAATATCAATATCAATATCAATGCTTTATATTCAGTTTGTGTCCTCTGAAAATAATTATATCAAATTGTTGCAGGAATTCAGTAGAATGTTCCTATGGTGGCAGCTGGGGCATTTTGCTATCATGAAATAGTGGATCAATTTGGTATGGCCAATTTATTTTGTAGCTGGTAGTGCCATGGAAATGTTTGTTATTGTCCATATGCTTTGAATTTGATATGTTAGGATGTTGTTTTAAATCCATATGCTTTGGGTTGTGGTCATATTTTCTGTAAGTCATGTGCTTGCTCTACTGCATCTTCTAATGTTCTGTTGCAGTTTCATTCTTCAATATGTTGCAAATACCTTATAGCTATTAAATATATGATGTGCATGCATTTTCTAGTGTTCTGTTGCAGTTTCATTTTTCAATATGTTGTTTTTGAATATGCGGCAGCTTTCTGTCTTTGTCTTGGTCTAGATTTGTTGGTCTCATGTGTTGTTAATGCCTAAAACTTGAATCTGACTCCATGGCCCAATGGATAAGGCGTTGGTCTACGGAACCAGAGATTCTGGGTTCGATCCCCAGTGGAGTAGGAAAGAGTGTGTGTACCTTGAGCATTACACTCTTTCCTACTCCACTGGCCCAATGGATAAGGCGTTGATCAACCGAGCTCCGCTTCCGATCCGGGGCAGGTGGTACCTGCGGGGACACTCCGACGCTCAAGTCAGCTAGGGAACTGATTAGAGGTAAAGAGTAGGAAAGAGTGTGTACCTTGAGCATTACATTGAATGCCTATTTATAGAGTAAAAGTGTGTTGTCCTAATGAATCAGAGCCGTCCGATCTAGGGCCTAGATCTTAGCCGTTGGTTAATGGATCTGCTTTTGTTTATGGGCCTCATTATTGTGGATTGGGCCAATACGTAACAAAAAGGCATTATTTGATTGAGACAGCCATATACAACCAATCTTCCTCCATATATATTTTATCCCATCATTTGATTTTAAAAATAAAAAAACTCTAGCCCAAAAATCAATTTAAATAGTTGCATTATCATATTTTGGTACAGTCGCTCCCATTGGGAGCTTGCAAAGTAATAGGTAAAACCGGAGTCCAAAGGGCCTATGCCGTAGAGATACCCTAATAGACCCACTCGATCCAAAGCCCTAATTAGGATGGATTTTAAACTAAGAAAGAAAAGCTTATATACTTAATAAACTCCCTCTATTCAATCATTATTTTTAAATCTTTAATGTTACGCGTAAATTTATATATGATTTTGGGTGTTGCTTAAAAAAATATATGATTTGGGGGTGATTTTCATTTCAAACAAAATTGTTCGTGAAATGTTAACAAATATATAAATTTAACAGTTATATACACTTACCATAAACATGTTTTTATGCATAAGATTGGCAATTAAGTTTTTGCCACCTAAAATTCAAACCCGAAACTTTGTGTTGGGATTCGCGTCCAATTACTACTCGAACTGACCCTTATTAATATACACATATGATTCGACCTATACAGAATAATGTTTTATGTATATTTTGTTTTGACCGTAATTTTTTTTTATATAGATAGTACATGTTCATTAAACCCATACATGAATCAGTCGCAAGAATTATTTTCTCATTAAATGCAGCCGAAACTTTTCCATTAAAATTACATGCAAAATTAATGAGAAAAAAAATATTAATTTGTATGCCCACGACAACCAATCATAAATTGTTTTTTTTTTAACTTTGACCCATAATTACTTTTCTTTTTGACCGATGATAATAACTAGTTTGATCATATTCTTTTCGGAGGTCAAGTTTGTAATCCAGGTGGTTGTTAACCATATTAAGTCTATAACATGTGTCATAATTCCACTCTTTTTCACCTCATTCATCCTAGGGTACTCTTTTTCCTCTTTGGGTCTTTTTCCCATGAGGTTTTGACCCAGAGAGGTTTTAATGAGGCCCCTTGTAGATGTACTGGTTGAGGTGCCTGTTTGCACCTCCTTTAATATAATTTTTATTTATCAAAAAAAGAAAACTACTTTAAAATCAAACCTATAATCTATAACACTATATAAATGGATTAACTTAACATAATTGTTTTTGCATTCTTAATTTACTTTCCTTAACTAGTGTTACGTACCTAACCTTGGATTCTCGGATCTGGAGTCGGCAATGGGTATCTAATGTGTAGTGATTATCTTTTCCTGGCTCAGGATCTGATGGATGCTTCGAAGGTCGGAATCTTCCGAGGTAAGAATCGTTAAGGTCGCGTTCTTCCGAGGCTGGGCCCGGCGGGGTCGGGTACCTGCAGACACTCCAATGCTAAAGTCAGCAAACAGAAGTCAGTGGGGTGCAAATGAGCGAAGCGTACCTGGATATGTGGGTAGGACCCGTATTTATAGACGCGGAGCACCGGGGGTTCGCGGGCTGCACCCGACCCAGACCGTTGGATTCAAGCACTTTGATCTGGTCCGTTGATTTACGATCCGATGGCGTGATACCTTGTTGGACCGAATTTCTTGGGGAATGGGCCCATTATAGTCACGGATTGGGCCTCTGGGACTGATCCATAATAGTTACCCCCAAGTCGAGGTCGGTCACGGAGTGCGGCCTCAGCTTGATTGTGCTTTACCCTTCGGGTGTTGCCCTCGGATTCGCGCAATGCATGCTGAATCTCGAGGTTGAGATGCGAGCCCGGCGTGAGTGATGGATTTCTGAAATGTTGGTGACGAAAGCAGTCTCGGAGGTCGGAAATCCTTGAGTTGGCTTGGGTATTCCCGGAGATGCCTTGTGTCAGTATTGTCAGAGATGTGACATTTGAGTGATGCGAGGTGTCTTGTCATAATGACTTGCACGGATCCTCATGTCTGTACGTTGATCGCCTCAAGAGATGTAGCGTCGTTTCACCTTCCGGGTTCAGAATGTCTTTAAATACTCGTCCAAGGCCTAATTCCGAACACTTTGTTGTTTTTTTTCTCGAATTCTCCCGAGTTTAGCAAACTTTTTGCGACTTTGCTTCTTCGACGATCCTAGTCTGAGTTCCCGGTTTCCGACGCTGAGGGATTTGTGTTGTCTTCCACTTCTTTGTTCTGCTGACGTTGAGGTCTTCGGCGAGGTTCTTCGAATATCTCACACCGGGTTGCATCCGATCTCCCGAAATTTGCTGCACTTGTTCTGGAAAAATGGCGAAGATAAGGGAGACCGATGGAACAAACCTCGTTGCCCCTGGCAAGCCGCCGTTGAGGAGGTCTGCCGAGGGTAACATAGTTTAATGATGAGCGGCGGTCGACTTCTGGGGCGGCCTCAGGTCGGGCGGAGGATAGTGGCTTAGCCTTAACACTGCCGCCTGTGGAGTCTCCGACCCCCGAGCCTGCTTGGGAGGCTTCTACTTCTAATAACGCGGTGTTGGACTTCCATCTTTCCACCCCAAGGCTGGGAGTCGGCAGGGCAGGCCGCCGAGGTGGCGGGACTGGAGGCGAGGGAACCCGAAGCGGCAGATCCGTATTGGTGGATTTCGACCGACATTTTTACAGTGGGGTCGTATTACCGAGCTGGCCGAGGTGAGTCGAGCATGCTCAGAAGGTTTGAGAAGTTTGTAGGAGCCAAGGGGCAAGAGTGGAGCTTGGTGCTAGTCTCGGGCGACGATGCCGCGTGCTTCAATGTGGACGGCGGGTGTAACACCCCATTTCTACCCGGCTATTTATCATAAAAATCAGAGTTTCAAAATTTCATTTCAATGGAATGCTACACATAACTTTAATCTAACAACGACAAAATCAGCATAAGCTTTCATTCCATCTTTATAATACGCAACACCCTTAAATGGGATGGAATACTCAAGAATTCATCAATAAAATCCACGCACTAGAAAATGAATGTTACACAGCGGAAAATACCATAATCTCAAAAATGCCGAACAACAGCCTCATCAAAATCATTAAATCAGTAAATATATAGTTCAACAGCAAAAGGGATAACACTAGAATCCTAAGCCCACCCCCTAGGTGTCACGTATCAGAGCAGACCGACTCGGGAATGAAGGGAGTAAGCCTTCACTCAGGGCTACCTGTGGTAAACAACAACAGAAGGGTGAGTCTCAACTACATAATAAAGACTATAATAAGAAGTATATTTTATCATAGTATCACACTCATACAGTCACACAGTAGCATCGTTCACACAACCAACAACTCACATGCTTATCATAAGGATGTATGCAATACAGTTATGCATGTGGTACCATTTTCCCAGACCGCAGCCTCATCATCATAATATCAAACTCAGACCGCAGCCTTATCTTCACAATATAGAACTCAGACCGCAGCCTTATCATCACAATATAAACTCAGACCGCAGCCTTATGTATGCATGAGACTCCATGACAAAGATCACAATTACAATTCTTAACGACACAGTCCATACATCATATATCACTTCTTTATTAGTCTTAGTTGTAGCCCCCATGGCCTCATCATCAATCAACTCATTTATTATCTCATCTCAATCACGTCTCTAGGACTAAACTCAACTAGGGGACTAGAACCTCTTACAAGGGCCTAAAACACCACTTAGGACCAAACTAGCACTTAGTGACCAATCTGTCACCTAGGAACCAAAATAGCACAAAAATTGTGCTTAGAACTCACAGCACACTCCTAGGCGCCACAAACATAGTCAAAACAACATCCTCTAGGACAATTTCGAAACGATGCGTAAAAAACTGAAACCACTCTAGCCAAAATGTTTTAAATGAAATTTGGTCACGTGAATACAAAATTTGGCTCGGGAAAATATGCTTAGAAATTGTTTTTGCACTCAAGGCCCCCTTTACTCAAGCCAAAACTATGCCCAATAGGACCATTTCAAAACAACGCGTGCAACACTGAAAATTCTTTAGCCAAAGTGCTTAAAATACAATTTGGTCAGGTGAATACAAAATTTGGCTCGGGAAAATATGTTCAGAAATTGATTTGCACGCAAAGCCCCCTTTACACAAGCTAAAACTATGCCCAATAGGACCATTTCAAAACAACGCGTGCAACACTGAAAATTCTTTAGCCAAAGTGCTTAAAATACAATTTGGTCAGGTGAATACAAAATTTGGCTCGGGAAAATATGTTCAGAAATTGCTTTGCACGCAAAGCCCCCTTTACACAAGCTAAAACTATGCCCAATAGGACCATTTCAAAACAACGCGTGCAACACTGAAAATTCTTTAGCCAAAGTGCTTAAAATACAATTTGGTCAGGTGAATACAAAATTTGGCTCGGGAAAATATGTTCAGAAACTGAGTTTTACCCAAAAACACCCTTGGTGCGCCATGTCTAGACATAGGCAGCACCTTGGCGCCACTCGAGCAACCAGAACAGCGCCCAGGCAGCAAACAGCATACACAACGCCACACAAGCTCACTGCTACAGTACGCAGGGCGCCATTTCCCTAGGCACTTGGCGCCCCATGCGTCCCAACACCCACCAAACATCAAATTCCCAATTGTTTTTCAAATCAAATCGCAACAACAATCATAAAACACGTTATGCTCATACTAACAACTTCAATTTCACACTTATACATTAAGAACACATCAAGACACAAAATCAAAATATGAAATCCTAACCTTAGCATAGGGAATCGATTTCATCATACCATTCTTCAATTTCAACCAATCCAAACAATCAAATAATTATCACCAACATCAAATAAGACCCTATGATCTACATACAACCTATTATACTCTCTATTATAGAGTGAGACTCCCCTTACCTTGATTATGCCGAAAATAGAGCTCTTTCCACCGAAACACCGACAAACCACCGCAACAAAGAATCTTCTCCTTTTTCTTCCCTCTCTCACGATTCGCGCCCTCCCTCTCTCTCTCTAGAATCAAGATGAACGAAACCCTGACTCCTTAGCTTGAGGTCGCCTTTTTCTTTCTCTTCTCCTCTCCTTCGACTTCTTTCTCTCTTTTGGCACAACTGAGGCGAAAACCTAGACCCCTAGCGCCTAAAGGAGCGCCTAAGCCAATGGGCTTGGGCTTCTTGGGCCATCACTTGCAGTTCCGGTATTTCCAATGCCATCCCCTTCAATTAAATAAAATGCTATATTATAATTTAATCAAAATTAGTGCAACACTTTAAATAATTTAATCAATTACTTAATTAAATCATTTAGGGTGTTACAGCGGGAGTTACTCTGCTTTCTTTGAGAAGATGGGGATGAGGATCCCGTTTACAGAGTTTCAGAGGAAGGTGTTGAGGTTTCTGTAGGTAGCTCCTTCTCAACTTACCCCAAACTCGTGGGGTTTTATAAATACTTTTGAGATCGTGATGCGGGCGTTAAGCCGCCTATGTCGTTTGAGGGTTTTCTTCCTTCTTTTTGATGTGTTCCGTTAGCCCAAGACTGGGTCGGACAGGTTTAGTCAGACAGGCCTACGTCGTAACCGCAAGTTCTCCTTCTTCGATCCTGTGGCGGACTCGGTGAGGGACTTTAGGTATGGTTCTTTCCTGGTGGCGCCGGTGAACGAGGCCGCAAGGAAGAAGTTTTTCCCGCTCGATGAGAGGGGTAACGTTGTGAAGAATTTGTTCCCACTATCTTGGTGTCGTGGGCATTATGACTTGCAGACGGGGTCGTATTCCTTTAAAGATGTTAAAAACTTGCAATCCTTTGGATTCTGAAGGTGGAGTCTCTCCTGCCGACTTCGAGGCTTGTCTCCGAGTTGGGGGACTCGGTCAGAGAACGCTCAGTCTGTGGAGTTTGGAGCTCTCCCTGATGGAGGAAGGTAAACTCTGCTCTAAAGCTGAAAATTTGTGGCTTGAAGGTGAATTGCGGGATAAGTCTGATAAATTAACAGCTTGCTTGGAATTCCTTTCAGAAGCTCTCGAGGACGCTGAAAGATTTGAGAAGGAGAAGAAGGAGCTCCAGACTCGCTCGGACCGCCTGGTCGAGGTCGACATTGATTCCATAAGAGAGGAAATATCGGAGCTCGGGAAGATGATCGAACCTGCCGAAAAGGTTCCGAAACTGAAAGAGGAGATAGAGGCAGCTGAGGACACTGCTCAACTTTAAGTTGGGGGGGGGAGAAAAACACTTTTAAATCTACTATATGCATGTGCTGATATGTTTTTAGTAAGTATGCATGTCTGAGTTTTGTTATTTTCTTGTATGTGCAAAATATAGTATAGCTATTTTCAAATTTTGTGATGCAATCAACAAAGTTTCTTTTGAAAATTTTTTCAGAAAATTGTTCCACAAAAACAGTAATTACACAAACCTGTTGAAATGCATCAATTTGTTTTTATGTCAAAGAAAGAATTGAGAATTTTTGAAGCATGATCAGCTTGAAATCTTTTCTACAAAACTTAGCTAAATGCATTTTTTGAACTAAATTTTAATGATGAATGAAAGAAAAGAAAAGAAAGCCTTGTTTTCCTCAAAATAACCAATTTTTATTATTACCTTGACACATCAAAAACTGAGTTTTGAAAAGAACATTGCTATTTGAAAAAGCTATTTGATACAAGAAGAAATTTTTAGAAAACCAAGATCAAAAACAAACTTTTACTAAAAATATAGAAGAGCATAAAGAAATAAGTTTGGGGGAATTTCCATGAATACTAAGGCTGAGTAGAGTCAAATGCAAAAGGTTACCAAAATACACTACAAAAAGAGCCAAAATGTTATGAGCTAGCCATATTGACCCAAATCATTAAACTGAACCTGTTCTAGTAGTGCATTTGGTTTAAAAGAAAAGAAAAGAAGAAAAGAAAAATAAAAACCAAAGAAAAAAGTATGCATAAGGAGGTCAGTAAGAAGGGCAATACATGCTACAAACTATAAAAAGTAGTATCAAGTGCAGCTGCACTCAAGTGCTTCTGCACCGTTACAAAAAGTCAGTGCTTCTGCACTTCACAAAAATATTCAGTGCATCTACACTAACAGTGCTTCTGCACTCACAAAAAGAGCCACCAAAAATAAAGTATAGTGCATAGACCCAAACAGTTTTTACTCAATCAAAGTCCTTAGTTGTACTTAAAGCCCCCCAAAATCTTGAAGATATTGTTAGTCTAGTCTATATTTTGAAACATCTTTGTTTTGACCAAACGTGATCTAAAATTTCTCAAAAGTTAAAAAGAGAAACTTTTCACTTAGTTTTGGAACTGATTGGATCTCAGTGGGGCACACACTCACACAAATGAGTTTTAATAAAACTTTGGATGTTTAGGGAATTCAAAGGCACAAAATGTTCTGAAAAATGAAGTTCATAAAAATGCAAGTTCACTCCTTGAAAAGATACAAGCTGATCTGTTCTTCTTTAAATTGAAAATTCTACTTATATTCCCTTTTGTCATTACTTGAGGACAAGCAATGATTTAAGTTTGGGGGTGTGATAACTCTAGTTTATATAGAGTTATTTATACTCCTAAACGTAACAAATTGCTTTAAACTCAAGTACAAAGTGTGTTAAATATAGTAATATTAGTAAAATAACAACATTCTAGGAATTATGTGATGAATAAAGCATTTTTGTATTTATATTGGTATGTTTGATGTGTTTGTTCAGTTTGTCTACAGATGATGCTTCTGCACCACAGATGCTTCTGCACTTAGTGCTTCTGCACCACAAATGCTTCTGCATCAGAAATGCTCCTGCACCATCCTGCGCTAAAGATTTATAAACCCACAATTGAAGCACCTCAATTCATACCTCTACTCCAGAACTTCTATGACATCATGCTTTCTCACAATTCACATGGAGCACATGGCCACATGCATAAGGAGGCGCCCACCATAAACATCATCATGAAAGGCTATTCTCCTAAAGACTTATGGCCTTACATAATTGGACCTCTTCTTATGGAAATGTGCTGAACTTAATCTCCTTGTCTAAAGATCAGAAAAGCAAACCATGGTTAAGCCTCCTTAGGTTAACTTGGTTTTCAAGCAAACCCTCAAGCAAAGGAAATCTCCAAGGCTATAAAAAGGGCTCCCACTTCTCACTTGAAGAGCATCGCATATCTCACTTGATTATATGTAGATCAAACACTTTACTTATATTTTAGTAGTTTCAATTCTTGCATTTTATTTACTAGTTAGTTGTAAGAAGGTGAGGAAGGAATTCACACCCACTTCCCCCACTTCTTCATAGATAGACGAAGGACTCAGTGCTTCTGCACTTGATGCTTCTGCACCTGTCAGAATTCATGCAAAGGAACATCAATTTGTGTAACTTCTACCCTATTGATATCTTTGATATGATTCATGTTATCATGTTCCTTACAGATTCTCTCTATTATATAATGAGTAACATGAGCTAAATTCCTTTAGTTGAGATGTTCTAACTTATAATGTTCTTTTGAGTAAGTTAATATGTTTTTAAGTGTTGTAGCATTTTGGTACTTAATTGGGAGAAATGTCATTTCATGGTACAAAAAGGCATTGTATTAGGTCACAAAGTATCGAAGAAAGGTTTAGAAGTAGATCAAGCAAAGATTGAGGTCATTGAAAAACTGCCACCTCCAACAACTGTTAAGGGAATCAGAAGCTTCTTAGGCCATGCAGGCTTCTACAGAAGATTTATCAAAAAAAATTCAAGGACATCCAAGCCATTATGTACACTCTTACAAATTGATGCACCTTTTAACTTTGATGAACCTTGTATGGAAGCATTTCAAAAACTCAAAAAAGCATTGGTAACTGCACCAGTGATTGTTACACCAGATTGGAGCAGGCCATTTGAATTAATGTGTGATGCTAGTGATTTTGCTGTAAGAGCTGTCTTAGGGCAAAGGTATGACAAAATCTTTCATTCTATTTATTATGCTAGCAAAACATTAATTGAAGCTCAAATGAATTATACTGTAACAGAAAAAGAATTGTTAGCAGTGGTTTTTGCATTTGATAAATTTAGATCCTACTTGGTTGGCACCAAAATTATTGTCTATACTGATCATGCTGCCATCAAGTACTTGATCTCCAAGAAAGATGCAAAACCAAGGTTAATAAGATGGATTCTCCTCCTTCAAGAATTTGATCTCGAAATCAGAGACAAAAAACGGGTGGAGAATCAGGTTGCTGACCATTTATCTAGACTTGAAGGTGAAAGAACAGGTACACAAAAGGGAGAGATCAAGGAAAGCTTTCCTGATGAAAAACTGTTAGCCATAACTCTAACAGCATCCAGTGCTTCTGCACCTAGTGCTTCTGCACCTTGGTTTGCTGATCATTATAGTGCTTATGCTACTGCACTCAATGCTACTGCACTTGATGATTCTGCACTTGATGCTTCTGCATCATAGTGCTTCTGCATCTCTAAAAACATAGAAACTCTCAAAAGAAGCATTATATAGTAAAGACATCTCAACTATCTTTCTCAACTGATTTCCTTCATCTTAATTTACATACTTGCATTCTGTTTTTACTTAAACTAAAAACCCCAAAATTTGTGAGTAGAATAGTAGTACTAATTTATATGCTTTCTAAACATACATAAAGTTAATCCAATCCCTGTGGGTTCGACCTTTCTTATCATTATATTACTTGCTTGTGACTGTGTATACTTGCACATCTTTTCACACACCAAGTTTTTGGCGCCGTTGCCGGGGACTGCCTTTAATTTTTGTTGTTTAGACTTATAAGTTAGTATTTTATTACTCTGGTAGTTATTTTCTGTGCAGAAACAGGTGCAGATGCACTAGCATATGCCCAGAGATAAGCCACCAGAATTTGAATTTGATCCAGAGATTGAAAGAAGGTTCAGGAGTTTGCTAAGACTTCAAAAACAAAGGAATCAAGACTGCAGAAACATGTCTCATCACAGTGAGGGACACAGCTCAAGATCGGCCTCAGTTGAAGGAGGACCTGGTTCACAGCATGATACTGAAGAAGGCCATAGAAATCAATTCATCCACATGGGCCCAATAGGTATGATTAATGATAGAAATAGACCCATGAGGAATTATGCTATGTGTAATACCCTAATTTTGTCCGATCAAAAATGAGAGATTTTATTTATTTTTAATAAAAATAATATTCATTTTTATGTTCATGTCATGTATTATTTTATTTTAGTTTGCTACAAGTTAATTTTTGAAAAAAAAATAATAATTAGAAGTGTCAAAACAAAATAGGCAAAGGAGAAAATAGGGGGGTCTGTAAAAAAATATAGAGGTGCAATCAGGATTGGGCCATTTAAAGCCCATTCCTCCACCAAACCCTAACCCAATTCGCCTAACCCAATCCAACTCCTTCCTAACCCATCCACCCAACCCATATCCAACCCACTCTTTCATAACCCTAATTCCCTTCCACCAAACCCTAGTCAAATTCGGCTACCCCACTCCCCAAACCCTAAAAATTCGGCCACACCCCACCTCTCTCCCTTGAAACTCGATCCACTCTCCCTCTTTTCCCTCCTTGGAACTTGCAACTTCACTCTTCCCACACACTTCCCACTTCCCCACATCTCCTTTCCCCATACACGCCACCCTTCCCTCTCTCCTCCTTCCAACGGCTCCCCATCCCTCTCTCTCCCCCTATCTCACGCTTCCATCACTCTCTCACACACTCACTCTCATCTTTTCACTTCACACACTCAACCCTCTCTCTCTTTTCCACTCACACGCCTTCTCCTCTCCCATCCCCCCTTTCACGCCTCATTTTCCTCTCCATTCACAAGATTTCATCACTCTCCTCCTTTCACTCATCCATTCCTTTTCTCTCACTCACTCACGGATTCTCTTCTCCCTCACACACCCATCACTTCTCTCCTCTCACCTTCCCCTACCCCATACCTTCGCATGCCATCATAACACCTCCTCTCACAAGTTTTTTATTTTCTCCTTTCACCACTCACGCACGAAACCCCCCCCCCGAAATGTCATATCCCTTCCCCTCCTCATGAAAGCTCTATTTTCTCAGTCACCAACACTTGAAGAACCGTCGCAGATCCGAGGCTCACACGTGTTTTGTTTTCTCGTTTCCCCATGACAAGCCTCAGTCTCAAGACAAAAACGAAAGGTATGGTGAAGAACAGCCCAAAAAACGAAGGAGAAAAGGAAATCCAGTTTCTAGTATAAATACGGGTTGAAGTTTTGAAAGGGGGAGGAGGATATTTTCGAAAAAAAGGGAGAAAAAGAAAAAGATTTTCGAAAAAAAAGAAAAGGGTTTTTCAGAGAGAAAGAAAAGAGAGGTTAGGTTTTTAAAAAAAAACAGTTGAGATTTGTTCACTGTTCTTATTTTTCTCCTTTCACAAACAAATTTTTTTTAGTTTACATTCTGCTATTTTTGAGGAGATCCAAGGAAAGATTTTTTTTCAACATTTCGGGTTTTTTAAGGTACTGTAATTTCGAATTTGTTGCTGTATTTTTTAGTTTTGTAGCTGCTGTAATTACTTTTATTGTATATATTGTTGCTGTTTTTTTTCATTTTTAGTCACTGTAACGTTTTTAGGGCTGCTGTTTTTCTATCTTAGTTGCTGTAACACTTTTTTATTATTGCTGTTTTTTCTATCTTAGTTGCTGTAAATTTTTTAGTATTGCTGTTTTTATTTTTGGTTGCTGTATTTTCGAATTTTAGGCATTAGATTGGTTATTTTCAAAAAAAATCAAAAAAATCATTTACAATAAGATATTCTGTTTTATAAAATGAAGTTTCTTTTAAAATAATAACACTAAAAATGTTGTTTTTTTAAATGGTTACTAATACCACTACCCCTTTTTATAAATAAAAAATAAATAATAATAATAATCCTTTTCCTAAAAAAAAACAGCAGCAAAAGCACTTTTTTTTTCAAAATAATCATTTTTCCAAAAAAAAAACAGTAATAGCACCTTCTTAAAAATAATCATTTTTCCAAAAAAAAAAGTAAAAACACCTCCTTTCAAAATAACAACTATGACAATCATTTCAAAAAAAAAAAGAACTTTTCTTTATAAATTCGCAAATCATATGTGTTAGGTTATGTTAGTAAAGTGGTAAAAAAAAGAAAAATCAAGCAATCGTTTTTTTTTAACGTAAAATCGCTGTTTACACCCCCGCGTCTTAGTAAAACAACACCCCCTTTTTTGGCTGCAAGCCCATTTTCAAAAAAAAAAACACAACCAAGCCCCAAAGCGATTTGGTCTCACTGTTTGCACCCCCGCGTCTTAGTAAAACAGCACCCCCTTTTTTGGCTGCAAGCCCATTTTTCGAAAAAAAACAACTAAGCTCCAAAGCGATCCGGTCTCACTGTTTGCACCCCCGCGTTCTAGTAAAACAGCACCCCCTTTTGGTTGCAAGCCCATGTTTTTAAAACACAACCTAGTCCACAAAAGCGATTCGGTCTCACTGTTCGCACCCCCCCCCATTTTTAACACAGCACCCCTGTCATTCGCGCCCCTTTTTTACTATCACCCATTCCGCTTTTATTTATACCGCGTGATTTCCAAACCATTTCTTCTTTATTTCAAACAACCAAACTCACATAAAAATAGGTTGTTACCAACGGTCACTCTGAGCCTAGCTTGTTTGACCGATAGGAACAACCTTTATTTCCAAAGCGGATTAGTAGCGGTGACCACTCTGAGATTACTCGTTTGATCATCATGAACACCCGCCTAAACGTCAAGAAATTTTCAGTTAACAAAAAACGCTTCCACACAAACGTAATTTCAACTCCTTTTTAGAACACGTTTTCCAATACACATTTTCAAATAAACAAGCGCCCGATCACAAACCGGTTATTTATAGCAGTCACTCTGGGCCCCGCTCGTTTGAACGCGGTAAATACCTTCTTTTTCGGATAAGCTATTAAGTGGTGACCACTCTGGATTTATCTGTTTGGTCACCATGAGCGGCCTCCGGTTTCCGCAAACTTTTCAATAAAAAATAAAAACACCAACACACAAATTTTTTTCTACCCAAGAACTACGTAGCTTTGATTTCTCCATCGCACCCGGAGATACGTAGGAGCGGGGGCCCACTCCTGTCAAGCGCAAAAAAACTAAATTTTTATTAAGTCTTCCTTTCCGTTTTTTTATAATTAATAAAAAGGGTAAATTAAAATGTATTCTTTAAAACTAACTTTTTCTACACATTAAATTAAAAGGTAACCTTTTTAGGATGTTGCGGGGTGCTAGTACCTTCCCCGCACTTAATCGACCCCCGAACCCAAAAACAAAGGGTTTTTCAATGTTTTCCTAAAAATAAATATTGATGGCGACTCCATTGTTCAAAAACGACGAAGAATCCCTCCTCCGGATTTTTCGGTCGCTACAGCTGGCGACTCCACTGGGAATATTTAAGAGGGTCAAGCCTAATTTAGTTAAATGTGTAGATATTTGTTAGTTTAGTACTTTATTTACCCTTAGCCCTTCTATTCGCATGTCTATTTTTACTTATCTATTTATTTGCTTTATTGAACCCTAGGGTAGAAAACCTTTGCACTATTATCTGTATTTCTTTTGCAGCGCGGGTAGTTTAGGTTGCTTATATCACACACATCAATTACACTTGTTTATTGCACACACTCTTGAGCGGGGCCCTATACTCGGGTCTAAAAAAACCTAGGACGAGTGGAGGCGATTAGTGTCAGTCATTCTGGATTTTATCTGTCTGACTCTCATGAAAGCCTCAGCCAGAGTACGCTCTTTCGTGGTATCCCACACCAGGTAGCTCGCTATCGTTGTGGGTCATATCACGAAGGAGATTTCAGCTCTGGAGACCCTTGTGAGGAAGTGATTAGAGCCACCTGAGAGATTGATCACACAAGTAGCCCTAGACCGTGACCTATATATAAGACCTAACCTGTTTAGGACACAAGGGCAATTCACCTACCCGTTGCATCATCGCAAAAAAAAAAAAAAAATTTATCTTTCAAAAAAAAAAAATCAAATAATGAAAACCATTTACTCCTTTTGCCCTTTACATATATTTTATGTGACATGGTTAATGTTTCTCAAAATTTGAATCACCAAAATTTTCTCTGTAACGTCATTCTTTAATTCATCATACATCATCGTCATTTCAAAAAAATAATATACAAAAAAATCCTCACATGCATGCTTTTCATCCCATTTAGGTTTGCCGGGAATTGTAAGAGGCTCGAAAGTTTTGTCATAAGCAAGGCGATATGGGATCAAACTGTGAAGCAATCCAAACTCTGAACTACCCTATAGTAAAACAACCTAATCTGACAAGTCTAAGGGAATGTGCTGGTCGATTGCCGCCCATCGAGCGCAGGTCTTTTGATAGAGCGTATGGGAAGATTATTATGTTACTACAATTGGACGTGCAAACGGAGGCCATTGCCGCTTTGAGCCAGTTCTACGACTCTTCATTAAGATGCTTCACCTTCAAAAATTTCCAAATGACCTACCCTGGAAGAATATACACAGATCTTCGGCTTTCCTCAACAAGACAATGGACCCTACCAGTATCAGGGACAATACTACACAGATGAGAAACTCGCCTCAATGTTACAAACCAGCAAAGAGAACTTGAAGCTCCGGAAGAAAAATCGAAATGGCATTGCAGGATTCCCACAAGAGTATCTGGAAAGCCAAATGAAGTCCTTCGCCGACGCTAGAAATTGGGGTCCTTTTAAGCAGGTGTTAGCCTTGACCATCTTTGGCATTGTCCTATTTCCACGCCTTGAAAGATATGTGGACACAACAGCTATTGGTGTCTTCTTATCCTTCAAGGATGGAGAAAACCCACTCAATCTGATTCCAGCCATGCTCGCTGACACTTACTGTACTTTCACTCATTATAGTGAGCTAAGGGGAAAGAGGATATCCTGCTGCCTGCACGCCTTGTATGTTTGGCTTCTCACCCATGCTTTCGTTAACAAAGTCAGAGTAGAAGGCCCAATTGAAGATGCCAGAGGGTGTGAGGTGAAGACAATGAACACTAGTGAATGGTTGCAAGTGCTAGGGGGCCTTCATGAATACAAGGTTCGTTGGCACCCATCATGGTGGAAAGATAGGCCCGCAGTAGTTTTTCGATGTGGAAACTTTCAAAACGTCCCGCTCATGGGGACAAGAGGATGCATAAATTACAATCCTTCTCTAACTCTAAGACAGCTGGGGTACCCCATGCGAAATCCGCCCACCGAAGACATGTTAATCCCTTTTTACCTCCATGAAGGAAGCCCAAAAGATGTTGACATGCTCCGGAAGATTTCTCAAGCGTGGGATATGGTCGTCCGCAAGGGACAAGAGCTTACTAAGAGGAGCGGCGATAAGGAAACCACCTTTCGTCAATGGCTCCAAAAGAGGATCCAAGACACCCGATTGCCTTACCAAAGTGCACTACGGGTGGAGGAAGAAATACTTGAACCTACCCTTCCCACTGTCGAAGATTTAGATAAGCTTAAAATGGCATTGTCAAAAGCCGAGGAAGAAAAGAAGGGCTTGCAGGCAGAGTTAGAGAAAGTGCTCCTAAAAAACCAGAAATTGGAGGAAGAGAACGCAAGTAAGTCAGTGGCCATTGAAGACAGCCGCAAGCAGCTCAAGATCGAACAAAAGAACAAACTAGAGGTTCAAAAGTACCTAAGAGGGGCGAAAGAGGAAATAAAACGTTGCAACCTGAAAATGAACCAAGCCATCGATGATACATACAAGTGGAAAAAGTTATGGGAAGAATCAATGATGGCTGAAAAGACCGCACGAAGCCTGCTAATGGTATCAAAGAGAGAGTCCCGGATGATGGCAGCCGAGTTTGAAGAGCAAGTGAAAAGTATCAAGCAGGATAAAGATACCATTGAAGAGATACTCCGAGAATACCAACAAGCCTTGAGAAGGGAGCATGAAAAATCTGATGAGCTGAACGACCATATCAGATATCAAGAGGAGGTCTACCACCAGCTGAAGACAGAAAGCATCTATTGGGAGAACCGCTTCGTGGAGTTGGTCAGCAGGATAGAAAACCATGAAGCCTTCATAGAGTTGAAGAATGAAAGCTTATACTGGAAAGACAAATTCTCAAAATTGGCATGGCTGGCCAATCGAGCTATCACGGGAATCCCCAAGCGTCTAAAGGAGGCTAACGCGGCAATGCACCCGTTTAACACCCCGGTCCAAGTTTCCGAATTCATGGAGTTTTGCGAGGTTCTGATTGCCGAACTCCGGGAGAAGGCTGGCAGCACTACTAGTAGAAAAAGAGGGAGGAGTGGAAAAATGAAAGCCATATGTATTTGAGTGAAATTTAAAGAACATTGTACTTTTCTTTTCGAAGTTTTATTTCCAAAATGTTGTACTTTCCTCCATCAATGAAGTTTGTTTGTCTCACATGCTGATCCTTTATCTTGAAAATATTGTGGAACTTTAATCTGTGTACTTATGACAAATCAGGATGCGCTTGCAATTCCCGACCTAAAACAATAAGACTCATGCACACATGCATCATTCGCATTTTCATCCATTCATATACTCATACATATACTCATACCATGTGTCCCACCAACAGAGAGTAAAAGACAAGCTGGTGCGTCAACATCGCTATTGGACTCGTTCTCAGGCCAGAAACATGGAAGAAAACCAGGACAATCCGCCTCAAGATATCCCGGATCAAGGCAATCCACCTCAAGACCTAGGCAATCAAGAGCTTAGGGCAGAAATAGATGGGATGAAAGAACAGATGGCTGAAATCTTAAAGGTCTTACAAGCTTTGAGGGACAAAGACACAAGTGAAGATGTCTCCGCTGGGAACACGGAAAATCAAGTTACCAACCCTCCTCCTCCCAATGGACTCGGGATCCCGCATACAGTGCCCCCCACTGGGACTAATAACCAGGGTTACATATGGCCTCCTTACGGACTTCCACAAGGTTACACACCTCCGACAGTCGATGCTAGTCCAGAAGACGGTCCCTCAGGAGTCGCGGGCCAACAACAGCTTACACCAACGGGTCACGATGGTAATCCAGGGGCACCACAAGTTCAAAACCCGACCCCCGTCGTCATACCACAAGGACTCCCACTTGGCTGCCCTCCACCGCCGATAGTTGACACTCAAGCTCAAGGTTCCAACCTCAGGAATCCCACTCATTCACATACCCCAAATGTGAACCCAGCCATAGTTCCGATGATCCATCCTTACTATGGTATGAGTGGGCTCCCTCACAATCACTCTATGGAGAACCCTCAAGCCCAAGACAAACTACAAATGCTTGAGGAAAGGTTGAGAGCAGTCGAGGGATCCAATGTTGGTGCGAGAGATGCTTATGACTTGTGCCTCATCCCTAACGTGGTCATCCCTCCAAAATTTAAGGTGCCAGACTTCGACAAGTACAGAGGGTCGACTTGCCCTGTAAGCCACTTAACCATGTACTGCAGGAGGATGGCGGCGTTTGCTCACGACGACAAATTGCTCATCCACTACTTTCAAGATAGTCTGTCTGGGGCAGCTTCGAGCTGGTACATGAAATTGGAACGTGCCCATATCAGATGCTGGAAAGACCTAGCTGATGCATTTTTAAGGCAATACAAATATAACATTGACATGGCTCCCGATAGAACACAATTACAGAGCATGACGAAGAGAGACAATGAGTCCTTCAAAGAATATGCCCAACGCTGGAGAGGTTTGGCTGCACAGGTGGTACCACCTTTGTTAGAAAAAGAGATGGTATCAATGTTCATGGATACTCTTCAATCACCTTTCTACGACAGTTTGATTGGGAGCGTGTCTTCAAACTTTTCAGATATGATCGTCATCAGAGAAAGATTAGAGAATGGATGGAGAAATGGGAAGATTGCATATAGCTCCGCTGGAACTAGCAATCAGAAAAGGCCCTTCTCAGGTTTTCCCAAAAAGAAGGAGGGCGAAGCTAATGCCATCTCTGGATCCGGAAAGCCTCCCTACAACAACCCCCGACAGACTTTACAAATACCTACTCAAACACCACAAGCCCCACCTCACCAAGTCAACCCAGGCTATAGACCACAAAACTACCAAGAAAGAAAGCCCGCCAATTTCGACCCAATACCCATGTCATACACAGACCTATTCAATCACCTCATCAGTCACAACTTGATCACTCCCCGTCCAATGAGACCCCTTCAACCTCCTTTCCCTAGGAGCTATGACCCAGAGGCTAGCTGTGGATTCCACGCTGGGGCAGTTGGCCATTCAACAGAAAATTGCAAGGCATTGAAATATGTAGTACAAGACTTAATTGAATCTAAATGGTTAAGCTTCGCAGAAGATGGTCCGAATGTTGCCACTAACCCTCTGCCGGGGCACGGAAAACCCTCCGTCAATGCCATTGAGGATGTTGAGGGGCAATTATTGGTCAGAAAGGTGGAGGACATTGTCACACCCCTGGACCTCATCCATGCTGATTTGTGTCACTTCAGAATCATTATGAAGGGATGTACCAGAAAGGGCTCGTGTGCTGATCCCCTTTGTGTCGGGGCCTGTGAAGCATTCAAGCCAGTCCTGCAAGACTTATTAGACCGACATATAATACAAATAGGTCTTCAAAAGAAAGAGGAAGGCGTGTCGACTCTCCAGTCAAGCATTGACCAGAGCAAGAGTATCCGGAAACCACTAGAAATCCATTACAAAAAGGACACAAAGCTAACCACCGTTGTGCCTAAACCAATCACTATTCAAGTACCGGTCCCTTTTCCCTTTAAAAGCACCAATGCAGTCCCGTGGAGTTACGATGTGAAGGTTCAGACCAATCCAGATGTCATTAATATCTCAGGGACTAGTAGGATGACTCGAAGTGGGCGTATTTATACCCCTGAAGGAGTCGGCGGAGATCAAACAAAAGAAGAGGGAGAAAAAGCCCGTAAGGGCAAAAGCATAGAGCAGGAACCAGTCGATAAGAATGCAGGAAAGAAGACGTTATCCGAGCAAGAAGCCAGTGAATTTCTGAAGCTTATGAGACAAAGCGAGTATAAGGTGGTTGATCAACTGAACCAAACCCCCGCAAAGATATCTCTGTTGTCATTATTGCTCAGTTTTGATGCCCATCGTGCAGCATTGACAGAAGTATTGAATGAGGCCCATGTCGCTCATGACATCTCGGTCGGCCAATTTGATGGGATCGTCGGAAACCTTGTTGCAAGTAATTATCTCACCTTTACTGATGATGAGATTCCAACTGAAGGAAGAGGGCACAACAAGGCCCTACACATATCTGTGAAGTGTGGAGATTACTCTCTTGCTCGGGTACTTATTGACAATGGTTCATCTTTGAATGTATTACCCAGATCAACCATGGAGAAATTAGATGTGGACTGTTCATACATGAGACCAAGCTCCATATTAGTCAGGGCCTTTGACGGATCGAAAAGGGAAGTCATCGGAGAAATGGAATTACCTGTGCAAGTAGGTCCGGAGCACTTTGTGGTGACTTTCCAGATAATGGATATTGCCCCATCCTACAGTTGTCTCTTAGGGAGGCCATGGATCCACTCTGCAGGGGCAGTTCCCTCTTCTTTACACCAGAAGCTCAAGTTCATAGTCAACAATAAGCTGGTGGTTATTTTCGGTGAGGAAGAAATGCTGATAAATAAGTCCGCTCCCACTCGTTACATTGAGGTTGCTGAAGAGTCTTTCGAGACTGCTTTCCAAGCATTGGAAATCGCCAATACATCTGCTATGTTAGAACCCAAGCTATCCAAGACTGCCGTGATGGTTGCTAAGTTCATGTTAGGAAAAGGCTACCAAGCTGGAGGAGGCTTGGGAAAAACCGGACAGGGGATCCTGACGCCAATACAGCCAGAGGAGAACAAAGATAGGCATGGGATAGGATATCGGCCCAACCGCACTGACAAGAGAAGGATTGTGGAGGAAAAGAAGGAGCGGAGGTTAGCCAGGCTTGGGGACAGGGTACCAAATACGAAGAGGATCATCATCTGCAACATCAAGGAAAGCTTTCGGAGTGCGGGAATGTTGAACCCCAATCAGATCGCCGCAGTTGAGGACGATCTAAGTGCTGAAGAAAGTGTCGACAGTCTTGTACGCCCTTGTCCTGCAAACAAAAGGCTCAAGAATTGGGAGATCATTGATTTTCCTGTGGTTTTTAGTTCAAAGTAATGTTTCTATAATGTAATCCTCTGGCTCTGCCCAAGGCCTTAGGATATTTCATTTGGGCACGCATGTTTTCCTTTCAGTATTAATATTAATGCAACGTTATTTCAGTTCCCAATAAACCCTCGTTCTCCTTTCTCTTTTTACATTCGCTTCTTATTTTCTTTCATTCGTTTTTTATTCCGTTAATTTACGCTAATGCAGATCCGAAAAAAACGTCTTTGAAAATAACAACGCCAATAATCCATATTGTAACTTTGATCACCCCATCAATCAAACTGAGGAAGATGTCGAGGATAATTGGGAAACCCCTCCAGAGTTAATGAGAATGATGGAACAAGAGGAAAAAATAATCGAACCCCACGAGGAATCAACTGAAACGATCAATTTAGGCACGGAAGAAGACAAAAAAGAAGTCAACATTGGCACCACATTGAAAGACAGCGAGTGAGAGAAATTGGTTAGGTTGTTGTTCGACTATGTTGACGTCTTCGCATGGACATACCAAGACATGCCTGGACTGGACCCCAACATAGTCGAGCATAAGTTACCGGTAAAACCAGAATGCCCGCCGGTAAAACAAAAGTTAAGAAGGATGAAACCAGAAATGTCGCTGAAAATCCGAGACGAGGTTAAGAAACAGTTCGATGCTGGGTTTTTAGCCGTGGCAAAATACCCTCAATGGGTAGCCAATATTGTGCCGGTCCCAAAGAAAGACGGGAAGGTGCGGATGTGCGTCGATTATCGAGATTTGAACAGAGCCAGCCCCAAAGATGACTTCCCTTTGCCTCACATTGATGTCCTGGTAGATAGCACAGCACAACACTCTCTGTTCTCCTTCATGGATGGATATTCCGGATACAACCAAATTAAGATGGCCCCCGAAGACATGGAGAAAACCACCTTCATCACTCTCTGGGGAACCTTCTGTTACAAAGTAATGCCATTCGGACTGAAGAATGCTGGTGCAACGTATCAGAGGGCAATGGTCACATTGTTCCATGATATGATGCATAAGGAAATAGAGGTTTACGTGGATGACATGATTGCAAAATCCAAGACTGAAGAAGAGCATATCGTCAATCTGCAAAAACTCTTCGAACGTCTCAGGAAGTTCAAACTCGGATTAAACCCTGCCAAATGCACTTTCGGTGTAAGATCGGGAAAGCTGTTGGGTTTCATAGTCAGTCAGAGGGGAATAGAAGTAGATCCAGCCAAAATACGAGCAATACTAGAAATGTCGGTACCAAGTACTGAAAAAGAAGTTCGTGGTTTCCTGGGAAGATTGAACTACATCTCTAGGTTCATATCGCAGATAACATCTACATGCGAGCCTATCTTCAAGCTTTTGTGCAAAAACCAAGAAACAAAGTGGAATAATAATTTCCAAGAAGCCTTTGAAAAGATCAAGAAGTACCTCCAAAATCCACCGATTCTGATGCCGCCTGTGCAGGGCAGACCTCTCATCCTGTATCTAACAGTGCTAGACAAGTCAATGGGTTGTGTACTGGGGCAACATGATGAATCCGGAAAGAAGGAACATGCCATCTACTATCTAAGCAAGAAATTCACCGAGTGCGAGACAAGATACTCATTGTTGGAAAGAACGTGTTGTGCTCTGGCCTGGGCTGCACGTCGTTTGAGGCAGTATATGCTGAGCCACACGACTTGGTTGGTATCTAAAATGGACCCAGTCAAGTATATTTTTGAAAAACCCGCACTCACAGGGAGGATCGCTCGCTGGCAAATGCTACTATCTGAATACGACCTTTTATATGTCACCCAAAAAGCAATCAAGGGTAGTGCATTGGCTGAGTACTTGGCACACCAGCCCATCGAAGATTACCAGTCAATGCAGTGCGATTTCCCAGACGAAGATATAAAGGCTCTATTCGTAGAAGGGAATCCTCCGGACAACGAAAGGTGGAGAATGTTATTCGACGGCGCTTCTAATTTATACGGGCACGGGGTCGGAGCTGTACTAATCTCTCCCGATAACCGCTTCGTACCGTTTACCGCTAGACTGAGTTTCTACTGCACCAACAACATTGCAGAATATGAAGTGTGCGTCCTAGGCATCAAAGCAGCCCTTGAATGGAAAGTCAAAAGACTCGATGTATATGGGGACTCAGCTTTAGTCATCCATCAGACAAAAGGTGACTGGGAAACCAGGGATTCCAAATTAATTCCTTATCATGATCACATCCAAAAGATGGTTGAACAATTTGAAGAGATCACTTTCCATCATCTCCCTCGCGAAGAGAATCAGTTGGCCGATGCTTTGGCGACTTTGTCATCAATGTTCAATATCAATAACGACAAGAGTCTGACATTTATCCGAATCCAACATCGAGACCTACCGGCACATCATTGTGTGGCAATCGAAGAAGAGCCTGACAGTAAACCTTGGTATTACGATATCAAGCACTATATCACAAATAGAGAATATCCTCCTGGTGCCACCGAGAATGATAAGAGGACACTTAGGAGGCTGTCAATGGGTTTCTTCTTAAATGGGGAAGTGCTTTACAAGAGAAATCACGATATGGTCCTCCTCAGATGTGTAACAGAAGAAGAAGCAGAAAGAATTATGAAAGATGTCCATGAAGGCTCGTTCGGCACCCATTCTAATGGACACACCATGGCAAGGAAAATCCTAAGGGCTGGCTACTACTGGTTGTCAATGGAGACTGACTGCTTCAACTACGTCAGAAAATGCCACAAATGTCAAATCTATGCCGACAATATCCATGTACCACCTGCCTCTCTGAATGTCCTAACAGCACCATGGCCATTCTCGATGTGGGGAATGGATGTCATCGGTCCCATCGAACCCAAGGCATCAAACGGACATCGTTTCATTCTTGTCGCTATTGATTATTTCACCAAATGGGTCGAGGCCGCTTCTTACGCCAGTGTAACAAAATCAGTGGTTGTCAGGTTCATAAAAAGAGATTTGATTTGCCGCTACGGTCTTCCGAATAAGATCATCACGGACAATGGGACCAACCTGAACAATAAGATGATGAAAGAGTTGTGTGACGACTTCAAAATCCAGCATCATAATTCCTCCCCATACCGTCCAAAGATGAATGGGGCAGTTGAAGCAGCAAATAAGAACATAAAGAAGATCGTGCAAAAGATGGTAGTAACCTTCAAGGACTGGCATGAAATGTTGCCCTTCGCTTTGCACGGGTATCGGACCTCTATCCGCACTTCAACAGGGGCAACACCATTCTCACTAGTATATGGGATGGAAGCAGTTCTTCCCATCGAGGTGGAAATACCCTCCCTGCGAGTGCTAATGGAAACAAAATTGGAGGAAGCAGAATGGGTTCAAGCTCGTCTGGATCAATTGAACCTCATAGAAGAAAAGAGAGTAGTTGCTTTGTGTCATGGGCAGTTGTACCAACAAAGAATGAAAAAGGCTTATGATAAAAAAGTGCGCCCCCGCCAGTTTCAAGAAGGAGACCTCGTGCTCAAGAAGATGTTGCCTATCCAAAAGGATTCCCGTGGAAAATGGACCCCTAACTATGAAGGACCTTATGTGGTAAAGAAGGCATTCTCTGGAGGAGCATTGATTCTCACAAAAATGGACGGTGAAGACCTCCCACTCCCAGTGAACTCGGACGCAGTCAAGAAGTACTATGCCTAAAGAAATATATGGAAAAAAGAGAAAGATGAGCCAAGCAAAAATAAGCTCGCTAGGTCGAAAACCCGAAAGGGCGGCCTAAGCAAAAATTAGAGCGACCCGGTGGACTAAAAACTCTAAAGAGCAGTCCAGGCAAAAATTCGGGTCAGAAGTTGGACTTTGAGCTACAAAGGCAGTCAATACCTCCGAAAGTTGGATAATGAATGCTCAAAGTTATGTTAATGGGCGATTGGCGTTATTACTTCAAAGATACAAACAATCAAAAGATCAGCTTTCCTTGTTTTCTTTTTGTAGTTTAAACTCCCAATGTAGTTTTCAGCCAGCGCGACCTTCTGCGCATTTGTTTTCCATTTGAATATTAAACACTTCCTTTATTCTCTCATTTCCCTATTATCGTAAAAATAACGTTCATGGTAGACGATACTGAATTGCGAAACGTGTGCATGATCACAAGCATTATAATCATTGCGAAATTTCTAAAAATCACAAAAAAGAGATGATCTCTCATAAAGTTGCAAAAAGGACAAATGCATAATCACTTCAGCAAATCTTAATAACCCGCACTTTGGCACCACTGCTCGAGGCAACCCTCGTATCCCACGTCGAGAGTCATGCGAGTTTGATGATGCCAGCAAAGTCAATAAAGAGCTAAAGAGCAAAAAGAGCAAAAGAGCAAGAAAAGAAAATAAATAAATAAAAAGGCCAAGAACAAAAGCCAAAAACAAAATCATTCCACATTTCGTTCATCATGTCATCAATTACTTAACTACATGCACGCATGCATCATTCATTGCAAGCGTCTGATGAGATAATTTTAGTATGTATCGTTAGCACCATTTCTTCAGACCCCCAGCGGTCCTTAAGAGCCCAGGCGCTCCTTCAGACCAACAATGGTCCTTCAATCCAGATCGCACGTCGCGTTATCGAGCAACCGACGGATCATCCGTCCCCAGGCCCTTCAGACTAGCTGTGTCCGCCTAAAAAAAACACAGTGCACGTCCTTCGTGGTTATATCAGTTCCGGACCTGATTAACCCTAATGGCCGCTCGAAAAGAGGCCACCCCCAGACCGTATTACTAGTACTATAAGCTAGTTGCGCTCCTTCAGACCCATTGGTCCCTCAGGCTTAGGCATGCCCTTCAGACCCCGACGGTCCCTCAGTCGAACTCAAGTCGATGCGCCAAGCATTGATTCTGAACTAGACCTTCAGAGCCCCAGTGCTCCTTCAGAGCCCCAGTGCTCCTCCAGATCCCCAGCGATCCTTCAGATCCCTAGCGATCCCTATTTACTTTCTGTCTAAAGCAACCCAGTTTTCATAAGTTTTTTAAAAAAAAAATAAAACCTCAGTCGAACTCAAGTCAATGTGCCAAGCATTGATTTTGAGCTAGACCTTCAGAGCCCCAGTGCTCCTTCAGAGCCCCAGTGCTCCCTCAGATCCCCAACGATCCCTGTTTACTTTCTTTCTAAATCAACCCAGTTTTCATAATTTTCAAACCAAAAAAAGAAGAAGCAACACAAAATTAGCGTTTTGTTATCTTTATTTCTATTTTCCTCGAGAAATTTGGAATCCCTCCGATTTCCTAGCAAAATATAAATAAAGAGGGGCAGCTGTAATACCCTAATTTTGTCCGATCAAAAATGAGAGATTTTATTTATTTTTAATAAAAATAATATTCATTTTTATGTTCATGTCATGTATTATTTTATTTTAGTTTGCTACAAGTTTTAATTTTTGAAAAAAAAATAATAATTAGAAGTGTCAAAACAAAATAGGCAAAGGAGAAAATAGGGGGGTCTGTAAAAAAATATAGAGGTGCAATCAGGATTGGGCCATTTAAAGCCCATTCCTCCACCAAACCCTAACCCAATTCGCCTAACCCAATCCAACTCCTTCCTAACCCATCCACCCAACCCATATCCAACCCACTCTTTCCTAACCCTAATTCCCTTCCACCAAACCCTAGTCAAATTCGGCTACCCCACTCCCCAAACCCTAAAAATTCGGCCACACCCCACCTCTCTCCCTTGAAACTCGATCCACTCTCCCTCTTTTCCCTCCTTGGAACTTGCAACTTCACTCTTCCCACACACTTCCCACTTCCCCACATCTCCTTTCCCCATACACGCCACCCTTCCCTCTCTCCTCCTTCCAACGGCTCCCCATCCCTCTCTCTCCCCCTATCTCACGCTTCCATCACTCTCTCACACACTCACTCTCATCTTTTCACTTCACACACTCAACCCTCTCTCTCTTTTCCACTCACACGCCTTCTCCTCTCCCATCCCCCCTTTCACGCCTCATTTTCCTCTCCATTCACAAGATTTCATCACTCTCCTCCTTTCACTCATCCATTCCTTTTCTCTCACTCACTCACGGATTCTCTTCTCCCTCACACACCCATCACTTCTCTCCTCTCACCTTCCCCTACCCCATACCTTCGCATGCCATCATAACACCTCCTCTCACAAGTTTTTTATTTTCTCCTTTCACCACTCACACACGAAACCCCCCCCCCCCCCCGAAATGTCATATCCCTTCCCCTCCTCATGAAAGCTCTATTTTCTCAGTCACCAACACTTGAAGAACCGTCGCGGATCCGAGGCTCACACGTGTTTTGTTTTCTCGTTTGCCCATGACAAGCCTCAGTCTCAAGACAAAAACGAAAGGTATGGTGAAGAACAGCCCAAAAAACGAAGGAGAAAAGGAAATCCAGTTTCTAGTATAAATACGGGTTGAAGTTTTGAAAGGGGGGAGGAGGAGATTTTCGAAAAAAAGGGAGAAAAAGAAAAAGATTTTCGAAAAAAAAAGAAAAGGGTTTTTCAGAGAGAAAGAAAAGAGAGGTTAGGTTTTTAAAAAAAAAACAGTTGAGATTTGTTCACTGTTCTTATTTTTCTCCTTTCACAAACAAATTTTTTTTAGTTTACATTCTGCTATTTTTGAGGAGATCCAAGGAAAGATTTTTTTTCAACATTTCGGGTTTTTTAAGGTACTGTAATTTCGAATTTGTTGCTGTATTTTTTAGTTTTGTAGCTGCTGTAATTACTTTTATTGTATATATTGTTGCTGTTTTTTTTCATTTTTAGTCACTGTAACGTTTTTAGGGCTGCTGTTTTTCTATCTTAGTTGCTGTAACACTTTTTTATTATTGCTGTTTTTTCTATCTTAGTTGCTGTAAATTTTTTAGTATTGCTGTTTTTATTTTTTGTTGCTGTATTTTCGAATTTTAGGCATTAGATTGGTTATTTTCAAAAAAAATCAAAAAAATCATTTACAATAAGATATTCTGTTTTATAAAATGAAGTTTCTTTTAAAATAATAACACTAAAAATGTTGTTTTTTTAAATGGTTACTAATACCACTACCCCTTTTTATAAATAAAAAATAAAAAATAATAATAATAATCCTTTTCCTAAAAAAAAAACAGCAGCAAAAGCACTTTTTTTTTCAAAATAATCATTTTTCCAAAAAAAAAAACAGTAATAGCACCTTCTTAAAAATAATCATTTTTCCAAAATAAAAAGTAAAAACACCTCCTTTCAAAATAACAACTATGACAATCATTTCAAAAAAAAAAGAACTTTTCTTTATAAATTCGCAAATCATATGTGTTAGGTTGTGTTAGTAAAGTGGTAAAAAAAAGAAAAATCAAGCAATCGTTTTTTTTAACGTAAAATCGCTGTTTACACCCCCGCGTCTTAGTAAAACAACACCCCCTTTTTTGGCTGCAAACCCATTTTCAAAAAAAAAAACACAACCAAGCCCCAAGCGATTTGGTCTTACTGTTTGCACCCCCGCGTCTTAGTAAAACAGCACCCCCTTTTTGGCTGCAAGCCCATTTTTCGAAAAAAAACAACTAAGCTCCAAAGCGATCCGGTCTCACTGTTTGCACCCCCGCGTTCTAGTAAAACAGCACCTCCTTTTGGTTGCAAGCCCATGTTTTTAAAACACAACCTAGTCCACAAAAGCGATTCGGTCTCACTATTCGCACCCCCCATTTTTAACACAACACCCCTGTCATTCGCGCCCCTTTTTTACTATCACCCATTCCGCTTTTATTTATACCGCGTGATTTCCAAACCATTTCTTCTTTATTTCAAACAACCAAACTCACATAAAAATAGGTTGTTACCAACGGTCACTCTGAGCCTAGCTTGTTTGACCGATAGGAGCAACCTTTATTTCCAAAGCGGATTAGTAGCGGTGACCACTCTGAGATTACTCGTTTGATCATCATGAACACCCGCCTAAACGTCAAGAAATTTTCAGTTAACAAGAAACGCTTCCACACAAACGTAATTTCAACTCCTTTTTAGAAAACGTTTTCCAATACACATTTTCAAATAAACAAGCGCCCGATCACAAACCGGTTATTTATAGCAGTCACTCTGGGCCCCGCTCGTTTGAACGCGGTAAATACCTTCTTTTTCGGATAAGCCATTAAGTGGTGACCACTCTGGATTTATCTGTTTGGTCACCATGAGCGGCCTCCGGTTTCCGCAAACTTTTCAATAAAAAATAAAAACACCAACACACAAATTTTTTTCTACCCAAGAACTACGTAGCTTTGATTTCTCCATCGCACCCGGAGATACGTAGGAGCGGGGGCCCACTCCTGTCAAGCGCAAAAAAACTAAATTTTTATTAAGTCTTCCTTTCCGTTTTTTAATAATTAATAAAAAGGGTAAATTAAAATGCTTTTCTTTAAAACTAACTTTTTCTACACATTAAATTAAAAGGTAACCTTTTTAGGATGTTGCGGGGTGCTAGTACCTTCCCCGCACTTAATCGACCCCCGAACCCAAAAACAAAGGGTTTTTCAATGTTATCCTAAAAATAAATATTGATGGCGACTCCATTGTTCAAAAACGACGAAGAATCCCTCCTCCGGATTTTTCGGTCGCTACACTATGTTTGATCATAAAAATATGCAAACAAGTATAGCAAGACCTCATATAGATGCTGTGCATTTTGAATTTAAACCCATGATGTTCCAAATGTTACAAACAATTGGTCAATTTGGTGGATCTCCCCATGAGGATCCCCATGAGCATTTAAAACAATTTTTAGAAGTATGTAGTAACTTTATCATTCCTGGTGTTAGTGAAGATGCTTTTTAGACTTAAGCTATTTCCATACTCTTTAAAAGATAAGGCTAAATCATGGTTAAATTCAATGGAGCCTAATTCTATCCATTCATGGAATGAAATAGCTGAAAAGTTCTTTGCAAAATATTTTCCACCCATTAAAAATGCCAGGATGAGGAATGATATTACATCTTTTAGACAAAAAGAATTTGAATCATTGTTTGAAACATGGGAAAGATGGAAAGAACTTTTAAGAAAATGTCCACATCATAGTCTACCTATCATTATTCAAATGGAAACTTTTTACAATGGTTTAGAACCCCAAACCAGAATAATGCTTGATGCATCATCTGGGGGTCTGTTATTAAACTTATCTTTTAATGAAGCATGTGAATTAATTGATAGAATTGCAACCAATAGTTCTAGCTGGCCTACTGAGAGGGTAAGTGCCCAAAAGAAACAAGCAGGAGTACATGAAATCAGTGATATATCAGCCCTATCTGCTCAGTTAGCTTCTCTGACAAACTTGTTTAAAAACTTCACTTCAACCAGTGCAGCTGCACCAACTGAAAAAGAAATCTTGGAAAAAGACATCTTTTCAAGACAAGCACCAGCACAAAAGGTATGGTCTAGAACTTTTGAATCTCTTAATTTAGAAGACCCTAACCTTAAAAAGAATTTACCCTCAATTGAACAACCTCCTAAGCTAGAATTGAAAGAATTGCCCAAACATTTGAAGTATGCTTTCTTAGGGGAAGATGATGCACTTCCTGTGATCATTGCCTCTGACTTAACAATAGAGCAGGAGCATGATCTCATTTGTACCTTAAGAAAGCATACAAAAGCTATAGGCTGGCAAATGGCAGACATAAAAGGAATTAGCCCTTCTATATGCATGCATAGGATAAATTTAGAAGATAACTCTAAAAATTATATAGAAGGACAAAGAAGGCTAAATCCTATTATGAAAGAGGTTGTAAAGAAAGAAATCATCAAGTGGCTAGATGCTGGAATCATATACCCCATATCTGATAGTGCATGGATAAGCCCTATTCAGTGTGTTCCAAAGAAAGGAGGTATGACAGTAATAGCCAATGAAAAAAATGAATTGATACCAACAAGAAATGTTACAGGTTGGAGGATCTGTATGGATTATAGAAAACTCAATAAAGCCACAAAGAAAGATCACTTCCCTTTACCCTTCATTGACCAAATGTTAGATAGGTTGGCAGGTAAGGAGTTTTATTGTTTCTTAGATGGTTATTCTGGGTACAATCAGATTGCAATAGAACCCGAAGACCAACAAAAAACCACCTTTACATGCCCTAATGGAATATTTGCATTTAGAAGAATGCCTTTTGGACTCTGTAATGCACCTGCAACATTCCAAAGGTGCATGATGTCCATCTTTTCTGACTTCATTGAGCAATCAATGGAAGTATTCATGGATGATTTCTCAGTCTTTGGAAACAGTTTTCAAACATGTTTATCAAATTTAGAGAAAATTATCCAAAGATGTGAGGAAACAAACTTGGTACTTAATTGGGAGAAATGCCATTTCATGGTACAAAAAGGCATTGTATTAGGTCACAAAGTATCAAAGAAAGGTTTAGAAGTAGATCAAGCAAAGATTGAGGTCATTGAAAAACTGCCACCTCCAACAACTGTTAAGGGAATCAGAAGCTTCTTAGGCCATGCAGGCTTCTACAGAAGATTTATCAAAAAAAATTCAAGGACATCCAAGCCATTATGTACACTCTTACAAATTGATGCACCTTTTAACTTTAATGAACCTTGTATGGAAGCATTTCAAAAACTCAAAAAAGCACTGGTAACTGCACCAGTGATTGTTACACCAGATTGGAGCAGGCCATTTGAATTAATGTGTGATGCTAGTGATTTTGCTGTAGGAGCTGTCTTAGGGCAAAGGTATGACAAAATCTTTCATTCTATTTATTATGCTAGCAAAACATTAATTGAAGCTCAAATGAATTATACTGTAACAGAAAAAGAATTGTTAGCAGTGGTTTTTGCATTTGATAAATTTAGATCCTACTTGGTTGGCACCAAAATTATTGTCTATACTGATCATGCTGCCATCAAGTACTTGATCTCCAAGAAAGATGCAAAACCAAGGTTAATAAGATGGATTCTCCTCCTTCAAGAATTTGATCTTGAAATCAGAGACAAAAAAGGGGTGGAGAATCAGGTTGCTGACCATTTATCTAGACTTGAAGGTGAAAGAACAGGTACACAAAAGGGAGAGATCAAGGAAAGCTTTCCTGATGAAAAACTGTTAGCCATAACTCTAACAGCATCCAGTGCTTCTGCACCTAGTGCTTCTGCACCTTGGTTTGCTGATCATTATAGTGCTTATGCTACTGCACTCAATGCTACTACACTCAATGCTACTGCACTTGATGCTTCTGCACTTGATGCTTCTGCATCATAGTGCTTCTGCATCTCTAAAAACATAGAAACTCTCAAAAGAAGCATTATATAGTAAAGACATCTCAACTATCTTTCTCAACTGATTTCCTTCATCTTAATTTACATACTTGCATTCTGTTTTTACTTAAACTAAAATCCCCAAAATTTGTGAGTAGAATAGTTGTACTAATTTATATGCTTTCTAAACATACATAAAGTTAATCCAATCCCTGTGGGTTCGACCTTTCTTATCATTATATTACTTGTTTGTGACTGTGTATACTTGCACATCTTTTCACACACCACGTTTGCATTGTGCCTTTGCTTTTTGTACGCTGTTTACGAAGCTTGGGATCTGCGAAGCTCGGGTTCACGGAGCTCGGCGCTAAGGCTTTGGACTCGAGGGACCGAGTTGAGCCAGCAAGCCATAGTCCTTTGATGGGACCGACCTCGTCATAGAGGTTGGCGAGCCACGATAGGCTTGGCCTCGTGGTAGAGGTCAGTGAGCCACGATAGGCTCGACCTCGTGGTAGAGGTCAGTGAGCCACAATAGGCTCGACCTCGTGGTAGAGGTCAGTGAGCAACGATAAGCTCGACCTCATTGTAGAGGTTAGTGAGCCACGATAGGCTCGACCTCGTGGCAGAGGTCAGTGAGCCAAGATAGGCTCGACCTCGTGGAAGAGGTCACTGAGCCACGATAGGCTCGACCTCGTGGTAGAGGTCAGTGAGCCATGATAGGCTCGAGCCATGATAGGCTCGACCTCGTTGTAGAGGTCCGTCGGCGCCGTGTCGGAATGATCTTGTGAGAAGGATGCAATTTCGAGGCCGTGAGATCAGCCAGGACTTGATTTGATCTGTTTCGCCAAGCGCAGAGCTCTGAAGTGAGTACAGGTTGGGTGCAGGGGCTCAATTTTGACCCTGATTAGTGTTGAGCAGATGAAGACCTGAAAAAACAATCACCTTTTGATGGGGACCAAGGTCCAGCATGAGTACAATCATTATTAGATGTGGGACTCGGAGTCCGGGGTTATGCGAAAATCTTTAAAGAAAAGGAATTAAGTTCTTAAGCAAAGACATTAGAGCAACAAATCATTGCAAGAAGAAACAAGGCATTCAGTGGAAATAGTGATGGAATAAACAGTTCTTGATGCCATAGGTCGGAGGTCGGGCATTCGGTGGATCTTAGAAACAAGGCATGAGTACAAGGCTTTTTTTGGGGGGGGGGGTCGCGGTGAGTTATCTTTTTCTCACCACGAGATACTTTGGTGAGGCATCTTTGGTTTGTTAAGCTGGAACGTTGTGTTCAAGTTTTGACTCGGGGTCTTCCCGACTCCCGACCTCGATGAGGTTGATCTTAGACACGACCTTCTTGTCGTTGTGGCCCTTCTCATTCTTGTCGGATTCATTATCCTTTTTAATCGAGAGGTAGTGGCACTTCTTGGCAGATTTCAGGTCGGCTTCAATTAAAATCTCATTTTCAGATGAACTGTTGAGGCCACGACTCCGAGCCTGCCCAAGGTTGGTCTTCCTATAATGCAGTTGTAAGGGTATTTGCATGGTAGGACCAAGAATTGTGTTTTCACTGTTGTGGAAAGCTTATCCCCGTAAGTGACCATGAGCTCGAGGTATTCGAGTGGAGTAGTTTTTGCCCCATTAAATCCTGTCAGTTTCGAACCTCCGTAGGGAGTGAGCTCGGTCTCGGAGATGTTGAGCTTGGGGAGCAGGTCCTGAAACAAGATGTCCGCCGAGCTTACCTGGTCCACTAGGATTCTCAGGACCTGGACGTCGACCATGATGGCAGAGATAATGAGTGGGATATATTTGTTTGGCTTACCATCTGGGAGGTCCTGGTCAGAGAAAGCTATTGGGGGGTTTGTGGGATAGGTTGGCGGTTTTCGAGTTGCTGACTATGCTCAGAATCTCTTTCCACTTTCGCTTCATAGATCTTTTTGTTTCACCCGAGTCCACTGAATATCCGCCTAGAATTATGGTGGCCACTGCTCTTGAACGCTGCTGCTCGGGCTCATCACCCTCATCCGAATCTTCGGAGTCGGCCTTCGCTGGCTTGGCCACTTCATTTACTCCTGATTTTCCTTTTCGAGGCGAACGGGATCGCCGCTTTTCTTCATCTCCATCTTTCTTAACATACTTGCTCAATTTACCTTTTTGGATCAAGTCATCTATGTCGTCTCGGAGAACCCGACACTGGTTGGTGTCGTGGCCGTGACTCCGATGGTAGCGATAGTACTTTTTCTTGTCAGTGTTTTCTCGCGGCGCTAGTGGAGCCGGCCATTTCCTGTCCTTGAACTCGGTGTTAGCGCACTCAGCAAGAATTTTTGCCTTCGCCTCTTTCAGCTCGGTGTACTCAGAGAACCGTGAACGTCTTTCCCTAGAGTCTTTCTTCGGATTCTTCCCTTTGTCATTCGTCTTTGCGGGGGTCGAGGTTGCACCGACCTCGTCGGCCATGTCGTCCTCTTCGTAATCAATGAACCTCTAGGCCCGCCTCAGGAAGTCTTCCAGGTTCCGGGGTCGGCGAACACCGACGTCGATCTGGAATAGGCTCTTCTTGCGGAGCCCGTGTCTCATGAATAAGAGTTTGATCTTGTCTTCTAGATGCCTTACGTTGTTGGCTTCTTTGTTGAACCTCTCGATGTAGTCACGCAAGGTCTCGTTTTCTCTTTGTTTCACAGCTTTGAGGATGTTCACCGACTTGGGCTTCATCCTTGACGCGGTGAAATGTGCCGAGAACACCCTGACGAGCTGCTCCCAGGAGTGGATGGAGCGGGGTTTAAGGTCTTGGAACCAGGAGAGTGCTGCCTTGCTCAATGCTAGAGGGAAGATCTTAAATTTTATGTCGTCCGTGGCGTTTCTGTACTGCATCATGAGATCAAAGGTATCCACGTGCTCGTCTGGATCACCAGTCTCGTCGTACATGTTTAGTTGAGGGGGTTTTCCCAGGGATTTTGGTACCTTGCACTCTGCGATTTCTCCGATGAAAGGGATTTGTCGGGCTCGCCCGAATCGGCCACAGCGTGGAGAATGGTTCCTCCTCCAGGGAGAGCGGTCCCGTCTACGAGGGGAACGGCTTCGGGACGACGAAGAACTATAAGAGGAGCTCCGAATGTGGTTAGAGCTTGGTGGAGTTGGAGGGGTGCAAGAACCTCTGTGTCGGCCCGTTCTTTGGGGAGGGGACCTGTGAACGTGGCGCCTGAGCTAACTTCCTTCGAGGGGGAGAACGGTGTCGCTTTGAGGCGACGGTGCGTCGGTCTGGAGACTTGTCTATTAACTGAGCTGAGATGGCAGGCGTGTTAGCTCGAACGGCTGCAACCTCTTCCTCCATTTGGGTCAAGCGCTGTTCCTGTTGCGCAAAGTCGCGGCTTCGGCGATCTAGGAGATCCAGTATTTGGTTTACCGCCTGGACTGGAATCGGGACGGCCTCAGGTACTGACTGAGGCGAGAGTAGCGGTGCGGAGCGGGCTTCCTCAATTGGAACCTCTTGGACATGTCCCTCGGGGGTCTGATTAGGTCAGGGGACGACTTCAATCACACTTTGGGTACGAGGTTAACTACGAGTCGGAGGTCGTCCTCGTGGAGCCATAGGGATAGATTGAGTTTCTGAAAGTTTAATAGTAAACTCCCACTGTGGTCGCCAATGTTACGTACCTAGCCTTGGATTCTCGGATCCGGAGTCGGCAATGGGTATCTGATGTGTAGTGATTATCTTTTCCTGGCTCAGGGTCGGATGGATGCTTCGAAGGTCGGAATCTTTCGAGGTAAGAATCGTCGAGGTCGCGTTCTTCCGAAGCTAGACCCGGCGGGGTCGGGTACCTGCAGACACTCCAATGCTAAAGTCAGCAAACAGAAGTCAGTGGGGTGCAAATGAACATAGGGTACCTGGATATGTGGGTAGGACCCGTATTTATAGACGCAGAGCACCGGGGGTTCGCGGGTTGTGCCCGACCCAGACCGTTGGATTTAAGCGCTTTGATCTGGTCCGTTGATTTATGACGAGATGGCGTGATACCTTGCTGGACCGAATTTCTTGGGTCTCTTTATAGTCGCGGATTGGGCCTCTGAGGTCGATCCGGAACAACTAGTACTTTACCCGTGCATCCGCACGGGTGATACAGTATTTGTTATAATTTGCTATGAACCTATAAATACTTTGAAAATTGCAAAATTTAATAAAAGAAAAAACTAAATAAAAAGGCTATATATCAACAAATATAAAAATACTCCTGTTGCATAAAGTTAAAAAAAAAAGTCTCTATCTTCTTCAATACCAGTAATTTTTAAATTCTAAAAATGTAAAAAATTTCTTCAATCACCGAAAATTTTTAAGCAGCTTTAAGAAATTATATATTTAAAATTTCCTTTCAATCATACCAGCATTTTTAAATTTAAATTTTTTTAAAATGTTGAATCCAATTTAAATTTGAATATAATGAAACTAATTAAAAAAAGCATAACTAAGAAAAAATGAATTATCATCGTCAAAAGAGAAAAACTGAATGTGAAATTTTTTCTCTCCATACGCACACTTGCACACTTTTCAATGAGTTTCATCTACACGACAACAAAGCGCATTTAAGTTGATAAGACGTTTCGAAGTCTCTTTTCTCTCCTAGGGCTTTATGCACCTAGGGTTTCTTATCCTTGTGAGAAGTTTCTCTCCTAGTGAGAAGGCTGCAGCTCGTTTGTTTTCGTTCTGATCATTGAGGGCAGCGCGAGGAGTCTTGCCTTCTTGGTCGAACCTTCTCCAGCGACATGTTCCCTGTCCAGGCGAGTTTCCGGTCTGCGAATCAGAGGAAGAGGGTGAGTGGCATTTGTTCTTTAAATGTCAACAGGTAGAAGCTCTATGGCATGGCGCTGGGTAATGAAATCAGATACAGCCGATTGTGGAGGGAGGCAATGGTTTCAAGGCTGTTTGTTTAAAATCATAGTTGCCCTCGAGAATGGACCCCAAAAATGCTTTGCTATGATGATTTGGTGTCTGTGGAAGCGAAGGAATGAGAAGATTTGGGAGAATACCGTGAAGCCCTCTCGCATTTCCATCAGCGGAGCCTTAGATTTGGTGCATCATTGGGAGGAAGCTAGGCGCTTGAAACATCGTCCTCTGATGCTGCAACAGCCTCACCCTATTGTAGAAGAAGTGTGTTGGACCAAGCCGAGTGCTAACAGTGTCAAGTGCAATGTCGATGCTGCAACGTTTGATGATGGTGGTTTTGGGTTGGGAATTTGTATCAGAAACGCATCTGGAGCTTTTGTGAAGGCAAAGACAGCTTAGTTTACCGGTTTTTCACATCCTCAAGAAGCTGAGGTGTTGGGTCCTTTGATAGCATCAAACTGGTTGCAAGAGTTGAATGTCCAAAGAGTCACCATTGAGCTTGATTACAAAGCGGTAGTCGATGGTATTAGTGGAACATGTCAATTTGTAACTGAATATGGAACTATCTTAAGAAACTGTCAATCTTCACTTTATGGTTTACAAAACTATAAAGTTAATTTTATTCGGAGGCAAGCAAGCATCGTCGCTCATACTCTAGCTAGAGAGTGAGGCATTATGCTAGCTCCCATATTTTTTATTGTAGTCCTACTTGTATTGCAAATTTGATTATGAATGAAGTATATGTTTGGTTTGGCGGTGGGAAGGCATAAACGCGCTTTTCCCCTTCTGCTTTCTTTCGTGATTTCATGGTGCAAAATTGTGTTTGGGCTGAGGCGTTTCTGTGTTGCTGTTGCGGCATTCCCTGTGTTGCCGCTGCAACGTTGAACATTCTAAAGTTCTCTAGGTTAGAGAAACAAGAGGGATTGGGCTCAAAGCCCATTTTTTAATAAAAACATAACATGACATCGTGGGCTTATTATTTCTCTACGTTTTAATACTTCAATTGTCTCTGTCAAAAATATACTTCAATTGTCAAAAAAAATGATTGTTTCCCGTTTAGAATTTATATGTTTTTATTTTATTTACTGTACTATTATTATTCACTTAAAATTAGTATATAAAATTGTTTAAATGAATTTTCTTAGGTTTTCTTCAAGTTTTAATAATTGTTTTACCCACTACAAAAATCATATACTTTAATATTATTAAAAAAATTATTTTATAAACATAGGTTAAAACAATAGATGAGACCCTATAAATTTAAAATTATTTTACAGACAAAATTTTTAAGTTGGGACCCATTTTGGTAATTTTACACCTAAAAGCAATTCTAATTCAACCTATCCAAACAACAAGAATTGATAAAAATCACTTTTTGAGGAAAGGTATCCAAACAAAATTCACGTCAAATTCAACTCACTTTTAACTAAAATCAATTCTGCAGAATCAATTCTGTCAGAATCAATTCTAATCGCCGCAGAACCAAACATACACGAAATGTAATGACTTTCCTTTTGTCAAAAAAAAGTTGATAAGATGTTTCACCTACACCTAAAGGCAGTGGCGGATGCACATAGAGAGGTGTGCGGGCAATTGCCACCACACCGTAAAAATATTTTACTAGTGATGCTTAATAAAAATATCTTTTGCCCCCATAAAAAATAGGGTTTGCCCCCATAAGCTACTAGATTTTTAAAATGTTTGCACAAAAGTATAAGAAATATAAGTGAGAATAATTGGTACTATTTTTATTGCTCTCTATATTGAGAGTGAAGGATTCCATTAATTGAAACCCAGAATTGAACTTAAACCAGAGAATTAACTGAGATTGAAGATGATGATGAAACTCAATTTCATTGTCTATGTGCTTTGACCTTTCAAGAAATGAATATCAATGTCTATGTGCTTTGACCTTTCATGTGTAGTAGGGTTGTTGGCCAATTGTATAGCAGACTTGCTATCACAAAGGGTTGTAGAGGATATTGGAATTTCAAAGTCTATTAAAAGTTGCTTAATCCACAGCAGCTCTGTGGTGACTGCTGCCATTGCCATGTACTCTGCCTCTGCAGAGGATCTTGCAACTGTGGCTTGCTTCTTAGACTTCCAGGCAATTAATGACTCCCCAAGGTAGATACAAAAACCAATTGTGGACCTTCTACTAATCTCACAGCTACCCCAATCAGCATCAACATATGCTGTCAATTTCAATGAAGCTTTGGCAGGAAACAGAATTCCTTGTCCTGTTGTGGTTTTCAAATACTGCAGTAAGTGATGTGCAACATGCATGTGAGTTGTTCTTGGCTTGCTCATAAACTGATTGAGCTTTTTCACTGCATATGTAATATCAGGTCTAGAGATTGTGAGATATATGAGTCTCCCTATTAATCTCCTATATTGAGACTCATCATTGAGTTGCTCTCCATCAGTGTGGTTCAACTTGACACCAGGATCCATTGGGACATGAACTGGTTTAGCAGAAGTGAAACCAGTGTCTGAAAGCAATTGTAAGGTATACTTTCTTTGACATAGGTGAATACCTTCCTTAGATCTAGCAATTTCTAACCCAAGAAAGTATTTCAAGTCACCAATTTCCTTCAATTTGAAGTGTTTCTCCAACATCAACTTAGTTTCATGAATGTGATTCTTGTTTGGTCCTGCCACTATAATGTCATCTACATAAACCAATAGGGCAATGAAGTTTGGCCCATTCCCTTTTGTGAATAGGGAATGGTCTGTTGAACTCTTATGAAACCCCAATGACCGAATGGTTGAGCTGAACTTGTGGAACCATTTCCTTGAGGCTTATCTAAGCCCATACAATGACTTGTTCAATTTGCATACCTTGGTATCCCCCTGGCTTGGATAGCCAAGAGGCAAATTCATATATACTTCTTCATTCAAATTTCCATTTAAAAAGGCATTATTCACAACCAATTGGAGGAGATGCCAATTGGATTGTGATGCAAGTGAGAGGAGAATTCTGACAGAGGTGAGCTTTGCCACTGATGAAAAAGTGTCTAGAAAGTCAATGCCAGCTTGTTGAGTAAATCCTTGTGCCACTAACCGGGCTTTATACTTGTCTAGGGAACCATCTGCATGGTATTTCACCCTATAGACCCATTTACATCCAACTGCTCTCTTGCCAACTGGGAGAGACATTATGGACCAGGTATTATTGGCTTCTAGAGCAGCCAACTCCTCAGTCATTGCTTGTTGCCATTCAGGAACTTTAACTGCCTAATATAAATGTTGGGGTTCAAAAATTGAAGAAATGTTGTGAATAAAGGTTTGGTAAGGTGGTGAGAGTTTCTCATAAGAAAGGAATTCCTGTAAGGGATACTTTACAGAATTGCATTTATAGTTTTGTAAATGAGAGGGAGGTCTATGAGGTCTGCTAGAGCGTCTAAGAGAAGGTGGGGCTTCAATTTGAGGTTCAGTGTTTGGTGGCAGAATGGGAGGATCAATTGGAGGTGGGGAATCAAGTACATGACTTGGAATGACTATGTCAGTGTTTTGATTGGTAATAGGTTTGGTGAGAATTGGTTTTGGTACTAGAGAATCAGGGAAAATGATTGGTGAGGGTGAATCGTTATCTATGGTTTTGTAAGGAAAAGTAGTCTCACAAAAAATCATATCTCTTGAAATAATGAACTTGTGAGATTGGAGATCATATAGCTGCTAACCCTTGACACCTAGGGGATAGCCAATGAAGATACAAGGAAGTGATCTAGGTGAGAATTTGTGTCTCTGTGAAGGGATAGTAGAGGCATAGGCAAGGCATCCAAAAACTCTTAATGAAGAGTAATCTGGGGTAATCTTATACAGCAATTCATAAGGAGAGGAGTTATCCAAAGATGGTGAAGGTAACCTGTTGATCAAATGTGTTGCTGTGGACACACATTCTGTAATACCAATTTCTACCCCGTAATTTATTAGCGTAAAATCAGAGTTTTGTTTTTAACAATAAAACGGATGTCACATTTCACAAAACAGCTCGAATATATAGCACTTTTAAAACATCAACATCAAAATTTATTCAATCACGCAGCGGAAAACTCAACAAGTTTAATCATCAAAAATCGTTGCAAATGTGCAAGGTCCTCAACATTAAAATTCAACAAATGAAAGACATGGAAATAATCAAGCGTACATCCCCCCGAGTGCTACGTATCAGAGCGACGACACCGACTAATGAAGGACTTTGGTCTTCATTCGAGATCACCTGCACGTTACCAACATAGGGGTAACATTCAAACAGAAGGGGTGAGATATCACACAGTATAAAGAATCGTATGAAAGACCGTATATTGAGGTCAGAAAGTCAGATAATCATAACAGACAACAGGTCAACAACAGCATGGACATAACAGTCAATATCAGCACAACGGTCAACATCAGCACAACATGCAAATATCATCTCAACAGTCAAATATCGACCCAACAGTTAATCTATAACGACAACAGTCAATATACAACGACAACAGTCAATAATACAACAACAACAACAGTCAATATACAACAACAACAACAACAACAACAACAACAACAACAACAGTTCACCACAGGTCAGTGACTTCAAACATGCGGTATGAATGCGGGATGCTCAACAGAGGGCCAACTACCCTATAATGCATGTGGTACCAATCATCACCAATAAAATAGCCAATAAGGGCATCATCACCTATATCATTACCACGTTTTTAAGCATCATCATCATCACCTATAGCTCCAAGGCCGAAGCCTTCATCACCAAAATAATGCATATGAAATGTATGCGACACCATGAACAATGCACCAGAGACAATCAACAACAATAGTCATCTAAGTGACACAACAACACCAATATCAACAAATGGTCATAGACCCATCACCTATCACCTTAGCCAATAAAATAGGCACATCACCTGTTATATCGTCACCAATAATACCAATCATCACCAATAACACCAACACCTATAGGGCAGTCTAACAATTTGACCGTAACATCAACAACCACCGACACCAAAGACACCAATAAATTTACAACGTCAATGGCAACAACAATTTTACAACACCGAGAACAACGACAATTTACGACACCAATGACGACACAGTTTACAACACCAATGACGACACAATTTACAACACCTGGAACAACAAAAATTTTACAACACCAATGCCAACAACAATTATACGACACCAGTGACAATACCAATTTACAGCAAACAGCATCAATAGTTTACAGCAAACGGCAACGATAATTTACAGCAAACAGCAACAATAGCTTACAGCAACAGCAACAATAGTTTTCTGCAACCAGCAACACTGATTTTCAGCAAAACAGCAACATAGTTTTTAGAAACAGCAACACTGATTTTCGGCAAAACAGCAACATAGTTTTTACAAACAGCAACTTAATTTTCAGCAAAACAGCAACTTAATTTTCAGCAAAACAGCAACTTAATTTTCGAAAACAGTAACAGCAATTTTCAGGAACAGTTTTCAGAAACAGCAACAATTTTCGGAAACAGTTTTCAGAACCAGCAACAATGATTTCTTTCAGCAACAGCAATAATAATTTCTCAGCAACAGCAATAATAATTTCCAGCAACAGCAATAATAATTTCCAGCAAACATACCTCTACTTCGGTGAATTAATTAACCTATCAAACGGTATCGAAACTTAGCAAAGGACCCCTCTATGGAAAGCTAAGAATGTCTAGTTCCTGACTATAATTTTTATTTTGGAAAATAATGGTCCAATTCGTACAGTTTCAATAAATAAGGAACAAGGTTCAGAAAACAGGACAGCCACCATGACCTAGCTTGTGACACCTCTAAAATTATCAAAACTTAGTCAAATGACATGGGACTTGAGCCTAACCCAAAAAAAAATTGAGTGTAGTTTTCAATGAATCAAGAATCATTCAAAAAGGAGTTCAAACGAAAACGTTATACACGAAATACCGAACCTATATCCAGATTGTTTCCAGAATTTTAACCTAATTTGTGACACCTATAACTCGAACTATACAACTCCAAATGCAACCAAACTAGTGTCAAATTAACAAGCATTAAGTCTAGTCTCTAAAAAGGTAAACCACATAATTTTTGGACCGCTAGATTGTTCCCAGTTACTGTATAACCGAACCTATATCCCGATCGTTTCCAGAATTTTAACCTAACGTGTGACACCTATAACTCGAGCTATACAACTCCAAATGCAACCAAACCAGTGCCAAATTAACAAGAATTATGTCTAGTTTCTGAAAAGGTAAACCACATAATTTTTGGACGACTAAATTGTTCCCAGTTACTGTATAACCGAACCTATATCCAGATCGTTTCCCTTATGAAAATTTTGGGGCGTTACACATTCTCCCCAGAATTCTAGGGGTACCTTGGATTGAAAATAGAGAGATCCCTAGGCACATTCAATAGATGTTGACGTTTCCTCTCCACAACTGAGTTTTGTTGTGGTCTATGAGGACATGAAAACTGATGCAGTGCTCCTTCATCTTGTAAGAACTGTTCTAGCCTCAACTTCTTTGCATTGTCAGTGCGAATTGCTTTAATGGATTGTTGAAATTCGGTCTTGACATATTTAAAGAAGGCCTGTATCAACTGGGGTGCTTCTGATTTTGCCCTCATTAGGTGAACCCATGTGAATCTTGAACAGTTATCAACAATGGTGAGAAAGTACTACTTGGCATCATGCGTAGACTTGTGAAAAGGGCCCCAAACATCACAGTGCACCAAGTCAAAGAGAGATGCAGAAAAATGATGATTAGCATTGAATGGTAAACGATTCATTTTGATAAAGGACATATAGAACAAGAATTTTTATTGCATTTTGTGGAATCATACAATGATAGTTTGGAAGATAACAATTACAAAACAAAGTCAGACAGATGGCCTAGCCTAGAATGCCATAACTGTGCAGGAGAGATGGGAACAGTGTTACAAGAATTTGTGCTAGAAGCAGTACAATGTGAGACAGTACAATGTGATACAGAGTGATAGAAGTAAAGGCCATGAAGGTATTTACTCGTGCCAATCATCTGCTGTTGGTGCTTGTCCTGAATCAAGAAGATATTATCAATTAAAGAAATGTGATAATCAGGGTCTTGATAGAGGCAACCAACAGAGATAATATTGACATGAAAATTAGGAATACAAAGAACATTCTTGAGTGTTAAAGATGAATTGATAACAACAGTACCAGATGCAATAACAGCTACTTTGTGATTGTTGGGAAGAGTGACAAAGGTATTGTGTAGCATTGTATATGAAGAAAAAAGAGATAATATAGTGCAAATGTGAGCATTTGCACCTGAGTCATTAATGATCCAATCATTAGGATTTAAAAAGGAAGATGCTAAAAATAGTGAAAAACACAAGGAAAGATACATACCAGTGGCTGAAGAATCATCATTTTCTGAGACATTTAGGGAAGCCTTTTCCATTTGTACCTGCATGTACTGAATCAATTGTTGATACTGCTGGTGATCAACTTGAGGTTCATCAGAGGAATTGGAAGCAGCAGTGACATGAAGGACAGGTCTAGATGTGGCAACAGCTTTCTATTTCTTGTAACCCGGGGGAAAGCCATGTAATTTGAAGCATTTATCTTTGATATGACCTAAGGAACCACAGTGAGAGCACAAGGGACGATCTTTCCTTGGATATTTTAGCTGAGTGTTAACAGCCCAAGCCATTTGACTAAGAATCATTGGTGTTGAGACCTATTTCTCTTTGTTTTTCATCTTGTATAACAATGGAAAACACTTTGGTAATTTCAGGTAAGGGCTCCATGGCCAGGAATTGCCCCATAATATGGCTAAATGACTCATTCAATCCCATGAGAAAATTAAACACATATTGACGCTTTAGGTATGCAACCAATGCATCAGAACCACCAAAAGTATAGGTATTTGGAGGATTATGTTCAGCAAGGGAGTCCCAAAGACCTTTAAATTTGCTAAAATAAGCGCTAACAGAGAGTGTACCTTGAGTGCAGTTCAATACTTCCTTATTGAGCTGAAATTGGTGTAAATGACGCTTCAACTCTGTCCAGATTTCAGCAGCAGAGTTGGTGTAAATGACGCTTGAATGAAGCTCCTTGGCGATGGAATTCAAGATCCAAGAAGTTTCCATGTGGTTACTTCGCATCCATGCAGCGTAACCAGATGCAGTAGCTTCGGGTTTCTTGATTGTGCCATCGACAAGACCTAATTTGTTTTTCGCACCAGGTGCGATGGTCATAGCACGAATCCAGGAACTGAAGTTGTTGCCAGATTCATCCAAAACTTGCGACACCAAAATAGCGCCAGGATTGTCCGAAGGATGAATGTAGAGAGGATCAGAGGTATTCTCAGTCATGATGAACAAGAAGAAGGCCGATTGGAAGAAAATCGCAACAAGAAGGCGAGAACGAACTTTGCGAAATGAAATCGCATGAAACCTAGAATCGAAGATGAAATTGAAGATCGATTCGAGGATTGAATCAAGTAGAGAGACGAAGCGGAAGCATAAACGCGAATGATACCATATTGAGAGTGAAGGATTCCATGAATTGATACCCAGAATTGAACTTAAACCAGAGAATTAACTGAGATTGATGATGATGATGATGATGATGATGATGATGATGATGATGATGATGATGATGATGATGATGATGATGATGATGATGATGATGATGAAATTGAATTTCATTATTCAGGAAAAAGTTAGTTACAACAATAATCCAAGTTAGCTTATATACATCAATGCTAACTAGCCTGGCTAACTAGAGTTAAGCCACTAAACTACATTAAACTAACTATAGTTAAGCTGGAATTTCACTAACTATTTAACTTAATTAATAGTAGTTCAATACTCTAAAAAATGGAAAGTATTAGTTTAAAATGTCCCTAAATATCAGTCAAACTAGTCTCTAAAGAGGATTAAAATGTCCCTAAATCATTTTAAAATGATTAATTTGACCGATATTTGATGACCAAATTGATACTTTTCATTTTTTACGGACTAGATAAGTGTTAATTTTTATATCTATTTGGATATCTACTTTTTTTTATCGTGAGAATATGTATTTTATAAATATTTATAATATTTCTCTTCTAAGGAGATATATGAGATTTTTTTCCCCACCACTAAAAATTTCTGGATCTGTCACTTCCTAAATGGTCGTGTGTTTGAGTTATAGAGGGTGGAAGTGGAGAACGATATTGATCCCCTTAAAAAAAGCACTTTCATCTACCCATAGATTTGTGTGGTCATGTTCAAATCCTTCCTTCTCTGTTAAATATGTATATAGCTGTAGGCCAAGAAAAATTACCCTGTTTTTCTTATGTTGCTTCTCGCTGACTTCACTCCCTATGAATTTTTTCTGCCTTTTTGTGCTTTGTGGACCGGAGTTTAATGAGCGTTAATTTTATTTTATTTGGCAATGATGTGTGATGTGTGAATTTTTTATTCTTATTTTGGTTGTTGTGGTGTTCTCGTTTTTGTTTTAGGTTAAGACATGATTTTTTTTGTTTAGAAGTCTTTGACCCTCCGGTGTCTAGGAAAAAGGGTCTTGGAGTTCGAACGAGAGGTAAATAAAGTAGGGCTCCAATTTGTTCCATCTTCGGGAATCGAATTTGGGTACTAGTCAAGTCTGTGAAGTGTGTTAACCACTCGCACCAAATCTTGGAGTATATCAAGACATGTGATTAACTAGTAACATGTTATTAGTTCTTCTGTCCTAAATCTTTTGATGTTTTAGCAAAAGACACGTAGAACAAGAAAATATTAATTAGGTAAATATATGGACTAAAATACCCTCATTTGGTACTTTAGCCACTCTAAAGTATCTTATATTTTTCAAGAATGTGAGTATGAAAGTAGTATTAGAAACTCAAAAATTCATTAATATTTTGAGTAGTGGGAATTTACATTTATAATATCATTAGGATTATGCCATTAAAATTCTTTTTACGATGGAGAATACATACATTATGCAATAAAAAAACGAACAAACAACTACGATAATACCTATCCAGCAATAACCTCCCCCCATGTAATATATAGGATAATCAATAAACTGTGTAAAAAAGTTTAGGTGGAAAGTGCATCAGTATTAAATTCATAGAAACACTTTAAAAACATTTGACCAAAATTTGAATCGTAGGAATGGATAAAAACACCACAACAAAGCTCACATATATTTTTGTTTTGTAGTGTACAAATTGTGGGCTGGTTTGTTCCTTCTTGGTTGGTTGTTTTTCTAATGAAATGCTTTTTTGACCAAAACAAAAAGAGACCCCACTTTCCGAAGCCCCCACAGTTTCACCTCAAATCACTTCTTTCCATTCTGAACTTTCTTTGTGTGAACCCCATATACCTGACACTAGTACTCTCACTCTCAAAGCTAAAATATCTTTTTAATATTCCTATTTTGTCCTTATAAGAAATTATGTGTAATCCTAACCAAAACCATTTTTAAAATCAATAATCAATAAATAAAGTTATAAACCTCATACTAATTCTTTTAAAAAATTGAAATTTTTAACATTAAACACACCTAGTATTTTTATTATAAAGTTATCTATTTTATAAAAACTTCTAATATTTTTATTAGGTGGTTTCTAGCACGAGAAATCAAATAAGTCTATGAGTGATGTACCAATCAAATTGACGGTAGAGTATAACATAAAATATCATGAATATTTGAGTTTTCATACCGATTGATACAATCTCAACCACACATAATATTTTATTATCAGACAGTCAATTTGACTGATACACTGGTTAGAGGCCTAATTAATCACGCATCCTTGAAAATGCATTTTTATTAAGTAAAATATCTCAAACAATTATAATATTTTATATTATATCTCACGGACATTTTGACCGATACACCGATGAGTGACGTAGTAGTTGTCTTAACCCTCAAAAACAACTTTTTATTAAGTGAAATACATTTTTTGTTTGCTCAAACTAGAGAAAATTAATGAATGTGCCCCCACTATAAATTGCCTTCAAAGGAAACACTTTACCATAGTTGCAATTGCAAATCACCCACAACCTCTTTCCTTTCTCTCTCTTTCTCTCTTTGATAATTTTCTCTCTCAACAATGGCTGACCATGGAATGCAAATGTCTCTCTCAAACACATCCTCAGACAACTCCTCAAACCAACAACTACCACCCTACAACATCAACATAGGAGGTTCCTCCTCACAAAACCCCTTCAACATACCACCACCCAAAAAGCCACGTGGCAGACCACCAGGTTCAAAAAACAAACCGAAACCACCACTCATAGTAACCCAAGAAAACGACCGAGCAATGAGACCAGTTATCATAGAAGTTTCCGCCGGCACCGACGTTGTCGAAGCTATCATCCAATATGCCCTTCGCCGTCGCACCGGAATCTCAATCGTCAATGGTTCCGGTACAATTAATAAAGCTACACTTCGTTACCCTCTTACTAACTCTCCTGCTGTAACTCTTCATGGTCCTTTTTCTTTGTTAACTCTCACTGGTACTTTTATGTACCCACCTTCACCACCACCACCACCACCACTAGCTACTTCTTCTTCTTCTTCATCAAACCCTAACCCACCACAAGAAGCTAATAGTTTTGCAATAACTCTTGCTGGTGTTCAAGGTCAGATTTTTGGTGGTATTGTTGGTGGGAAAGTTGTTGCTGGTGGTGATGTTGTTAAGGTTACGTGTAGTATTTTTAGGAACCCTGAACTTCATAGAGCTGGTGGTGTTAATGATGTTGGTGAAGAAGGTGATGATTTTGATGATGATGATGATGATGATGATAATGGTGATGGTGGTGGTAACCCTAATGTTGGTGGTGAGGGGGGTGTAGGTAGTAATGCTGGTGGTGCTGGTGGAAATGAAAGTATGCCTGGTGGTTTTAATCCACCCCCCTTGAATTTAGCCCCTTCTGATCCTAGCTTCATGCATTGGACTCACCCTCACCCTCCTAATTACTGAAGATTTCTGTCGCATCGACATCGACATGGTTGAAGACGTGTCCGACACTAATATCAACACTTCAATTGTTTCTATTTTACAAATCAAAACTAGTGTGTATATGTCGGTGTCGTGTCTGGTGTCGATATGTTTCGGATCGAGATAGAGATAGGTGACTGCCGTGAATCCCAGTCCATATGTTTCGTAGATGATGATGTTAGAAAAAAGTTTAAATAGTGATCGAATTTTAACTAGTTTCTAGATATTTGTAGCTATTTAAACTTTTTCTAAGTGAACAAACATTGATCCATATATATTCTCCAATTTTCTACCAAATTGTGTATGGGAAAGGTTGATGGCTTTCTTTCTTTGTGTTGTTCTCTGTTTTTTTTTAATAAAGTTGGTAGAAGAATTGTAGCCAAGCATTGTTGTTAATTGAGAAAAAAAGAATTACTACATGTTAATGTGAATTAGATGAATTTATTCAATGGTGGTTTGTTATTTAATTTTGTTTTTGATGCTTGGATATGATCATTTATATAGTGTCAGTAGAATTCCATACCATATAAGCTAGCTGATTCCTCGGGAAAAATAAAAGAGAAATTAAAGAAGCATGTCATAGATAAATTAAAGGGGGTGACTCGACTACACAACTTTCCCCAGTTCCACTTACTTTCATCATTCACTTTTATTTATGTTGCGTCTTTTATAACCAAAAGTTGTTCAACGGAAATTGATTTATTTATTGATTTTTGTTGACCAACTTTTATTTATGAAACATACCAAAAGGAGTATATATATTAATGAAAAAAGTTGAATTATATTAATTTTTATTGACCAACTTTTATTTATAAAAGAGGTAACTTAGTTCGCGAGTTAAGGGAATCTGAAATAGTGTAACGTAGGTCTTGAGTCAAACTCTGAAAACTAACATTCACCAATCCCTCACTAACATTGCCTATAAAAAAAGAGTCTCGAGAAAGTATAATTATTAAGGAAAAAATTTGAATTATTATTAGTTTTAAAATTGAAATTGAGGGGAAGACAAAAAAATAAAATTAATTTGAAAATTTCTCATTGTTAACACTTAATTCTAATTTAGAGACAATTTTTTCATCTTTTTTTGGTCCAGGGGTCTTTGACCCCTCCAGTATCCAGGGAAATGAGCCATGAATAATCCGTAGTTCGATCGGGAGTTAAGTAAAGTCTGGCTCCAATTTGTTTCATCGTCGGGGATCCAACCCGGGTACTAGCCGAGTCCGCCATTTAAGATGGAGTGCATTACCCGGGTACTAGACAATTTTTTCATCTAATTTTACTTTGTTATTTCAATTTTTAATTCTCTCTCATTTTATGTCTTTAGTTCTAAGAAAATCTAAAATCAACGTAAGTACTAATTATCAATAAGGTAACAAATCTTAAAATCAATGGTCAGGGAGAGACCCTTGCAACATTTCATTCCATGCTCATACATTGCATAAAATCTTAAAATAAATAAAACTCCTCTTTTAGCATCCAATGAATGTAATGAGAAAATCAATAGACACATATATACCTAATGTTGTGGCGGAAATGGACTATAGATATGGATTAGATGACATCTAACAAAAGGCTTTGATGTAGACTTGATATCATCATACCATAATTATGACTGAAATTTGAACCATATTAAAAAAGCACATGTTTAATTTGCTCTATATTAAAGTAAGAGTATATTAACTTTTTATGCACCTTTAGTATGAACTATGAAATGTTTGAACTATTTATTAGTGATTAGTGATATATATCAATATTTTTTAAAAAATTACTGTGTATTTTAGTCAAACTCATATAATAAATGATATTTAATAGATAACTTTGAATACGGATTTTCTGGACAAATTAAAACCATTTGGACCAAATTAATTTTACTAACCATAACTGAAAAATATATGGTCAAATCAAAGTAATATATTTAGACTTGATCAAAAAAAGTAATATATTTAGACCAAACAAAAAATCAAAGTAGTATATATAAATTTTTTATATATACTGTTGTCTAATGGAATTAATTGAAGTATGGAACAAATTTAAAGCTCAAAATTTAATTTAAACCATGAACATTTGGAAATAGATTTTCTAATTTTAAAATTTGGTAACCTTGATAATTTTTTTTGTTCGAACCATTGCTGACTAACACGGAATGTCTCAACGCTTTCAACGAAATATTAATCCGCTCGTGCTTAAGATCAAATTCTGCACTGGCCAATACCGAGTTTGTTCACTGTGGGATTTTAACGAGAGAGAAAATGATTTTAAAATAATATTAGATAATGAGAGAGAACAATGAGGGGTATGGATTGTCTAACTTGAGGGCGGGAAAAGGTAGCTACCTTTGTCTCTATCTCTCTCATCTCTCATTTTCTCACTCTTGATTTCCCTCCATATTTGTCTACATCCTCTCTCCTCTTTTATGGCTAAAATTGCCTAAAGGTAGCTACCTTTTCCCGCCCTCAAGTTAGACAATCCATACCCAACAATGAGTTAAGAGAAAAATAAAAGAGAAAGTCACTAAAAATAGAGAGTTTAAAGTTATAGAATATCCTTAACTTAATGTTGTTCTAAAAACATGAAAACTAAATCATATTTTCTGGGTTTTACAAATTTGTTGAAACAAACCTGTAATATCGTGATTCGTGAGTTTCTATTGTTTTGTTGTCATCATGTCTCTACCGTACATTGAAGCTCAGTAATGAGAACCGAGGAGTTTGGGAAAATAGCTTTTTCATTAGTAATAAGGCGTGAAAGATTATTGTCCAAAATCCAGTCAAAATATTCAGTAGTTCAGACTTCAGACATGCATATATACATGGTCTTTATTATTTTTTCGTCCTCTATCAATAGCAACAGCGCCTATGAGAGAGAGAGAAAAAGAAACCGAAGGGGTTTTAGGGGTGAGTTAGACTAGCTTCATATTTCCTTGAACAAAAGTAAAAAAAGACACAAACACATGCATGATTTCTTAAGTGACTTTGAGATTGATATGATGGGGTTTGGATTCACTGACTTTAGAATCTTTGACTTTAATGACTTTAGACATTTTCGAAGGGAAAATTGAGATATTCAATGAGGGAAATAGACGAACCCTGTTTGGTTCAAAAGGAAAGTGAGAGGAAAGAAAAGTAAGGGAAAGGAATGAAAAAGAGTAAAAAATGAGATGTTTCTCTTCCTTTGTTTGATAGGAGGAAAAATAAGAGGAAAGAAAAGTGTATATGTATGAAATGACAAAACTAACATTTACTAAAAAAGTAAAATATTTTTTATTGCAATACATTAATTTTAGTTCAAGGTTAAATATGTCATTTACATAAAAAAGTGTTTTCCCTTACTTTTCTTCTCAAAATGGGACCCACTAAAACTTTTCTTTCCTTTCTATTTTATAAGGTAACCAAACAAAGGAAAATGGTATATTCCCTTACTTTTCTTTTCTTTCCTTTCTTTTCTCTTAGTTTTCATGGCTACCAAACACACCCTAAAGATATAGTGTATTTGTCGCCTTAAGGCCACGAAATCTATTCCCTTTTCTTGGCGCCGTCAAAGGTATAGAAATCAACTAACACCCACTTAGAAAAATTAACTTTCTATAATAGGTTTTCTCGGTATAAATAATGTAAAATCTCAATATGTTGCATTTAGACATAGGGTACTTATAACAATTTAATACACATTTAAGAGGGATATCGGTGACACCACCAAAGTGATTAACTGTATAAATTAGAACACTTTCGTGGACATGGTTTGTTGGTAAGAGTAACAAGAAGTTTTGCTTCGCTTTTTCACAATGGTGCATTATGAATCTTGTGGCATGCATGCAGAGCCTCTGATTCATGTTGTTGGTGCCTAGCTTTATAATTGATTTTGTAGTAGCGTCTTATTTTGGGAGGGTGCTGGTGTATGGTCTTCCTATGCTGTTTTTTTATAAGCAAAATATGTTAATAATGGGAGTACAAGGGGTACCCCAACCCTTACAGATACAATGTGTCTCATTAAAACCTCTCTGAGCCGAAACCCTATAGAAAAAGACCCAAGGAGAAAAAGAGTATCCCAGGAAGAACGAAACATTGTTATTTTCGCATGTTTTGCTAGCTATCAAGTTCCTGTTGGCTATTGCATCTACTCACGTGGCTCTGATATGACCTCATTCACTCCTTCAATCAAAACATCCCCTACTTTGAGCGTATCAATTTGAGTTTTCCTCCTATTAGACTTATAAGGGCAAGCATGAAAGAATCGAGTTTTAGCTTCTCCCTCCGCTGACTATTTATACCTAGATTTGATGAAATTTGAACTCTCCTTGACTCAATTTTTCTCCAAAATTTAGCACGAAAAAGCCTCATTTGTTCCTCTTACAACCCCTGCCCAGATGTCGCAACATAGATCTAACATTTGACCACTTCCGAAAGGCAAGAGAATGTAAAGATATATTGATGAAACGACTATTAAAACCATAAATAACATGGATGAGAAATATGAGAAGCGTTTGGAAACATGAGAGATGTAAATAATTCGACTATCATTACTTGGACCAATGATTCGGTTTCTCAATCAATCAGAATGCAATTTGTAAAATGTTACTCCCTCCGTCCCAAAATATATATAGAGCCCCTTTTTTATTTTTACTTGTCTCAAAATATAAGGCTCCTTACAACTTTCTAGATACATTTATTACTCTTTTTTCAAACATATCTTTATTAATAGTACTAAATTGTGTTGGTATATGAAAAGTTAACATTGAATATTAAGGTACTTTAGTAATAGTCATGCAAAAATTTAACATATTAATTACACCACAAACTTTGCTTAATAACTGTGAAAAATGCAATGAGCCTTTATATTATGAGACGGATGGAATATGTTGCTAAGAACATTTGGAAAAAAGAAGACAATCATTGATTTAATTACAAGTTGGGAAAATCTTTCTTTACATAATGGCTTTGAGTTGTTGTGTGATTGGAAATCAAAGTTCAAATAATGAATTGTGTTATGCGTGGCCATGCTATGTTCAAGTTTAGACTATACCATTTGTCAAAAAAAAGTTTAGACTACACCATATAAATCTTTTTTAGTATAAACTGGAAATCCTCTACGAACAACTACAAAGATTAATCTCTCGAGCCAGATATATAAGACCATAATGGGCGGCAAAATTCTCTCTCAGGAGTTTTAATGTTGCTGCATTCTCAGGGCAGGATTCAAACCTAGGACATTTGGTTAAACTGGAAGAGACTCAAATCATCTCAACCAATCGCTCTTGGATTTACCCCAAATAATTCTTTTCACACAAAAGTTTACAGAATTAAAGGGACATAAATTCTCCCTTTTTGCTATGAAATATATTTAATAGTGTCTAGCTAGCTGGTTAACACATTCAGGTAGTAGCCAAAGTTGGTTTAGGCAATTATTTTGACGGTAGATACTGGCTTTAAAATCATTAATGACTTAACTAAAATTCTATCTCTAAAATCTTTTATTGTCGACTTATAGGCTCACTTCCATCTTAATTATAGTTATTTAGAGTATGTATGAGAACATCTAGTTACTTCTTTGTTGGCTATCATTATTGTTGTCCTTTTTCGACAGGTATTATAATTGTTACTTCTGTTATGAATATTATTATTATATAGTCACTACAAAGCAAAACGTCCTATTTCTGGCGCCAATGACCATTTGCGAGGGAATTAGTGAGGGACTATTCCCTCGCTAATGGTCATTAGCGAGGGAAATTTGAATTCCTCTCTAATTAGCGAAGAAATATTCCGTCGCTAATTAGCGAGGGATTCAAATTTCTCTCGCTAAGTCTGACAGCCACGTGTCCCAATCTGAATGGCTTGTATTAAGTACTGTTTTAATTTTTTTAAACTTGCTTTTTTTATATATTTATTATTATTATTATTATTATTATTATTATTATTATTATTATTATTATTATTATCAAGCTTTCCAAAGAGAGAGAGAGATAGGAGTGAGAGTGGTGGTGGTGGTGGTGAAGGGTGGATTAGGGTAGCGAGAGAAGGAGAAGAGTAAGGGAGAGAGAGAGAGAGAGAGTGAGAGAAGGAGAGAGAGTGAAAGGAGCTATGTAGTGGTGGTGGTGGTGAATGGTGGATTAGGGTAGAGAGAGAAGGAGAAGAGTAAGGGAGAGAGAGAGAGAGAGTGAGGATGAGATGAGCTATGTGGTGGTGGTGGTGAAGAGTGGATTAGGGTAGAGAGAGAAGGAGAAGAGTAAGGGAGAAAGAGAGTGAGAGAGTGAGGGTGGTAGGAGGTATGTGGTGGTGGTGGTGAAGAGATTCGGATAGAGAGAGGGAGAGAGAAGAGTTGGGGAGAAAAAATGAAGTGAAATGGAAATGAGAGTGATGTGGTTGGGAGATTTGAATAAAAACCCATTAAAAACCCTTTAGCGTCGGATTTTAAGGCTATAGCGACGCACAGTGTTGTCCCATCAAGTCAGAAAGGTACACTGACCTTTAGCAATGGATTTAAGGGTTTTTTTGCGATAGACAGTGTTGTCCCACCAAGTCAGAAAGGTACAATAGACCTTTTAGCGACAGATTTAAGGGTTTTTAGCGACAGTTGTTTTTTTTTAAAAAAAGCGCCTGACATTTAGCGACTGCTCTAGTCGTCGCTAATTCCCTGTCTAATGGTTTTAGCGACGGATTATGTTTCTTTTTTTTTTAAAATAAACGCCTATAGCGACGGCGCTGTCCATCGCTAATTCCCTCTCTAATGGTTTTTTTGTGAGGGATTCCTTTTCCCTCTCTAATATCCGTCGCTAATTCCCTCTCTAATGGTTTTTTAGTGAGTGGATGGGCATTCTCCCCATCTTCTCATGTAGTGAGTTTTTATGATTATCTTCTCACTTACAAATCCACTCCCTATAAATAGGGTTCACCCTTATGTATAGTGATGTACTTGAAGAGAATAAGAAAAATGCTCTCATCTTCCACATTTGTTTTTGTTCATCTTCTTCATATTTCTCCTTACTATTATCTCTTATTTCATAACACGTTATCAGCACGAAATTCTACCAATTCAACTAAGTATTAGTTCTTCTATGAACTCAATTATATGTATTGATCAATATGATGAAGTCTACATTTATGTATGTTTTGATTTGCATCTACGGTCTATCATATTACCTATGCCTAGATTATGATTTATGAGCATCCTATGCTTAATTTAACTTGTGCTTTATAAAAAAATTATACTTGATTCTTGACTGACCTGCATACATATAAAATCTTATTTCTGTGAAAACTTATTATAAACAATATGTTTTAGCAAAGAAATATGTTCTTAATAGATTCAGTTCGGACAACGTGTATCAATCTATGTGAGTAAAGGTATTATTGGTTGTTGCTTGCTCCCATTATACTACTTGAAGTGTAGTATGGATGCCTTTGAAGAGTGATGCATTTTTCATCTCGGAATGAAAGTTTGAAGTTTATTTTTCTGTGATGTATTTGAGGCTGATCAAAATCCAATTCTCATAAATATAGTCGTGATATTTCTATTTGTTTTATGAGGAGTAATAGTATTTGACTGATCCAAGGAAAACAAAAAGTAGTATTTCTTGTAAATATAGTTCTTGAATATTAGATTCGTGAATTACTATAATGAATTTTTGACTATGGTGTTGCTCAATTCTAAAAAGTGAATGTAGCAACATGATAATAAAATAATGAATTTTTAATGAAAAATCACGAGGCTCGTCCCACTAGTAATTCTTCATTCCCATAAATGAATACACACGATCACTATGGACAAACCTGGGGTTGTGCTTTTGATCTTCACAGTGGAAATTACAAGAACACATTTCTTTCTCACCAGAAGTGGAAAAATATTGGAAAGGAAAAAAAGGTGGGCAGAGTAGAAAAAAAAATGAAAATATTTGCTATCATTGTGGAGGCAAAGGTCATTGGAGTCATACCTCTCGTACATCAAAGTATCTTGTTGACCTTTACCTACAATCATTTAAAAAATAAAATAAAGATAATAGAATTGAGACCCATATTGCTTATGAAGATGATGATTTCAATTATGGTAATATGGATGTTACTCACTTACATATTTTTCTCTAATAATGTTTTATATTCAATGTATTTTCAACTTCCATTAGTAATTATTATAAAGCTTAAGTTTTAATAATTTATTTATAATGTTGTTATTTTCCTTACACTTATCTCTTATCAATTTTTTTTCTTCCTTTTTGCATAGAAAGAGTATTGACACTAGCAACAATAATGGAGATGTGTCTCACTGATAGTGAAACTACCTATACAATTTTAAAGCATCAAAAATATTTCTCGTATTTAGAGAAACCAATGTTAGTATTTTTTCTTGCTCTTCAAAGATAATTGAAGACTGTGGAAGAGCTAATATACTGTAATCTGGGGGAACAAATTTACTGGGAACAAATTTACACGTTGAGAATGCATTATATTCCCCTAAGTTCTGTAGAAATTTATTAAGTTTCAAAGATATTCGTCTAAATGGATATCGTATTGAAACGAGAGATGAAGCAGATATTGGATATCTTTATATAACGAGACACACTTTAGAAAAATAAGTGTAGTGGAAAAGTTGTCCACCTTTTTCTCTTGTTTGTACTACACTTATATCAGTGCAATCGAAGCACATGTTGTCGTAAACCAGGAGTTTACAAATCACAATAAATTTGTTGCATGACGGTTGGGCCATCTCGGATTCAAAATGATGTGAACAATAATTGAAAACACATGTAGTCATTAATTGAAGAACTGGGAGATTCTTCAATCCAATAAGTTCTCATATACCTCTTATTTACAAAGGAAGTTGATAATTAGACCATCACCAACAAAAATTGGAAGTGAATATCTCAAATTTTTAGAAGGAATACATATGGTGATATTTGTAGGCACCATGTGAACCATTTAGATATTTTATGCTTTTAATTGATGCATCAACTAGATAGACACATATATGTGTTGTCAACTCACAATTCGAAGTTTGTGAGATTATTTTCTACTTCGACTTCACTACGAGCTCATTTTTCTAAATTATATAGAAAACATCTATTGAGTAATGGATGTCTATTAGAATTGATATTGGACATGACGTAGCATATGTTCATTCATAAAATGGTCTTGAAGAACCATTCTGTATACGTCTAAAGTTAATTATATGACCATTACTTATGAGATAAGAACTTCCAATTTCTACTAGAGAATATGCAATTTTGCATGCTACAATATTGATTCGCATCAGGCCAACAAGTTATCACAACTCTTCCCATTTACATTTGGTTTTTGGCCACGAACCTAATATTTCCCATCTTAGAATTTTTGGATGTGCAGTGTATGTTCCAACTTCTTCACTCACAATGTACTATATGATGGGTCCTCAAAGAATTTTGGGAATATTTACTGGATATAAATCTCCATGTATAATAAAGTATCTTGAGCCAACAAATGGTGGCTCGTTTATAGTTCAGTTTGATGATTATCATTTGATGAATTAAATTTCCCAATATTAGGGGGGGGGGGGAATAAGCAGCTGAAAAAGTGATCAATTGAAATGAATTATCATTGTCTCATCTTGATCCTCGAACTAATCAATGTGAACTAGAAGTTCAAAAGATAATTCATTTGCAAATCTTAGCAAATCATCTACCAAATGCCTTCACTGATCTAAAAGGTGTGACCAAATCATTTATATCAGTTGCTAATGCCCCAATAAAATGGACGTCCCTGTTGGACAATATCTAATATTGCAAATGAGTTTCATCTGCGCCTGAAGCGTGGTAAACCAGTCGGTTCCAAAGATAAAAGTCCTCGAACAAAAAAAGGAGCTATAAAGAAAGATGGTCCAAGCGAGGATATAGAAACTGTAAACGAGTCTTCAAACATAATTGACATTTCAGTTCCAGAAGAACTGATCAGGTACCTGAAAAAAACCCGAAATTACAGAGATCTCAATGAATTATGCCAAGAATGAAATACTATGGAACAGAAAACGAAGTCAATGTTGATGATGCTTTTACATATAATATAGCGCTAAATGTGATAAATGATAGCGAGAATCATGAACCAAAGTCTACTAAAGATTGTAGGCAAAATGAGAATTGGCCAAAATTGAAAGATGAAAATGAAGCATAATTAAGCTCATTTTACAAAAGTTTTTGGACCTGTAGTCCAAACACCTGAAGGTGTGAAACCAGACGTATACATATGGGTTTTTTGTTCAAAAACTGAATGAGGATGGTGAACACTACAAAAAAATTAGTCATTAGCGAGGGACAGTTCCCTCGCAAAATGACCTGATTCCCTCACTAATGGTTATTTGCGAGGGACTTAGCGAGGGACTGGTTCCCTCGCTAATTCCCTCCTCGCAAATGGGATTAGCGAGGGAAGTTGGATCCCTCGCTAATTAGCGAGGGACTATGCCGTCGCTAGTTCCCTCGCTAATGACTGCAGCTTTTCAGGTGATGGGACTCAGTTGCAGGGGTTGGTAAATGCGCAGGAATTAGCGACGGCTTTTTCCCTCGCTAATTCCCTCGCTAATGACTGCAGTTTTCAAAAAAAAATGACACGTGTCCAGTGCTGAATGGCTTGTTTTTTTTATATATATTAATTAATGAATATTATATTTTATTATTAATTTTGTGGTGATGTGTGGTGGTGGTGGTGGTGGCGTGGTGGTGGTGTGGTGGTGGTGGTGGCGTGGTGGTGGTGATGGGTGGTTTAGAGTAGAGAGAAGGAGAAGAGTAAGGGAGAAAGAGAGAGAGAGGAGTGAGAGTGGTGGTGGTGGCGTGGTGGTGGTGTGGTGGTGGCGTGGTGGTGGTGGTGATGGGTGGTTTAGAGTAGAGAGAGAAGGAGAAGAGTAAGAGAGAGAGAGGGGGAGAAAGAGAGAAGAGTGAGAGTGGTGGTGGTGGGGTGGTGGGTTGGTGTTGGTGAAGAGTAAGAGAGAGTGAGTGAGAGTGGTAGGAGGTATGTGGTGGTGGTGGTGGTGGAAGAGTGAAGAGAGAAGAAGAGTGTGAGAGGAGGTGGTGATGATGGTGGTGGTGGTGGTGGTGGTGTTGGAAGAGTGAAGAGAGAAGAAGGGTGTGAGAGGAAGTGGAAGGGGGAAGAGGAAGGGAAGAGGAATGGTGAAGAGTGAGTGAGTGAGAAAGAAGAGTGAAGGTGTAAACGGATATAAAGGAAAAAAGAAAAAAATTTGCGAGGGAATTAGCGAGGGAACTGTCTCATCATCTGAAAAGTTAACGTTAGCGAGGGAATTAGCGAGGGAACTGTCCCTCGCTAATTTCTGCACCTTTACCAACCCCTGCGCTGAGTCCCATCATCTGAAAAGCAAAATTTAGCGAGGGAATTAGCGAGGGCAGTCATTAGCGAGGGACAGTTCCCTCGCTAATTCCCTCGCTAATGACAAAAAAATTGACAGCTCTATGCCCTCGCTAATTCCCTCGCTAATGACTGTTTTTGCGAGGGACAACAAGTCCCTCGCTAATGTCCGTCGCTAATTAGTGTTTTTTTTGTAGTAGAAATTGTGAGATTCAAAGCTCGACATGTTACTCAAGGGTGGATGCAAGTACTTTTCAGTACTTAAATAGCCTTGTAGCACCTGAAGAGCTCAATTTTCACAAGATGAATGTTGCTACGACTTATTTGTATGACTCATTTGATAGTCATAAATAAGGATTAATATTCCAATACATACTTTTCGAATTCTTGAGATGATTACTCAAATTGAATCAATACCTCCATGAGATAATATAATTTGAACACATATGGTATAATCATCTAAATTTATATTCTAAAGGAGGGATACAAAAATGACATCACTTGTCCATATAGTTCTATGAAAATATTTGGAAAAGAATTTGCTATAACTGATGTCTATGTTGATGACATAAATATTATCGGAACTCCTGAAGAGCTTGCAAAAAACTATTGACTGTTCAAATAAAGAGCTCTAGATGAATGACCTCAAATTGTATATGATGGATTTTGAGGTTGAACCTGTAGGTGACCTCTACATGGAAAATCCCAAAAGGATTCAAGATAAAAAGAAATATCTTTAAATAAATTCTTTTGAAAAACAAAGTCTCACATTAATCTGCAGAAATTATTTAAATTGAGTACATGAGTTGTGTGGTAAGAATATATGAAATATCCCAGTCCCGAAGACTATGAAAGCATGCATGCATATTACCAAATGTTATATCCCTTAATATGATAGTATTATGTGATAATTTGTAATATAGTTCATCATAAACCAAATTTCATCAGAGAAAAGGGGGTAAGATGCATATGTATGTTTGGCTATTGTAATGAATAAATCATTTTATGTATGTTACACAAATTAACCATACACATATAAAATATTTTTCTGATCTAGATCAAGTCAGATTACAAGTCAGCTATTATCTACATGTGGTGATATCGAAATATCTTTATGATCTATAAAACAATATATGGTTCTTGCTTCTTCATTTCATGCCCAAATGCCAATAATTCAAGGAAGATGTTTTGAAGATAATACTGATCGCAAAGCTCCATTAAAAGAGGATACATCACAAGTGACAGCGGAGTAGATTGCTCCATATGCACTCAGGGAGAAACTTCAGATGTTGAAACTCATATTCTGAAGTGACACTTCATTTAGAGGGAGAAAATCTGCACTCTTTTTTCCTTTGCCATGGTTTTGTCCCACTGGGTTTTCCAGGAAAGGATTTTAACGAGGCAGTTCCCACTAGCAGGATATTGTACTCTTTTTCCTTCACTGGATTTTTATCCCACTGGGTTTTTTCTAGTAAGGTTTTAATGAGGCATATTCTCGATGGACATCCAAGGAGGAGTGTTATGAATATTATTATCATATAGTGGATGTCCATCCTTCTCCCCATCTTCTCATATAGTGGGTTTTTATGATTGTCTTCTCACTTACCAATCCACTCCCTATAAACAGAGTTCACCCTTATGTATAGTGATGTACTTGAAGAGAATAAGAAAAATGCTCTCATCTTCCATATTTGTTCTTGTTCATCTTCTTCATCTTTCTCCTTACTTTTATCTCTTATTTCATAACAACTTCATGTTTCATGTTAGGTGATTATTACCTTGTTAGTGTATGTTAGACTTTTATCATTATAATCTACATAATATTTTACTCTTAGACAACTTTATTTTATTATATTTAGATTGTTTATCTAGTCATTTGTATGGGTACAATTGAATTCTAATACTATTGCAAATTACAAAAATTAACTTTGAATTCTAATACTATTTCATGTTAGGAAATAATGACTAGGATAGCCACGGTTCAACAGTGGACAACTATTGAAATTCATTCGTGTGTGTTTACCATCTAGATAGGCACGGTTGGAACCGTGGCTAATATATGAGTTTTGGAAATATGAATGGAGAATTCAACTACGGGTTAATTGTAGCTGAGAGGAATGATAACTGTGGAACAAATCTCTCAATGGTTTAAGTTCGCGTTGCTAACGACAACAACAATCGTGGCTAAGTGTTGGGGAGTTTCGGGAGAAACAACGAACTAATGACCAAAATCATTAAGAGAGTTGGACGTCACAACTCTACCCAAAACCTTAAGGCGTTGAGTATATGAGTCAAATCTCTTATATATCCTTCATTTTTTTCATTCCTAATCGGTGTGGACTAGCCACTCACCTTTTCCTCAAGTGTGAGCCACCCACATCGCTAGACTTGATCCAAACCAGGATTTACTTCCAACTCCCCGACCAAGCCGAACGATGGCTCTCATGCCACCTGTTGGAGAATTTGGGGGAGCATTAGAAACAACAACGAGCTAATGACCACGACCACCAAAAGACTTTGACACCACATCTCCACCCAAAACCTTAAGGCAATGAGTATATTGGTCACATCTTTTATGTATCTTCCATTTAGCTCATTCTTAGTCGATGTGAGACTAACCTCTCACTCTTAAATTCTCAACACTAAGCTTTTTGTGCGCCGCTAGTTCCCGCGATAATGGTAATCGTGGCATAGTTTATTTGCCGCGGTTTTAGGGAATGTTAGCCACACCTCTTGTCGTGGCTAATTGCCACGTTTTTTTGTACGTGGTGTCTCATATTACACACAATAAATATAACATGCATCAAAATAAAATTTTATAATATATTGAGTATAAAATAATATATTGGGAAATAAATATATCTAACATTACAATGTATTTGGGAAATAATATATTGAGTATTTAAGTACATTTTGGTATTTGTATCCATTTAATTTGATGACATTGATTGTATGTCAATTTCCATTTTTCCAAACCAAATATTTCTTAATTTTTAATCGTCATTTTTTTCGGTGACTTTGAGAACCACTGAAGCAGTCACTTGGTTAAATGGGATAAAGTGTGCTTGTACATAAGGAATATTAATCAAGCTGCTATGATGAAAGTCATTCGGAGTTAGACTACTAATAGGGATGATCTGTGGGTCCAAGTCTTTCGTGCTAAATATGGATGCGGGAATAACTCATTTCCTGTGATCAATAGCAAAAGAGCTTGTTCCAACTTGGGACCGAGATCCTCTCTGGACAGTTTTAGTAGGTTTCAGTAAGAAAGAGATAGACACATTAAATAGAATAAAATTATTTTTAAAATAATATTATTTTATTCCATGAGTCTATCTCTCTCTTACTGGAACTGTCTAGTAACTGGAGAGGATCTGAACCCCCAACTTGGCGTGGTATTTGCACTGTGTGGGAAGAGCTTTGCATTCACCTCCAATGGGAGTCAAGGGTCAAATCTTTGTTTACTATTTTTAAGATGCTGCTGTAATATTTGTGTTAGCGCTTGGTAGGAGTATAAAAGAGCGTTTTATTTGTGAAATTCGCGAAAAAATAAACAAAATTGTCCGAGCAGGGAATCAAATCGAACTTGAAACAAATCAAATGTTGCGGCAACTTTCAACCACTACACTGCGCTATCTCCTTAGACATACATGTGCAAACAATTTATAAGGGACGAATTTGGCAGGGACTGATTTGTCCCTTTTTCAAATTTGTAATTTCAGGGACGAATTTGGCCTAAAATAAACACATTTGTGGCATTTAACGTGACACGTGGTACTTAACGTGCCACGTATGAGACGTTTACTGTGCTGTTAACGGTTAAATAGATGGAGGGACTAACGTATCTCGTTTTGGAATTGTCAGGGACCAACGTGTCTTGAAAATATTGTAAGGGGCGAATTTGTCCCACGAGAAAATTGTCAAGGACGAATGGGCATTTACTCTTGTTTGTTTTTAAATGGAGGGTATTAAAGTAAATTCAGATATGTTCTTAAGGAAAGTATGAAACAAGGGAAAGAGAACCACAAAAAACAAAATAATACTATTTTAATAATTTAAATTATATTTCTTTTGTTTTATGTACCTTCACTTTTTTAGACTTAACTGCAGTTTTGGTTTTTCTATTTTATTAAATTCGCAATTTTAATTCTCCTATTTTATTTGTCACAATTTTGGTTCCTTAATTTTATCAAATCCATAATTTTAGTCCCTTATTTTTTCTTCGCAATTTTAGTCCTCAATTTTATCAAATTAACAATTTTAGTCCATCTTTGAAATTGCTATCCAAGTTTTTATTGATATACTAACTTGACAGGTGTGTGTCATGATTTTGTAATCATCAGATGTCAAGGTGGCAGTTAGATGTCATGCTGACACCAAATTCTATACAAAACATAATACTTTTGGTTTAGTCTACAAAATATAAAAGACTTTTTTTTTGTACCCCTCTCTCCTCTCCTATATCCCCATAAATCCTTTAATCCACAAAATACCCCTGAAAATTTAAAAGAAAACTGTTTTTTTAAAAAATTTCTTGAATTACCTCAAAAGAGGATAATTCCAAAAACCGTTTTTTTAAACTTTTCGGAATCACCTCAAAAGAGGTATTTCCGGAAGTCAATTTTTGACTTCCGGAAATACCTCTTTTGAGGTGATTCCGGAAACTTTAAAAAATTGGTTTCCGGAATTATCCTCTTTTGAGGTAATTCTGGAATGTTGGTTTTTATTTATTTATTTATTATCTTTTAAAATAACATAAATACGATTAATTACGCCAAACTACGAGAGCGATAAATTACGGGTACCATAAAATGTGAGAACGAATACGAGTACAAATACGAGAATTATAATATATCAAATTCGATAAAATACGAGTACAAATACCATAATAAAATACAAAAAAAAATACATCTATCGGTCAAATACACAATCAGCTAAAGCACCTGAAAGGAGCTCATATGCAATAGGTGGAATGCCCTCGAATGACATGACCTGCCCGATGCGTGCAGCTATAGACTCGAGTCTATCCTCCATAGTCACTGGACTAATATCCTCATCAAGAACATCATCTGGTATAGGTGCTTCCTCCGGAGGCGCAATGAGGCGGGGAATCGACACCTATAAGTACCATGAGAGGTAGCTCTCATCGCACTCCCCCAAATGTCTAGCATGTCTAGCAGATTTGACCAAATCTGTGACCGGGCTCTGGTAGTACAACCATCTCTCCACAATAGCAGATGAAGATGGACGTGACACACCAACGGGAAGGGGCTCAGCAGGGATGGTCCGGCGGTATCCAACCTGCCATAAAACCTTGTCTGGCATGTAAGGCGCAGTGATATCATCCCACAGCAGATGACCTCTGAAAAACGCTATGGAATGAAATCGCAAGTGCTGCCCGTGGTCTTCCCATGGCCTCCATCCGACGTCTGTGGGTCGTAAGGCATCCAGCTGACCCCGAAAATGACTAAGCTTCACATCGTCATTCTTTTTATTTCTCCACATGCAACAACGTGGACGCTCAGAAGAACCTAAGTCTCTACGATCCCCTATGGTGGGAAATTACTCGAAAATCCAACACTGAAATAATAGTGTGAATAAATAAATATTCAAAAAGTAATTAATTATTGGTAAAAAACAAAATCATTAATTATTACCTGGAGCAATGACGCGTATCCTCCACACTGTCTTGTCTTCCAGAAACAAGCATTATTCAGCTGCTCATATAAAATGGCCAAAGCAGCTGGACCCCACGCCCACTGGCCACACTCCTCAAATGACTGAATCAGTAGGACCTACTTGACGACCACATATGTATGACTCTTCTCGGCAAAGATAGTGTAGCCCAACAAGAGCAACAAATAGCACCGTGCAACGTGATCAAAATAGCCCAGCTCCAGATTACCTCTGTAGGCCTCCTCCAAAAAGTTGAACCTGAAATACGGTCCTCTGTTGAAACGACACTCTCCCAAGCAATCCTCGTGATGTATACCCTGCAACTGAAACCTGGCATAAACGACCATCTCATCAGTAAATCCATCGCTAGGCTTCCTAAATGTGCCGGTCAGGGGCAAATGGAGCAAGTTGGACACGTCGTCCAACGTGACAGTGATCTCTCAGAAAGGAAGATGAAATGAGCTGGTCTCTGAATGCCACCTCTCCATAAATGCCGAGATCAACTCGTGATTGATGACCTGCAAAGGCGTCGAATCAAGCTCCAATAAACGAGCCTGCTGTAACCATGCCTACACATGTGGGTGGTGCTGTGCAGGTCGAAACTTAAATATTTTCTGACCATGGGCTGCAACCTTAATTTTACCACGGTCCTGTATAAAATTACAGTATATAAATTAAAACATTTTAAACAACAATAAAAAAATTAAATTATTTATTAAAGCTGTTACCTCTCCATACGAAGCCTCGACACCATGTGGGTAGGAAGTCGATGCAACAAAAATTGGTCCTTAGGACCCTGCTCAACAGGCTCATCATACTGGTCCTGTTGCGGAGCGTCTGCAGCTTCAGTAAAATGGTCCTGGTACTGATCAACATGAGCCCCACCGGCGTCCCGATCACGGACACGCCTGTTACACTCAGAAGCGTGACCGGCTTGCCTGATCAGTCTTATCCTCCTGGTGCGGGTACTAGGAGCAGGAGTGTGATCTGCATCTCCGTCTGCTCGCTGTGACGACTCGCCTCGCTCAAAACGTCCTGAACTCCTCGCCACTGAAAAAACACAAAAAAATTAAAAATTCCGAAAACACCTCGTTTGAGGATGTTTTCGGAAAACTGTATTCATGAACCTTCTGAAAACACCTCAAAGGACGTATTTTCGGAAGTCATTTTTGATTTCCGGAAATACGTCCTTTGATGTGTTTCCGGAAAGTTCATGAAAATAGTTTTTCGGAAACATCCTCAAACGAGGTGTTTCCAGAAAATAGCAAAAAAGGCTTCCAAAAATACGTAAAAAGAGGGTATCTGAAAAAAAAACTGAGATTTTCTGAATTATGTGGAAATGAGATGATGGTTTTGGATTTTTAATGTTAGTATGGGTATTTTGGTCAGATTGCGCAAAAGGGGGGGTATAGGGGAGGAGAGGGTGGTACAAAAAAAAGCCAATATAAAAATGTGAACACCCAATGATTAAGCTAAAGGCAACACATGTCTCTCACATGACAATTACGAAAATAGAAGAATCAAAATTATAAGAAAAAAATATGAGAACTAAAATTGTAAATTTGATAAAAACAAAAAATAAAAATTATGAAAATAAAATGAGAGAACTAAAATAACGAATCCGATAAAATACAAAACCGTTAAAATCTTTATATTTTACAAGTAACCAAACTTCAATGTGATTTCAAATTGTAATTTTTGTTTGAGTATAATCATGCCACATACGCATTCAGCTCGTGGGGATGCATGGATAATATACTACTCCCTCCGTCTCATATTATATGTTGTTTTGAGTCATTTCACACATATTAAGAAAAGTAGTTAATTTTGTATGTGGAAGAGAAATTGTGAGTTAGTTTACTAAATTAACCTTTATTAATGATATTGGAATGATAAATTAGTAGAGTTATGAAAGAGATATTATTAAACTCTGAAACCCCGATACTCCAAAATGGACCAAGTACCCGTATCTGACACGTATCTGGTACCGATACGTGTCGGATACGTCCGGATACGTATCTACGGAGTATCCTGGAATTTATCTTTATTTTTTAATTAGAAAAAGACCAGATACTTGCAGGATACGTGAGAGATACGTTGGGGATACGGTGCCATCGTAGGATACGCACACGGGATACGACTCCGTCGCGGGATACGCTGCGGGATACGCAAGGAAGGATTTTACAAAACAAACTTTTCCTTTTTTTTGAAACAAACTGTTTCTTTAATATATATTTAAAAGTAAACTATATTTAATAATCTGAATCCTCATTTTCATCTTTTTCATTCTTTAGTCTCTCAAACAACCATACATCCAGATCTGTTTGGGGTTTTTAATTCCAGATCCAAATCCCATCTTCATCCTTCAAATTGCACGTAGTACTTCATCGTTCATATTACTTTTAATTTGGGGATTTTAATTCTAAATCATAAAATCACAATCAATCAATGGGTGGGGGATGCTAATGAGTGACCTTACCACAGTATTTGGCTTCAAAACCCAGCACTACGCCACCACCCTTCAATCTAATCCAACGGGAAAAAAAAACCTTCTTCCTTATAATTTCAATCGAAACCCCAACCTCCTCTGCCTCAAACAATGATTTCCAATCCTCCTTTTTAATTATTTATCAATTAATCAATGCATGTGGGTGAATCAGTTGTGAATCTGTGAGCATCACTTCCTTCCACCATTTGCAGCGAGAGTGAAGAGGAAGATGAAGATATTCATCCCAAATTGTTTTTTTTAATAAAACCCTAATTAAAAAAAATATAACTATTAATTAAAATTCTACTTGGACTTGACATGTCAGCACACGTCAGCGCCGTTAATGACACGTCAGCATCGTTAGTGTCATGTAAGCTTTTTTGTAAAGGAAAAACTAAAAAGGACTAACGGTGTACGCGTTATCTAATTTAAAAGATCAATTTGGTATGAAAAAAACATAAATGGTCGCCTTGTTACAAATAAATAACTTAAAGGACCTCTGATATAATTTTGCCAAATAAATAACTTAGAAAACCTCGGGTATAAATAACTTAAACTGAAGTATCTTTAGTTATGTGTTATACATTTTAATTTTAATTTAATTTTTTATTGAAGTATCACACTGTATCGTATCTTGATTTTTAAAATTTTCTCGTATCCGCGTATCCATATCGTGTTGTACCCTGTATCGTATGCTGTATCCATGCTTCATAGTTATTAAATAATGAAGAGTATTATAGAAAAGAAACTTTAATGTTTTATTGAGATTCTAATAATATATTATGAAACAATTTTTTTTTATTAGAATGTCATATAATACGGGAGTGAGTAGTTTCTACTAAAAATAAAACACGGATATAGAGGGTGATTGTTGTGTTTGATGGAAGTTTGCGAGGTCAATGAGTGTGACCTTTTTCTGATGAGTAGGGGGTCAGTGGGTGAAGATATAGGGGGCTCGTTCTGATCAACCCGTACACTGATAAAGCCACAAATCAGAAGCCTCTTTTATAGGTTAGACTTTAGAATAACATTCTCCAACGCTTAGGTTATTAGGGGTAAAATATTTAAATATGTACCAAGCACTTGGGACAAGACAGTGACAAAATGTGATTGTGTGGTACAACGGTTATGATCCATGAGTTCCTTCTATGCTCTACTTCGTCTTCTAGTATCCAACGGTTTTACACCTATAGCCTGTGGGGCCATTCGTACTTCATCTAGAAATTTGGGATGAAATATTCGGTAAAATGCTCTTGGGGTCCCATATCTTTAGTTAAAGTAACGATTTAGTTTTTTATCTTTTTTTGTCCTAAATCAGTCATTTATCTTTTAATTATTAATCAAAGTTAGCCTTTTCCGTTAGTGTCCATCTTACTCCATCAAAAAATGCTTATGTGGCCATTAGAGTGCTGATGTGACATATCTAATGTTAATCCAGGTCATTTTAATTTTATTTTATTTAAAGAAACTAAAAATTAATCATTTTCAACCTCACTCTCAACCTCACTCATCTTCAACATATCTTCAAAAACAATTGCAAACCCAGAAATGTTCGAGGGGGAATCACGTTTGCAGCAACCACAATTGAGCAGCAAAAACAACAGACGCATGGGTGAATCACGTTTGGAGCAAAAACAATTTTATTTTATGGTTGCTAGAAACCCACAAAATTCTCAGTTTTTTTCAAACCAACAAACCCAAAACTCTTCAAACCTATTTTTCAAATCTAGAATCACTTCCAGCAACACGAACCAGAAACGAAATTTCTGGAATCGAAGCAACAACAAAACGAAAACTCGAACCAGAAATTTTGAGATTCAAGATTCAAGAAACGAAAACGAGATTCAAGATTCAAGAAACGAAAACGTGGCTACTATGTGAATGTTGAAAGCATGGAACGAGGATTTAGCCACGGTTTGGCCGTGGTAAACCGAACGATAACCGTAGCTAAGTGGCTGTTACCACGGTTTGTTTGGGCGTGGCTAACGCTAATTTTGGCCGTGGCTAAAATTCCGCGACGCCCTTAATTCCCACTGTTGCGCTAACCGTGGCAAAAAACGTTTGCCACGGTTTTGTGGGCTGTTTGCCACGGTTTTAACCGTGGCTAATCGCCGAGTTTTTTGTAGTGTAAAGGGATAATTGAGGACGCATTTGTAATTTTCATATATTTAGAGAAGATAATGATAGTGTCTCACCTATTAAAACACCAAATATCAGGTTTTCATTGCAGGAGTCAACCCCATATCTTCTAAGTTAGCTCAAGCCATTGGACCAAACCGGATCCGGATCCTCTCCTACTGGTTCTCTCCTTCAGTCTCTCAACCATCAATTACAACCCTTGGATTAATCCAGCGGATCTGATTAAAAGGGGAAACAAATAATAATTGAGTATAATAAATCAAACCTATGTAGCACTACTTTTGCCAACTCTCTGTCTCTCTCGCCCATCATTCTTTCTCTCGCCCATCATTCTTAGTTACAGGAATATTAAAATCACTCAACCATTTTTTTTCTTCAAGCAAAGGTGTTGGGCATTCTGCATTCACGAATCACTGTGCATGGCAACACGAATGCATCAGGATGGGCGGTTAAAAATATAATCGATTCACGAAGGACAGTGCGTGTTTGAAGAAATTTTACGGCTAGCTATGGATGATTAAAAATACAATAACCTTATAACAATCAGCACCCACAAGTGTCACTCAAAGAGAGTTTGAGCCATTCACACTAGTTTGATTTTTGAGCCATTTACTCAATTAATGTCTGAGATGCTAAAATTGAAAGAATGTGGACAATTATTAGTATGTTTAATATACTGGTTAAAATCATTTGAAATCAAGGAAGAGTCAAATTAGCCAAATGACTTTGTTTGAACTTATGCAAATCAAGGCTTGAAGAAATGGTATTAAGTATTAACAACGAATTAGCAAGTATTAACAACGAATCAGCAGCTGTTGCTATTCCTCTTTTGATTACTTGTTTGATTTTGGTTTGATGTCATTTATGCTTGTATCAATGCTTGGTTCTAAATGGTTATCAGAACACCAGAGAAGACAATAGAATTTGGTTATCTGTCAAAATTGCTAAATTGAGATATGACATTGGTGTAAAGGCACTAAGTAATAAGGTTCTAAATGTTACATTAATGGAATAATGTTGTTCTCAAAGTACTATTTTGTTTCTTTTGACTCTGATTTTGCTTCATATCCAAAAAGCTAATAATAACTGAATTAAGAAAATCTAATTGCTTTTCATTACAAAGTTTGCTTCACATCCAAAAGCCAACAAAGCACAGTAAGTTAGGAGTTGATCAAAAAACAACTATTTCTTTACAACATATACCCTCCACCCAAAATATCCTATATCCAAAAAAGCAATAAACACCATATCCAAAAAAGAGAATATTATAGCAGAAAAAGCATTTGCTTGACATTTTTAGGAGTTGGTCAATGTAGTGATATCCTCGTCAGGAAGTCCCTATAATTTGAAAGATATAAATTAATATTTTTAATATAGATATGAAAGTCATGTTTATATCGTTACTAAAACTTACCATTAACAGGTTAGTAAAACTAATGATACCAAATTGGTTTAAAGTGTCGTTGCTTTCCTACACAAATGACAAAAGAAGTTAAGCACTAAACTTGTAAGATTATTCACATATTCAAGCTGCTATTAGGTTACCATAGATAGTTGATTGCATGCATCATTGAGCAATGTAGGTGCACTTGTACTGGGTGCCTCATGTTGCACATGGTGTTGTACCTTCCCTTTCACACATTTTGAACCTTCATTGTTCTGCATTGCATAAAGAATATATAGTTCATTAATAGTTTGTTGAATAATAACAAAATTCAATAATTTAATAATACCTTGTGAATTTGTGAAGCATTTGAACCACTTTTTTTCTTTTTTTTGGCAAGTTTGGTCTCCACCCACCCTATCTTACGCTTTGAACCCTTTTCTCCTTCTTTTTTCTTGAACTCTTTAACTTGTGTTGGATCAAAAATGCTACCTGCTACCTCATTGGCTTTGCTAAGAAATTCATTAACATGAGAAATACTAATCGGATTATTTTGAAAATGTAATATCTGCTTATCCAATTCATGAGTAACTTTGCTGAGGAACATGAATAAGTCTTCACTTCTACATGCTTCAGTCGCTATCCTAATAAGACGTGGGCAAATCTCCTTGTAGCGTTGTGTTGGGGATAAGTCAACATCCTCGACCACATTTCTAACACCAACATTAGGTAAAATCCCACTTCTTGCTATTTTTGTCCACCTCTTCAACATATATTACCCAGGCATTGATTTGACATTCATATGGATAAAGACTTTTACACAATGACAACAAAGTATGCCAAAGCTCTCAAACTTACGACAAGAACAACAAATTGAATTCTTATCCAAATCAAAGGATACTCTCCATTCTCCCAAATCCCTTGCCATAACAATAATATAATCAATTGTGGGTCTTTGTACGTTCATGCTCTTAACAGAACATGCTTCAAATAACTCATACTCATGTTGGAATAGATCAAAAATAGTGGGAGTATAAATCTCAGACACATGCTGCAAGATATCTGAATATGGGTTCTTGAGTCTTGGAATTTTTTGGCGTGCTTCATACTCACACCGCCATTCTTTATATCGCTTTTCGTCTACAACTTCCTCAAAGCGCTTAAAAAACTTGATTATATCCAAGTCCACGTTCATAAAATTTTTAATCTCTGCATTCACACTTTCACTGAGTTGAGTACTTCGCATTCCTAATGTAAAAGCCTTATTCATGTAACAATTTGCCCATTTCTCTTTCAAAGTGTATACTCTTTGCAACCAAGTGTTTTCCTTAACATCATATGTTACAAGGAGGGTCCTCCAACCTTCTTCAAATTGCTCTTCATCTGCATAGCCATACATGCACTTCTTAAAGTCACTAAGAAAATGAGATCCGCCCTTCATCAAATTGCCTAAGTGCTTGATGCCATTCTGCATCAAGTGCCACGTGCATAACCCATGGTAAGTTTTAGGCATAACTTCGCCTAGTGCATTTGACATGGCTTGAGCTTGATCGGTGAACACTGTTTGAGGCATTTTCTGCCTATGCGCCTCTAGAAATGTCTCAAAGAGCCACTTATATGACTCTGTTGTTTCGTCATACAACAATGCAGCCCCAAAGATCACTGATGTTCGCTAGTGGTTAAATCCCGAGAACACTGCTAGTGGTCTATGCGAACTATTTGTGCAATATGTTGAATCAAGAGAAACCACATCACCAAAATACCTATTATAATGAGAAATGTAATTGAATTATAGCTTAATGATAATCAAAATAATAGAAAATGGAATTCATCAATTAAAGAAGTAATTAATTTATGAGAACACATACCCATAATCAATAAGCATTCCCGCATCTGCCCAAAACACATTGGTTATTTGATCTTCATCATCTAATTGATAAGCATGATAGAAACTTGGATTTTCAACCGACTTTTTTTGAAAGTATTGCAACAGATAGCCAGCTTCCCCATGTACCAAACTCCTTTGTCGTCTTTTCCGAAGATAGTTCTTTTGATCAATACGGATATATCCCAAGTTAGTTCTACCTCCCACTTCTTTACTCATCAAATCAAATGACTTTCTTTGTTGTAGGCCAGCATCATCCGCTAGTTCAATTTGTTGGCGTTGAAATTCTGAAACTTTTCTTTGAGATGACAACATATGTGTTGTTTCTTGTAGTTGTAAAATATGGTTATGCTCCTCCACAAAATCATGCACCACCAATTTTCCATCCATGTTCTTGAGTCCTATCCTTACATCACAATTTGTTCTGGTTTCCGCTCTTGGATTGATTGTCATATAATCTCGTTTATCCGACTTTCGCAATCCTTCTTTACAACAAACAAATCTACAAGAAGTAACTAAATTTGAGCCATCTTTTCTTCTGTGTATATATTGTTTCCTTACTCCAAATCCAACTCTTCCACCATAGTTAACCCAGAACTCCCAAGCATCCTCAACGTTATTGAAAACCATATCAATTTTAGGTTTCCACTCATCTTGCATCTTGCATTAAAATTCCTGATTTCCTCCCATTAAAAAATAATGAACATGTTAGTTTCATAATAGATACAATGATATAAAAATTATATTTTTGATTCTTCATTGATCAAAAAATTATATCTTTTATTTTTACGAAGAAACAGAAGTTGGAGATGTTGGGGATAAAAAAATTATATCTTTAATCCTTCATAGTATTGTAATCTAAATCTTGATAATCGATGTATTCAATTTTAGAAGAAAAAAATTAATACCTGTAACAGATGAATGGTGGGCGAGAGAGATGGCGAGCGTAAACGTGAACGGGAGCAAGAAAACGTGAACTATTAGTGGGAAACGTGGGAAAAGGTAAATTCCTGGAGTTGATACATGGTTTACTTTTATGTATCTAATTATTTTATTCTCTTTTAATCTGATGCATTGGATCAATCCAACAGTTGTAGTTAATAGTTGAGAGATTGAAGAAGAGGGCCAGCAGGAGAGGATCCGACTCGGGACCAAACCAACCATACGATGTTGGTTTTCATTTATCACAATTATTAGATTAATATTTCTTTTTCGACAAAATATTAATATTATTTAGATTCAACTTTTTGATTTAGTCCATCCAATTGCATGTAATAATAACTAAAAAACACGTCCCTTAAGAAAAATGCTAATTTTTATGTAATAATAATTACGATTCCTATGTTACATTTCTCAGTCATATTAATGAGATCCCAATTTTATATGAAAATTTGTGCACATTAAATTTGAGGTTATTTTTGGAATAATAGTATTTGGAGGAGTAAAAAATTATTTTAGACGACGTCCGATTTTTTTTGCTTATATATGAAACTGGAGGGAGTATATATAATCTCAAAAAAAAAAAAAACAGTGAGTATATACCAAAAAATTCAGAAAAATCTTATCATTATATTTTTTTTTCACTTTGGCAAACGACAACAACAACCGTTGTTTTAGGAGAAAGAGAGTTAGATGTAAAAGTGTCACTTTGTAACGAAAGAATAGTATTGTGTTATTTCATTTTCTTTAAATGGAAGGTTGTAAAACTTTATTACCTATGGAATCCGGTTATTAAATCCATGAGTTTTTTTTGACAACAAGCACTTAGTGCAATTCATTAATAATCAAGTCGGTAATACATGCAGGAACATCATAGTAATCTCGAGGATTAGCTGTAAATAAGGCCACCCCAGCAAGGGTATGAGCAACCTTATTAGCATTCCTCCTAGTGAACTCCACATGAGAGTTGTTGCTGAAAAAGGGAAAAGTGTCTTACATGCGGATAATAAACAACCAAACTCAGAAACTACAACCTTATTGGAATTGAAAGAGTCAACTACCATCTTCGCGTCCATATCAAAAATGACATCCGTAAAGCCTAGCTCCCGAACCCAATTAAGCGCCAAGTGCAAACCCAAAGTCTCTCCAACCAAAACATCCAGCAACAGTGTGAAGTTGTGAGTTCTCGCTCGGATAAAATTCCCTCGATCATCCCGCAGACATAAACTAATGCCGACTCGGTTCTCCGTCAAAGAGAAGGAAGCACCAATGTTACACTTAACACAACCCGCCATCGGTTTGCGCCAAGAATCGACGACGGCTCTTGGACCTGCCTCATGTCGCGAGACATCAAAACTAGCCATCCCACGAGCATGCGACCAATCATTGAAAAGACTCGAACCAGCCCAAATAATACCATTAGAATCCAGCTTCTTGTTATTCCAAACAAATTCATTCCTAGCCTGCCACAAACTCCAAAGGGTCATGAACCAACCAATTTTTAAATCATTGCTAAGTGCTTCCTTAACCGAAAAGAAGAAGTCTGCAAAGGTAACAGAGCCAGAAACCAAGTTATTAATTGTGTTAGATATGCCCAACACATTCCAACAAGCCGCTGCCTTGGGACAAGATATAAAAAGATGGTGCCCAGTCTCTAGCAACACCTGTACACCAAGGACAATTGTCCACCATCGTAATATGCCGGTGAACCAGGTTGGAACGCACCGGCAACACATTCCTACAAAGCCGCCATAAAAAGTGCTTCACCTTCGGTGGAATATTGAGCTTCCAAATGGAACGCCAATTCCCAGCAACCTGTAAGTGATCCGTCTGCAGTACGTTATGCAATAATAACCTGTAAGCACTTCTAACACTATAAACACCTGACTTCTATGGTGACCAAACAAGCATATCATCTGTAATAACTTGGAAAAGAGGAGTATTAATGATTACATCAGCAACTTGAGGAGTAAATAATGAATGGATAACAACTATCCTCCAAGTTTTTGATGTAGGCTCAATCAAATCTGCTACTCGCATAAATGGAATAAATTGGGTTGAATCTGTAGCAAGATTGCCTGCAAATTAGAAGTCCATTTCTCACCAAAAATTGGGATTTGAGACCCATCCCCTACCCTCTACCTACACCCCTCGTGAAGAACTAGTCGAGCTTCATGGATACTTCTCCACACAAAACTAGAATTGCTCCCCTTTGATGCATGCATAAAATCACATTTTGGGTAATATTTGGACTTGTAGATTCTTGCAACAAGAGAATTAGGACAAGACATCAACCTCCATCCCTGCTTTCCCAAGAGAGCCATATTAAATATAGATAGATTGCGAAAGCCCATGCCACCATTATCTTTGTCTACACAAAGCTTATCCCAAGACATCCATCTTATACCCTTACCATTCGCACCACCTCCACCCCACCAAAAACCATTGATAAGACTTTCAATTTCATCTTCAAGAGAGGCAGGTAACAAAAATAAGCTCATGAAATAAGTAGGAATAGACTGCAAAACTGATTTAATCATAACCTCCTTAGCCGCTTTAGAAAGTGCTTGACCCCCCCCCCCCCAAGAATTAATATTCTTCCAGATTCTATCTTTGATGAACTTAAATAGAGATTTCTTGCTTTTCCCAATCATGGATGGCAAGCCCAAGTACAAACCTGTCCCCAAAACAGCATTAACACCCAAAGAATCAGTCAAATCGTCACGGGCAACTTGAGTAAAATTTTTGCTGAAAAAAACCTCAGACTTTTGAAAATTAATTTGCTGACCTGAGGCCTGTTCATAAGTATCAAGAATCCCTTTCATATTATCAGTTTCTGCCTGGTTGACCCGAAAGAAGAGAAAACAATCATCAGCAAATAACAAATGTGAAATGACAGGAGCCCCCCTACAAATTCCAACACCATGAATATCCCCTCTAGCCACGGCCTGGTGAATAAGAGCTGTTAGACCTTCAGAACACAAGATGAACAAATAAGGGGATAGAGGGTCTCCCTGCCGGAGACCTCTACCCGGATAAATAGGCCCAACAGAATCATGATTGACAATAACAGAGTAAGAAACCGATTCTACACACATCTTAATCCAACCAATCCAAACATCATCAAAACCCAGCCGCTTAAGCACCAAAAACAAATAATTCCAATCTACCCTATCATAAGCCTTACTCATATCAATTTTAAACACCACCTCCCCTTGTTTACCTTTGCGCTTATTTTCCAGATAATGTATGAGCACAAAAGCAATCATAGCGTTATCCAAAATAGAGCGATCAGGAACAAAAGCAGATTGTTCATTCGAGATACACTTATGTAAAATAGGCTTAAGGCGGTTAGCAAGTACCTTAGACTTAATCTTGTAAAGAACATTGCACAGTGCAATAGGCCTCCAATCACGCATAGAATCGGGATTGTCATTTTTTGGAATTAATGCAATATTGGTATCATTCAGAGAGGCCGATAGTTGGCCATTGCTCAGCCAAGAAGTGCAAGCTGAAGAGATTTCATCACCAAAATCATCCCAAAAAACCTTGTAGAAGCCAGGATTAAATCCATCTGGGCCTGGAGCCTTGTCAGACTCCATCTGCATGAGGGCACATTTAAATTCCTCCTTCTCAAAAGGTCTAAGAAGGTCAGCATTGTCTTCGTCATTAATACAGGGCTGAAGTGCATTAAGGACTGGCTCATAAACCCCATTCCTACGAGTAAACAGATCCTGAAAATACATCAATGCCGTATGTTTCACCTAAGGTTGGTCTTCAACTACCACCCCATCATCTCTCTCAACTTGGCAACCCACTTGCGTTTTGCTCGGCAAGTAGCAGTGGCATGAAAGAATTTTGTATTAAGGTCCCCGTCCTTCAACCAAAAAGATTTAGCACGCTGCTTCCAAAACACCTCCTCTTGCATTATCAATTTTCTAAGCTCCCTCTTAAAATTGTTGTGAAGTTGAACTCCCACTGGATCACGCCTACTACCAGTCTGCTCAACACGCAACCTGCAAGAATTAATATCATTGCGGAACTTCATCCAAGTATTACGCCCCCATGGACCTAGAACCAAAGCACAATTGCTCAATTTCGACACCACATCTGTACCATTAACTCCGCCCCAACCATCACGGACAACAAGAGGTAAATCAGGCTCAGACAACCAGATGTTCTCAAACTTAAACCTCCTATCGCGACGAACTTCCACACTAGGAACCCGATTAAGAAGTAAAGGAGAGTGGTCAGACTTGGGAGAGACCAAATTCAGAAGCTGCACATTTGGGAAAATATTAAGCCATTACCGAGTCGCAAGAGCTCTATTCAAACGCTGCTCGACAGCATATGAAGTACCCATCCCAAAGCGCCAAGTAAAAGGATACCCCGTCATGTGAATATCAATCAAACGAGCATCAGTGATAGCCTCACGAAAACCACGCATGAGGTAAGGGGGATGATCACACGAACCCCACTTATCATCTGAAGATAATAGATCATTAAAGTCACCCAAAATGCACCAAGGAAGAGGGGATAAACCAACCAGCTGTCTAAGAAGGGCCCAAGAATCCCTACGGTGTGCTCTGTTAGGATAACCATAATAACCAGTCAACTGCCAGTTACCAAAACCTCCCTCTTCAATTTCTAAGTCTAAATGGTGACGAGAGTACCCAGTAACCATACAATTAATAGATTTCAACCATAACACAGCAATCCCACCACTCCGCCCCACCCTGTCAACTGCTAAACAAGAATCAAAACTAATCATCCTCCGAACTGCATCCATAGTATGCGAAGTAGCCAAAGTCTCATAAAGAAAAACAATTTCCGGAAGGTAGGTCCGAATAAGGTCTCGAAGAATAGGAACTTCCGACGAGTGACCCAGGCCTCGACATTTCCAACTTAAAATACTCATTGCTCCCAGCAGTCCTGACTGCCAAGACGTGCCGATAAAAAATGCACTACTGTAGAATTAGAAGCATCTCCACTGTTACTACCAACATCCGTACTAGATTCCCCTCTTTTCCCTTTTTTTGCTTCAATATCCTCATTTTCAGAAAATGGTGACATGCAAATCCCAAGAGTGGGTGGTCCCCTCAGCTGACGCAAAGTGGAACGGACCCCAGCAGGAATTACACGCGTGTCTGCTGACACAGTCGATTGACCAGCCACATTTGCGCTGACACGTGTTGTCGAAAATGCAATAGAACCAAGGTTTTAAAAAACGGACCGAACCGGCCGGTTCAATCGGTTAAACCGGGAACCGGACCCCTGACCGGTCGGTTCAACCCCATTTGAACCGCCCAGAACCGGATTGAACCGCCAAGAACCGCTTTGAACCGGGAAAGAACCGGGAACCGAACCGGGTTGAACCGGTTTGAACCGCCCGAAATGCAATTTTTTATTTTTAAATTTACTTTTTTCTCCAAAATTTAATATTTTTTTTATTTTGTATTTAATAAATTACTTATCCGGTTCAACCATGGTTGAACCGGTTGAACCGATTGAACCATGAACCGGAGGTCTCGCCGGTTAGATCTCCGGTCCGGTTTTAAAAACATTGAATAGAACCCATGTCACGTGCTGGAGCAGGATCCGTGTTGCCAGCATGTACCAAACTTTGCGCCGACTGAACCACAACAACTGGCCCACGTCTAACTGAGTCATTAACATAGGTTTGACTATTGGAAACATGTGGGACCAACAGATTACTTGCTGACGAATTAATATCAAAAGAGGAAGGTGCATTCATTGGCTGATTGGAATTAAAGTTAAAAACGACTGCATTCATTGGCTGATTAACATTCCCATGATTTCCTCCCATCCCCTGATTATTGACATTATTGTTACCAGCATCTTGTCTCTGAAAATTATAAGCGTCAGAAACCGCCGGACCACCATCTTCACGCAGCCAAGGGCAGCTGCTAGCTTGCCTGCTACGTTCAACCCTCAGATCAGCACTCCACCCACGCTCACCATTATCATGATTCATCTCCCATAATTTCTCACACCTATGATCAGCATGACCCAGGAGGCCACAAAAAAAGCAGAATACTGTTAGCCGCTCATACTTGAAACGGGCTTGAGCAATGACACCATTTGACTGGCGAATTTTCTTTCCTCTCATCAAAGGCTTCCTTACATCTACTTTAACTCTAATCCTCATAGGACTTCCAGAAATCAAGACTATTCTTCGGATCATAAGAGACAAATTCACCAATAAAATTACCAAGAGCCGATCCTACCTCCAGTGTCATACAACCAATCGGTAAATCATGAATCTGAACCCAAAAATAAGCATGAGGCAAACCCATACCTAGCTTGCTCAGAAGGAGGAGATGCCCATCAAAGTTCCAAGGGCCTTCTTGATAAACCTTGGATAAATCATTGACGTGAAAAAACTGAAATAAGAATATATTGGACGCCGCTTCTCTGATCGCAACACCTTTCACAGGTTGCCACACCGACGCAAGGCGCTCCTTCATCATAGGAACACAGACAGCTTTTGATGTCAAGAATCTTCCGACCAAGCATAAGTTCTCATTCATATATGATCCTGTAGGAGGAGGTTGTTGTTGATCATAGACTTCACCTTCCTCATCATCTAGACGGAGGCCACCAATATCCGCCATGACTGCCAAAACCAACTATGCCGCAAAAATGTAAGGGGTAAAAAACGCTTCTCACTTGGAGAAGAGAAAACCAGAGCGTCTCACAAGGAGAGAAAAATTTTTTTAATGCAAGGGGTCAGCCATTAAATCCATGAGTTAAAAAATTGTATTGTGATTTTTTATAAGCAAAAATAGTATTGTGTTATTCCTTTTTCTTAAAATGGAAGGTAGTAGAAATTTTTTTCCTATTCTTAACCTAATTGAATGTATGATAAATGAGTTTTAAATGACTTGTAAATTTTGAATTTGATTTTTTTCGATACTAATTTATATTTTCTAGGTTAGGTGAGATTCTAGTAGAGATTTGCCAATCAAATGATGACTCGTGGAGTTTATAGTTCTCTTACCAACGTGAACTTGACAAATCATCTCTGATCTATTAACTTATGCTTAATTGTATGTAAAGAGAAGAGATTCCACGTGATATCTTTTGATCACCACTCAACACACTGTGATAGAATCCGGATATTAAATCCATTAGTCAAAGAAGAGTATTGTGTCCATTTTCTTTAAATGAAAGGTTGTAAAACTTTATTACCTATGGAATCCGGATATTAAATCCATGAGTTAAAAAATAGTATTGTGTTATACCTTTTTCTTAAAATGGAAGAATGTAAAACTCTATTTCATATTCTGAACGTAATTGAATGTATGATAAATGAGTTTTAAATGACTTGTAAATTTTGAATTTGATTTTTTGTTTATACTAATTTTATATTATTTAGGTTAGGCGAGATTCTAATAGAGATTTGCCAATCAAATGATGACAGGTGGAGTTTATAGTTCCCTTACCAACATGAACTTGACAAGGGTACGAGTATTTCTGAAGAAAAACAGATGTGTGTAAAAAGAATTCAATCTAACAAGAAATATTCAAAGCTCTCAAGTTAATACTCTTAACACCTAAAAATAAATTAAGTCGTAGGCTGAGGGCCGAGAGATAGAATTCAGGGGAGACCAGGACACCGAGGCGAATCACCTGACAATTTATAGAAGGAGTTGCAAAATTGCAATAATGAGGTTCAGGGTTCAAACCCCGGAAACTAACATTTCCCCACCCCCACTAACATTTGCTTATAAAAAAAGGTTTAAATAGTTATTACCCCCCTGCAAATATACCCATTATCCAGTTACCCCCCTACAAAAAAAAACATTTAAAACAAACCTTGCAAAATGTAATGTTATCCAGTTACCCCCCTGCCGTTAAATTTTCTGTTAAAATATGTAAAATGTCACATATCCAGTTACCCCCTGCCACGTGTCACCTTATTATTGGGCCTCTGTGACACGTGGCACTGACATGCCACGTCAGCTCCTATGTCACCACTGTCACATGTCACTGACATGTGCCACATCAGCAGCCAATGGATGGCTGCCACGTGGCACTAGTTGTTACACTCAAAATTAAATATTTTTGTGGCCAATGGGTGTTGAACTCATGACCTCTTACTCACACACGCACCTCCTAACCACTGAACCACATTAGTATTTGTGATTATTATCTCACCTACAAATATATATTACATCATTGCTACTTAATTTAAAAAAAAAATCATCTTCATCATCTCTTCCCAGAAACGCGAAACGCATGGAAGGATTGAAAAACCCAAAAACGCAAACTTCATCCCCATGGAAGGATCTGGAAAATTATTTTTGAATGAAGATCTGGAATAACGTTTAACGCTTGTTCATCAATCTCACATTGAAGCCTGTTCATCATCCTAAATCGATTAAAGCCTGTTCATTGAAGTTTCAAATTGATTTTTGGGAACGAAGATGGAAACGATTATGGAAACAAAGTTTCAAATCAATTTTTTGGATTGAAACTTCTCAGCAACATTGATGAAGATCCAAAAAGGAAAAAACGAGGATCCAAAAACGAAGCGGAAATACAGAAACAAAAAAACAAAATGTAAATCCAAAAACGAAAATCAAGAAAAACGAAAATCTGGAAGCGAAAAAAAGAAGATTTAAAAACGAAACGTAGATCCAGAAACGATAAAACAAAGATCCAAAATTGAAAATCTGGAAAAACGAAAATCTGGAAACGTAAAAACAAAAATCCAGAAATGAAAATCTAGAAAAACAATGATGGAGATTTGTTGATGAAGATTTGTTGAAGAAGACTGGTCCATTATTGATGAAGATGATTCAATAGTGTTTTAATGAAAATCCAGATTTGTTGATGAAGATTCTGAAGATGCGTTTCTGAAGATGGAAGGTTGGGTTTCCAGATTTTTTTTTTAAAATTAAGTGGGAATGATGTAATATATATTAGTAGATGAGTTAATAATCACAAGTACTAATTTGGCTCAATGGTTAGGAGTTGTGGGTGTGAGTAAGGGGTCATGGGTTCAAGTCTCACTTTAGGCATTTTAAAGATTTATTTTGAATTAACAACACTGCCACGTGGCAGCCATCCATTGGTTGCTGACGTGGCACATGTCAGTGCCACGTGGCAGTGGTGACATAGATGCTGACGTGGCATGTCAGTGCCACGTGTCACAGAGACCCAATAATATGGTGACACGTGGCACTGACGTCGGGGGGGGGGGGGGTAACTGGATAAAATTACATTTTACATTTTTTTAACAGAAAAGTTAACAGCAGGGGGGTAACTGGATAACGTTACATTTTACAAGGTGTTTTTTAAACCTTTTTTTTTTGCAGGGGGGTAACTGGATAATGGGTATATTTGCAGGGGGTAAAAACTATTTAAACCTAAAAAAAAACCTGACAATTTATAGAAGATATTTGCCGAAGGAATAATCTCAAAGGAGGGGCTCGAGGCAAAAGATAATATAAATACCTCGAGGGGTGACTGAGCTCGAGGAATGATGGACAAGGCTGAGGCAAAGCAAGTCCTAACTTATAGAGTGCCTCGGCCACAAAGGCTCGGATAAGCCTAATTTTGATGGCTGCAGGCCGAGGACAAGGATCAGCCGAGGGGGGAATGGCCGAGGTAACATTACAAAAAAAAAGCTGATTAGCAAGGGAAGTTTTAGTCCCTCGCTAACTCAGTCATTAGCGACAGAATTTTTAGTCCATCACTAATTAGCGACGGAAATTTCAGTCCCTCGCTAATTCACTCGCAAAAAAATTTCTGACAGTTTTCATATCATAGGGCTCTGTGCAGGTGATTAGCGACGGAATTTTCACTCCCTCACTAATTCCCTCACTAATTTCTGTCAGTTTTCAGATCATAGGGCTCCGTGCAGGTGATTAGCGACGGAATTTTCAGTCCCTCGCTAATTCCCTCGCTAATTTCTGTCAGTTTTCAGATCATAGGGCTCCGTGCAGGTGATTAGCGACAGAATTTTCATTCCCTCGCTAATTCCCTTGCTAATTTTTTGAGTTTTCAGCTAATTTATCATCTCACACACACTCTTCTCTCCTACTCTCCTCACACTCTTCACTCTTCTCTCTTCTTCTCTCCCACCTTCCACCACCACACCACCACCACCACCACCACCTCTTCTCATCCTCACCCTCTCTCTCACTCTCTCTTTCTTCCTTACTCTTCTCCTTCTCTCTCTACCCTAATACCCTTCACCACCACCACCACACCACCACCACCACCACCTCTTCTCATCCTCACCCTCTCTCTCACTCTCTCTTTCTTCCTTACTCTTCTCCTTCTCTCTCTACCCTAATACCCTTCACCACCACCACCACACCACCACCACCACCACCACCACTACCACCACACCACCATCACCACCACATGGCTCGTCTCTCTCTCTCTCTCTCTCTCTCTCTCTCTCCTTACTCTTCTCCTTCCCTCTCTACCCTAATACCCTTCACCACCACCACCACACCACCACCACCATCACCACCACCACATACCTCGTTTCACTCACACACTCACTCACTCACTCACGCTCTCTCTCTCTCTCTCTCTCTCTCTCTCTCTCTCTCTCTCTCTTTCTCCCCTACTCTTCTCCTTCTCTACCCTAATCCACTCTTCACCACCACCACCACGCCCCCACCACCACCACCACTCTCACTCCTCTCTCTCTCTCTCTCTCTGGAAAGCTTGATAATAATAATAATAACTATATAAAAAAAGCAGGTTTAAAAAAATTAAAATAGTATTTAATACAAGCCATTTAGATTGGGACACGTGGCAGTCAAACTTAGCGATGAAATTTGAATCCCTCGCTAATCCCATTAGCAACGGATTTGGGGCATTTAGAGAGGGAAAAATCCCTCGCTAATGAGCAAGTTTTTTGTAGTGTAAAGAAGACTTGCTTGCGAGGCAAGGAAGGGCACGTGGACAGAACGTGGGAGCAGTTGAAGGTTAAGCGAAGAGGAGAAGCCTTGAGGAATGGAGCGAAGAGGTTTTGACACCCCACTAACCGTGCTAGTGGGATCGTGGGTAAAGTCTTCGATTTCTTAAGGCTAGGAGCGAGATTTGGCGTTAATCTTCAATTGATCCAACGGTAGGAAAATGTTGGCTCGCTTAGTGGCCAACGAGGGTCTATGTATGTATATATATATATATATATATATATATATATATAGATATAGAGAGAGAGAGAGAGAGAGAGAGAGAGAGAGAAGAGTAACTTGTAAACACACACAATCAATCAATACAAAACTTATTTTTCTCGCAATTTATCTTCATCGCACTTTACTTTACTTTACTTTTATGCATTAGCTAATAGATAATCCAATCCTCGTGTCCCCTCTACCCAACCTGACACTCTTTGGAGGAGTTAGGAAACCCACAGTTGGGGAGCAGAGTTCCCTCCTCAACACAATCGCTCGAAGAACAGAGGAATCAAAGACTGTCCAAACCCCTGACCGAAACCACGGCTAGAACCTAAGAGTTTGACGACAACAAAAATTGGCACGCCCGGTGGGACAGGCACGGGTGAACAAACTATCACATTTGATTCGCCTGGGCTGGATTATTGTTGGAGTATGCACTTGCGCTCCAGCAAAAACCTAAGTATGGAGCCACATTCGGCGTCAAAAAAGGGAACTGACTCCAAGGCTAAGATCACGGAGCCAGTAAGTGTCTTAGGGAATACCACCTTAACGGTTACTGCTGATTCGAATGAACCACCCCACCAAGATGAGGAGCCCGTGGTCATGACCACATCATTCATTCGGTAACAAATCGACATGGGGATAATGTACCAACTGTCCCAACAATAGGCTGACATAGTAAAACCTATGGTGCACAACAAGGTGCAACAAGCCAAGGAATTGGAACAGAGGCGTGCTACACAAGCTAGTAGCACCATAAACCCTGTTTTCCTCGGCCAATCACAGGGAGGCACGCATCAGACCTCACTATACACCAACCCGGTTGGACCTCAGCATGTATCTTCCTACACTCAAATAGGGAACATGCAACAATGTCCACCAAGTGGGAGCATGTTTGAGCCTCAGCAGGCATTCTCTCATCAGGTAAATCCTACCTGTCGCGACCGTGATCCCGACGTAGACGGCCCAAAAATCGATTATTTTAGGAGTCGCCACCCAATTTATTTAGTAGGAAAAATTGAGAAAAACCTAACTAGAAGTTATTGGTCTGCATATACCAGATTGAGTTCGGGAGTCAATTATGCATAGGGAAGGGCGGAAACTTAATCCCACTGCACCCCTAGTACATCTGTCCTAAGACAGTTACCCTAAATCCGATTGTGCAAGTAATAATAAATTACGAATTATTTGTTCACCCCAAGATTAAGTAAAAAGGAATTATTTAGAAATAAATAAAAGGGACCGATTTAAGAAAATTTAATTTTGACTTGACGGGGAAGCCCCGCTCCTACGTATCCTCGGGTGCAATGAGGAACTCAAGAGTCACGTAATTCTTTCTTGGAAAATTTGTTGGTTGGTTGATTTTATTTTTTGAAGGGGTTTAAGATCACCAAGTTGTACAGCTAAAGTTTCTTAAACCGGGATTGACAAGATGTCACATCTCAGCCGATCCCTGTTTTTATATTTTTTAGAAAAATAAGTGTTAAAGAAAAAGATGATTATTTATTGGAAAAAAAAATTAATTTAGCTTGACGGGGAAGCCCCACTCCTACGTATCTCCGAAGCGGAGAATCAAAGGCTACGTAGCTCTTCTTAGAAAATATTTGAGTGTTTGGTGTTTTTTTTATTTTGAATAGGGATTTTAGGACTATTGAGCCGTATGGTTCATCCATCCTAAAACGATGACTAACCCGGACGTACAGCCGAATTGATCCCCTATTCATTTTTGGAAAAAAGTAAGTTTGTGAAATAAATTGTTTGATAGTGGAAATTTTTTGAAAAGAATGAAAACATGGTGTATTTGTAAAAAAAAGGGATGTAGATAACAGGGGGGCTGTGTTTATAAAAAGGGTGGTGTAATCAGCGAGGGGGTTGTATTATTAAAAACAGGGGTACATATAGCAACCCGGCACTTATTTCAAGTTTAAGAGCCCACACATTCTGGGCTTTAAAGGGGAGGGGGCGTACAATGAAAACGTGGTGTAAATAGAAATCCGCAAACAACAAAAAAAGAAACAAAGCCCAACACACTAGATAAGGCATCCTGGTTTTGTACTAAACCTAATTTTCATTCCTCCATCCTTTTCAGGCGCCGCACGAGCAATTAGAGGAAAGAGAGAGAGAAATTTCGAAAAAAGGAAGGAGAGAGATTTGCGCTGAGAGGGAGAAGAGGAAGGCTTCGCGGAGAGAGAGAGGAGGAGGCGGACGGTGGAGAGAGAGAGAGAAGGAGGGAGAACGCGACGGTGAGGGGGACGGGTGAGCGCGACTGAGGGAGTGAGAGGCGGGGGATCTGTGGGCGAGAGAGAGAGAGTGAGAGGCGGAGGATCTATGAGCGAGAGAGAGAGAGAGCGACTGGGACGATGAGGAGGCGGCGATGAGGCTGGCCGTGGGGGTGGTCTTTTTGCGGTGGACGTGGGAGTTGGGAGGTTCGGTTTTGTGGTTGTGCACGGTGGTGGTGCGATTTCATGGTGTTAGGGAGAGGGATGGTGGTGAGGGGTGGTGCTCTTCTCCCTATTTTCCATATTTCTTTCCCTCCTCCCCTTTGTTTTTGTTTTTCTTTTCACTGTGTGTGTTGTTGTGATTGGTGTTAATTTTCTTTCTTTTCTTTCTTTTTGTTACAGTACCCCCTACGGTTCCCACCCCCTTGCTGATTTTCGTTTCCTCTCTTTTATAGAGGATTGAGATTTGTTTTTCTCATTGCCATCTAGTAGCTCTTGAAAAGTCCCTTTCATATTCCTAAACCATGATTCTGTACTTCCTGCATTTTCTGATCTTGCTATTGACCTTTCTTTTTTTCTGGTTTGATGTTTGCGGATGGTGTAGCAACCTCTTTGGTGAAAAAGAAAAGAAATTGATAAAAGAGACTATAACATTTAGCCAAGTATAGATGATTTTTTTGTATTTTTTTACAATTTTCGTTTTCTATTATTTTTTAATTTTTTAATGTGTAAAAAAAATTTAATAAAAATAATAATATTTAATTCTAAAACAGATTTTTTTATAAAGTTTTTTTTCTTAAAAAAGTCCTACTAATGATAATAATATTGATAAACAGCAAAAATCAACAATAAGCCCCAAATGACACACAAAATCAGTTAAAATCACAAAATTGCATAAAAACGATATTTTTGGAAAAAAAAGAAAAAACCGGTTAAAATTGGGTGTTCACACTCCCCCCGTAATTCCTCAGCCTGGTACTTTTGCCACTGCCAACACTGGGGGGTAGTTTATGGCGAATGTCACTAACACAGCTTCTCTTCAGCAGGGACAAGTGCAATTGGCCAGAAGGCCGCCCGAGGGCGTAGGCTTGATGGGTCTGCCGCAAGGATCATCCTATGGATGTTCTACCACGGCTAACTATCCGGCATACGCAGGGGAGCAAGCCTTCACCACAGAATCTGGGATTGGCAGAACAGGCGGGTATTGCCCGAGTCAAGTGGGTTCTTGGGTCAAGAACCCACTTGACTCGACAAGCCTACCTCCCAGCCACCCGTACTCCGGAGCACTCGGTACCTACCCGATGGGTTCTTATTTACAGACACAGATGAAGGGTATCCCGGTCGATCAGCCAAGGAACCAGTTTCCACCTCATCGAGGCAATCAGGCACCTGTACCAGGAACTGACTCTGTTAACTAGGCTCAAGTGATGCCTGGGCAGCCATGGACAGATGCTCCACCTCAGGCACCACCGCAGCTAGGGGCGCAGGGTCCCCTAGATACAATGTGGCGACCAATGCCTCCACCTGAAAGACCATCGGGGCCCCAACTCCTGGACCCAAATCTAATAGCTGACACCATCCGGCATACGCAGGGGAGCAAGTTCTTTGGTGTGTAGTTGAAACCATTCGACAGACCGGTGTACATGAAGCCTTACCTCGAGTGAGTGGACAAGTTGATACCTCTGCCCAGAGGATTCAAAACACTTGACTTTGCTACGCTTTCTGGGGACGATGGCAAGTCCACGATGGAGCACATTGGCCGATTCACGGCCCAATGTGGAGAAGGGAACCAAAATGAATATCACAAGCTACAGCTGTTCCCCTTGTCATTGACAGGGACTGCATTCTCACGGTACTCTTCACTCCCGCCTGATTCTATTCAGACCTGGGCAGACATGGAAAGGTGCTTCCATGACAGATTTTATTGGCCACAGCCCGAGGTCACCACAGCCGATCTCATGAATTTACGGCAGAAGGTAGACGAGGCTGTGACTGACTTCATTGAAAGATTCTGAAAGACGGTGGAAAATGCTCAGTACTTTTTCCAGAATCACAACTCACTTCCATGGCCATCTTTGGAATGCACCCTCAATTGAACGAAAAGCTTGTGGGACAAACTTGCAGTGACCTCAGTGGCCTTGCCTCTAGGGCTATCCAAATTGAACAGTTCATACAAGAGAAAGAGAGGAAGAGGGCCACTAGGGGTCGAGGACCTCAACTGGTGCCAGTAGTTGACATCGAAGAAGATTCTGACTATGATGAGTCAGCTGATTACGCGGCAGACATCATGGTGGTCGGATAGTGAAAGGGAAGGCTTACCTATGTCCTACTCTTAAGCCTGCTAAGGGGAAAGAGAAGGACGAGGCAGAAAACAAGTATGAATACTCCTTTGATATCTCTAAGGCGGACCAGATCTTTGGTCACCTGTTAAAGGATAAACAATCAAGCTCCTCGACGACCATAATATACCTCTGCCCGAAGAAATAAAAGGAAAGAAATACTGCAAGTGGCACAATTCGATCAATCATGCCACCGCTAATTGCATTATCTTTCACCGAGCCATTCAAGAAGCTATTAAAAAAGGGAGGTTTAAGATGACCGATAAAGCAGTATCAGAAATGACCGTTGACATTGACCCCCCTTCCCCAGCATGAACATCAACATGGTCTCCTTCTTAGGGAGCGACCAGGGAAAGGGAAAGAAGAAGTATGTGTAAGTCCCCAAACAAGAAGTGCGTCCAGAAAGAAGAGTCTCAGACTTTGACTGACTGGGACCTCTTGCTGAGGGATCCACGGTGGCCGAGCGTGAGCTCTCTTGCAAGACAGATTGCAGGTAGGGGAGTCAAGTCAACGTAAAGAACCCCAGAAGAGACTTCCCAAGCCAGGAAGGCTGGTCCACGATCTCAGGGAGCTAAACTTGTCCAAACTCAATCCTGGGAGGCAAGCACTTTGACCCAGAGATCTGAGACCCCAACACTTCCCGCTTAGGAGGCCCGGTCGGACAATTGATAAATCTATCAAGCAAGCCGCTGTGCCAAGTCCAGGGGAGACGCCCCACTCCAAGGGAGAAAGGAGGGCTGCGCAGGTCACTACGGTGCAAGACTCGATGTCAGTGGACATCACAGTGTTGAATGATCGCGAGTTGAGAGATACTTAAATGGTGAAACCTCCTTCAGGGGTACCCCAGGACTAGTGGATGACAAAAGAAGTATCACCAGTATCACCCCCCAAGGAGGCCTTCAAATCTCGCTCGCAGAAGAGGAGGCTGCAGAGGGCAAGGGCCTTCCTCAGAATGAGGAAAACGTTGTAGATGCTCACTTGGCACAGCGGCTTGCTTGATAGATTTATTAACTGCCGCCTTAGTAGTCACGACGCTAGAACTGGCTTTCCCAAAATATGTCGAGGATAGAACTCTAGAGCAACCCGACACTAAGTTAGTTGATTCTGCCACATCCCCTGATAGGGAAGAAGTGCCTGATGCCATGATAGGGGTGCTGGATGTAACACCCCAATTCTACCCGGTAAAATAATGCAAAATCAGAGTTCATAAAAAAAAATCTTTTTCAACAACAATGGAGTGCCACATTTGCTTCATGGAAACAATAGACAGTTTAATTCGCTTTTGAAAACAGATACATAGCGCTTTCGGATGAACCGATAAAACAACCTTTTAGTCTTCAAAATAATTCCTCTTTAATTACTACGCAGCGGATTCATAACAATCAAATCAGCAAAGACACGGATCTTCTGATATCCAATGGCCTTCTTGATCTCTGGTCGCAACCCATTCTCAAACTTGATGCACTTCGAAAATTCAGCAGTTGCTTCACTGTAGTGCGGATAAAACTTAGCTAACTCCACAAACTTAGCAGGATACTCAGTAACCGACAGGTTTCCTTGCTTCAGCTCAAGGAACTCAATTTCCTTCTTACCCCGAACATCCTCCGGATAGTACTTCCTCATCAATTCCCTACAGAACACAACCCAAGTGACCTCTTCACCTGCAGCTACCAACCTTTGACTAGTCTCTAACCACCAGTCATCAGCTTCTTTTCCCAACATATGAGTACCATAACGAACCTTCTGCGCTTGAGTGCAGTCCATCACACGGAAGATCCTCTCCATCTCCTTCAGCCAAGCCAACGCTCCATCAGGATTATACTTGCCTTTGAAAGTAGGCGGATTCTCCCTTTGAAAGGTTACCAAACTACGAGACCCAGCATTTTCACCAACGTTTTGCTGACCTTCCACAGCCTGAGCCATAGCAGCCAAAGTAGCAGCGATAGCAGCATCGTTCCTTCCAGCCATCTCAACTAATCACTACAACATAAACAACAGTTAGAACTAATTGAGAATACTTGATCGTCAATGACACAATAACTTGACAACTTGGCCGGACAGACCGAAACTGCTCTGATACCACTAATGTAACACCCCAATTCTACCCGGTAAAATAATGCAAAATCAGAGTTCATAAAAAAAAAACTTTTTCAACAACAATGGAGTGCCACATTTGCTTCATGGAAACAATAGACGATTTAATTCGCTTTTGAAAACAGATACATAGCGCTTTCAGATGAACCGATAAAACGACCTTTTAGTCTTCAAAATAATTCCTCTTTAATTACTACGCAACGGATTCATAACAAGTCAACTAAAATAGACGCGGCGTCTTAACAATTCAAAACAGCTCAAAAACAACGACGTAACAACTCAAAATTTCAACAACGAAATAACATAGCAACAATATTAAAACGTGTGTTCATTCCCCCCGAGTGTTACATATCAGAGCGACGACACCGACTCGATCAAACGAAGGTGAGCAGCCTTCATTCGTGATTACCTGGACGTTACCAACATCGGGGTAACATTCAAACAGAAGGGGTGAGATATCGCACGATATAATCAGACATATGGAAGACAATATGCAATTCAGGTCATAGCATTAATTCATCATTTAATCAGCAGTCAACATCATCTCAATCACATAGGTATGCAACATGGATGCGGAATGTGACTCAACTCAGGGCCACCGCCCTATAATGCATGTGGTACCATAATCCAGCCAATAAATAGAGGCATTAACGTCGTAACATCATTTCATCGTAATTTGCCAGTCCAGGCCATCGTGTTTTGAGCATAGCTCCATCGTAAAAATATGCTATGTATGCGACGCTATGTAAATGCACAACCAATAAACAACGGTCACATAGCAACGCAACAACATCGGAAATCATCGTTGGCCATAGGCCTACAACATACCACCTGCCAATAAATAGAGGCAATTCAACTTGGTACACCATCATCAACACTAATTAGCAACTTAGCAACTTTCAACATTTTGGCAACTTTGGGCCTAAGTACATATTCAACATCAACACATCGTCCCAAGCATCAAATGTGAAATTCACATTTGGGACAGCCAAACTGGCGCCCTTGGCGCCCAGCAACACAACACGCAACACAGGCAGCCACACTGGCACCCTTGGCGCCCACAGCGCCAGAACAGAACACAACAACAAGGCAGCCAGATTCTGGCGCCCATGGCGCCCCTGCGCCAGACACAGCAACAAGGCAGACGAATTTTGGCGCCCATGGCGCCCTGGCCCAGACACAGCAACAAGGCAGCCTGATTTTGGCACCCATGGCGCCCCTGCGCCAGACACAGCAAGCAACATCAGAAATTGCGCAGCCAATCTTGGCGCCCATGCGCCTAGAACCAGCAACGGGCAGGCAGATTTTGGCGCCTTTGGCGCCCATGGAGCCCAGGAACACAGCAACATCACAATTGGCGCCCATGGCGCCTAGGATAGAACAACAACCGGGCGACCAGGTTTTGGTGCCCTTGGCGCCCATGCGCCAGGAAACTGCAAGACAGCAACACACAACAGCAAGATGGCGCCCATGGCGCCCAACAACATTTCAGGAACGGCGCCCAGCAACAGAACAGCGCAGCCAACATGGCGCCCTTGGCGCCCCAAGGCGCCAGAACGGCAACAACAGCAACAGGGCAGCCACAACATTGGCGCCCTCGGCGCCCATGCGCCAGAAACGACACAGCAACAGCAACTGGGCAGCCACAACATTGGCGCCCTTGACGCTCATGCGCCAGAACAACCCAACAGACAGCAACTGGGCAGCCACAACTTTGGCGCCCTTGGCGCCTATGCACCGGAACAACCCAACACACAGCAATTGGGCAGCCACAACTTTGGCGCCCTTGGCGCCCATGCGCTAGAACAACAGCAGAACATCAAACGGCGCCCATGGCGCCCAGCGCACCAGCGCCCAGCAGCAACCTGCGAGCAACAAGATGGCGCCCAGGAGGGCGCCCATGACAGATTTTTGGATTCCCAAACATCAACAACCATATGCACACATCATCAATAGGTGACAAACTTCATCAATCGGATTCAACATCAACATTTAGAATGCCAATACCTACAACTAGGGTTTTCTAAGCTTAATACACCTAGGGTTCCATAACCTTCCTACATAGAGTCATTCATACACCCAATTATAGAGATAGAACCCCACCCTTACCTTAGCTTTAGAAGATCACGAAACCCTAGCCTCCTCTCTCCTCCTGGCGTCGCTTTCTCCCTCTTCTCTCCTCTTGGCCGCCGCGCCTCTAGCTCTCTCTCACTCTCAAACTTTTGTTTTTCTAATAATGAAACCCTAACTTAGTTTCCTACTATTTGTCAACTCATTTAACTTCATGGGCTTTCCCTTAGCTTATGCGACCTAATCATGGGCTTTTTCCCTAACACCTCTCCTCTACTAATCCTAACACAATAATAGGTCCACCTACACTAACATATAGTTATTCCATTATTTTCTACTAAATAATTCCCAAATAATTCAATTAAATAAATAATTAAATTTTGGGGCGTTACAACTCTCCCTCACTTAGAATATTTTCGTCCTCGAAAATTTACCTGATTCGAACAACTCTGGATAAGACTCCCGCATCTTGCTTTCCAGCTCCCACGTCATGCTTTCTCCGGCAGCCCCCAACCAGACTACTTTCACCAAAGCGATCTCCTTGCCCCTTAGAGTCTTCACCTCATGATCCTCGATACGCACAAGCATCGTCTCCACAGTGAGATTATCTCGCACTTGCACATCATCCATATGAATTACATGAGATGGATCTGAAATATACTTTTCGAAGTTGCAACACACGAAATACATCATGCAAATTCGAAAGATTAGGCGGTAAGGCCACCCTATAAGCAACATTTCCAACTCTTTCCGAAATCTGATTCGGACCGATAAAACGAGGCGTGAGCTTCTTAGCCTTCAAAGCGCGTCCAACACCGGTCACCGGAGTGACTCTCAAAAACACATGCTCCCCTACTTGAAATTCTAAATTCTTTCTTCGCTTATCATGGTAACTCTTCTGTCTACTTTGCGAAGCTTTCATCTTCTCCCGAATCAATCTCACCTTCTCAGTAGTCTCTCGAACAATTTCAGGTCCAAGTACTACACTTTCTCCAAATTCATACCAACACAAAGGAGTCCTACACTTCCGACCATACATCGCTTCAAAAGGTGCCATCCCAATACTAGAATGGTAACTATTATTATAAGTGAACTCTATCAACGAAAGGTATGCATCCCACGAACCTCCTTGCTCCAGAACACAAGCCCTCAACAAATCCTCCAACGACTGATTAGTCCTCTCCGACTGACCATCCGTCTGAGGGTGATACGCCGAACTCAATCTCAGCTTAGAACCCAACTCCGTCTGCAAACTCTTCCAAAAATCAGACGTAAACCTCGGATCTCTATCCGAAACGATACACATAGGAACACCATGCAGCTTCACAATCTCTCGGATATAAATCTCTGCCAACTTCGATACTGGATATGTGATGTTAATAGGAACAAAATGAGCCGACTTCGTTAGTCTATCAACAATCACCCTAAATCGCATCATGACCCCTTGCCGTATTAGGCAATCCCGTCACAAAGTCCATTGAAATACTATCCCATTTCCATTCTGGAACCTCTAACGGTTGCATCAACCCTGCAGGCTTCTGATGTTCAACTTTCGACTTCTGACAAGTTAAACACGCATACACAAACTGCGCTACATCACGCTTCATCCCTTGCCACCAAAACAACTTCTTCAAGTCCTGATACATCTTAGTAGCTCCCGGATGAATACTCAACTTACTCCTATGACTCTCTTCAAGAATCGCTTTCCTCATCTCTGCATTATCAAGAATAAAAATCCTATTACGGAACCTCAACACACCTTGCGCATCCAGCTTGAAATCATTATCCTCCGACTGATCGATCCTAACCATCTAATCCACCAGTTTGACATCCAATTTCTGAGCTTCTCTGATACTGTCCAAAAAGTCATTGTTAATCTTTAACATTCCCAACCTGACACTCTGCGGTGTCACTTCACAGGCTAAACTCATATCTTTGAACTGCTCAATTAATTCCAACTCCTTAACCATCATCGCTGACATGTGTAAGGTCTTTTGACTTAACGCATCAGCCACGACATTAGCTTTTCCTGGGTGATAATTCAATCCAAAATCATAATCTTTTAATAACTCCAACCACCGTCGTTGCCTCATATTCAATTCCTTCTGATCAAATAAATACTTCAAACTCTTATGGTCGCTAAATACTTCAAATCTAGAACCATAAAGATAATGCCTCCAAATTTTCAGCACAAAAACAACCGCAGCAAGCTCTAAGTCATGCGTAGGGTAATTCTTTTCATGAGTCCTCAACTGCCTCGACGCATAAGCAACTACCTTTCCATTCTGCATAAGCACACCTCCTAAACCCATCTTGGAAGCATCACAATACACTACAAAAGACTCTCCAGGATTGGGCAACGTCAAAATAGGAGACGTCGTCAATCTCTTCTTCAATTCGGCGAAACTTTCTTCGCAACGAGCGTCCCATATAAAGGCTTTACCCTTGCAAGTCAACTGAATTAACGGAAGTGCTAGCTTCGAAAAACCCTCGATGAACCTTCTATAATAACCAGCTAACCCCAAAAAGCTTCTAATCTCGGTAGCCGACTTCGGGGCTTCCCACTGCAACACAACATCTACTTTAGACGGATCCACCGCAATGCCACTACCTGAAATGACGTGACCAAGGAAACTCACTTCCTTCAACAAGAATTCACATTTAGACAGCTTTGCATATAACTTCTTCTCTTTCAGGACTTCCAACACTAATCTCAAATGCTCTGCATGCTCTTCTTCCGACTTAGAGTAGACCAGAATATCATCGATGAATACCACCACAAATTGATCCAAGTAAGTATGGAAAATACGGTTCATGTATTCCATAAATACCCCCGGCGCGTTAGTAACACCAAAAGGCATCACCTGAATACTCATAATGCCCATAACGCGTCCTAAAAGCCGTCTTCTGAACATCCTCATCTTTCACTTTAATCTGATGATAGCCCGACCGCAAATCAATCTTACTAAACACTTGAGCACCCACCAGCTGATCCATCAAATCATCTATCCTTGGAAGTGGATACTTGTTCTTAACCGTTACCTTATTCAACTGTCTATAATCAACACAGAGCCTCATACTTCCATCTTTCTTCTTTACTAGCAACACAGGAGCTCCCCACGGCGACACACTTGGTCTCACAAACTTCTTTTCGAGCAAATCCTCAAGCTGCTTCTTCAATTCGGACAATTCCGATGCCGACATCCTGTACGGTGCCATAGAAACAGGTCTGGTACCAGGTACAAGATCAATAGCGAATTCCACTTCTCTCTCTGGCGGTACACCTGGAATCTCATCAGGGAAAACTTCAGGAAATTCACATACTACCCGCAGCTCTTCAATCACGGTTCGGTCTCGACAGACATTGACGCCATCAGCGAGAATAACTGGACTTCCTCCCGCATCTACTTCCGCAACTGACCAGTAGACAACAAACCAGCTTCCTCCTCTTCAGGAGTGGAGAAACTTACAGACTTACTACGACAGTTAATATGCACATGGTTATGCTCTAACCAGTTCATACCTAAGATCACATCCAATCCACTTAACGGCAGACAAATCAGGTGAACAACAAAGTCTCTGTCGAAAGTCGACAAAGGACATTGAGAGCATACAAGAGAAGTAGTCACCGACCCCTTAGCTGGAGTGTCGACGACCATCTCTCCATTCATAGAAGACAACGTAAGACCCAATCTTTCAACACAATTGGCAGCAATAAAACAATGGGTAGCACCGGTATCAACAATAGAAGATAGGGGAATATTATTAATGAAGCATGTACCTCTAATAAGTCCATCTTCTTCAGAAGTCTCTGTCCCTGCCAAAGCGAACACTTTTCCACTAGCCCGCTCCTTCTTCGGTTTCTGACACTGACTACTGATGTGTCCTCCTTCGCCACAGTTGAAACAAACCACCTCCTTATGCTCACACCCGGATGCCTCATGCCCGATCTTACCGCAACGGAAACACCTCGTCGTCTCAGCTTTGCACGCATTACTTTTATGACCAGCTTTGCCACATTTGAAGCACACAATACCAGCAGGAGCATCTCCCCCACTAGTCCTCCTACCATCAGCAGCTCTCGACTTACCCTTACCAGCAGGAGCATCATACGGCTTACCACGATTCTGAGGCTTGCTCATTTTCTCATTAATAATTTTATAATGTGCATTGTTATACTCTTCATAGATTCTGCAGCTATCAATCAAATCAGCAAAGACACGGATCTTCTGATATCCAATGGCCTTCTTGATCTCTGGTCACAACCCATTCTCAAACTTGATGCACTTCGAAAATTCAGCAGTTGCTTCACTGTAGTGCGGATAAAACTTAGCCAACTCCACAAACTTAGCAGCATACTCAGTAACCGACAGGTTTCCTTGCTTCAGCTCAAGGAACTCAATTTCCTTCTTACCCCAAACATCCTCCGGATAGTACTTCCTCATAAATTCTGTAACACCCCGATAAATTCTAACATATAGAACTACCGAAATGCACTAAATGGCATACATCAGAGTAACTTACTGTTATTGAAATATTGAACACAACTAAAACTTCGATAATACATATCAAATGGTTCTCTGAACCTCATAAACTTCCTGAAAATGCTTAAGTTTCAAAACTTAAGACTTGTACATAATCCTGGTGTTCAATACTCAAAACATAAAGTAGCGGAAACGATTTATAACTTATACATGATAGTTATACAACCGATAACAAAAGTACTACAGAAGGGCAAGGGCCTAAGACATGAAACATAGACTTCCGGACTCCTCGAGTCACACCAGCTAACCGTGCTTTGTCGCCTTTGCCTTCCCCTGTTTCTCTGTAAAAACCACAATTATGAAGGGTGAGATAAACATTATCTCAGTGAGTCCTATAGAGACCCCTGACCAACTCTAACGGTTTATTTTGCATGAATCTGAACTCGTGGCCCTAATAAGCGACCACGTGAATACATGATGTTTTCTCGTAACCTGTAGCCCTAATAAGCGACTAGGCGCACGATCCGTGTGTGTTTGAAAATTCAGTACGTGTAGCATCAGATGGGGGCGCACGACCCATGCACAGAGGCACACGATCCGTGCGTCTCCATCAGTTTTCTAGAAAACAGGCTTTTCATGAGTAATTTCCATTCCGTTCCGATTCCAATTTCCCTTCCGATCGATATCCTAACATGACAATTATTATTCCAGACCAGTGAAAGCGATTTAACAATCAAACAACACATATCATCAATCAACAATCCAATTAATTCGGGCAATTATGCGATTTACGGTTTTTCGATAAAACGTTTTCGTCAAGTTTTCACAAAGCGGATTTTCAATAATATCATTTCAGAAAGTAACATGACTCAATGTCAAAAACATCCCTAAGCGAGTATAGAACTCACCGATTTGACGACCTCGCGAGAAATCACGTCCTCACGAACCGTAACCTCTCGAACAATCCCCGTAATCACGTACTCGCACCGAACTCGTCCGATACTCGAAACTGAACTTCGGAACAGCAACCAATCACAAATCCCGCTACTGAACTTCCTCCTTGACTACGGAATTGGCGTCTCTCGAACTTTGGCGATTCGATCCGAAATTTGAGGAACCAACACTTCCAATTTCGCATCCGTTTTCCAGAATCAGTGAGCAGTTTTGTAACACGTGTATCTTGGTCAAATCGTGGCCAAAACCCTTCAAACCAGTGCCCATTGTGTAGATAATTTTATCTACTTTCTGATGGTCAAAGGTTCACACGCATGCATCCAGTAACTTGGGAGATACACTCGAAACAAGGTGACTGGTCCAGGACAGTGGCTGATTCACAACTGGAACTTGTGGATACGATATCTTCTTCATTTCTAATTGGAATCCGATGGTTCTTGTGCCAAAAATGAAGATCTTTGTGTCTAGTTTCCAGAGGGACAAAAATCGTGATCATAGGAGTTGTGTACTGGGAGATACGATGCAATCACTGAAGGGTCCCCAAACTGTTTTTACCCAGAATTTGTGTTGCACTTGCAACTTCAACCTCAACTTCGAAGTTCATCTCCATCAACTACCCAAAACACTCGAAACTGAAATAACATACCCATATCTTCTGGATAATTCGAGATGTGGTTAGTAATGTAGGCTAGGGTTGCTTTGGATATATATATATAAGGCTTGGAACTTCACTCTTTGTGCTTGGACAACAACATGCAAAGCAAAACCTCAAGTTTTATCAAGGTGGAACATCAACCTTCAACAATGGTGGAAGCTGGCAGAAGAGGAATGAGAGGTTGAAAGTGGCATCAATAGGAAGAGGAGAAGAAATGAATAACAATGATGGTCTCCAACTGAACATGCATCAAGAATCAGAATTTTCCTCTCCCTCTCATCTCCTCCTTCTCTTCTCCCTCTCACTCTCAAGCTTTTCCTCTCTTTCAAGTTTCTGTTTCCAGCAACAATGAGAGGTGGCAAAGTGAGAGATATGGTTCAGCTGAGATTCACTAAAAGGGCGTAATGACCATAATGCCCCTATGTCCAAATTTTGCTTAAACTTCCTTAATTTATTCTTAAGTCAATTTTAATCACACAATACTTATACAATAATTACATATTGCATATAGTTATGTTCTGTGGATGATGGTTTAGCCAAAACTCATAAATGTGTGCAAAAGACGAAAATACCCCTGTGCTCCTATTTGCTTAAAATCCCAATTAACTCACCATATCATAATTAATCAATAATGCTAATTAATCATCTTGACCTCTTGCTAATTTAAATAATTTAAATTAGCGAAATTGGGGATGTTACAAATTCCCTACGGAACACAACCCAAGTGACCTCTTCACCTGCAGCTACCAACCTTTGACTAGTCTCTAACCACAAGTCATCAGCTTCTTCTGCGAACATATGAGTACCATAACGAACCTTCTGCGCTGGAGTGCAGTCCATCACACGGAAGATCCTCTCCATCTCCTTCAGCCAAGCCAACGCTCCATCAGGATTATACTTGCCTTTGAAAGTAGGCGGATTCTCCCTTTGAAAGGTTACCAAACTACGAGACCCAGCATTTTCACCAACGTTTTGCTGACCTTCCACAGCCTGAGCCATAGCAGCTAAAGTAGCAGCGATAGCAGCATCGTTCCTTCCAGCCATCTCAACTAATCACTACAACATAAACAACAGTTAGAACTAATTGAGAATACTTGATCGTCAATGACACAATAACTTGACAACTTGGCCGGACAGACCGAAACTGCTCTGATACCACTAATGTAACACCCCAATTCTACCCGGTAAAATAATGCAAAATCAGAGTTCATAAAAAAAAATCTTTTTCAACAACAATGGAGTGCCACATTTGCTTCATGGAAACAATAGACGGTTTAATTCGCTTTTGAAAACAGATACATAGCACTTTCGGATGAACCGATAAAACGACCTTTTAGTCTTCAAAATAATTCCTCTTTAATTACTACGCAGCGGATTCATAACAAGTCAACTCAAATAGACGTGGCGTCTTAACAATTCAAAACAGCTCAAAAACAACGACGTAACAACTCAAAATTTCAACAACGAAATAACATAGCAACAATATTAAAACGTGTGTTCACTCCCCCTGAGTGTTACATATCAGAGCGACGACACCGACTCGATCAAACGAAGGTGAGCAGCCTTCATTCGTGATTACCTGCACGTTACCAACATCGGGGTAACATTCAAACAGAAGGGGTGATATATCGCACTATATAATCAGACATATGAAAGACAATATGTAATTCATGTCATAGCATCAATTCATCATTTAATCAGCAGTCAACATCATCTCAATCACATAGGTATGCAACATGGATGCGGAATGTGACTCAACTCAGGGCCACCGCCCTATAATGCATGTGGTACCATAATCCAGCCAATAAATAGAGGCATTAACGTCGTAACATCATTTCATCGTAAATTGCCAGTCCAGGCCATCGTGTTTTGAGCATAGCTCCATCGTAAAAATATGCTATGTATGCGATGCTATGTAAATGCACAACCAATAAACAACGATCACATAGCAACACAACAACATCGGAAATCATCGTTGGCCATAGGCCTACAACATACCACCTGCCAATAAATAGAGGCAATTCAACTTGGTACACCATCATCAACAATAATTAGCAACTTAGCAACTTTCAACATTTTGGCAACTTTGGGCCTAATTACATATTCAACATCAACACATCGTCCCAAGCATCAAATGTGAAATTCACATTTGGGACAGCCAAACTGGCACCCTTGGCGCCCATGGCGCCCAGCAACACAACACGCAACACAGGCAGCCACACTGGCGCCCTTGGCGCCCACAGTGCAAGAACACAACACAGCAACAAGGCAGCCAGATTCTGGCGCCCATGGCGCCCTTGCGCCAGACACAGCAACAAGGCAGCCAGATTTTGGCGCCCATGGCGCCCCTGCGCCAGACACAGCAACAAGGCAGCCAGATTTTGGCGCCCATGGCGCCCCTGCGCCAGACACAGCAAGCTCAGAAATTGGGCAGCCAATCTTGGCGCCCTTGGCGCCCATGCGCCTAGAACCAGCAACGGGCAGGCAGATTTTGGCGCCCATGGCGCCCAGGAACATAGCAACATCACAATTGGCGCCCAGGATAGAACAACAACCGGGCGGCCATGCGCCAGGAAACTGCAAGACAACAACACACAACAACAAGATGGAGCCCATGGCGCCCAGCAACATTTCAGGAACGGCGCCCATGGCGCCCAGCAACAGAACAGGGCAGCTAACATGGCACCCTTGGCGCCCCAAGGCGCCAGAACGGCAACAACAGCCACAACTGGGAAGCCACAACTTTGGCACCCTTGGCGCCCATGCGCCAGAACAACAGCAGAACATCAAACGGCGCCCATGGCGCCCAGCAGCAACCTGCGAGCAACAAGATGGCGCCCAGGACAGATTTTTGGATTCTCAAACATCAACAACCATATGCACACATCATCAATAGGTGACAAACTTCATCAATCAACTTCAACAACAACATTTAGAATGCCAATACCTACAACTAGGGTTTTCTAAGCTTAATACACCTAGGGTTCCATAACCTTCCTACATAGAGCCATTCATACACCCAATTATAGAGATAGAACCCCACCCTTACCTTAGCCTTAGAAGATCACGAAACCCTAGCCTCCTCTCTCCTATTGGCGTCGCTTTCTCCCTCTTCTCTCCTCTTGGCCGTCGCGCCTCTAGCTCTCTCTCACTCTCAAACTTTTGTTTTTCTAATAATGAAACCCTAACTTAGTTTCCTACTATTTGTCAATTCATTTAACTTCATGGGCTTTCCCTTAGCTTATGCGACCTAATCATGGGCTTTTTCCCTAACACCTCTCCTCTACTAATCCTAACACAATAATAGGTCCACCTACACTAACATATAGTTATTCCATTATTTTCTACTAAATAATTCCCAAATAATTCAATTAAATAAATAATTAAATTTTGGGGCGTTACACTGGACGCAATTGGCACCCCTCCCTCTGAAGCAGTAAGGGTATGTCTGTATGGCCCTCACAGCCCTGGATGACCTCAGCTAATCAGTACCCTCCCTGACGAGGGAATAATGACTGAGGAAGAAATTGTAGAAGATGATCTCTTGGGCGAAGAAGAAGAAAACCCCTTCGGCCCACAGAACTTTGATGGTAATTCCATAACAGAGTCAATCCTAGATGACATCATGGACGGAGACGACGAAGATTTCTTTTCTGGCATAGAAATGGTGGGACTCCTACCACCTGAATTTTGGGGAAATAAGGACCAACCAAAGGCCCTCGAGGGGGATGTTTTTGCTGAAGAGGCCGAATGGGCTGCCTTGACAGATCACGGGGGAACAGTCATTGAAGGAATGTTGTTTGAGAAACCCACGGCAGACATGACCAAACACTTGAAGCCCCTCTATATTAAAGCCCACCTGAATGGGAAACTATTTAACCGGGTCTTCGTGTGGATGACGGAGCAGTTATGAACATTATGCCACTGACAACAATGAAGAAGCTAGGTAAGAATGTTAAGTATCTCATCCCTACGACCATGACCATGACCAATTTCATGGGTCACCCATCTCATGCTTTGGGGGTACTGGTAGCTGATGTAACGGTTGGGTCGAAGGTGACTCGTTCAGCTTTCTTTGTCATCGAGGGGAAACCCTCCTATGCTGTCATTCTGGGAAGAGACTGGATACACACTAGTGAATGTATTCCCTCCACTCTACATCAGAAATTGATGATATGGATAGGTGATAAGGTGGAGATAGTCGAGGTTGACCCCAATTCATTCCCTGCCGAGGTAAAGATGTTCGAGGCTGTTTTCTATTCCCCTTACTTGCGCCCTATATCTATTCCAGGAAACAACGAGGAAGGGGGGTATAGAGTCATGTGATTGGACAAAGAAGGGCTTTGAACTCAAAATGTTGGCCGACCCACGACTTAACACCTAGAGCAATGATTAGTCTCCCACCAAAAGTACAAAGCCTGTTTGATCGATTACACCTATTTCAGGTTGAATCCAACATTGAGGAGACTATGTTTGGTGCAATACACGAAGAGGATGGGCTCCCAAAACGCCCATGTTAGAGGATTTCGAACAACCCCGAGGACAGGATGTTGGCCGAACCCCATCACATAGAGCCCATCCAGAGAAGAGTACCCACGTTTAAAGCTCAAGACCCTCTAGTGAAAGTAAACTTAGGGAGCGAAGATGAACCAAGGATGACCAAGGTCTGTGGCAAGTTGCAACTACAGCAACGATAACAGGTGGTGGCTTTGATCAAGGAGTATCGTGACTGCTTTGTGTGGGATTACCATGAAATGTCGGGTCTTGACAGGGCACTGGTAGAACATAGGCTGCCCATCAAGGACGATTGCAAGCCCCATAAGCAACCACCGAAGAGATTCAACCCCCAGTTGATGCCCCAGATCAAAGCTGAGGTGGAGAGATTGCTGAAAGCAGGGTTCATAAGAACTGTCAGGTACGTAGAGTGGTTGTCTAATATAGTCCCCGTGATCAAGAAGAATGGCCAAGTGAGGGTGTGTATTGATTACAGAGATCTGAACCTGGCCACTCCAAAAGATGAGTATGGTATGTCTGTGACCGACATGTTGGTCGATACCGCGGCTAACAATGCCATCTTAACATTATGGACGGCTATTCTGGCTATAACCAAATATATGTGGCCGAGGCTGACACCCGTAAGACTGCCTTCAGGTGCCCCGGTGCCTTAGGCATCTATGAGTGGTTGGTAATGCCTTTAGGCCTAAAAAACGCAGGGCCACGTATCAAAGGGCGATGAATGCCATTTTCCATGACCTGATTGGGAAAAGCATGGAAGTATATATTGATGACGTGGTAGTCAAGTCCAAGAGCTTCGAGGCCCATCTCGAGGAGATTGAGCAGGCTCTCAAGCGGATGAGACTCCACAATCTTAAAATGAACCCCGCTAAATGTGCTTTTGGCGTATCTGCAGGAAATTTTCAGGGTTTTTTAGTGCACAATCAAGGCATTGAAGTAGACAAAAACAAGGCTCGAGCCATCTTAGAGGCCAGAACTCCTAGAACAAAGGAGTTTCAGAGTTTGCTTGGCAAGATCAACTTCCAAAGGAGATTTATCGGCAACTCGGCTAGGAAGATGACGGCTTTCTCACCCCTATTAAGAATAAAGAACACGGAAGAGATGGTCTGGGGAACTAAGCAACGGGAGCCCTTTGATCAAATCAAGGCTGCCTTGACTAAACCCCCTGTCTTGGTACCTCCGCAGCCCGGCAAACCTCTTAAGCTGTACGTTGCGGTCGAATAACAAGCTATTGGCTGTTTGTTGGCTCAGGATGACGATAATGGAGCAGAGCGAGCTATATACTATCTCAGTAGGATCCTCAATGATGCCGTAACCAGATATTATCCTATTGAGAAATTTTGTTTATCACTATTCAATGCCAGTACTAAACTTGAATATTACCTATTACCTAAGGAAGTTTTGGTTGTGTGCAAAGTAGACATCATTCGATACCTTCTTAATAGGTTTGTCTTGCAAGGAAGACTTGTAAAGTGGGCCATTAAATTGAATGCATTCGCTTTAAGGTACGTACCTCTAAGGGCCATCAAGGGTCAAGCCTTGGCTGACTTTCTAGCCCAGCACCCATGCGTGGAGGTGTGTGAATTACCCACCGAACCTATCAACTACTTAGGGTTAAAACCTTGGACCCTCATGTTCGATGGATCAAGCACCCAAACAGGGGCAGGCATTGGTGTGGTAATCACTAGCCCCAACGGCAGGACATTAAGGTTCATGTGCAGGATAGGAGATCAAGCTTCCAATAACTAGGCCGAAAATGAAGCCTTGATTATGGAACTTGATATCTTGGCCGCCATGAAGGCCTAGTATGTGGAAATAAAAAGAGATTCACAACTAGTGATCAAACAAATCACTAGAGAATACAAGTGTTACAACGCCAAGCTCAGGAAGCTACGGTCCTCGGCTCATAACTTGTTAAAGTTTTTTGCCGACGTCGTGATCATATACGTCCCTAGAAACAAAATTCAAGAAGCGAATGACTTAGCCCAACACGCCTCAGGGTATAAGGAGTTGGTGACTGAGGTGCTGCAGCAAGACGTCGTGGTACCAGCTGAGGCCGATCCCGCTGATGCTTGGATCGGGGTGTTGTCAGAATACCTCCGTAACCCATCGGCTAATGCTGACTTCAAGGCCAAGCAGAGGGCCCTTTAATACATCATGATAGGGAATGAACTTTACAAGAGGAGCGCCAATGGAGTATTGTTGCGATGCCTTAAGAGGAAGGATGCTTATATGGTGATGGCTCAAGTACACGAGGGGATATGTGGTTCCCACAGGTCTGGTCCCTTCATGAAGTGGCTTATCTATAGCCATGGATACTATTGGCCGACGATCACGGTCAATTGTTTCCAATTCGCGAAAGGGTGTGAAGTATGTCAGCTGCATGGGCCGATCCAAAGAGTACCTGCGAACGAGCTCCATCCCATTGTCAAACCCTGGCCGTTCAAAGGGTGGGCCATAGACCTAATTGGCAAGATATACCCTCCGAGCTCGAAGGACCATAACTTCATTATTGTAGCTACCGATTACTTCCCCAAATGGGTGGAAGCCGTACCCCTGGGGAGTGTTAATCAGGCCACGGTGATCAAATTTATAGAGAACCAAGTCATATATAGGTTTGGGATCCCCGAGACCATCACGGCCGATCAGGGCACAATGTTCACAAGAGAAAGAGTGGTGGCATTTGCCCAAGAGTATGGCATCAAGATGAGACACTCGTCTCCTTATTATGCCCAGGCTAATGGACAAGCCGAGGCTACCAATAAAATTATCATCGAGCTCATCAAGAAAAACATAGAGGATAAGTCTCGACAGTGACATTAAACCCTTAACGAGGTCCTATGGGCCAAGAGGAATTCCAAATCTTTCGCTATGGGGGCAACTCCTTATCGTTTGGTATATGGTCAGGATGCTGTGCTACCACTTGAGATTAGTGTAGCCTCGCTACGAGTGGCTCGACAGCACTCTCTTAGCATGGATGAGTACCAATAGGCCATGCTGATGGAGTTGGACTCGATTGATGACGATAGACTGGCTGCCCTTAGCAGGATAGAGGTAAATAAAGCCAAGACATCCCGTACCTACAACAAACATGTCAAGCCAAAAAAGTTTGTTGAAGGCGACCTTGTTTGGAAAACTATTCTGCCACTGGGAAGGAAGGATCCCAAGTTTGGCAAGTGGTTCCCGATTTGGGATGGGCCCTATATCATAAGCGAAGTATTCAACGGAGGAGCGTACCGTCTTATTACGTTAGACGGAGAAGAGTTCGAAACAAAAATCAATGACAAATATCTTAAAGGAGAATACTTACCTCTCCTTTGCTGAAGTCTCTCCCTCCACCAATTCAGGCACCTCTGGGTTTTGTAGCGTGCCGACGGAAGAAAGAACGGCCGGGCCCGAAGCGACCAACATCGATGAATCAGCCATTGGAGGAGTAGCAGAAGGACTTACCAGAAGAGAATACAACCTGCCCCTAAGAAGAAACCGCAGTTTGACACGCTTGAGGAGGAGGAACTAGAGGAGAACAGGTTGGCAACAAGGGGGTTTCGGCCGGAGTCTTTCTGGGTGGCCTGCGGAAGATAATGGGACCTTCTTCCTCGCCCTCATCACAATGACCTGAAGATAATGGCAAGCGTGCTAAAAGGGACTCACCTGGATGAGATCGAGTGGGTGGACGCCGAGCAAGGACAGCAGATCCGGGTGTCTTCCTGGTTGTAGGAGGGGTCTTGCCAGTACTAGCTATGTAGGGACTACCGAGGTATTGAGTCAAATATTCACCAAGCGCCCGAGGAAAGGCCGAGTCCTTAACACCAAACCACCAATTGGTGCAGGCACTAGTCTCCCCTGGGCAAACCTCGTAGTGTGCCCACACACTTTCAGTAACCTTGTAGTAATTGTTGGTCACAATCTTACACAAGTCACCATCAGTCAAGCCTTACGACGACAGGGACCACTCATAGCTTTGTAGGGTAGAGGCACATGCTGCATGAGCCCAAATTTCCTGCAAACAAAATTGGGATAGTAAAGTTCTGCTACGACCTTGCTGTAACGGGAAGGACCATGGTAACCAACAAGCAGATCTCGGGCCACTAATGAAGAACGCCCATGATCACGAGCAGCATTGGAATCAGCCAGAGTGAGTTTGGGCTGAGGTTTCTGAGGAGCAAAAATCCAAGAGGGAGCAAGCTTCTTTTCCAGGATGGGACACCACTACATCTAGGCCGAGTCCATGCACAGGAGAGTTTCCATGAATTTGGCCGGGGATAGTCGATGGTAAGGCATGTGTGAGAGTTGAGGACCTAAAACTCGGTTGGTTGGAGATTTGGGTAATAGTAAGCCCCGAAGACAGGATACGAGGAAAGTAGAGGGTAGCCCACAACTAAAGGAACCACATCGGGCCTTGAATCTTGGTCACGACACCATATTCCCTGATCTGATCAAGTGTCACCTGAATACCCCTATAGAACCCACCGAGGAAGTAGGGGGTAACGCATTGACAGTGTCACTGATCATCAAAGCGACAAAGGGTTGGAGTTCTTGGACAATCCCCGCGGAAGCGGTGCTGTGGAAAAACTTGCAGAAGAAGTACATGAGGAAAGCTGTGTTCTGTTTCACTAATGTCCGCCTCGATTCTTGATTTCTTGACAAGAAACTTGGAATAAACGCCTCCAGCGTGAATGTGGTTGAAGTTGACCATATTGGGCAGTCGGGCAGGGTGAACAACGACGCCAAAAGAAGGCAAGCCCGTAATGGCGGCTACATCAAGAACCATAGGGGTCACTATACCCCATGGGAATATAAAAGCATTGAAATCAGAAGACCAGAAACCCAAAAGGGGTAACAGAACATCAAAGTTGTGAGGGATGTATAAGGTAGATAGAGCGATCATGTCACGCAAACCCCGGGCCTTCCATGTATCTTTTGTGAGTGAAATTGTTGTTGGAAAGATACTGCACCACTTAGGAAATGATGATGTTGATGAAGAATATTGCACTTGGAAAAGTTCAAAGCGTGTGTATTGTGTACACACTAACCTTTAGGTTCAAATCGCCCCCACCAACTTATGAATATTGGATGCAAATGGGATTAACAGCGATTTCCCTTCAGGATACTTTGAATACCTTGATGTAATTTGCACAATAACACCAAGCTTATCTCTTGATAATAGTTTACAGAATAATGTCTCTTATATCTCACTCATGCATTAGAAAAATATAAGATGATTTAGAGTAATGTAAGTGGGAGATGTTTGGCCTAAGAACAGAACCAAAATCGTTGCTTTTCTGTTCCCCAAGTGCCTCCATTTATAACCAGTTTGCAACACTTGGTGAAGAGTCACAATGTTTCGAATGAAACATTTAGGTACCGTTATCAGCGGAAGTTATTCCCAACGGTTGCCTTGGTCCAGCGGTTAGCGCCCATTAACCTTGCTTGAGAGGTCGCATGTTCGAATCTCGGCTGGTGCAAAACGGCACCTTTTTGGATTCACATTTAGGCCGTTATTTTATTAAAATAAAATAGGCACATATGAGATTCGAACTCAGGACAAGTTACACACTATATAATATTCCAACCATTGGACCAACTTCAATAATCTGATGATTGAACAGAATCAAATGTATATGTATATATTTTGGAAATATATCTTACAATCCCCCACCATTTACAAAATATAACTAAATCCCATAATTCTGGAAATATCATGGTTTCAGATAATGGTATTTTCCAATTTGAACCATTACTTAGTAAATTAAGTTTTCACTTATCCTGAATAGACATTGGTAGACAAGCTTTGAACCAACTATTCATTAGAACAAGTGTACATAATTCACACATGAAATCTCGGTACTATCAAAAGAACTATAAAACGACACATTTGATAATGCCCTATGTCATATATCCTTTTCATGAGAGTTTAAGAGTCAAACCCTTGAACTCTATGAAGCGGCTTCACTTCACTCTCATATAGGTAGACTATATCAAAAATGCTCCCATAATAAGCATTTTAGCAAACATATGATATATGTCTATTAAGAGCAAGAACTCAACCTTTCAACTTTATACTTATGGTTCAAGTACTTATAAACCCTGGGATGTATCTATTATTAAGTACTTCAATCACTCTTATAGTGTACTTTCACCATTGAACTCAAGACTTGATGTTATTCAAGTGTGAGTTGAGTTTCCACTATTGATGATCAATTAGATATGGGCTTGAGTCCCATCCCTAATGATGTCTTCAACACCATGTCCTTTGTCAGACCTTTCGTCAAAGGATCTGCAAGATTCTTTTCGGTTCTTACGAACACTATGGAAATCACTCCATTTATAATTAAATCCTTTACATAGCTATGTCTTAGACCAATATGTCTAGATTTTCCATTATACACTTGGCTATAAGCTTTTGACAATGTGGATTGACTATCACAATGTATAGATACTGGTGCCATTGGCTTTGGCCAAATAGGTATCTCATACAATAGATTTCTTAGCCACTCAGCCTCTTTACTACCTGCAGCTAGAGCAATAAACTCTGCTGCCATGGTGGAGTCGGCAATGCAAGTTTGTTTCTTTGAACCCCAAGAAACTGCACCTCCACCAAGATTGAAGATCCAACCGCTTGTGGAAGCATGATCCTCAACATAAGTCACCCAACTGGCATCTGTATATCCTTCCAAAACTGAAGGATATCCACTATATGTTAAACTATAGTTAAATGTACCTTTCAAATATTTCAAAACTCTATTAACAGCATGCCAATGTAATTTACTTGGATTACTAGTGTATCGACTTAACCTACTAACAGCGTATGCTATATCTGGTCTAGTACAAGTCATGGCATACATTAAGCAGCCGATTACTTTTGAATATTCTAATTGTGCCACAGGACATCCATTATGTGGTGTTAAACTAACATTTTGATCAAATGGGGTAGAAACACATTTGCAATCAAAATGATCAAATTTCTTTAACACTTTTTCAATATAGTGAGATTGGGATAATCCAATACTCTCACCATCTCTTATGATTTTAATTCCTAAAATTACATCTGCTTCCCCTAAATCTTTCATATCAAAGTTTTTGGATAAAAAGGTTTTAGTCTTTTCTACCTCATATAAATCAGTGCCAAAAATTAGCATATCATCCACATATAAACATATCATAACACCTTTTCCATTATGAAATTTACTATAAATGCACTTGTCAGATTCATTTGTTTTGTATCCATCGGAAAGCACAACTTGATCAAATTTTTGGTGCCATTGCTTGGGTGCTTGTTTTAAGCCATATAAGGACTTAGTCAATTTACACACTTTATGTTCTTGTCCTTTGATCACAAACCCTTCAGGCTGTTTCATATACACCTCTTCATCTAACTCTCCGTTTAGGAAAGCAGTTTTAACATCCATTTGATGGATTACAAACTTATAGATAGATGCTAGTGCCAAAAGCACTCTTATGGATGCAATTCTAGCAACCGGTGCATAAGTATCAAAATAGTCAATACCTTCCTTTTGTGTAAACCCTCTTGCAACAAGTCTAGCCTTGAATTTATCAATTGTACCATCCACTTTCATTTTCTTCTTAAAGATCCATTTACAACTTATGGGTTTCGACCCTGGCGGAAGTTCCACTAGTTTCCAAGTTTTATTACCCATAATTGAGTCCATTTCTTCTTGAATAGCTTCTTTCCAAAAAGCAGAATCTTGAGACTTTACTGCCTCTTCATATGTTTCTGGTTCATTCTCTATATTATAGCAAATTGGTCCATATTTATTTATGGAATCATTTGTGCCTTCAACAAGGAACATAAAGAAGTCGGATCCATAGTTTTTTACTTTGCGGATCCTTTTACTTCTTTTTGGTCCTGAACTTGCCAAAGCATCTTTATTTATCACATTGCTTTGATTACTTTGTCCATTGAAATGAACATTGTCTTTGGGATATGAAATTGAGGTAAATCTATTTTCTTGAAAAATTGCATCTCTTGACTCAATCACTGTATTGACAGGATATGATTCACTTGACTCAATAACCATGAATCTATATGCTTTGCTATTTTCAGCATAGCCTAAAAATACACATTCAATTCCTCTTTCTCCCAATTTCTTTCTTTTCCGTTCAGGTACCTTTACAATTGCTCTACAACCCCAAACCTTTAAATGATTGAGATTGGGTTTTCTTTTCTTCCAGAGTTCATATGGGGTTAACTTGTTCCTTTTATTAGGAACTCTGTTTAGAATATAGCATGCAGTTAGCATGGCTTCTCCCCAATATCCTTTAGATAAACCAGAATAGGATAGCATGGCATTTACCATTTCTTCTAATACCCTATTTTTCCTTTCTGCTATTCCATTTTGTTGTGGGGAATATGGTGCAGTTGTTTGATGTACAATACCGGTTGACTCAAAATAATTAGGATGATAAAATTCTCCTCCTCTATCGCTTCTAAAACATTTAATGAAAGTTTCATGTTGAAGTTCTACTTGTGCTTTAAATATTTTAAATTTGTCTAAAACTTCATCCTTGGAATGCATCAAATATAGATAACAAAATCTAGAATAATCATCAATAAATGTGACAAAATATTTTTTACCACCAATAGTGGGCCAACTATGTAAATCACAAACATCAGAATGAATTAAATCCAGCACCTTAGAATTTCTTTCAATTCTTTTAAAAGGTTGTCTTGTAATTTTAGTTAACATGCAAGTAGTACACGAGTTTGAATTATTTTCAAGAGTTGGAATTAAATTTGATTTCATCATATCATTCAATTTCCTATAATTAACATGTCCTATTCGTATATGCCACAAATCACAAGACTCAACAATATAAGCAGAAATCATATCATTCTTATTATTAACAGTAACAACATTACACTTGAACATATTCTCACAAAGGTAACCCTTCCCTACAAACATGCCCCCTTTGGAGAGAATAAATTTATCTCCCTCAAATACTGATTTGAAACCATACTTATTAAGTAAAGGTACAGACATCAAATTCTTCCTAACTTCAGGAACATAAAATACGTCTTTTAGAGTTAATATCTTTCCAGAAGTAAATTCAATCTCCACCGTTCCTTTTCCTTTGGCTTGGACAGTTGAGGCATTTCCCATGTACAAAATAGTTTCATCTGTTTCATCAATGGTCTTGAAAAGCCCTTTGTTTTTGCACACATGGCGGGTAGCACCAGAGTCTATCCACCAAGAATCAACATCTTCTATCATGTTGATTTCAGAAATGACAGCAACAAGATTATCATTTGTTGCACTTGAATTCTTCTCTTTGTTCTTCTTTTTCAAGAACCTGCACTCATTTTTAAAATGTCCTGGTTTTCCACAATAATAACAACTTCCTTTCCTTTTCTTTCTTTTGTTGTTATTGCCATTGTGACTTTCATGAGACTTTCCAAAATCTCGATTTCTTTTCTTGGAAGTTTTACTTGAGTTTCCTTCCTCTATTACATGGACCTTCTCATGAGCATTTTGAATTTTAGTATCATCTTGTTTCCGATACTCTTCTTCTAAGCGAAGGTGATTACCCAATTGCTCAAGAGATATGTCCTCTTTTTTATGCTTCATGGTTCTTTTGAAATCTTTCCATGATGGAGGAAGTTTCTCTATTATGGAAGATACAATAATTGTTTCATCCATATGCATGTTATGTTGTTTGAAATTATTGAGAATGCGTTCAATTTCATGCATTTGTTCCATAACCGATCTATTATCTACCATTTTATAATTATTGAAATGGGCAACAAGAAATTTCTTACTTGTGGCATCCTCTTGCATGTACCTTGACTCTAGTTTATCCCATAGGTCTTTTGCGGAAGTGCTGCTTTGATAGATATCGAACAGTGAGTCTGACATGCCGTTAAGGATATGGCCCATGCAAATATAATCATCATTGTCCCACTTTTGTCTCTCCCTTGTTTCAGCAATTGTTTCATTTTCTTTCTCTGATGGCTTAGTGGCATTCAAAACATACACCACTTTCAAAGTTGTGAGAAGGAATTTCATTTTTTTCTGCCAACGGATAAAGTTGCCTCCATCAAATTTCTCCAATTTCACAAAATCAGAAGTCATCTCCTTAAGTGACGCAGCCATTGTTACACTATTTGAACCTAAAGATTGTGAGTGAAATTGTTGTTGGAAAGATACTGCACCACTTAGGAAATGATGATGTTGATGAAGAATATTGCACTTGGAAAAGTTCAAAGCGTGTGTATTGTGTACACACTAACCTTTAGGTTCAAATCGCCCCCACCAACTTATGAATATTGGATGCAAATGGGATTAACAGCGATTTCCCTTCAGGATACTTTGAATACCTTGATGTAATTTGCACAATAACACCAAGCTTATCTCTTGATAATAGTTTACAGAATAATGTCTCTTATATCTCACTCATGCATTAGAAAAATATAAGATGATTTAGAGTAATGTAAGTGGGAGATGTTTGGCCTAAGAACAGAACCAAAATCGTTGCTTTTCTGTTCCCCAAGTGCCTCCATTTATAACCAGTTTGCAACACTTGGTGAAGAGTCACAATGTTTCGAATGAAACATTTAGGTACCGTTATCAGCGGAAGTTATTCCCAACGGTTGCCTTGGTCCAGCGGTTAGCGCCCATTAACCTTGCTTGAGAGGTCGCATGTTCGAATCTCGGCTGGTGCAAAACGGCACCTTTTTGGATTCACATTTAGGCCGTTATTTTATTAAAATAAAATAGGCACATATGAGATTCGAACTCAGGACAAGTTACACACTATATAATATTCCAACCATTGGACCAACTTCAATAATCTGATGATTGAACAGAATCAAATGTATATGTATATATTTTGGAAATATATCTTACATCTTTCTTGGCAGAATGCATCCTGTCAAACCAGGCTCGATAGTCATCTGTAGGTTTAGCCCAACCTCTGGTTTCTGATACTTTGGCATAAACAGTGAACCAATTTTGAGTAACTGGAAGACCTGGCTGTGCCGAAGCTTTAAAAATCTATTGGAAGGCGTTGAAGCCCTCACGAACCTCAGAGGTGGTGGGTTGGACCGTGACACCACCATGAACTGCGACGAGAAGGCCATCTTCAGTAACGCGAAGAGGAGGGCTTACCAATGATGAATCAGAGGAAGAAGGACGCACCCAGAGGGCGTCACCATAGTTGTCGTCTCGGTTCTGCGAATCGGAATTGGAAGACATAATGGTGGAAAGTCGGTTATGGTCAAGGTAAAAGAGCTTTGTTCGCAGGAAGAAGATGGTGAGACTTTAAGAAATTTGGAATACAAGCAACCGTGCACAGCAATTATGAAGCCTAATTATAGCTATTGGGAGTTGGTTTGCGGAGCATTGGGAAACGTTTTAGCCGCCTTATCAATTTTCGAAACGCCAAATGTCACATAGGGACAGGCAGCTACTGCAACCGTCCCATCAGGTCATATCAAAAGTTTTTGTCCCATCAGTCACGTTCCCGCGGTCGTGTGACAACACAAAAAGGGGGAAATTGTTAACACCCATAAATAAACTAAGTCGTAGGCCGAGGGTTGAGAGATAGAATTAAGGGGAACCAAGGACACCGAGGCGAATCACCTGACAATTTATAGAAGATAATTGCCGAAGGAACAATCTCAAAGGAGGGGCTCGAGGCAAAAGATAATATAAATACCCCGAGGGGTGACTGAGCTCGAGGAATGATGGACAAGGCTGAGGCAAAGCAAGTCCTAACTTATAGAGTGCCTCGGCCACAAACTTTCGGATAAGCCTAAGTTTGATGGCTGTAGGACGAGGACAAGGATTAGCCGAGGGGGGAATGGTTGAGGTAAAGAAGACTTGCTTGCAAGGCAAGGAAGGGCGCGTGGAGAGAACGTGGGAGCAGTTGAAAGTTAAGCGAAGAGGAGAAGCCTTGCGGAATGGGTCGAAGAGGTTTTGACACCCCACTAACCGTGCTAGTGGGATCGTGGGTAATGGCTCCAATTTCTTAGAGCTAGGAGCGAGATTAGGGGTTGATTTTCAATTGATCCAACGGTAGGAAAATGTTGGCTCGCTTAGTGGCCGACGAGGGTCTATGTATATATATAGAGAAGAGTAACTTGTAAACACACACAATCAATCAATACAAAACTTATTTTTTTCGCAATTTATATTCATCGCACTTTACTTTTATGCATTAGCTAATAGATAATCCAATCCTCGCATCCCCTCTACCCAACCTGAGACTCTTTGGAGGAGTTAGGAAACCCACAGTTGGGGGGTAGAGTTCCCTCCTCAATGCAATCGCTCGAAGAAGAGAGGAATCAAAGACTGTCCAAACCCCTGGCCGAAACCACGGCTAGAACCTAAGAGTTTGACGATTAAAAATACACACAAGCTTCTACACATAGAAAGTGATAGTCGTGGAAGCTTGAGAAACTAAAGCCAAGAGAAAATATACAAATATTTTATATCTGTCTAAAACCTTTTATTATTAATCTCTTAGTTGAGAATGTATTTGATTTGATCATCCAAACTTTATAAAACTCCCAATAGTGGAATTTGTATCTTAGAGGCTTGAGCTCAAGTCATTCTAAGAAGCTAAGAGTTTAGCCAGACTAGCAGATAAACTCTCGGGGGGTTACAAAGCGAATATTTTATAGTGGAAATCCTTCAAAAGATTTTGAAGGGACTATAAGTAGCTACCAGGTGATGTTTAACCAATATAAATCTCCTTGCACCATTTACTTGCTTTCTTTACCTTAGATTACTCATTGTTTACAAAAGGTTTTTGAAAGCAAGATTTTACAAAAAGATTTTTATAAGAAAAATCTATTCAATCCCCCCTTTCTGGTGTTTTTTAACCTTCAAAATGTTTTAGTGTGTCTACTCTCCTCAGTAAGGCAGGGCGTGCCCTGAAGGTTGAATACCCCATATTTGAAGGTAAGATAATATGTATTTATATCAAAATGAGTGTGCTAATTAATAAATGTTACAAAACCCTCTCTGGTAGCTATTGGATACCAAGGATTGAGTTGTGGATTGTTTACAAGTGTGAACGATTGCAGGACTTGTGCTTTAGCTGTGGAATTTTAGGGCATGAACTTAAGGGATGCAAGAGAGAAAGGGTCATTGCGACCTATGTAACACCCCTTTTCTACCCGGAAATTTTTTAACAAAAATCAGAGTTTTCAAAACGTTTTCAATACACCCACAAGGAATGCTACACTTACACCGTTAAACGTCACACGCCAATAATAAAGTTTCACCATTAAAATAGTGCAACACCTAGCACGTCATAACATCATCAAGCAGCGGAATAAAAAATAAAGTTCAAACGAACGGTTGTAACATCACCATAAAACTTTAACAACTAAATAATAATGATAATTAAATAAACTAGCGTTCATCCCCCCGAGTGCTGCGTATCAGAGCGACGACACCGACTCAATTAGCGAAGGAATACTTGCCTTCACTCGCAATCACCTGCACGTTACCAACATAGGGGTAACATTCAAACAGAAGGGGTGAGATATCTAACATTATAATAGCATATATGATAGGCAATATGCTAGAGTTACAACACTATATCAACCGCTTCACAACAACATCAAATTACAAATCACCAAAAGTAACACCAACATCATGAGTAAGTGTATGAGATGCAACCCACACCAACGGGTATATGCATGTGGTACCAATCATCACCAATAAAGTAGCCAATAAGGGCATCATGACCTGTATGAGCATCACCATCATCACCTATAGCTCCAAGGCCAAAGCCATCATCACCAAAATAATGCATATGCAATATATGCGACACCATGAACAATGCGCCAGAAAACAATCAACAATAATCGACATTTAATTAACACAACATCACCAATATCACCAAGTGGTCATAGACCCATCACCTTAGCCCATGAAATAGGCACATCACCTGTTACATCATCACCGATAACACCAACAATCAGCGACACCAAAACACCAATAGATTTACAACAAACAGCAACGCTTATTTACAGTGACAGCAACACCGTTTTTACAGCTACAGCACTTTTATTTTACAGTGACAGCAACACATTTTTACAGCAACAACACACTTATTTTACAGTGACAGCAACACCATTTTTACAGCAACCACACCTTTATTTTACAGTGACAGCAACACCATTTTTACAGCAACGGCACCTTTATTTTACAGTGACAGCAACACCATTTTTACAGCAACAGCACACTTATTTTACAGTGACAGCAACATTGTTTTTGGAAAAACAGCAACATTTAGTCACTGTGACAGCAACATTGTTTTTGGAAAAATAGCAACATTTAGTCACTGTGACAGCAACACCAATTTTTCAGAAAAACAGCAAACATTGTTCACTGTGACAGCAACATTGTTTTTGGAAAAACAACAACATTTAGTCACTGTGACAGCAACACCAATTTTTCAGAAAAACAGCAAACATTGTTCACTGTGACAGCAACACCAATTTTAAGAAAACAGCAACAGCAACAAGACAGAAACTGGCGCCCAGCAACAGGGCGCCAAGTGAGACAGCAGCACAACAAGAACTGGCGCCCAGCAGCAGGGCGCCTAGCAGGCAACAACAACAACAGAAACTGGCGCCCAGCAACAGGGCGCCACATGCAACAACAGCAACACAGAATCTGGCGCCCAGCAACAGGGCGCCCTAGACAACAGAACCAACATCAGGCTTGGCGCCCAGCAACACGGCGCCTGAGACAGCAACAACACTGGGCGCCTAGGGCGCCAGTTTCAGCAACAGGAACAACACTGCAACACTACTGGGCGCCTAGGGCGCCTCTCCCAGCGACACAAGAAAACTCTGGCACAACACAGCAACATCCAGAAACAACCCAGGACACCACTGGGCGCCTAGGGCGCCAACTCCAGCAACCAAAACAGCATCACTGGGCGCCTAGGGCGCCACTTCCAGCAATAACAACTACATGACATCATGACTGGGCGCCTAGGGCGCCAAAATCAGCAACGGAGGCAACACTGGCTTGGCGCCCAGCAGCAGGGCGCCTCCAGCAGGGAACAACCACAACACAGCCACGGCGCCCAGGGGCAGGGCGCCGTTTCCAGTAACCCAACAACAACACCAATTCGCACCAAACAACATCCAAACACCAAATTTCACCATGATCAATCATCAAGCACCAATTTCAAACATCATGAATATGTTCTAACATCATCAATCAACACCAAATAAGATCAAAGGGGCAAACTAGAGTCTAACTCCCACATAATCCCCATCATACACCCTATTATAACGTAGAACCCACCCTTACCTTAGGTTTGCCGAACGCGAGATCTCCTTGTACGTAGCTCCAAAGAACCACCGCAACAAGACTTCTCTCCTCTTGCTCCTTGTGCGCGTCGTCCCTCTTCCTTTCTCTCTTCTCCTCTTCGCAATTTTCTTTCTTTTCTCTTCTCAAAATGCGCTATGCTCCAAAACCCTAACTAACACTCCCCTTCATGCGCCTAAGCCTTGGGCTCGTGGATCACGGGCCCCCGTCCACTAATCAGCTAATTACTAGGCACCACTCCCTAATTTGAATAAAACACCATTTTATTAATTATTAAAATATAACTATACTAATAAAATACCTAAATAATTTAATTAAATAAATAATTAAATTATTTGGGCGTTACAACCTATCACCCTTATCTCCCCAAATATGATCATGGGTTTAGTGCTATTGTTCCAAAACCCATTATATATGTTCTAAGGGAGTTTTGCAGGAGAAAGGTAAGCTTCAGAGTTTGTTAAGATTTAGAGGGATTTTCTGTTGGAGGGGGGGGGGGGGGTAATTGAGAAGGTCAACTCATTTATTGGGTGTCTTGGGACAAGGTGTGTAGATCCAAGAAGGATGGTGGTTTGGGGATGAAGAATTTAAAAGCTTTCAATTTGGCTCTTTTGAGCAAGTGGAAATGGAGATGCATTAATGCTAGTTGGTGACAACTTATCTTCTACCGATATGGAGATTTGAGGTATATCTTCACGGGGGTTCCTTCGCCTACTGGTGGTACTAAGGATTCTTTTTGGTGGAGGGATTTAATACTTTTAGAAGATGGCAAACCTTCGTGGCAGGGAGCTTTTGTTTATGCACTTAGGCGAGTATTGGGCATGGGGAATTTGATTCCCTTTTAGCTTCACAAGTGGGCCAGCAATGAGATTTTGAAGGACATGTTTGGTAGTTTTTCCGGTTGGCAAAGTTTAAAAATGGTAGTATTTTGGAGCACAGGTATTGACTTGTTCCCTAGACTTTTAAAAATGGTAGTATTTTAAAAATGGGTCGTGTTGTTCCTTTTGTTTTGAGCAGAATGAGTCTATCTTCCATTTATTTTCTTTGTGGAGGTGTCCACGGTCAGTTTGGACTACTATTAAAAATTGGGTAGGCATTGCTGTTATGGATTTTCTTGTTGGTGTCCCACACTTCCGGGGTCATAGTTTACGGATGGATTCTAAGAAGGTTGGTAGATTGAAGTACTTGTTTTGGATGGAAATTTGATCAGTGCAGTTTAATGCACTCTTTATAGCTTTGCATTTGATGTTTTTAATTGTGCTTTGTACCTAATATTTAAGTCTTAGCACGTTTCTAGACTTTGGGTCTTATTTTAGCAATATAATAATTTCTTGATTAATTTGGGTTTTTATTGCATATTAACCCTTGTCTACTATGCAGACCATAACTTTGACTGTTGTTATCCATATGAGGCGTGCGAGCATGCGTTGGATAGCTAAGGAACATAGCTACAAATCTTTTGTTGAGCTCAAAACCCAATTCTAAAGTCTTGAAGGTAAAAACTGCGAAATACCGAAGCAGTTTAATGTTAAATGGGTTTTTGGCCGAATACTAGTTTGTTAACGGGCTTTTATCATAGAACCCACTTAGGGATTTAGGTTTTTGGTTGAGATGAAACGATATACAGTTCAGCAACCGTCTTTTTACCCACTTACGCATTCCGACTCTGAACTTACGTTTTGTGACCTAATCTCTAGGGAAGCCTAAAACCTGAAGTCAATTCATTGGTGAACGGGTGTCGCTGTACGGATTTTGAGGTTCGGTTTTTTATTGTTTATGATATTACGTCATAGTTTCTATTTTGTCTCTATCAATTTTGTTTTCGTTCTTAGTGGTTGCAAATTCAGTTCTTCTTATTTCGCTTGAATCATTCGAATTTTGTTTTTGCAAAATGCCATTCATTTGTGTACGCACTTGCTTTTATACAAAAAGCCAAGATGATCAGAGTAAAATGCAAAACAGTGGGGTGACTCTTGTAGCTCAATCTATGCATATATCAAGTGCCAAAGACAGAAATCCCATTTACGCGAATATGTCATACTATGGAGTCATTGAACACATATGGGAGTTGGATTACAATATTTTTCGTGAGCCTGTGTTCCAATGTAAGTGGGTTGACAATAATAATGGTGTATAGATGGATGAGTCGGGGTTCATGCGGGTGAATTTCAACAAGTCAGGGTATAAAGATGAGCCTTTTATTTTAGCCTCGCAAGCTCAACAAGTGTTTTATGTCACTGATCGAGTTCATATCAGTTGGTCAATTGTTCTATTGACAAACAAAAAACTATTGGTTATTGACATTGGTGATAAAGCACCCGAAGATGTTGATATTGAGGATGACCCTTTCTTCGGGACTTCACAACCAATACTAGGGAAAAGTACTTCTAAAGAGGAAGTTGTGTATATTAGAAAGGATCATAGCGATGGAATTATGTTTCGTCGAAAACAAAGTACCAAGAAGCGAAAAGAAAAATATCATACGAATAAGAAAATTGTAAATAAAATTGTATCGAGGAAAAGGAAAGGTAATCTAAACTTACTTTTAGGCATTTTTTGCTTATTGTCTCTTCTTTATACATCTTCTTTATTTTTTTGTTGGTCTTTTGCATAAATATAACAATAACACTGATTATGTTTTATCGCAGGTCAGATGACATCGCATAGCCATGATAGTGGGCATGATAGTGCTCATTAGAGTGATCATGAGCCCCCAAAAAATGTCCCTCGCCGTGGAATGACCATTAAAAGGAATATAAGCAATCGGGCGATTAAAGGACTTCTTAAACTTCCAGTAAGATACTTACTAATTAACTAAATTTATTACTTAGTTTAAACTGTTTAAGGTCCAATGGAATGTTGAAGGTCAACCATTTGGTCCAAATGGTAAACAGTTGACTAGCTTCATTGGTCCTAAGGTGAAGCAAACGGTACCGATTACAATCAATAGATGGCATGATAAACGTAATCTCGCTTGGGAAAAACTCAAAGAGGAGCTATGGTGTTTGATCCAGGTATATAATTTTAAATCTATATAGTTATCTTCTTTTATAATTATGTAAGCATATATTTACAATCTTTTCATTGTTTATGTGTAAGCAGACTTATTTAGATGTGGATGAGTCTCGGAAATAATTCTGCCTTATGAAAGCTGGAAGGTTACATAGGAAGTTCAGAACTATCCTAAAAAATAAATGGATGACAGATGATGAAGGGAACCTCATACACCATCCCCCACCACTATATAGTGGGATTATAACAAAGGAGGATTGGAAAGTCTTTATAACCAAACGCACCAAAGATGAGGACTTCTTGGTTTGTGCAATTACCTTTTAACTTAACTATATTTGACAATTATTATGCATTAAAGTATATTTATGTGTCTATATAGACATTATGCAATGAAAATCGAGAGAGAGCAAGAAGTCCTGATTACCCTTATAGAGGCGGTGTTAAGGGTTATCAAGACATTGAAGAAAAAATGGTAGGCACAACTTCCTTTATTTCAACTTTCACTATTATAAATGAATCTTTTGATATATTTATTAACAATTGGTAAATTTTAACAGCTAGCAGAGGCCGGAAAAGATCCAACTCAAGAATCCATTGACCGGCATGTTTTGTGGCTAGAAGCCCGAGTAAACAAAGATGGTGTGATTAACGATCCGAAAATGAAAGAGGTGTCTCAAAGAATTGTAAGTATGATAAAAAGTTAAAATTGTTTTGTAATTTTGATGATAGTTATAATGTCTAATAATTTTTGTGAATCAGGAGTCCATATCACAATCAATAGAACAAGGAGTGATAATTGATTGTGAAGGTGGGAATGACATCCTTGGAAGTCCGTAAAGAGTATTCGGGTCGTCTAAGGGGCTTGGGATTTGGTGTCACTCCGACCTCTTTATGGGGTCCAAATTGGCATAAAAAAAAAGAAAGCAGAGAAAGACATTTGGAACAATTGGTGTACAAGCTAATGGATGAAGTTGTAGAATTAAAAGATAGAGTTGGACCATGGATTGACCTTCCATCCCCTAAGCTAGATAGCTTCAGAGATAGTTGTACCATTGCGTCCAATGAGGTATTAATCATTAGATCATCTTTTTCTTGTACATATTACATCAATTTATACATATTTTAATTTTTGTTTATCATTGTTTCAGGGTAACAATAATGATTGTGAACTATATATATCAAACCCTCTTAAATTGGTCGCAAGGGGAGTAATTTGTAAAGAGTCGGGCACCTTACTGCACAATCTACCCATACCCAAAAATCATGTGAGGGATGCAATTGGTACCTTTGTGGCATGGCTAGTAAACCTTATCAATGTAAGTGACAGTATATTTGTTAGTAATTTATTAGCTCAAGTCATATATTATCTTTCCAACAATATTTGTTACTAACTAATTATCTTTCCAAATATATAGGTATCCCAAAGGGCAAAATCTAAAGTTAGTGGGAATGTTGGCAAAGGAAGATCTCGACCTTTCTCTTCTACTGCTGGAAAGGGTGACAAAGTTAGTGGGAATGTTGGCGAATCCCAACCTTCCCCTTCTATTGCTGGCAAGACAAAAGTGTCTCGGAAGATAGCTAGCAGGAATGAGATTGAATCCTGACCTTCATCGTCTATTGCTGGCAGATCTTCTAATAATCCCATGGAGTTCATCAGTTATTTAAAAATCCATGCGTCAAACCACATGGGTAGTGCAACCATAATAGAGTCATTGATGGATACATAAATTTTTGGAGAGGAGAAAGCACTGACTTTGAATCAAGAGGAACTCGCAGTGGTATATGAGCACGAGTGGGTAAGTGCGACTACTATTAGAGCATATATTGGGTACGTATCTATCTTATTATTTCACCTATTGATGTTATTATTGTTATTATTATTATTATTATTGTTATTATTATTATTATTATAATTTGTAAACATTTTAATTAAATGTATTTGTACCATGAGATATTGGTCCCAAGAAAACGGACACAAAGATTTGTGTTCTTATGCCCCGAAAGTACTTTTCTACTTAATATCCCCTGGATAAAACAATGTCAAAAGATCATATAGAAAAATGCAAGGAACAAAAGGAAAGAAGCAAGGTAGAGGTTAAAGCCAATATCGATCGGCGCTTGGCAGTATCACATCAATTAAGCTGTGATACTTTGTTTTTGGCACCCATCAACTTAGGGTGAGTAATTTAATCTCTATATATCAATCGTATATAACATGTATTTGTGAAATATTTGTCATTAATTTGATTATTCAAAAATGTTATAGGACCCATTGGATATTGTTGGCTGTTGATCCCAAAAGAGATGTGATTTTCTATTTGGATTCACTGTAAGGTCATTACAACAACTACCCCAAGTTGGTGGGAGTATTTAATAGGTATGTGTTTAGATCCCTCACATATTTCATAATTTAATTTATGTATGTATTTTGATTAATATAGTTATATATATATATGATTTTGTTTCAGTGCTTTGGCAACTTATTGGGGATTGCGTGATGTTAGGACTGCGTACAGAAAATCATCATCTTCTACAAAATGGATAACAATAAAGGTAAGTTTATAATCAATATTCTTATGCATATGTAATTAATTAAATTTAATAACTAAGTAATCTTTTGTTTTATAGAGTCCCAAACAACCAAACGGCAATGATTGTGGATACTATGTAATGAAGTTTATGAAGGACATCATCACTCACAACCAAATGGAAATCCCAATCCATGTATGTACTTTGATAGTTTGTTTTTTGACAAGTAATTCAATTTATAATAGATATTGATATAATTCTAAGTTCATTTTATTTTATTTTTTCAGTATTTTCCTGAATATGTGCGTGGAGCTCAATTTTCTGATGAGGAACTTACTGAGCTCAAAGGAGAGTGGTGTCGTCATGTTGCCGGTTTGATTCATGCAAATCGAAATTGATGTAATTTTTTTTGGATATCCTACCTCATTGGATATGTTGTAATTTTTGTTTATCTTTTGGTACATGCGGATTTATGTAATTTTTGTTGGCACATATGTTGATAAATATATATATGTATGTTGGATTTATAAATTAGGTGAAATTTGATTTGAAATGGGTTTTTGATTTGGAATTTTATTTGGTAGTTTGTTGCTGGTTGCTGGTTGTTTGTTGTTGTTGCTGGTTGATTATTATTTGGTTGCTGCAGGTTGCAGGGCTTGCTGGGAATTGGTAATAGAGAAGAAACAGACAAGAAATTCTTTAATAAAAAATTAGGCGTACGGAGCGTTTTTACAAAAAAGCGCTACTCTTGGTTACATGCGCTAAGACCATAAGCAGCGCTTGATACAAAAAGGGCTCCCTATTGTCTTAGCGAATCTACGAATAAGGATCCCTTGTACTAAGAAGCGCTACTCTTGCTTAGACGCTCTAAGACCATAAGTAGCGCTTGATACAAAAAGCGCTACCTAATGTCTTAGCGAATCTACGAATAAGGAGCGCTTTTACAAAAAAAGCGCTACTCTTGCCTGTCATTAGTAGCGCTTTTGAAGCGCTACCTTTGGGGGATTGGAAACAAGAGCGCAATCTTTTGGAGCGCCCTGAAAGTGCTACTGATGGCCCAAAAAAAGCGCTACTCATTAGTAAATCTGTTGTAGTGCTTGTTGTTTTCATTGGGGACAATGTATGATTTAAGTATGGAGGGTGTCTTTTAGTAGCTTAGTAGTTTGTCTTTTTCTTTTAATTTTTGGCTTGGTTTTCAATTTTCCTTCTTAAAAAAATTGTTATTTTTGCATGTTTTTTCATGAGTTCTTGGTTTGTACAAATTGTGAGTGATTTTACTATTCTAGGACCATAGGTGTTTTGACATGACTTGATTGATTTCTTGTTGCTCTTGGAATAATAGGTTGGATATGAGCACTAGATTTTGCATCATTTGTGATAGTCAGTGTCCTTGGTGAGAATTGAGCCTTTTAATGGATGGACTACATTTTTCCATTCTCATTTCTTGTGTGTGACTCACTCATGTTTCTTAGTTGCTCTAGAACTTGACTTGGTTCTTGTTGAAGCACTTGTTCACAAGCTTGTTTGAAATGATCTAGGCAATTTTGTTCTATTCTTAGCTACTAGCCAAATAATATATCCTACCCTAAATTTATCCCTTAGTGAAAGCCCCTTTGAGCCTTTTATCTCATTCTTTGTTTTATAGCTCATTACACGCCCAAAAGTGAAAAACAATGTTATTACCCAATCTTAGAGGGTGAAGGAGCTTTGAATTGAAAATTGTCATATCCATAAGTGTGGGGTGTCCAAATTGTGCAATTGTAGTTCTCACTCGGGTTAGAAAAAAAAATGCAAAGTTTGTATATCTTTTTATCTTTGTATCAAGAAGAATGAAAGTTGTGTGGAGAGAGTTATGTGGAGAAGTATATCAAAATAGAGAAGTTCATCATACCTTCTTGAAGTTGGATTCTCTCATGCTCACTTTACAATTGATTTTCATTGCTTCTTTACCCCATTTGATTCTTTTTAGCCTAGTTCCCCTTTAGGATTATCCCACCTTGACCTTGACCCCCACTAGTGCAAAAATGGGATTAGAATTAGACATTTAAAGTCAGGCGCTCAGATGTCTGACTACATAAGTGACGCGGTGGCAAACTTGTAATTAAAAGGCAAAACTCGCGAGTTTTAAAGTCAAGTGGATACACGCCTGACTTCTAAAGTGAACAAATAGGGAAAAAAGTTGACTTTAGAAGTCAGGCGTGTATTCGCCTGACTACATAAGTGACGCGGTGGCAAACTTGTAATTAAGGGTGAAATTACTTGTTTCTATTTTAATACTTTAGAAGTCAGGCGTATATTCGCTTGACTTCTAAAGTACCAAAATATCTTACTCACACGCTCACTCCATTCTCACCTCTCAGAACCCTAGCATTCTCACGCCTCTCTCAAAACCCTCTCCATTCTCACTGAGAACACACTCCATTCTCAGATCAACACTCTCCATTCTCAGATCGCGTTTCTCCTCCTACTCACCTCTCACCGTCGCGTTTCTCCTCCCCCTCACCTCTCACCGTCGTCAGATCTCAGATCTCACCTCTCACTCCCTCATCAGTCATCACGCTCACTCGCGTTTCTCCTCCCCCTCACCTCTCACCGTTGCGGAGTCAAAAGAACAAGTTGAGGAAAAGGAGGTCATCGTTTTGAGTGAGGATAATGAAGAGGATGTCGCCGACGACGTAGTAGACGATGGAGAGGATGATGAAGACGACGACGACGATGGTGACGACGACGAAGACGACGATGATCACTACAAAAAACGAAATAGATTGCGGGGGTTTTTAAGTCGCTTAGCGGGGGTTTTAAACCCCCGCAACGTAATCTGTGGGAGTTTTAAAAAACACCGGAGTTTCAAGTGCCGCAATTGTTTTGCGGGGGTTTTTAGAAAATGCTGGTATATGTCTTTTAGCGAGGGTTTTTAACCCCGCACGATTAGTGGAGGTTTTTTTGAGGGGGTTATAAACCTCCTTAAATCGAGTGATATGTAGGAGTTCTATTTTTTGTGGAGATTTTTTATTGCCATAGTTGATAGGACTTTTTTGTGGAGGTTACAACCTCCTATATATTATTGAGGAGTTTTTTTTTCCTTGTTATCATTTATAATTGAGGAGTTTTTTTTCCTCATTACATTATCACACTTAAATTACTAGCACCCATATATTATTTATATCTTACCAAACATTCCAGAAATTATATTACATAAAAAAACATCCAATAAATTTAATCGAATGTCTCAAAATTTCATTAAAAATATAACTATGATAACAAAATGTATTTCAAACATTTGAACATCAAATATTCAATGTAATACAACTCAAAGGACGGATGTTGGCATTGAATGCTGAAGTAGTAGGACAAGAGGGATACAAATTTGTAACTAGAGCTGTGTTGATACATATTTTACTGTACAAGTAATTTACATGAAAACATTGGGTGAGAAGTATACCGTATACACTACGCAAAGCTGTACATAGGCTCTTCTATCTTAACTTCAACTTGATTTAAGCCTTTCCAAGTTATATTCTTTTTGCAAAATAAATAAATATTCATCAGATAAATAGATGACAGGAAATCCAATGAACATGACCAATTGATGCTATATCAGGAGGTATCACAGAATCAAGCTTACTAGAATACTATGAGTATCTTCAAGAAAAGGCACAAGCAAAGAAACCAATATCTGCATTTTCTCCCTCAGGATATCACAATATTCATCTTTTTCCCTTAAAAGATCCATGAAAGTTTTAGCATCTGGCACTAACTTTATAGCCACCTGCAGTACCATTTATGTTAGTTCATATCAAGTAGTATAAGATTTCAAATATGTTAGCCTGTAAAATCCACCAACAAGCATAATTGATTGAACAACAGAAGAAAAGGAACAAAATAGTTATTATTACTCTGAAAGCAGCTGATGAAATCCAACCATGCCAAGGTGCCAAAGTTGCAGTATAAGACTCTTGAACTACTTGCTCCATATTCTTTTTAGAATCTTTTGTCAGTGCTTGAAACAATGCTGATGTGAAATCCAGTGATCTGAAAAGTGTCTCTTCTGTAAGTGAAAATTACAAAACTCACACATGTGGAAAGCATACAAGGAAAGATAATTCTGTCATTATTTAATCTGAGTAACAATAATTGGTCTTTTATTTTTCTATTTTTCTTTGAGCTGATGATGCAACCTAAACATAGGTCTAAGGACCTAACAAAATAAGAAGTGAAAAGTATACTATAAAATATAAATATCTATTCAGTTCTCCTAGTGAGCAAAAGAAAGGCTTTACTGCAGCTAGCACTCTTCCTTGCGACGCCTTTGCTAGTTTCTGATTTCAAAATCTCAACCGTATTTGAATACTTTGAAGAATTTGATTCATACATCACTTCCAACCTCTGCAATGACAGATAACTCTTGAGGAGGCGCCAACATATTAAATACATACGTGTATAGGATGATAGCCCCAACCTAGGCCAAATCAGAATTAACAGATCTCTATCAGTACTATGTTTTTTGTTTCAATGAGAGTATGATCTCTAGAACAATGTAAATAAAGGACTAGTATATACACAATTTCTTAATAAGTGAATGAATTATAAGTCCAGCCACATTATATCAACAACTAATAGCATGTTTGTTATCGCATTGAAATCGCAGTGGAGATTGTAGAACCTACCCACTGGCCAAATGATATATAGGAAGTTCCATCCGTGCTACATTTATCGGTATCTCCAAAGGGATTGGATTGGTCTCGACATAAAGCAGCGATCAGTACAAGCGGCACATTCCCAATATTCCCTATATGATAATTTGCCGAGATAAGATTCAAGACAAGGAAAACCAATACATGGAACTTAAATCATATGACATTCAAGAATCCATTCTGACAAGGAAAACCAATGATTGAGCTTGATAGTGAACTCAGAACAACATTCATAGGAATAAACCACCTGCAATTGCAACTACAATCACATCAATACCGTTTTAAAAGATCGCGGTCAGGTCACAATTGCATCACGATCCTTCATATCGCGAAAAATTAAGCTCAAATACAGCTGATACAATTGCAACACAGACCTTCATTTTGCGAAAAATTAAAATGAAATACAACTAATGCGACCGCAATTATTGTGATCACTTACCAGTCAAGCATCTTCTGCAAAGTAACAGCTTGGCCTAACTGAGAGAAAATCAAGCAAGGTAGCAAAAGTGAAAACACCAGATGCATGAATCAACAAGTGTGTGATTGAGTAAGTGAGTGAAAGAGCAATTCAATTGGAGAATGCACAACAGATAGATACATAGATAGATACACTCATACACATACCCCATTCAATAGCTTCGTTCCAGAAGCAGGCAAGATATTAACACACTTAGAAGCCATAAGAAATCCTAAGAAGCACATAGTGAAAACTTTCACTATTGGCAACACTGCAATTTTAATTGACCCTAATAATGATTAGCAGCTAATCCAAACCATGACTTTCACCACCCATCAACTTGAAGGAAAAGACATCTCCCATTTTCCAAAGACATTCAACATATTGCATCTTGGCAGTGAATCCAATCATTTATGATTACTTGATTAGTAAAAAAATTCTCAGTTTGGTCACTGGATACCAAAGATCAATTAGGTGAAACAGCAATACCACAGACCAGTTTGGCTTTTAAGTCCACCCAGAAAAGAATTAACTATACTGCTGTGGCAGCAAAGGCAGCAAATAGGCATGGACTGGGGAGAATAATCTGTCGTCCAATTGCTCAAATTGTGGGTTGTAGTATGTGTCCAAGTCCAATGGTTGCTCCTCCTGAAGAAGCAAACGTGAAGTATAGTTACTTAATCAACAAATTCAAGTCATCAGTAACAGTTAGCCTACAATTTTCAGAAAGAAAAAAGGTAAAGGAAAAAAGTAATAGATTAGCCTATCTAACCTCGGCAACTGGTTCAATATTTTGATTTTGAGCATCAAAGGCATCACAGGCATCGCTTTGGCAATCAGCTAGGGATATAATGTTAGATATTGCTTCCTCAGAATTCTCAAGGATAACAGCCAGGTGCCTATCATCTTCTGTGGTCTGTGATGATGATATAGGAGCCAGATTTGGATCAGATTGTACTTCTTTTGGAGAGTAATTGGCAGTGGTAGGAGTTGAAGCAGTCTGCTCCACTTCATTGCAGTTTGAATTTTCAAGACGAGAATTTTGCTTCTTAAACAAGCGACAAATTACATATGGATTCTGGCGTAAGTCAAAACAACCAAGTTACAAGGAGTTGGACTGGATATAATGAAAGATGCAAGGCATTGAAGTAAAATTATGGAACACAAAAACATTTAGAATCAAGACAACTACGTGGAGAGTTAACTCAAGAGATAAAGATACAATATCCAACTCATTGACTCAAAGTCAGCAACAAATACTTCTGATTAGACCTTAAAAAAGAGAAGCAGCAAATTCAAACCTCAAATATATGCGTGATTACTCTTTCACACTCACAAAATGATTCAATGTCGAAACACCATGATAAAAAAAGTAAAGCAAATATAAGATGATAAAAAAGAGATGGGAGTAGTCCTGTCCAGGGTTGGTACTTGGTACCATCAAGCTCCCTCAAAGTAGGCTTGTACTCATGCATAACCCAATTAGTTCTCTTCCCCGTAGGAGCACGACCAGTGTAGAAAACCAGAGTCTTCTTCATTCCAATCAAAAGAGAACCAGACTTAATATTGCGATCCTTTCCCGTCACCTTCCAATACCCATGAGTCGTCGCTCGGTTCAACCTGTGCCCATTTGGATACTTTCTATCCTGTGGACAGAAGAAGAACCACTCTGGATCCTTGTTCCGCACCACTGACAAATCTACAAATAAAATCCCAAATTCCCCCATCAATAATAAAATCATCAAATCAAATACAATAATCACATATATCACTACAAAATTATATTTTCCCACAAACAATTAAAAAAATAAAACCCAATTACAAAAAAAGAAGATTCACTTCAGTGAAAAAAAACAAATTATTATATCAATTTACTGAAAAACCGATAACTAAAATTAAATAAATTCTTGTAGCTTACAAGTCAACGCATGTGATTACAATCTAATTGGTTAATTTTTCACTAAATGACTACAATTGTTAGTTTTAACAAGCAAGCGAAACAGTGTGAGAGACAAATTAACAGAGTAAATAAGAGTCAAACTTTACCAAAACGAAATATCCCTTGCACATGATCTTCATTTCTTGAAGATGCACTCGAAGTTCCTTTCCGTTTCGTGAGAGGGTTTCTGGAAAGGGATTCGCGAGAGGGTTCTGGAAAGGGAGGGTTTTTTCTTCTGTTAAACGAGATAGGGGAAAGGAAATCATGAGAGAGGGAAAGGGGAAAGGGTTTTGCGAGATTGATAGGGTTTCAATCTTGAGAAGAGACAAACGGGTTTTGCGACTGAAAGAGAGAAACGGGTTTGGCGACTGAGAAGAGAGAAACGGGTTTGCTGAGTGTTTTCGTTGCTGGGTTTGTGAAGTTTTTGCGTTTCTGGGTTTGTGAAGACTGAAGAGGGAAACGCGTGATTGATAAACGTGACTGTGAAGCGGCAGTGAAGGTGAGAGAGGGAAACGCGAGTGATAAACGTTTCTGGGTTTTTTCGTTGCTGGGTTTGTGAAGCTTTTGCTTCTGGGTTTGTGAAGACCGACTGAACGAAGAAGAAAACGCGTGAGTGAAGCAGTAGTGAAAGTGAGAGAGGGAAACGTGAGTGATAAGAGGGAAACGTGAGTGATAAGAGTGAAAGGTTATTTTTTTTGTTTTTTTTTTTTACAATTAGCGGGGTTTTTCTTGACACTCAGCGGGGGTTTTAAACCTCCGTAAATTGAAACAACATTTTTAACTAGTTGAGCGAGGAGTTCCTTTTTTACTGTTAAACTGAGGGGGTTTTTAAAACCTTCGCAATAAAACCCCCGCTATTTGATCCGTTTTTTGTAGTGGATGAAGATGAGGATGACGAAGATGCTCCTGAAGGCGGCAACGATGATAAGGACGATGAAGAAGATGAAGAAGAAGAAGGTGACGGCGAACGTGGTGGTGACCCTGACGAGGATGACGACGACGAGGAGGAGCAAGAGGAAGAGGTAAGTGACTTATATTTGCTTTATGAAATCCCTAATTTGTTACTCTGCAAGAGGAAGAGGTAAGTGACTTATATTTGTTTTGTATTGACGAGCCTGTCTTTGTTACTCTGCAGGAGAATATCAATGTCCAGTGCTAAACAAAGTTTTCACTGAATTTACACACATTGTGGCAGTGAAGACTACTGGAAATGTGTTATGCTATGAGGTTTGGTTTTTCAGCATATTTGTATTAACACTGCTAAAGTACTTGTCTAGATGGTGTTTATATTTTTGTCAGTTGTGGGAAATAGGCCGTTAAAGAGTTGAACATAAAGACAAAAAATTGGAAGGAGCTCCTCACTGATGAACCATTTACTAGGGATGACCTTATAACAATTCAGGTGAGTTGGCTTTGAACAAAAACAGTTTCTACACGTTCCTTTATCTTTCACTGGCTTAACATCATATTGATGTTTGTGGATGTGCTCATTGCAGAATCCTAATGCACTTGATCAAAAGGTTCTTCTGGATTTTGATCATGTTAAACACAACTTGAAAATTGATGATGAAGGTATGATACAACCCGCAGCTTCTCCAGCTTTTGTCAGCTATAAACCTCCTGTTGGTCTTGATATTGCTGCTTTTATTATTGTTTGTTTTTATTAGCTGAGACCTTCTATTTTATTACTTCCAGAACGACAGAGAATGGGTTCAGATCCAACCTATAACATAAACATGTCGGGTGATATCAAGCAAATGCTTAAGGATCTTGGAACTGAGAAAGGAAAGGAAACCGCAATGCATGGGGGAGGTGGTGGCAAGGCACAAAAAGAAAGAGATGCTGCCCTTACTGCCCTCTTAGCTGCAAGGTCACGTGTTGAAGAAGATTCCAATTCAAATGGAGCGGCTGATGCTCCTCCGGTACTTAGGATTGTAGATGCTGCCTCTGCCTCTGTACATGGACGAAGTGCAGCTGCTGCTAAAGCCTCATCAAGTGATAAAACTGCTGCTAGAATAGCTATGCACGTGGCTGGTGACAGGGTGCCAGTAAATGGTAAGATGGTTAGATTCCTATTTTTACCTAGTGATACACATTTGGACCTTTCGTGCATAATTAAATGATCCTTTTTATGTACTGTACCATCAACTTCTACTGAAGTTCCCTATTTCAGGTAAAAAGCTGCTACACTACTGGTGCTGCTTCCCGGTCTTTCACTTCAACAACATTCTATCCAGTTACAAAAAATGAATATGAATATGTTAAAGTTGAGAAGAATCCAAAGAAGAAGGGATATGTACAACTGCATACAACACATGGTGATTTGAACATTGAACTGCATTGTGATATAGCCCCCAGGGCATGTGAGAACTTTATCACACTTTGTGATCGTGGATATTATAACGGATTTGCTTTTCATTGAAACATTAGGTAATGTGATCACTTTTGTTTCCTCCCTGAAGTAAGTCAAAAGTCACATTCATGATGTCTTACATTACATCTTATGCAGGAATTTTATGATACAAGGTGGTGATCCTACTGGTACTGGTAAAGGCGGCGAATCAATATGGGGAAAACCTTTTAAAGATGAACTCAACTCCAAATTAGTCCACTCTGGACGGGGTGTGGGTAGCATGGCAAACAGTGGTCCACACACTAATGGTCCAAATTAGTCCACACACTAATGAAGAGGTAAGTGACTTATATTAGATGACAATTCTTCCCTACCCTTCATCTTGGAACTTTATTTGCCAACAATCTCCCTTTGACAATATGTTATCCACTTCTCCCTTTGACAATATATTATCCACTTCTCCCTTTGACAATATTTTATTAATTGCAGCTGCTCCTATAGCTGAATGTTTAAAATATGGTATTTTTGTTCAGGATCAAGAGGGATCTGATATGTTATGTTATTGTTTACCTTTTTTCTTTTCTAAGTTGGTTGTTTTTGTTCAGGATCAAGAGGGATCTGATAAAGAAGCCCCTCCAGCAGAAATTGAAGAGCTCACAGATGAGGAGTAGTTAAAGTATTGCCACTTTTGTTCTTATGCAAAATTTTCAATGAAATTAAGGGTATTATTTTTAATCCTAAAATATAATAATCTGAAATTCTGTTCCCCCTTTTAGATATGATATTATCTCAGGAGAGAATTTCAAGTTGATAATTCTGAAATTCTGAGTCCACATCAAGGATTTCTTTCTTTGGAGTTAGGTGTTCTGTGGAACACATGCTAATAGTAAATTAAACACACTATTAATCAATGTTATTTTGATAACCTCTAATGTGCCAATGGAAGATCTATGCTCTTTATTTATCATTTAAGTCCCGTTTCCAAGGACCACTTTGGCTCATTACTTTTGTTGATGATCTCTAATTCTAGAATACAGACTCAGAGTGCTGTTTCAGCAGTCCATTTCCTCCTTCAGAGTGCAGAAGCAGCACTACCGAAACAGAAAAGGAATGTGGCTGTAATAGAATTTAAGCATGCAATGGTGGCGCATAAGAGGTGCTGTAAAACCAACCAGAATTTCTTTGGTATTTTTTTTATGATATTTAAATGTTGAATTTTCATAGGGCAATGGGTGGTTCTGTTCCTTTTGAAGAAGCCTTGGCTACTAGACTATCTTTGTTCAAACCTTCTTTGTCTCAATTTCAGAATTTTCTTGAGAAAAAACCCCCAAGGTATGACAGAAACTAGCTGATATTGTTAAGTGTATTGAGCAGATTTTAAGTTTTGATGAAGAATGTGACTTGATTACTTATGACTATTTTCTATTGATTTACCCCAACTCCAGTAATCTAGTTATTCTTGCCTTTGACCTTAGGTTTCCATAGACTTATTGTTTTTCTATTGATTACTTGTGAGTATTTGCTCATCTGTTTTTGTTGCTGTTATTAGGTTTCCATAGACTTATTGTTTGTATTATTGCTATAGTTTATTGTCCTGGAATTCTCATCTTTTTATAATAGCCATGGAATTTAACTTAGAAAATGGTTGCTGAAATTTCATAATATTGGTATTTTAATGTGGTATGTGTTTAACTTAGAAAATGGTTGCTGGAATTTAACTTATCTGTGGTTTAATGTTTGTATTTTAATGTTGGCATGTGTTTATTTGATCAGTACATATATCATTATTTCTATTTCTATACTTACAAAACCTTTTTTTATTTGACCATGCAGATAGGATGTTTTCTGAAAACGTTTGGGTTCGCAAAGGTGGTGCTTATACCGGGGAGATTAGGTATGCTCTCTATACTAGCTTCTTCAATTCATTTGTATCAGTGGTTTATTGATAATGTGGCACATAATCTTGAAGTTTCTAAAATTAACCCATCATTTAATCTGTGTCTGTTATATCTTTTGTTTTAACAGTGCTGAAATGCTTGTTAATTTGGATATTCCTTGGGTTATTATCGGTCACTCTGAGCGAAGACAGCTTTTAAATGAAACGAACGAGGTACGAAGTGTTCACTTGTCTTTGGTTTATATTTGGATTTTCTCCCTCTATGCTGGTTGTGTTGTAACTTCTACCACTTTCTGGAGTCACTTGTATTTGTATTTGTATTTGTATTTGATTGCGTTATTACCTGTAACAGTTTGTGGCAGACAAAGTTGCATATGCACTTTCACTATGTCTGAAAGTTATTTCTTGCATTGGAGAGACTCTTGAACAGCGTGAAGCTGGTACAACTGTGGCTGTTGTTGCTGAGCAAAGGAGAACAGAGAGAAACAGAGTACAGATACGAAACCATAATTTTCAAAAGTTTTTGTGATTTTAGGAATTTTCTAATGATCGATAGCTTTGTTATATATTTTGTTCAGTTTGCACATAGAGATTGCATTCAGAGATGGTGCAATGAAAAAGGAAATACAACTTGTGAAATATGTCTACAGGTATGAGGATGCTTCAGTTTCTTCAAAAATAAGGAAGAAATTGTCTGTTTTCTTGTTCTTGTTCTTTTTATTCTTATTTTCTAAAATGTATATTGGGTCGGCTGTTGCCCCATTCCTATCTTATTTATTTATTTATTTATTTATTTATTTATTTATTTATTTATTTATTTATTTATTTATTTATTTATTTATTGTTTTTGCAGCAATATGAACCTGGCCAAAGAAATCTCAATGATGCAGCAATGACCATTAGGTGATTCCCCATTACATATTTTTTGTCTCTCAAGTTGAATTTTTTAATTTTTTGTCTACATATTCTTGTTATAATTATTTTTAGAAAATTTGACAAAAACTAATTTTTACGGAGCTGACAAATTTTGTGTTGGTGACCTGTGACAGAGATAGCCTGCAAATTGCAAGGAGGGAAGAAGCGTTAAATAGAAGAATTATAGTTGAAGGTGTAACAATAGAAGACAATTACTCCCAATGCACCTATGCTGCCGATAGAAGCGCGTCTTGCTGTCGATCACTGGCTTTTACTGTAAGCATTTTCTATATTTTGACAAATAGAAATATATACTGAAATTGTGTAGCTTGGACTTTGAAGAGAATAAGTCAAAGACTCCAAGGTTGATTGCAATTATTGCCTGCCAATTGACTCATTTGCTGCTAGTTGGGGAGGGTCAATAGGATGATGCAATTGCCATGAAATGCATGCTATGTTGTGGTGTTTATTAGATGCTTAGAAATTTGTAATATTTTTAGTTTTTTAAATTTCTTTGTTTTCTTGCACTTGTAGCCAACTAGCAAACTAGCCTGTTGATCTGACATACATCTCTAATTTTTTACCCAAGACTATCGATCGACGAGTTCTCAAGGAAGAACTTGGACTTGACAGCAGAAGAGCTTTCCGAGGAAAAGACTTGACTGCTATTCACTGGTTTTGTAGATTACTGGTTTTGTAGATTACTTATCTTTTATGTTTTTATTGCTTGACATTGTCATATGACTAAATCACTGGCAAATGTTGGATGAATTTGTTGTATATGATGAATTTAAGTACAATGTGATGAATTAAGTGTAGAATTCTATTTGGATGTACTTAGATTTAATGTAATTTAGCTTTGGATGTATTTTGTACTTAAAGTGTAGAATTCTACTTAGCTAAATGAATTTTAGCTTTGAATTATAGTAGAATGTGATGAATGACCAATTAATGCTTGGTATAACCGGGGTGTATAGAATGTGATGAATTATAGTAGAATGTGATGAATTTCCTATTACCTGGGTGTATAGATTAAACCAAAATTTGAAAGAAAAAAAAACTTTTAAAGTCAGGCGCAATAATGCTTGACTTTAAAACTGACTTACGAAGTCAGGCAAGAATAAATGCTTGACTTTAAATCATACTTACGAAGTCAGGCAAGAATAAATGCTTGACTTTAAATCATACTTACGAAGTCAGGCAAGAATAAATGCTTGACTTTTAATCATACTTACGAAGTCAGGAAATTATAAATGCTTGACTTTAAAACAGACTTACGAAGTCAGGCAAAATAAATGCCTGACTTTAAAACTGACTTACGAAGTCAGGCGAAACAAATGCTTGACTTTAAATCAGACTTACGAAGTCAAGCTATCGCTTGACTTTAAAACTCCTGACATGCAAAGTCGACTTAATAAAAGTCAAGTGGGTGCCTGACTTTAAATCTCATTTTCGCCTGACTTTAAATCCCTTTTTTGCACTAGTGCCCATTACAACCCTTATAAAGAGTTTTTGATCTTATGTGCATGTGTTCTTAAGTGTGGATGTTAGAAGCTTGTCAAGCATATGGTAGTGCTAACTCTCATTGATGTGCTTAGTGTGTGTGTGTGTGTGTGTGTGTGTGTGTGTGTGTGTGTGTCTATATATATATATATATATATATGAGAGTAAACTCAAACCTAGACACTTGAGTGATTGAGAGCATTACTTATACATATCTTGTGAGGACTCATCACTTATACACTTGAGTGATTGAGAACATTACTTATACATATCTTGTGAGGACTCGTCACTTATACACTTGAATGATTGAGAGCATTACTTATACATATCTTGTGAGGACTCATCACATATGATTCACTCTTTAGTGCTCTATTCTCTTGTTTGCATTGATTGTAATTAAGTGCTATCTCTGTTTTTTATTCTCCTTGAAGCCTAGGAAAAACATCTCTCTTATGACTTTGCATTCTATGGGTTCATTGAAAATTCATGTATTGTTTTTGTGTCTTGTTCTGCGTCGTTTGCTCAGAGTGCAAAAGCTTAAGTTTGGGTGAATTTGATCAGTGCATTTTAATGCACTCTTTATGGCTTTGCATTTGGTGTTTTTAATTGTGCTTTGTACCTAATATTTAAGTCTTAGCACGTTTCTAGACTTTGGGTCTTATTTGAGCAGTATAATAATTTCTTGATTAATTCTTGTTTTTATTGCATATTGACTCCTGTCTACTCTGAAGACCATAACTTTGACTATAGTTAACCATTTGAAGCTTGCGAGCATGCGTTGGAAAGCTAAGGAACAGAGCTACGAATATTTAGTTGAGCTTGAAATCTAATTCGGAAGTATTAAGGGTAAAAACTGCGAAATACCGAAGAACTTTAATGTTAAACGGGTTTTGGGCCAAATATTAGTTTGTTAACGAGCTTTTATCATAGAACTCACTTAGGGATTTAGGTTTTTGGTTGAGCTGAAACTATATACAGTTCAGAAGCCGTCTTTTTACCCACTTACGCATTCCTACTTTGAATTTAAGTTTTGTGCCCTAACCTCTAGGGAAGCCTAAAACCCGAAGTCAATTCATTGATGAACAGGTGTCGCTGTACGGATTTTGAGGTTCGGTTCTTTATTGTTTATGATATTTTGTCTTAGTTTCTAATTCGTCTCTATCAATTTCATTTGCGTTCTTAATGGTTGCAATTTCAATTCTTCTTATTCGCTTAAATCATTCGAATTCTGTTTTTGCAAAATGCGATTCGTTTGTGTACGCATTTATTTGTATACAATCTCGTTTTGTAACCTTTGATTATTTCGAGTTATTTGGATGCTTAATTTATTTAATTCGAATAGAAATTGATAGAGGATTGACATGAATTCTGTTATGATATTGGTTATGCTTTGAACGACGCTTGTCCGCTTTCGTGACCAATTGAACCCACTGTTTCGGCGCTTGCCCGAAATTGTGTGAATTCGTATAAACTGATTAACGCTTGTTCTAGTTAGTTTATATCAATCTGGAATTGGAGATCCTTAGAGACGGTTATTTTTTAGAACCTGTGTTAAATCCGAGAATCACACCCTAAAACCGATGAATTGATTGTCTCTCGCCAATTGTTGCTTCTATCAAACATAAACTTTTCCAGTCAAAACCCCACTTTTTTATTTTTAATTCTGTGCTTGTTGTTGGTAATTTTAATCTTAGAGGTCCTTGTGAGACAACCAAGGTTAACTCACCTTGATACTACCTTTTAATACTTTCTAATTATTTGACTCGCGCACAACCGCTGATCAAAGTCACGTGGTGTATTTGGGTTCATCGGAACCATATTCTCCTCAGAGCTCAAGTCTTTAATCCTCAGGTGGTTGTCAATCATGTTAAGTTGATAACCTGGAGTTGGTTCATAAGCATAGAAGGTTGCAATTCAACTTTAAAGATTTCTGATTAATGGGAAATCCTCTTGTTTGTATGAACTCAGTGTAATTTGGCTTATTGCCTCGTTTTTTCTGGGATACTCAATTTCCTCTTTGGGTATTTTTACGATGAGGTTTTGGCCTAGGAAGGTTTTAATAAGACCACTTGTATATGTAAGGGTTGGGGTACCCCTAGTACTCCATTTTACTATATATATTTTGCTTATAAAAATAAAGCAAGCTTCACAAACATAAAGGCGTGATGAGGAGGAAAATAGAAGGTTCAATGAAAAATGATTATTTGTAACTTTAAGAGGGACAAAATGCATCAAATTTCCAAATTAATGAGTTACCTCCGGTAAAAATATCATAATAGTTCAAAGTCTTTTTCTATTTTATTTCAAGTCGAGATTGCACTTTGGTTTGAGGAATAAACTGAGAATGTGTCTTACTATTTCTAGAAAAAAAAAATGTAGGTGCGTTTTCTTGCATGTCTTCCTCTATTTTCTCGAATGAGTTTTCCTATTTTAGAAAAATACCACAGTCAAACAGCTCCACTTTACTAATAAACTAACCCCACGATATACATTTTATATGACTGTGGTATTTTTCTAAAACTTCCGGTGTAACTAAATACTCCACACAACTTCCATCCAAAAGAGATTGTTTACTATACTAGTAGACTTCTTCCGAGCCACTGACAAAGAGAACTCCTTATAATGATCAATACCCTCTAAAGAATCAATTAAAAGCTAGCCATCCCAACCAATCTTGAACATCTTTCCACACCAAACAAGAAACTCGAGACATTTTCACACCTCATGGGGATAAGTCTTAGGCGGCTTTGCTGATATATTTGTATTGCTTTTGTCATAATTATGATATGATATATGGTGGTGAATGTTGGAAAACAAAGTTTTTTTATAAGCAAAAATTATTTTAAAGGGAGTGCAAAGGGGCACCCAACCCTTATATATACAAGGGGTCTCATTAAAACCTCACCTGGACAAAAACCCTATAGGAAAAAGACCCAAGTAGGAAAAAGAGTATCCCAGGAAGAATGAGGCAAAAAGTCAGTTACACCGAGTTCATACAAACAAAAGGATTTTCCCACCAATCAGAGATCATAAGATTGGAATCGCGACATTCTATGCTTATGATCTAAGTCCATGTAATAAACTTAACATGGTTAACAACCACCTGCAGATTAACTACTTGACCTCTGAAAAGAATCTGGTTCCGATGAAACCAGATACACCAACTGATAGCCATCCAGATCAAATACTTCAATCTATAAGCCTTTTTTGATTCCAACTGCAAGCCATGAGCCCGAAATGCTCGAAACCTACTAAAGTATCAGAAACCTCCATGCCAGACCAGTTCTGAATAGCACGCCAATCTAACCTGTAACACCTACACAAAAAACAAATAAATGGGAAATAGGCGCATCCTATTCAAAATAAAAGGGGTAGCACGACCAATGAGTATCCTTGATAATGCCCTTAGAAATAAGAGTAGCACGAGCTGGAAGCTTCCCCAACAATAATATCCAACCAAAAACTCCTACCTTAGTGGGAATAGAAACTTGCCACATATCAAAAAGGGCACTCTGGATCGATATTGCTATCCTGCTGCATCAAATTCAACAAAAGCACATAACAAGATTTAACAAAAAAAGAATGGAGGTTTTCAAGCCTCGGCCTCCAACAATCTTGCTCTGAATCGTCAGGATGAAACAGATGAAGAGTGGCCAAGAGCAACTTCTGATCAACCCTCTCCTCGGTAGACACGTCACACTAGTGGAAAAAAGGCTTTTAACATCACAATTTAACATCGGTTAAAATTGAACTGATGTTAAAAATAGACACGGTGGCAAACTAGTAAATAAATGGCACACATAACGCTTTTAACTTCTGTTACTAAATGAACGATGCCAAAAGTGAAGATACGGTGGCAAACTTGTAAATAAATGGGTATAAAACACATTTTTAACATCAGTTGCTAAATGACCGATGCCAAAAGTGAAGACACGGTGGCAAACTCGTAAATAAATGGTGTTTAGAACAGACTTTTAACATCAGGTACTTTACAACCGATATCAAAAGTGTAAAATGAGATTAAACCATCGTGCCCTCTCTTCTCTCTAGCGCCGCCTAACCCTTTTCTCTTGCTTTCAGTTCTCTTCTCTCTCGCTCTCAGAGAGCTTTCAGCAAGCTCGCCTCCAGCAAGCTCAAAGGACCTCTCGCTGTCAACCTTTATCTCGCCTGCAAACGTGAAGAGAGGTAACGTTTCTTCCTTTCTTTTTTCCTTTTCACAAAAAATCGCTATTCCTTTCTTCTTCAGGTTTCACTACGCAATAAGAGAAGAGAACTGAGCGCCTTTACCAGGAAACACTGGCGGCGGTTGCTATTATGTTCGCGGCGGGTCTGATTTTCAGATACACAAATCACAGAGCGTGTTGTTTTTTTGGTTCCCGCGATTTTCCTCTGTTCGTCTCTTCCTCTCTTCGATTTTCCTCTGTTCGTATCTTTTGCTGCACTTCTCTGTTGTGTGTGTAAAAACCCCCAATCGTATCTTTTCCTCTCCTCGATTTTCCTCCATTCCTCTCTGTAAAAACCCCCAATCACTGCATTCTTTGTTGTACTTGATAAGTTTAGAACAATTACAAATTTTTATGATTACACTAATAGCCCTTTGATTAGTTGATTTCGTGTTTGAAATTTTTTATTCTGAATTTTGGATTTGTTGGTTTCTTTTAGGTATTTTCTGAGGAAGCTGAAGATGGTTAAGAAGAGCAATTGGTGAAGTCCTTGCTATCAATGAGGTAAAATCTCATTTGGCCTTCTTTTTATTTTACTTGAGAAGCTTGCTGTTTTTGTGAAGAAAAATGTGGATTTCTGAATTCAAATTAGTAATTGTAGACACTTTTAGGTCACTCAAACTTCTAAGGAATATTTGGTACAAATGGGTTATTAGAGCAGTCATAAATACCTTGGTGAGGGAATAGGATAGAGCTCTTTTGTTGTAGTATTTGACTATTTATGTTCTTAATCCCTGTTCGGTATCACATTGATATTATTGCAGAGCTTGCAAGAAAATCATTATCTTGTTGCGGGCTTATGGGAAAATCATTGGTGACTATAGCTTGCAAGAAAAGTTCGAAGTTCAAACGGGCTTACAAATGATTCTTAACTTGTGTTTAACGGATGGCTTTGGTATGTTTCCTTCTCTGTTAGTTACTGATGGATCTTGCATGATAGACAGAAGGATGGGTATTCATGGTCACCCTCTTGAAATTCAAGTGAGTCTAACTAACCTATGTTCGCTCTCACTTAGGTGATATAACTACTACAGATTCGGAAACCATGTAGTTTCTTATGATTTTGCTTCTACTTTGTAGGATGGTTAGGTTTGGCCTAAAACTAGTGAGTTGGCTGCTGACATTTTGTAAGATTTTCTGCTGGAAGTTTGAAACAGAAGTGCAATGGTGGATTTGAGCATTTGAGCTATATTTTCTGCAGAAACTGTCAAATTCAGAATCAAATTTGTAATTTATCTTCTAATTGAGTTTCAATTTAAGTTTATATGCTACTTTCAGTTGTAGTTAATATTGAGCATCTTTGTTAGTTAGAATTACAACATGGTGAGCCATCATCAAAAGATATTCATTTGGTATTTTATGGTTTTTTGTTTTGCTACTCTTGTTTTCACTCATTCTTTGTTAAATTTTTTAGCAGGGAGTTAAATTTAATGTTGAAGAAGTACATCAAAAGATATTCATTTGATATTCTAGTTTTGTTTAATTATTTTGTAGCATCTACTGTATTATTTTGTATTATCTACTATTGAAAAACATTTTTTTTTAAATACAAAATGGACTTTTAACATCAGTTCCTACAAAAACCGATGTCAATAGTTATATTTAATATCGGTTCTTTAAAAGAACCGAAGTAAAAAAGGTGCTAAAATCTAATTAAAAAAGACTTTCGGCATCGGTTCTTTAAAAGAACCGATATTAAAAATACTTTTCGCATCAGGTCCGTACCTGATGTAAAAAGTGTCTACTTTTAACATCACCTGAATCTGTAACGGACGCGGAACCGATGCGAAAAGTCATTTTTAACCGATGCGAAAAGTCATTTTTAACCGATGCGAAAAGCCTAAATTGTAGTAGTGTCACGACTCCAAACGAGATTCCAACTCCAAATATTGTCAAGCGAATACCCGTGCTCCAAAATGCAACCATGTTTAAACTTTGCCACTTCAAAAAGACTTAGAAATAAATCCTTAAAAGTCTCATTGCTAGCCCACTTGTGCCTCCAAAAGGAAATCAAATTCCCCTTCCCTAACAATGGCCAAAGCGCAGATTTAAAGACTCCCTGCCACACAAGTTTTCCATCTTCCAAAAGTAATAATTCCCTCCGCCATAAAGATTCCTTAGTACCACCTCTAGGAAAAAGAACCAAGATTGATTTTCATAGTGAGTTTGATTTAAGACATACATAGATATGTCGGCTCGTGTGATACACAAAAACGTTTTTTGGAAAAAAAAACGAATACTTAAAGAATTTGCTTAAAATCTGTTCTGTACCGTGCTTCCGACCTTAGTGGGTTGTCTGAAACAGTTGGTAGGAGTTGTCATTGATCTGCGATGTTCGACCTTGGGATGCCGATGTTCGACCTTGAGATGTCGATGTTCGATCTTTGAGATGGCAGTGTTGTAACTGCAATGATACTCCGATGCTAAAGTCAGTATTTGAGTGAATCAGTGTTTTGTATTCGAAATTGATTACATTTATGAGTGTTGAGTGTGGTATTTATAGAGATTGAAAGTGTTTGGCCTGATGGATTTGGTCCGTTCGATCTTGCGTAATGATCTTGGCCATTGATGAATGGATCTTACTTTCTTGAATGGGCCTCAAGTAATTGGGCCTTGGAGGTGTAAATAACAGATATTATTACCATAACAAAATCAATGTGGAATCTAAACCAAAATTTTTATGAACTAATAGGAATACTTTAAAAGTCTGAGTTTACAAAACCCAGAACTTTGGAAACCGCAACATTTCAAACTGAAAGAGATTTTTTGTTGAAAAAAAAAGAAGGTATTTTCCAAGAAAAAGTTCAAAATGGTGATGTCTCACCCATTCAACTCATTGAAAAATGAGGATACTTAGAGTCTGCATTAAGTATTATCAGATGCTTAGTGGAGTGCTTCAGCCTTAAGTATAGTGAAAGTGCTGGAATACTCAAGTAATGTCGGGTTTGATATGTGTTGACCATATTATAAACACTTTTTGCATAATATAAAGCCTATAATGACCAGAAGGCAGAAGGCATATGCACTAAACATAATGTAACATTCCAAATTTTGATACATTGTATTAAAATTCTATTCTAATAAAAAGTATTTTCATTTGCATGTTAAATAAATTTTGTTTTCTATTTTGGTGAAAAATTAGAGTTTCTAGAAAAACTGAGACTTGTTGAGCGACTGATGTTCGCTAAGCAACTAAGCTACTCCACCAGACTTTGATAGAAAGGACACATAGCGTGTTCTGATGTGGTGATGTTGCGCAGGCACCTGCTTGCTAAGCGAGTAGGACTCGCTAAGCGAGCTATATACTGACAGATCTATATAGACTAAAGTGACGTGACGAAACGAGGTATATGAAACTAAGGCGGTGAGGAGGTCGTTAGATGGTAAGAGAGGGTCATTTTTCATTCATATAAATAGGACGAGTTACCAAGGGAGAAAAGAACGTTCTCTCTCTCTCTCTCTCTCTCTCTCTCTCTCTCTCTCACACACACACACACACACACACACACATTTTCTCTCTCTAGAGTGTTCTTGGTGAGTTCTTGAGTGTTCTTGCTGTTGTGTTCAAGGTTCAAGTTCGTTCGAGAGTGTGAAGCAAGTTAGGGTTGTGTCGAAAGGAAGCTTTCTACTTTACTTCAGGTGGGGGAAACATATCATATATCACTAGGATAGTTAGCTTTAGATAGTCATTTAATATGTGTAGTGTGACCTAAGCTCTACTAGAGTTAAAGGGTCAGCGATACCAAAAGATCATTTGACTACTCTTCAGAGTAAGGTTAAGTGAAGTTTAGGTCGTCGGTGACCGATTAACGCATAGGTAGTAATATGTTGTTATTTGGTTATTTGTTTGACCGATTGTTTGATATGTCATTATGAGCATTTAGGACTTAAGTTATGAATCTCTATTTTCGAGGATAAATTGTAGAGTATGCATATAAAAAGATTTTGTCAAAGGATTTAAATATGTGACTTTGAGGTGATCTTACTAAGAAAAGGATCCATATAGATTGCATTTATTTTGTAAGGTCCACAATTGTATGTATGGGCATATATACGAGGTCAAACCCAAACTGTTTTTAAGAACACATTGGTTTATTATTATTATTATTATTATTATTATTATTATTATTATTATTATTATTATTATTATTATTATTATTATTATTATTATTATTATTATTATTATTATTATTATTATTATTATTATTATTATCGGGCCAGTAACGTTATAGGTTACACAAATCAGTTGTGGGTGGGCACTTATAAGTTATAACATCAACACTCTTTTGGGGACGGTGTGAGCCGTTATGGCACTAGTGGAAAAAAGACATTTAGTATCGGTTAACATTGACAATTCATATCAGTCCCTGAACCGATGCAGAAAAAGGAGATATAAAAAATAGGGACTTTTCACATCGGCCGTAGAACCGATGCGAAAAATGGTTTTCATATCGGTTACCTGTAGACCCGTTATAAAAAGTCAATTGTTATCAAGTATAAGCGTATTTTTGACATCGATTTTTTATTGGAACCGATATAAAACGTACTTTTGGCATCGGTTATCCAGAGTAACCGATATTAAATATTGATTTTTAACATCGGGTGATTTTAGAACCGATGTTAAAACTAGCTTTTTTTAAAAAAAAAATGTGGTTTTTGATCGGCATAATGGGATAGATATATACTGTATAATCTCAAATATTATAATAATTAAAAGATAAAACATCACAATCTCAAATACATATTATCAAGTGCACCTTCAATTTCTACTGATTCACACATGCCACAAACTGTATGGTGTTTCTCCAAGACAGTGATATTATTATAACTGTTCTGGAGTCAACCAGGGGGTCCCACTAGCAAAACCAGGAGGTGCATCTAGCAAGTGATATGGATCAGCCCAACCGATTCAGCCCATATCCACCTCATGCAAGCCCAATATGCTTGGACGGTCAAGATCGACTCTACCCATCCAACGATCCACGAGAGGGCACGATTTCCTATAAATACAGGCAAACTTTGCCCTAAGAAAGGTTCAATCTCTAATCCTTAGTACATTCACCCATATATTCTATATACTGACTTGAGCATCGGAGTGGCTTGCAGGTACCCCCCCCGGGCGCTCACTGACCTCCTGCCAGGACAGCAAGAGACCTACGAACAGCAGCCGACCAAAAAGCTGCTCGGTACAGAACATTGGCGACCACAGTGGGGGATTTCTATCTTTCACATCATCACTACTCGAACTTTTCTCTTGCTGCTCCATGGCTCCCAGAGGCAGACCCCGGGTTCAGAGCATTGCCACACCCGCACCCCGACCAGAGGGTATACCTGAGGGCAACGTCGTAACCCTACCTGACGAGGGTACAAGTCAGCCTGCCCAGTCTTCGAATGTGAGTCAGCTTTTGGACCTCCTGGCCAATCGCACTCAAGCTATGCTACATTAGAAAGACCAGTAGAGGGCTAAGACATGCCCATACCAACGCCCCTGAGGGCGCCTGGCAGGGCACCAATGAAGAAAAGCCAGCGCCCATGAGGGCGCCTGGCAGGGCGCCAATGAAGAGCAGCCAGCGCCCAAGAGGGCGCCTGGCAAGGAAGCAGCCAGCGCCCATGAGGGCGCCTGGCAGGGCGCCATGACAACATCAGGCAGCGCCCATGAGGGCACCAGGTAGGCACGAGGGCAACATCAGACAGCGCCCATGAGGGTGCCTGGCACCTAGGAGGGCGCCTGGCAGGGCGCCATGACAACATCAGGCAGCGCCCGTGAGGGCGCCGGGTAGGGCACCAGGGCAGAATCAGACAGCGCCTATGGGGGCACCTGGCAGGGGAACCCTTCCTCCAACAACGGTGACACCGAAGACACCACCGAGTATCGCCATCGAGGAGATCCCCCGACCGACGTAGGCATCAAGAGTTTGACTAAGAAGGCACCTCCCCTCGAAACTCAAGAAGGTTTTCGGACGAAGGACCTTTCACTCGAAGGATGGATGGATGCCGAATCCCAAGGGCCTTGGAGAAGCTGCCAACTCTCAAGATGTATGACGGAACCGGAGACCCAGATCGCAATCTGGCACACTTCTCCTTGATGATGCGCTATCGAGGCGCCAGAGAGCCTGTTCACTGTAAAATCTTCCCCCTCACTCCCGAAAATGCCGCACTAGAGTGGTTTCAAGAGCTAAGGCCGAACTCCATATCCTCATGGTATGTTGGGTCTCATCTTCCTAAAGCAAAGCAGCCAAGTTCACGGCACCCACCTGGCAGGGATCCAAGGTATGAGACCATGATGTCTTGCGTAGCAAGCGCTAATAAAGGCGAGGAAGTCAAGCAAATGACGAGACCAGGAGGTCACAGATACCAGAGATACCCACCTACGAGGGTGATCTCTAGTCTGCAGTCCATAACTCCGTCCATACTTATCTGATGGAGGCGTGTGAGCATGCGTTGGAAAGCTAAGAAGAAGAACTACAACTCTCATGTTGAGCCCAAAATCCAATTCGGACGTCTCCGCACCAAGGAAGGGCGCCCATGAGGGCGCCAGCAGCATACTTATCCGATGGAGGCGTGTGAGCATGCGTTGGAAAGCTAAGAGGAAGAGCTACAATTCTCATGCTGAGCTCAAAATCCAATTCGGACGTCTCGGCACCAAGGAAGGGCGCCCATGAGGGCGCCGACAGCATACTTATCCGATGGAGGCGTGTGAGCGTGCGTTGGAAAGCTAAGAGGAAGAGCTACAATTCTCATGTTGAGCTCAAAATCCATTTCGAACGTCTCCGCACCCGGAAATGGCGCCCATGAGGGCGCCAACTGCGTTTTGGCACACGGCGCCCACGAGGGCGCCAGCATCAGGGAACACCATCTTGGCCCAAGGCGCCCAGGAGGAGGGCGCCAACTTCAGGATGTTGCGTTTTTGCTCAGTCCATAACTTCGTCCATTCTTATCCGATGGAGGCGTGTGAGCATGCATTGGAAAGCTAAGAAGAAGAGCTACAACTCTCATGTTGAGCTCAAAATCCAATTCGGACGTCTCCGTACAAAGGAAGGGCGCCCATGAGGGCGCCAGCAGCATACTTATCATATGGAGGCATGTCAGCATGCGTTGGAAAGCTAAGAGGAAGGGCTACAATTCTCATATTGAGCTCAAAATCCAATTCGGACGTCTCCGCACCCAGGAAGGGAAACAAACTGACGGCACTCACTGTAACAGCCCAAAAATATTAGGTTGTTTATTTAATTGGTTAAATGAGGTTTAGGTGGTAGAAATCAATTAATAAAATAGGAGTTGAGAGTTAGAAATGACAATAACAATAATGGGTGGTTTTAATTAGTAGACTTATAATGGTGGAGGGGTTTTATTTAATTTAGTTATTTAAGGCTTACAATATTTATTTTAGTTAATTAATTAACTTAGAACTTTATTTTATTTAGGAGGTGTTGGAATGAATTTGGGAGGTGCAACTATAAGCCCATGACCTATAAGTGGTCATGTGCTTCGAATATGGCCAAGGATTGTTAAGTGAAAGGGTCCATGACCCATTAGCTAGGTGTGTCTCGAAGTTAGGGGTTTAAGGGGTTGTAGGGTTTTAGTTTCACTGGGTATTTTCAAAAGCCAAAAGAAAAGAAAAGAAAATAGAGGAGTGAGTAGAGAGGAGGCTGAACCGTGAGCTTGGAGAGGAGGAAAAGGAAGAGGAGAAATCGTGAAGCTCAAACCTAGGAAGAGGGAGGAAGAAGCTCACGCATTGCTCAAGGAAAGAAAGAGAGAAGGAAGACTTGTGGGTGTTTGTTGGTGACTCTTGGAGGGTGCTAGGTTTCTTCATCTTCATAAGGTAAGGGGGGATTCTCTAGCCTAATGGGTTTATGTATGATGGGGTTTATGAGGGATAAACACTAGGTTGTCATGAGAATGTTTGTCTTAGTGTGAACTACATGAATTAGAGCCTATAATGCCTTGTCTTGAAATTTATGCAAACCATGATGATGGCATTCTGAAATTCGTGTTATATATGCGCATATGTGATAATTAAAATGTTGATTTCATGTTGATAGCCATTGGTGTTGAAAATGTGTTGATTTGTGATGGAATAGTCATGTTTTAGTGTATGCATGCAAGGTGTTTGATGAATTGTGTGTGAGAATTATTTTTGGTGAAAAACATGATGGTGAGTCTTATATTGATAAATTAAGGTTGGAGATTTAATTTGGGAATTTTTGGTGGTGAGGAACTCGAATTTGGTTGGCTCTTTAGGCTCCTAGGGAGTTTGGGTGTTGCTGGAAATTCTGTCTAAGTCTGTGTCTAGCTCCTGGGAGCCAGGCGCCCATGTGCTGTGTCTGTGTTGCCTGTGTCTGGTTCTGTGTCTAGACACTGGGCGTCGGGTTCCCTTGTCTGCGCCACTGTGTTGCAGAATTGTGTTGCTCGTGTCTAGGCACCACGGGAGCCGAGGGTCCCGGAGATTGGATGCTCGGTTTGCTTTCAAATTTGGTATGGGAGTTCCTGGGCACAAAAAGAGTCAGTTTCAGGTGTTGGGTCAAAATTTGGCCGTGTTCCTTGTGCCATGGGCGCCAAGGGCGCCAACTTTTTAAGAGTGGTTTTGCAATTCTGGGCTTTTGGTTATCATATATATGTTAAATGGCTCGTACAAAATGAATTTTTTGGTCAGAAACCTTGTGGTTCAGTTTGGCTCCTAGGCTCCTATGGGTGTCTAAGTGTGTCTCAGTTTCTGTCTCAGTTTCTGTCTAAGTGCTGGGAGCCAGGCGCCTATGTTATGTGCCAAATTCTCAGGATGTTGCCTAAATTGTCCCAAATTTATTTTTGACATAACTTTTGACTCGGGTGTCCGTTGTGGACGGTTCAAAGTGCATTTTGAAGCTTATTCAGGTGCCCACCTGGATATTCTATTTTCTGGGCAGAACAAGCCATTTTTCAGATATTGGTCTCAGGTGTTGTGTAAGGTGTCCGTTAGGTGTCTTCGGTGCCTCAAAATAGTTTAGAAAAGTAATAATTCTGAAAGTTGTCATTTCTTTGGCGTCATTATTGGTTGTTGCTAGTTGGGCACCTCAAGTGGCTGTCCCGGTGATAGTGTTGTCGTTGGGAATCCGTTTTGGTGCCTCGGTGTCATTTAAGGTGGTTGTTTTTGGTGTCGTTAAAGGTGGTTGTCCTCGGTGTCACTAAAGGTGGTGATTTTGGTGTCGTTAAAGGAGGTTGTACTCTAGATTTAAAGGAGGTTGTATTTAAATATTTAAGGAGGTTGAGGCTTCGGTTTAGAGCAATAGGAGGTTGTGCTTGTAAGATGGTCATTAATGTTAAAGGATGTGGATATGATTGTTATAGGTGGTTGCTGCTGGTTGCGTTTGATGCATTAGCACGGTGTTGTATACACTTCATTTGCATGATTGTTTTAAGGAGGTTGGGGCTTCGGCCCATGTTTAAGGAGGTTGGGGCTTCGGCCCATGTTTAAGGAGGTTGGGGCTTCGACCCATGTTTAAAAGAGGTTGTATTGGTACCACATGCATTATGCCCACTGTTGGGGCTGCATCCATGCATTGCATAACGTGTGTGATGATCTCGGCGACTGTGCCTTGGTGATGTTTGTGATGATGAAATAACTGTTCTACCCTTGATGTTGGAATCGACTGTTTTGCCCTTGACGTGTGTTTGGTGTGGTAGACTTAGGTGTTATGTTCTATCGTATTCCTTATCATGTATTCCTATTATGTGTGAGATATCTCACCCCCTTTCTGTGGTATGTTTACAGGTGAGTTCGAGTGAAGGCAGTTTACCTTCACGTAGTCGGGTCGGTGTCTGCTCTGATAAGTAACACTCGGGGAAAGTCGTTGTTTAATGTTTTGGTTACTTTAAACCTTGTACTAAAGACTCATGGTTTGACTCCGCTGCATGTTTTAATGAAGTTGTTTTATATTTAAAAACTCGGATTTTATGTTGTTAACAATGTAACACTTCTTTGGCGCGAAAAACTCTGATAATTCTAAATAAATCTATTGGGTAGAAAAGGGGTGTTACATTAGTGGTATCAGAGCAGTTCGGTCTGTCCGGCCGGTAGTCGAGTCGTCAAGTTGAGTAGCACTTGAGCTTTGTTACTCGCTTTTGATTTCTGTTGCAGTGTTGAAATGGCAGGACGGAACGATGCTGCACTCACTGCTGCTATGCAGGCTATGGCTCAGGTTGTTCAGAATCAACAGGGTGATGCTGGTTCACGCAGTCTGGCCACTTTTCAGAGGGAGAATCCTCCTACTTTCAAGGGCAAGTATGATCCTGATGGCGCGTTAGCATGGCTGAAGGAAATGGAGAGGATTTTCAGGGTGATGGACTGCACCGAAGCTCAGAAAGTCCGCTATGGTACTCACATGTTAGCTGAGGAGGCTGACGACTGGTGGTTGGAAGCTAGGCAGAGGTTGGTGGTTGCAAATGAGGATATCACTTGGGAAGTGTTCAACAGGGAATTTCTGAGAAAGTACTATCCTGAGGATGTCCGCGGAAAGAAAGAAATTCAGTTCTTAGAGCTGAAGCAGGGTGGTATGTCAGTGACTGAGTATGCTGCCAAGTTCACCGAGTTATCCAAGTTTTACCCGCACTATGTTGGAACTGCTGCTGAATTTTCGAAATGTATTAAGTTTGAGAATGGACTGCGGGCTGACATTAAGAAAGCGATAGGGTACCAGAAGATCCGGGTGTTTTCTGAACTAGTTGACAGCTACAGGATATTCGAGGAAGACAGTAATGCCCATTCTAGGGTCATGAGAGATAAGCAGAGGAATTCCTCGGATCGTAGTAAGCCGTACGACGTCCCGAATGAAAAAGGGAAGCGGAAGGCCGCTGACGACACGAGACCAAGTGGGGGAGATGCTCCCGCAGGCGTTGTGTGTTTTAAGTGTGGTAGGGCCGGCCACAGGTTTGCGGATTGCAGAGCCGAGGCAAAGGTATGTTATCGTTGTGGCAAGGAGGGCCATATGGCAAGGGAGTGTGGGCGCAAGGAGTCAGTGTGCTACAACTGTGGTGAAGCAGGGCACTTTAGGGATAAGTGTCCGAAGCTGAAGAAGGAGAAGGTTGACGGCAAGGTGTTTGCGTTGGTGGGCGAGGAATTTACCGGGGGATGATGGGCTTATCAGAGAGAGACCTTTGTTTGTTTTGAGTTGTTTTTGTTAGACTATTGTTTTTGGATTATTTCCTTGCTGAACTGTATTGGTAGTTGAGTCTACATCACTAACTCTATGGGGTTTTTAAACTCTTTTATTTCGGGTTGCGATGAACGTCAACAAACTTGACTTTGATTCTATTTTGGTATTGTATGTTCGTTGTGCCATGTGTGTAGACTCTATGTCCTTGTTGTGGTGTTGTTATAGCATCTTGTTGTGTGAACTTGTATGCGGTTGGTTAGTGGGAGAGTGCCGACTTTAGCAAGTAAAAATTTCGAGGACGAAATTTATTCAAGTGGGGGAGAGTTGTAACAGCCCAAAAATATTAGGTTGTTTATTTAATTGGTTAAATGAGGTTTAGGTGGTAGAAATCAATTAATAAAATAGGAGTTGAGAGTTAGAAATGACAATAACAATAATGGGTGGTTTTAATTAGTAGAATTATAATGGTGGAGGGGTTTTATTTAATTTAGTTATTTAAGGCTTACAATATTTATTTTAGTTAATTAATTAACTTAGAACTTTATTTTATTTAGGAGGTGTTGGAATGAATTTGGGAGGTGCAACTATAAGCCCATGACCCATAAGTGGTCATGTGCTTCGAATATGGCCAAGGATTGTTAAGTGAAAGGGTCCATGACCCATTAGCTAGGTGTGTCTCGAAGTTAGGGGTTTAAGGGGTTGTAGGGTTTTAGTTTCACTGGGTATTTTCAAAAGCCAAAAGAAAAGAAAAGAAAATAGAGGAGTGAGTAGAGAGGAGGCTGAACCGTGAGCTTGGAGAGGAGGAAAAGGAAGAGGAGAAATCGTGAAGCTCAAACCTAGGAAGAGGGAGGAAGAAGCTCACGCATTGCTCAAGGAAAGAAAGAGAGAAGGAAGACTTGTGGGTGTTTGTTGGTGACTCTTGGAGGGTGCTAGGTTTCTTCATCTTCATAAGGTAAGGGGGATTCTCTAGCCTAATGGGTTTATGTATGATGGGGTTTATGAGGGATAAACACTAGGTTGTCATGAGAATGTTTGTCTTAGTGTGAACTACATGAATTAGAGCCTATAATGCCTTGTCTTGAAATTTATGCAAACCATGATGATGGCATTCTGAAATTCGTGTTATATATGCGCATATGTGATAATTAAAATGTTGATTTCATGTTGATAGCCATTGGTGTTGAAAATGTGTTGATTTGTGATGGAATAGTCATGTTTTAGTGTATGCATGCAAGGTGTTTGATGAATTGTGTGTGAGAATTATTTTTGGTGAAAAACATGATGGTGAGTCTTATATTGATAAATTAAGGTTGGAGATTTAATTTGGGAATTTTTGGTGGTGAGGAACTCGAATTTGGTTGGCTCTTTAGGCTCCTAGGGAGTTTGGGTGTTGCTGGAAATTCTGTCTAAGTCTGTGTCTAGCTCCTGGGATCCAGGCGCCCATGTGCTGTGTCTGTGTTGCCTGTGTCTGGTTCTGTGTCTAGACACTGGGCATCGGGTTCCCTTGTCTGCGCCACTGTGTTGCAGAATTGTGTTGCTCGTGTCTAGGCACCATGGGAGCCGAGGGTCCCGGAGATTGAATGCTCGGTTTGCTTTCAAATTTGGTATGGGAGTTCCTGGGCACAAAAAGAGTCAGTTTCAGGTGTTGGGTCAAAATTTGGCCGTGTTCCTTGTGCCATGGGCGCCAAGGGCGCCAACTTTTTAAGAGTGGTTTTGCAATTCTGGGCTTTTGGTTATCATATATATGTTAAATGGCTCGTACAAAATGAATTTTTTGGTCAGAAACCTTGTGGTTCAGTTTGGATCCTAGGCTCCTATGGGTGTCTAAGTGTGTCTCAGTTTCTGTCTAAGTGCTGGGAGCCAGGCGCCTATGTTATGTGCCAAATTCTCAGGATGTTGCCTAAATTGTCCCAAATTTATTTTTGACATAACTTTTGACTCGGGTGTCCGTTGTGGACGGTTCAAAGTGCATTTTGAAGCTTATTCAGGTGCCCACTTGGATATTCTATTTTCTGGGCAGAACAAACCATTTTTCAGATATTGGTCTCAGGTGTTGTGTAAGGTGTCCGTTAGGTGTCTTCGGTGCCTCAAAATAGTTTAGAAAAGTAATAATTCTGAAAGTTGTCATTTCTTTGGCGTGATTATTGGTTGTTGCTAGTTGGGCACCTCAAGTGGCTGTCCCGGTGATAGTGTTGTCGTTGGGAATCCGTTTTGGTGCCTCGGTGTCATTTAAGGTGGTTGTTTTTGGTGTCGTTAAAGGTGGTTGTCCTCGGTGTCACTAAAGGTGGTGATTTTGGTGTCGTTAAAGGAGGTTGTACTCTAGATTTAAAGGAGGTTGTATTTAAATATTTAAGGAGGTTGAGGCTTCGATTTAGAGCAATAGGAGGTTGTGCTTGTAAGATGGTCATTAATGTTAAAGGATGTGGATATGATTGTTATAGGTGGTTGCTGCTGGTTGCGTTTGATGCATTAGCACGGTGTTGTATACACTTCATTTGCATGATTGTTTTAAGGAGGTTGGGGCTTCGGCCCATGTTTAAGGAGGTTGGGGCTTCGGCCCATGTTTAAGGAGGTTGGGGCTTCGACCCATGTTTAAAGGAGGTTGTATTGGTACCACATGCATTATGCCCACTGTTGGGGCTGCATCCATGCATTGCATAACGTGTGTGATGATCTCGGCGACTGTGCCTTGGTGATGTTTGTGATGATGAAATAACTGTTCTACCCTTGATGTTGGAATCGACTGTTTTGCCCTTGACGTGTGTTTGGTGTGGTAGACTTAGGTGTTATGTTCTATCGTATTCCTTATCATGTATTCCTATTATGTGTGAGATATCTCACCCCCTTTCTGTGGTATGTTTACAGGTGAGTTCGAGTGAAGGCAGTTTACCTTCACGTAGTCGGGTCGGTGTCTGCTCTGATAAGTAACACTCGGGGAAAGTCGCTGTTTAATGTTTTGGTTACTTTAAACCTTGTACTAAAGACTCATGGTTTGACTCCGCTGCATGTTTTAATGAAGTTGTTTTATATTTAAAAACTCGGATTTTATGTTGTTAACAATGTAACACTTCTTTGGCGCGAAAAACTCTGATAATTCTAAATAAATCTATTGGGTAGAAAAGGGGTGTTACATTAGTGGTATCAGAGCAGTTCGGTCTGTCCGGCCGGTAGTCGAGTCGTCAAGTTGAGTAGCATTTGAGCTTTGTTACTCGCTTTTGATTTCTGTTGCAGTGTTGAAATGGCAGGACGGGGTGCGAAGCGGCATCGAATATGGTCGCAACCTCTGACGGGAGTTAAATTCAGACCGAGATCCGAATAAACTCCCCCAGACTCACCGAGAGGGGTGCGAAGTGGCATCGAATATGGTCGCAACCTCTGACGGGAGTTAAATTCAGACCGAGATCTGAATAAACTCCCCCAATGTCACCGAGAGGAGTGCGAAGCGGCATCGAATATGGTCGCAACCTCTGACGGGAGTTAGATTCAGACCGAGATCTGAATAAACTCCCCCAGAGTCACCGAGAAGGGTGCCAAGCGGCATCAACTATGGCCGCAACCTCTGACGGGAGTTAAAAGTCAGACCGAGTTCTGATAAACTGCCCCCAGAGTTAACTGTGCCATGAGGCAATAAGAGATTATTCATTCGGATGTACGAGGCAATGACTTGCGCCCAGGGCCACCCAACGCGTGCCTGTTATAACGAAGAGAATCAAGCCTGACAAAGACCTTATGATCAAATCGAAAGACGCTCGACTCTAGAACGGCTTTCGGATACAAACACCGAGCCTGGCCAATCGCTTTGTCGTAGGCAGCATAGAAGAATCTCCACCACTTCATGCTCAATCAGCAGATCATCATCAGAAGAGGTAACGACGAAGCCAGGGAAGCCCGCTTCCTCCAAAGGCACGGTATCACTTGCCATCTCCCAACCTGCAGGACAGGGGGCGGAACAAGCAGTTACAAGACATGACCGAACACCCCCTCCCCTGAGGTAGGGGACGTCAACAAAACAAGAGGTTACAACCCCTTCCCCTGAGGTGGGAGACGTCAACAAAGCAAGACATGCTCAGAAGAACAAAGAAGCTAGAAAAATAAGCGAAAAGTCCGCCCGGAAGTTACCTCGGTGAATTAGAAGCAGCAAAGACTCGCGGGAACGTCAACGGATGATAGTAAGAGCAACTCCCCTCGGCACCAAGCAAGCCCTGAAAATTCATAGATAAGAAAGCAGGTCAAGAGTCAGGAGGAACAACAAAAATAAAGCGGAGTGCCAAGCACACGTCCACACAAACCAGCGCCCATAAGGGCGCCTGGCAGGGCGCCAAGGAAGACAGCCAGCGCCCATAGGGGCGCCTGGCAGGGAGCCAATGAGGCAGCCAGCGCCCATGAGGGCGCCTGGCAGGGCGCCAGTCAAGGCAGCCAGCGCCCATGAGGGCGCCTGGCAGGGCGCCAATGAGGCAGCCAGCCCCCATGAGGGCGCCTGGCAGGGTGCCAGTCAGGAGCAGCCAGCGCCCAGGAGGGCGCCTGGCAGGAGCAAGCAGCGCCCAGCAGAGGGGCGCCTGGCAGGTGGCAGTCTGAAAGAAAATCCTTCGCAACAGGGTGGTCAGCACTATGCAGTAAGGCACCCACGAGAGCACCGAACCTTGTCTTGCAAAATTAAAGGAGGCATGAGCATCTGAGTGCATGAGCACGTGAGAAAATTAAAGAGTGAGCACGTAAGAAAATTAAAGGATGCATGAGCATCTGAGTGCATGAGCACGTGAGAAAATAAAAGAATGCATGGGCATGTAAGAAAATAAAAGAGTGCATGGGAACGTAAGAAAATTAAAGGATGCATGAGAATCTGAGTGCATGAGCATGGAAGGAAATAAAATAGTGCACGAGCACGCGAAGAAATAAAGCAAAGTGCCAAGCACCCGTCTACACAAGTCGGCACCCAAGAGGGCGCCCATGAGGGCGCCTGCAAGGAAGCCACCAACGCCCATGAGGACGCCTGGCAGAAGCAACCAGCGCCAATGAGGGCGCCTGTCAGGAGCAAGCAGCTCCCGGCAGAGGGGCGCCTGGTAAGGGGTCAGTCTGAAAGCAAAATCTGCTCCACGAAAAAACACCCAGCGCACGCACGCAGGGAACAACACCAAGGGCACCCAGGAGGGTACCAACTCTTAGAAGCCAACAAGCGTCCAGCAAGGCGCCCAGGAGGGCGCCAACAGCAGAACTTAGCACTGTGGCTCAAGGCGCCCAGGGAGGCGCCAACACCAGGAGATGAGTCACGGTCACGACAAAGAGATATTTACCAATTCAAAAAGGACTACCGGGATGAGGTCAACACCCCATGTGTCAAGGTTGTCTCCATCATCCTCACCATCTCCCAACCTGATGGATAGGGGGCAACACAAACAGTTAAGTACCAGTCAAACAACACTCTATCCCGAGGTGGGAGGCTTCAAAGAAACGAGGCGAACTCGAAAGCCAAGAGGCTAAGAAAAGAAACTAAGTGTCACCACAATTACCAAGTGATAGAGAAGCAGCAAGATCGGGTGAACAATCGGGAAAAAACAAGTCCCCTTGATGGCAGGAAGCCTGAAAATATTAAATCAAAGATCAAGTCAAAACAAGCAACAAAATGAGCAACAAAGAAGGAAGTACAAAGCGAAACCTAAGGTCGAAACCGATACCCAAGGGAGCACCCGGCAGGGCGCCAAGTCAGAAAACGCTTCGCGCCCAACACAAGGCGCCCATGAGGGCACCCGCTCCCTTCTCGCCGATCTTCAAGCGCAAGATGCCCCTGAGGGCGCCACTCTCTTACTTGGGCGAATCACCAAGTGCAAGGCACCCATGAGGGCGCCAACCTCACTCATGCAAATGATCGAGCACGAGGCGCCCACGAGGGCGCCACTCCCCCATCCTTGCACATTGCCAAACAACAAGGCGCCCACGAGGGCACCACTCCCCGATGTGCAAAACACCAAGTGTAAGGTGCCCATGAGGGCGCCAATCTCTCTCACGCAAAGTACCGAGCACAAGGCGCCCATGAGGGCACAACTCCCCGATGTGCAAAACACCAAGTGTAAGGTGCCCATGAGGGCGCCAACCTCTCTTGTGCGAATCATCGAGCACAAGGCGCCCATGAGGGCGCCACTCCCCTACTTTTGCGAAACACCAAGTGTAAGGTGCCCATGAGGGCGCCAACCTCTCTTGTGCGAATCATCGAGCATAAGGCGCCCATGAGGGCGCGACTCCCCTACTTTTGCTAATCACCAAGTGCAAGGCGCCCATGAGGGCGCCAATCCCTCTCATGCAAACCATCGAGCACAAGGCGCCCATGAGGGCGCCACCTCCCCATTTGCAACTCGCCCATCTCAAGGCGCCCTTGAGGGCGCCACCCTCCTTTTTTACTCTAGAGAGTAAAAATGACAGAACACGGTTGTTACAAAGGCAGTGTCCCGCGTAACCTCACAGATCCGGCAAACCGACGAAAATCCTTCAAGCCAAGACCATCCTTCGGAATAATCTCGGCTTGGGGTGCAACTGTTCTAAAGTCAACCAGGGGGTCCCACTAGCAAAACCAGGAGGTGCATCTAGCAAGTGATATGGATCAGCCCAACCGATTCAGCCCATATCCACCTCATGCAAGCCCAATATGCTTGGACGGTCAAGATCGACTCTACCCATCCAACGATCCACGAGAGGGCACGATTTCCTATAAATACAGGCAAACTTTGCCCTAAGAAAGGTTCAATCTCTAATCCTTAGTACCTTCACTCATATATTCTATATACTGACTTGAGCGTCGGAGTGGCTTGTAGGTACCCCCCCGGGCGCTCACTGACCTCCTGCCAGGACAGCAAGAGACCTACCAACAGCAGCCGACCAAAAAGCTGCTCGGCACAGAACAATAACCAAGTGTTCATATTATTGAATTATCATGGTGAGTCCAAAGTGTTCCAAAGTGTTCATATTACTCTAGCAAAACCTACTCTATTATTGAGTGGAGTGGTCCAAAGTGTTCATATTATTGAATTATCATGGTGAGTCCAAACTCTATTATTGATTGGGCCAAAGTATACTAATTATACCTGTGGAGAACATATACGAATTCCTCCTCGTATTTCTTTTGGCGCCTTGAAAATTGCCTACAATAAATTTCCTTGAAAAGTACTTGTTCTACATGTTTATGGTGTAACCTTGCATAGAGGATCCCTTCCCCATGTAACTAAGTAATTGAATCAAATCTATTAATTAGGCTTCCCTTCTTCAATCAACTAATCTATATAGAGAGAATTGACCCTCGTAACAATTCAAATCGAGAAATAATCATTTCGATGAATCAAACATTGGAATAGTCGAGTTTCTAACCGAAACCTATAAACATATATGGCAATTGCTAAACAATACTGTCTTCAACTATAAAAAGAGTAAAACGATTAACCCAACAAATCTAAGAACACAAAATCAACTCAAATCCACAAAAGAAACTCCACTGATTTGCATACAACGGGAACAAATTAGCGCAACAGAAAACCCAAAACCCCAGTTCAGACAGCAAACGAAATGAAAGAAAAGAAAAGAATTGTGAAATGAAAGAAAAGAATGAAAGAGAAGAATTTAGTAAAGGAAACACTACCAATCGGAGCACAAACGAAATGTTGAAGAGCAAAGAAGAGAGATTCAGCGGGTTGCAGCGAGTTCGTCAGCGTGTTTCGATTTAGCGAGTTGCAAAGAAGAGAGATTCTGCAACGACATTCAGCAAGATTCAGCAAGTTCTATCATGTTTAAGTTGAGATGCAGCATTCCCAGCGAGATGCGGTGATGGTTTTGCAGCGAGAGGGTTTACGTTTTTGCGTTTTCCAGCGAGTTGTAAAAAGACATTCAGCGAGATTCAGCAAGTTCCATCATGTTTAAGGTGAGATGCAGCGATTTCCAGTGAGATGCAGTGATGGTTTTGCAGCGAGATGCAGTGAGTGTTTACGTCTTTACGAGCATAGGATAGTAAACTGTTAGCAAGAAAGGGAACAAGTTGATCGTCATGGTATATGATCAAGATATAGAGCATAGTTTAGATTAGGCTTAATTACAGTTTTGATCCCCCTATTTTCCCCAATTCACGATTTTGGTCCCCAAAGTTTTAATTTGACGATTTTGGTCCCCCTATTTTCCCAATTTGTAAAATCAAGGTCCCCCTCTTAATTGGTCAAGATTGAAAGTCAATTTTGACTGACTTATCCTACGTGGCAGCCCACGTGGACTGCCACGTAGGCGCACCCCCCACCCCCACCTTCTTCTTCCTCCTGAACCTCTCCACTGTTCCTCTTCCCCTCCCACCGAACAACTACCACACTCTCTCTCCTCGCGAACCACCATCTCACCGTCGCCACCACCGTAGCCTCACCCTCACTTCGCCATCACGCATCCACCCCCACAACCTCTGTTACCTCCACCATCAACAACACTGAACCCTCGAACGCCTCCCCTTCGCAACCATCACCATCGTCCCTCACCTTTCCCCTTCGTTCATCACCCCCTCTCCCCATTTTTGTCATCGGCGGTGGTGAAGTGACAGAAAGCGATATTAGGGTTAGGGGTGAGGTGAAGAGAGATGAGATTAGGGTATGTAAGAGGAGAAGAGAGGAGCTCAGGGGGGAGACGAAAACGGAGTCACGTTTGAGGGAGAGAGAGCAATCGGTGGGAGAAGAGAGAGTGGGGAACGGCGCTGAGGGGGGAGAGAGGAGTGAAATTAGGGTTTGCTATTTTGGGGGTGGAGGCGCCGTGGAGATGAGAGGTTTTCGGAGTGGGGGTGGGAGGGGAAGAGGAACAGTGGAGAGGTTCAGGAGGAAGAAGAAGGTGGGGGTGGGGGGGAGCGGGGGTGGGGGGTGGCGGTGCGCCTACGTGGCAGACCACGTGGGCTGCCACGTAGGATAAGTCGGTCAAAATTGACTTTCAATTTTGACCAATTAAGAGGGGGGCCTTGATTTTACAAATTGGGAAAATAGGGGGACCAAAATCGTCAAATTAAAACTTTGTGGACTAAAATCGTGAATTGGAGAAAATAGGGGGACCAAAACTGTAATTAAGCCATTAGATTATTATAAGTCTAAGGATAGAAAGGAATTAAGAGAATGCATAAGGAGAAGTATTTGATTGAATGTATTGCATAATATGTTTAGTTGTTTTTTATTCCTCTCATCCCAACTCTCTAGTCTATACACGTGCCTTAATCCCTATTTTCTGTATATGTTAGCAACAGGTTTTTGGGATTCAATCTACTAGATGTGGATGTCTCTACACGTTATAGTTATTGGTTTTTAAGCAAAAAGACCCTAAAAAGACTAACAGCTATATTTCTAAAACAGAATATAGCCGTTGGAGTATTAAATGACTTAACAGTCCCTGTTTAGTCAAATTAGTTACAGCTGTATAACAAAAATTAGTTCCTAACTAATTGTTCAGTTTGTTAATAGTTTAACAAACTGAGTTTGTTATCTACAACAAACTCTAATCTATCAGCTATAAATACATTTGTAATAGCAGCAGAAATGTACAGATTTAATATACAGAAAAAGCAATAAAGTTTTCTACAGTTCTTTACATTGATTTTCTGCTGCTATCCCTTCTTTGTGCACTTTACACTCGTTCAGTAATTGCTCTTGTATTTCCTGAGTTCTACATCATCTTCATCGTGTTGAAGTCCTCGCAGAAGAAAACAGAGAGTTAGTGGACGTTTCTGAGACTGAAACAATCAAAGGTAAAGAAAGAAAAGGAGAGAAATCTGGTTTACCTTTTGTAGGCTTGTGTAGAAGACCTACAACAGCTTCGTATGTCTTCATCAAGAACATTCAGCAGGTTCATACAAGTAGAAACAGAGAAGATAAATTAGGGTTTATATTCAGAGAAAGCAAATCGAAGTTAAAATCACACAGTGGTTGTGATTTTACCTTGATCAAGTCCTGTAAACTCTTATTTCAGTCTTTTGTTTTTTGCAAACTAACAAATCTTGAGTTAATATTTTGATCTAAACACAAACCGTAAAGATATCATAAGAAATGGTGAAATAGAAGTATTTACCTTATTAGCTGTTCACTGGTTAGCAAATCCATCTGAACTCCTGCGAACAAGAAACGAACAAGGTTAGGGTTCGTGTAATCAGAAATTAGTGAATCAAACCATAGGGGTTTTGATCCTCACCAGTGGCTGTGTGTTCTTGCTGAAAGATTGGAGTGATCTGAGCCTTCAACTCGATTGAATCAGTGAAGAAAGAAAGAACCCTAGCGAACGGTTGAGAGAGAAGAAAAGATAACGGTGGAAAATCAAGAAACGCGACGGAGAAGAAAGAAACAGTGCCGCTGATTTTTAGGGTTTCACCCTTTTATAGTGCGGGTTAGCAAAGATCCGCGTGTTTCTCCATTGGCACCGGGTCTGGGTGCCGCATAGCCCCGTTTGGCAGCCAAGCTGGGCTGCTGTTTTTTGTCACAGTGGGCTGAATAACTGGGTTGGGCAATTGCTATCTGCACCCCTGCTGTTTCATTTTGGCAACCTGCAGTGAAACAATTGTAAATGGTTAGCAATTTGAACAATAGTTGAGTATGCAACACTGCCGCAGAGGTACGTGGTATGACCTACAAATATCGTATGACGACCAAAACGGTACTGGCTGGAAGATTGATGCCGAACTAGGGAAACACTAAGTTGGCTAGCACCCTATCTTCTGGTTTGCTTCTTCTTCTATTTTTAAATTCCAAATTATCAAGGATTTTTCTTTAAATTGTAAGCCTTCGTCTGCTCCTAAAATAACTGAAATTATGGGGGTAGTTTCAGTGATAAAAATGTCGTTGCATTGGACTGCTTCTCTTTTCACTTGGGGATTAATCATGCCTTTCTTGCTGAGTTAGCTGACAACATGATCTCCATTAAGGTGGCTTTCAAAAAGCGATAACATTCTCTTTGGCTTGAAACAGATTCTCATGTTGTTGTTTTTATATTTCAAATCTCAAATGCATATATCCCTTGGTAGCTTAGGAATCATTGGATAAGTTGTTTGGTTTTGTTAAAGAAGTGAAGCAAATTTCTAGATTTCTCTATTGAAGTCTAGATCAAAGATATTCTAGAAATTACCATTACATGTACTAAGTAAAAGAATCTAGAATATTCTATGAAAATATCAAAAGAGAAAAATCTAGAAGCTACAAGTACAAGATAAATCTAGAATATATTAGAGATGCTAATCATGTAGAATTATCTAGAACCATCCTCAAGCACCTATAAATAGGCAAGCATGGGAGCATTTGTAATCAAGTCATTTGTGACCAATTTGAGAGCAATACAACTATTCCTTTGCTCCAAATATCACACTACTAATTAACTACTATCATCTTCCAACTATCAACTAAAGCCTTCTCTACTATCCAACTATTTACTAAACTAGCATTACTACCTCAAATATTAACAGTGGTACCAGAGCTACGTTCGGTCATATACTGGGCGTAGATAAACTATCCAACTACCAATTAAAAATCACTACCCTCACTCTACACTACTTCCATATTTTTTCTTAGCCAATGGCTAACAACACCCAATCATCATCTAATATCCAAGTCCCTCCTTTTTCCAGTGAAAACTATGATTTTTGGAGCATTAAAATGAAGACATTTTTTTGCTCCCAAGATCTATGGGATGTTGTGGAAGAAGGATTTACTACTCCCGCAGATACTTCAACTCTTACTGCAGCTCAAAGGAAAGAGTTGAAGGAAAATAGGCAAAAAGATTCAAAGGCGCTATATTACTTACAGCAAGCTGTGGGTGACTCTATTTTTCTGAGGATAATGGGAGCTTCTAGTGCCAAGGATGCATGGAGTACACTACAGGAGGAGTTTCAAGGAACCGCTAGGGTACGTGCCGTCAAACTCCAAAGTCTAAGGCGTTAGTTTGAATTATTAAATATGAAGGAATCTGAGGCCGTACAAGACTATTATACTAAGATAAAAGAAATTGTTTCTAAAATGAGAGCCTACGGGGAAAATATTCTCGACAAAAGAATTGTTAAGAAAATTCTAGTTTCTTTTCCCTGTAAGTATGATCCAATCGTGACGACGATTGAACAAACGAAGAATCTATCAAACTTATCTGTGACTGAACTAATGGGCTCTCTTGAAGTTTATGAGCAAAGATTGAGTAGGCGTGATGATGACTCTGTAGAAAATGCCTTTCAATCTAAGCTTAAATTACGGTCTCAAAATAAAGGATACAGAGGAAACAAGAGTAGTGGAGAAAGTTCTAGAAATAGAGAGAATTCTAGAAATTTCTCAAAGAAAAATCAAGATGAGTATCCTCCATGTGGCATCTGCAAGAGGACAAATCATGCCGAGAAAGACTGTCGCTGGCGAGGAAAGCCACAATGTCGGCACTGTAAGAAATTTGGGCACGTGGAGAAGAATTGCTATAGCAAAAATAAACATCAAGCCAATTTCGTCGAAGAACGTGAGAATGACCAGAATAAACATGACAGTGAAGAACATCTTTTCTATGCCACCCAAGATTCCAACGACGACAAGAAAGGAACCTGGTACTTGGATAGCGGTTGCAGCAATCACATGGCTAAAGATGAGAGCATCTTTAAGGAAATTGATGACTCTGTCAAATCAAAGATTCGATTAGGGAATGGCACTACCGTGGAATCAAAAGGCAAAGGCACTGTCATGGTGGAGACAAAGAAAGGTACGCAACTCATTAGAGATGTCTTACTACACTAGTGCAAAAATGACATTAGAATTAGACATTTAAAGTCAGGCGCTTAGATGCCTGACTACATAGGTAGACACGGTGGCAAACTTGTAAATAAGTGGCAAAACTCGCGAGTATTAAGGTCAAGCGGATACACGCCTGACTTCTAAAGTGAAGAAATAGGGAAAAAAATAAGACTTTAGAAGTCAGGCGTGTATTTGTCTGACTACATAAGTAGACACGGTGGCAAACTTGTAATTAAGGGTGAAATTATTTTTTTCTATTTTAGTACTTTAGAAGTCAGGCGTGATACACGCCTGACTTCTAAAGTACTAAAATAGAAAAAAAAATTCACCCTTTATCCGCAAAACACGCGAACCCTAGCACTCTCCATTCTCACTCTCACAGAAGACTCTCCATTCTCGTACGCTGTTCTCAGCCCCGTTTCCTCTCCCTCACGAAAAAGAGCGTCCATCTCCACGCCATGGGATTGCTATGGAACACTCTCCATTCTCCACGCCAAGGGAGTGCTATGGAACACTCTCCATTCTCCACGCCATGGGAGTGCTATGGAAGCCTCCGAAGGAGCTGAGGCTGTAACACCCTAAATATTTAATTAATTTATTTAATTAAGTATTTAGGAACTTATTTAATTTAATGGGCATAATTTAATTAATTAACATTATATTAGTTTTGTGGTGGTATTAGGAAAAGAGGGCGCCACTTGCATGAGCTGGGCTTAAGTGAAAAGCCCAAGCCCATGATCCATTGAGACATGCGAAGTTGTGAGGTCATGTGAGGCTAGGGGTTTTTGTTTTAATTTTGCGAAATTGGAGAGAATAGAGAGGGGAGAGGCGCCATTGGAGAGGAGAAGAGGGGAAGGGAAGTCGCAACTCCAAGGGGAAAAGAGGAACGTGATCTTGTTGCTGGGTTCCGTTCGTGACTATCTCTAGGGCTTCTACTCTTCGAATTCGAGGTAAGGGGATGTCCTATCAATTTATATAATAGGTCCTATGATAGGTTTTAAGTAGGGATGGCCTAGATCTAATCCGTGAGTATGATTCATGTGTAATTTCATGTTGTTAATTCGATTGGTATGGGTTTTGATGATTTGGTTGCTCAAAGATCCGTTGTTGGTGTTGTAGGCGCCTAGGGCGCCATGTTTGTGCTTGTGATGTTGCTGAAATTTTGATGTTTGGTGAATGATTTTGATGATTCTATATTGTTGGGATTGGTGTTGTGATGGATCTTGCAAAATTGTGGAAAAATGTTGAAAATATTGTTCAGGGGCGCCATGGGCGCCATAGATAGTGTTGCTGGGAAATTCTGCTCCACGGTTACTGTAGCTGGGCGCTGGGTGCCTGCGCTGGGCGCTAGGCGCCCGTGTGTGTTGCTGTGTGTGTTTGCGCTGGGCGCTGGGTGCCAGCGCTGGGCGCTGAGCGCCCGTGTGTGTTGCTGTGTGTGTTGCGCTGGGCGCTGGGTGCCAGCGCTGGGCCCTGGGTGCCAGCGCTGGGCGCTGAGCGCCCGTGTGGGCGTGTGTGCGTTGCGTTTTGTTAGGCGCTGGGCGCCAGGTGCCTGGGCGCTGGGCGCCCAGGGCGCCAGTTTTTCAGGATGTTCCCAAAATGTTTTCGAAAACTGTTTTCGCTATATCTTTTGACTCGGACATCCGTTTTAAACGTTTCAAAAAGTGTTGGGAAGCTTTTTCAATTGTCTATCTGTGTGCTCCATTTTTAAAAATAAAAACTCATAATTTCTGAAGGTTGCTGGGCGCCCAAGTGGCTGTTCTCGGTGGTCGCTGCGGTGACATTGAAAATATGTTTTGGTGCCTTTAAAAATCCCCTTTTGTGTATAACCAGTGGTTTAACGTTTTAGTGTCAAAATTGATGATTTTGACGATGATGCCCTTAGTGGCTAGTTAAATGACCTTTTTGCCCTTAGTGGCCAATGTTGTTAATTACGACGTGTAAATGACTGTTTTGCCCTTAGTGGCTAATATTATTTATAATGACGTGTAAATGACGATGATGCCCTTAGTGGCTAGTTAAATGACTGTTTTGCCCTTAGTGGCTATTATTATTTATAATGACGTGTAAATGACGATGATGCCCTTGGTGGCTAGTAAATGACGTTTTTGCCCTCAGTGGCTATTGTTTGAGTTGATGATGTTTATGTATAAGTGACGATGAAACCCAGTGACGTTTGAGGCCCGAAAGGCTAAGTGATGTTAAGGCCTAAAAGGCTAAGTGATGTAGTTGTGTGTAAATTGTGAATTGACAGGTGCTGTGCCTCTTGTGAGCAGATTGGTAAGTGACGGGTCACATAGTTGACCGTGAATGTGTGATTGGTGCGTGGTGCATGTTATAGAGTCTCATGCATCCCATGTGCATAAACCCAGTGACGTTTTGAGGCCCAAAGGGCTAAGTGACGATGAGGCCATAATGGCTAAGCGACGTTTGTGAAAAGGTACCTCATGCATATGCCCGCGAGTGGGTTGCATTTCATATGCCTACATGACATAGTGATGAGTTATTGTAGTGATGCGATTGATGATTGTGATGTGATTATTTTAGAGCTGTGACTTGACTTATTGCTTATCATGTGATTTATTATATGGATTGAATTGGACTCACCCTTCTGTTTGAATGTTACCCCTATGCAGGTAACGTGCAGGTGATTGCGAGTGAAGGACTAGGTACCTTCACTACTTCGAGTCGGGTCGTCTGCTCTGATTATGTAACACTAGGGGGGGGGGAAATGACGTTGTTTAAGTTACTTATGACAATTGTTGTTGTTAGATTTTGCTATTGTGAACCTTGCATAGTTGCAATGCCTTTTATGACTAAATTTGTTGGGTTTTCCGCTGTGAAGCTGTATGTTAATTGACGATGACGTTTTTTGAAAGAATTATAATGCTGTTTTTGAAAAGCGAGCAAATTGGCGAGTAATGTTCAACGAAGTAAGTGTGACATCCCATGTGATGTAATTAAAAATTTGAAACTCTGATTTTTTTACGCTAATATAGTAACGAGTAGAAAAGGGGTGTTACATTAGTGGTATCAGAGCAATGGTTGGTCCGTCCGGCCAAGTCGTAGAGTCGTTGTGTCGGTTAACGACCAACTGTTGTCTTTTAGTCTTGACCATTGGTTTGTGTTGTAGTGATGTTCCTGCAGGTACAAGTAGACGGAAGCTGCTGTGGTAAGTAAACTAGTGGGGAAGACGCCCCTACTGGTATTGTGTGCTGTTTGCTATGTTGTGCTCCGTGTGAACCCTGTGTCGTTTGGTTGTGACTTTTATTTTGACCCTGTTGTTGTGCTTATGTGCTTTTAGTGATTGCTGCTGCTGTAAATTAGGTTACTGTTGTGCTGCAAAGTAAATACTGTGTTATTGCCATTGCTGTTTGTTTATTGTTACGTCGTTGGGTTATTGTACCATTAAACTACTGTTGCTGTTAGCTGGAAATATTATTACTGTTACTGTTTAATTGCCGTTTTAAAAGATCGATGTTGCTGTTGTTGGGAATATTGTACTGTTTTCTAAGGATTAGTGTTGCTGTTTAATTATTGGTGTTTTTGAAAACCGTTTTATTTGAGCGACACTAATGCCGTGTGCTATGTAATTTTTGTGATCTGAAAGGAAAAAGGGCTTCGAAAATCTTGCCAAAAATGATTTGATCACGATTTCGAAAACTATTATTGGGTTTCTTTGGGAGCAAAAGTGTATTAGTATGTATTAGTATGTATGAGACCTTGGTTGCTCTATGAGGTTGAATTTGGTTATTTAAATCACACAAAGACTAGCCTGTAAAAATGGTGTTTAAGTTGGTTATGAAAATTGGCGTGCTCTATGTATTGTTTGACTTATAAGAAATATTGATTCGAGAGGTTAGTCTTGCTTGTGACTAACGTTATTAGTATATAAATGCATTGAGTTAATAGGATGAACTAAAATTAATTGATGCATGCGTAAGTCGAATTGGGCGGTAAGGATGTATAATTGAATTGTTAGTAATTTAGAGACTTTATAGAGCCGAGTTGGTAGTTAAATGGAGACACCTTATAAAAATGAACTTGTTGTTATTTGGGAGTGACTTTTAATTACTAATGAGAGGAAGCTGATATTTGGTTATTTTCTGAGAAGGTGCTAAACTGTATTTTTTAGTAGTTAGAGAGTTGTACTAGTTGGTTTTACAAGTAGCAAGGTTGAAATTTTGAAGGAAATGAGGTTTTAGTGTATATGATTATTGGGAAATTTAAACTATGCTTGATGGCTGAATTGGTGGCTGCTTGGATGCTTAATTTGTTGCTAGGCTCACTGTGTAGGCACTTTGAGTAGGTTTGACTTTCGGCTAAACTAGGACTGTTTTACTGAATTGATAAATTCTGTAGCACACAATTTTAGAAACTAGACTGAACGCTGGTCATTTTGGCTTTGTTTTGGTCGCATTTGGAGTAGTATAGCTCCAGTTATGGGCTTCGCAAGTTAGGGTAAAATTCTGGGGACCGTCTGGGCATAGGGTCAATGTTTTGATTGTGGTGTTTTCAAATGAACTCCTTTTCGAATGAATCCAATTTCTTTGAAAACTAGACAAAATGATTTACTGTTTAGGCTGAAGTTTCGTGTTATTTGGGTTTGTTTTGGGCATTGTAGAAGAGTCACAACTTTGGACACAGTCGCTGCCCCATTTTCTGGACCAACTGTCTTGTTTGCGAAAACTGTGCTATTCGACTCATCATTTTGAAATTCTAAAAATATAGCCAGAAACTAGACTTCGTAAGTATTCCGTAGAGGGGTTGTTTGGAAAATTTAGATGTCGTTTGATAGGGTAAATAAATTGTTGAAGTTTATGTGTGAGTGCTGGAATTTCCTGCGTTGCTTAGTTTATGCTGTCATTGTAACGGAAACATGTTTTTGCAATATCTTTTGACCCAGGAGTCCGATTTGAGTAAACTAAAATGTTTCGGAAAGCTTATTCAGAGGCCTAACTGAATATTCTAATTTTAAGGCAAAATTGACTGTTTCTGGTGTCGTTGATGTTTAGGCGTGTCGGTCTAATTAAATTGTTGTTGTGTTGTCGGTGGCTTAGTGCCCCAAATCGTTGTTGCAGTGTCGGCGCTTTGGTGCCCGAAGTTGTTGATGTGTTACTGATTATAGGATTGTTGGTCCCGGAGTTGTCTCCGCATTGTTGCTTTGTTGTTGCTTGTGGTTGCCTCGTTAATAATGTTGATGTTTTGGTGTGGTCTTGGGTACCGCCGAATGGCCCAAGCTATATTGTTATTGATGATGTTGCTTTGCTGTTGGTTTGTCGTTGTTGATGTCGCCTGAGTGGCAATTTTAGTTGTTGATGTCGCCTGAGTGGCAATTTTAGTCGTTGATGTCGCCTGAGTGGCAATTTTAGTCGTTGATGTCGCCTGAGTGGCAATTTTAGTCGTGGATGTCGCCTGAGTGGCAATTTTAGTTGTTGATGTCGCCTGAGTGGCAAAGTTGTTCGTTGATGTTGTTGTCATGTTGCTAAATTATGAGGCTTGTGGTACGACTGTTATGCGCCCGGTGAGTTTCGTTGTGATGCTGTGATGATTGATCTATTTTGTTATCCTTAAGGGTAGATGAGTGAGGTAGAATGCGAGCTAGTTTATCAGAGTAGCGCAGCGGAGTAGAGAGTAAGTCTGATTATTACTGCTTGAAGTTACCTGGCTGAACAAGTAGGAGGGACGGCCGCCCAAGCACTTACCGTCGGTAATCAAAGCAATAGTAATCAGCATATAGATGGCCCTAGTTGTCTAGGTGGCCTTAGAGGGAGAGTGTTGGCGTGGCAGGTAAATTTCGAGGACGAAATATTCTAAGTGGGGGAGAGTTGTAACACCCTAAATATTTAATTAATTTATTTAATTAAGTATTTAGGAACTTATTTAATTTATTGGGCATAATTTAATTAATTAAGATTATATTAGTTTTGTGGTGGTATTAGGAAAAGAGGGCGCCACTTGCATGAGCTGGGCTTAAGTGAAAAGCCCAAGCCCATGATCCATTGAGACATGCGAAGTTGTGAGGTCATGTGAGGCTAGGGGTTTTTGTTTTCATTTTGCGAAATTGGAGAGAATAGAGAGGGGAGAGGCGCCATTGGAGAGGAGAAGAGGGGAAGGGAAGTCGCAACTCCAAGGGGAAAAGAGGAACATGATCTTGTTGCTGGGTTCCGTTCGTGACTATCTCTAGGGCTTCTACTCTTCGAATTCGAGGTAAGGGGATGTCCTATCAATTTATATAATAGGTCCTATGATAGGTTTTAAGTAGGGATGGCCTAGATCTAATCCGTGAGTATGATTCATGTGTAATTTCATGTTGTTAATTCGATTGGTATGGGTTTTGATGATTTGGTTGCTCAAAGATCCGTTGTTGTTTTTGTAGGCGCCTAGGGCGCCATGTTTGTGCTTGTGACGTTGCTGAAATTTTGATGTTTGGTGAATGATTTTGATGATTCTATATTGTTGGGATTGGTGTTGTGATGGATCTTGCAAAACTGTGGAAAAATGCTGAAAATATTGTTCAGGGGCGCCATGGGTGCCATAGATAGTGTTGCTGGGAAATTCTTCTCCACGGTTACTGTAGCTAGGCGCTGGGTGCCTGCGCTGGGCGCTAGGCGCCCGTGTGTGTTGCTGTGTGTGTTTGCGCTGGGCGCTGGGTGCCAGCGCTGGGCGCTGAGCGCCCGTGTGTGTTGCTGTGTGTGTTGCGCTGGGCGCTGGGTGCCAGCGCTGGGCGCTGAGCGCCCGTGTGGGCGTGTGTGCGTTGCGTTTCGTTAGGCGCTGGGCGCCCAGGGCGCCAGTTTTTCAGGATGTTCCCAAAATGTTTTCGAAAACTGTTTTCGCTATATCTTTTGACTCGGACATCCGTTTTAAACGTTTCAAAAAGTGTTGGGAAGCTTTTTCAATTGTCTATCTGTGTGTTCCATTTTTAAAAATAAAAACTCATAATTTCTGAAGGTTGCTGGGCGCCCAAGTGGCTGTTCTCGGTGGTCGCTGCGGTGACATTGAAAAGATGTTTTGGTGCCTTTAAAATTCCCCTTTTGTGTATAACCAGTGGTTTAACGTTTTAGTGTCAAAATTGATGATTTTGACGATGATGCCCTTAGTGGCTAGTTAAATGACCTTTTTGCCCTTAGTGGCCAATGTTGTTAATTACGACGTGTAAATGACTGTTTTGCCCTTAGTGGCTAATATTATTTATAATGACGTGTAAATGACGATGATGCCCTTAGTGGCTAGTTAAATGACTGTTTTGCCCTTAGTGGCTATTATTATTTATAATGACGTGTAAATGACGATGATGCCCTTGGTGGCTAGTAAATGACGTTTTTGCCCTCAGTGGCTATTGTTTGAGTTGATGATGTTTATGTATAAGTGACGATGAAACCCAGTGACGTTTGAGGCCCGAAAGGCTAAGTGATGTTAAGGCCTAAAAGGCTAAGTGATGTAGTTGTGTGTAAATTGTGAATTGACAGGTGCTGTGCCTCTTGTGAGCAGATTGGTAAGTGACGGGTCACATAGTTGACCGTGAATGTGTGATTGGTGCGTGGTGCATGTTATAGAGTCTCATGCATCCCATGTGCATAAACCCAGTGACGTTTTGAGGCCCAAAGGGCTAAGTGACGATGAGGCCATAATGGCTAAGCGACGTTTGTGAAAAGGTACCTCATGCATATGCCCGCGAGTGGGTTGCATTTCATATGCCTACATGACATAGTGATGAGTTATTGTAGTGATGCGATTGATGATTGTGATGTGATTATTTTAGAGCTGTGACTTGACTTATTGCTTATCATGTGATTTATTATATGGATTGAATTGGACTCACCCTTCTGTTTGAATGTTACCCCCTATGCGGTAACGTGCAGGTGATTGCGAGTGAAGGACTAGGTACCTTCACTACTTCGAGTCGGGTCGTCTGCTCTGATTATGTAACACTAGGGGGGGGAAATGACGTTGTTTAAGTTACTTTTGACAATTGTTGTTGTTAGATTTTGCTATTGTGAACCTTGCATAGTTGCAATGCCTTTTATGACTAAATTTGTTGGGTTTTCCGCTGTGAAGCTGTATGTTAATTGACGATGACGTTTTTTGAAAGAATTATAATGCTGTTTTTGAAAAGCGAGCAAATTGGCGAGTAATGTTCAACGAAGTAAGTGTGACATCCCATGTGATGTAATTAAAAATTTGAAACTCTGATTTTTTTACGCTAATATAGAAACGAGTAGAAAAGGGGTGTTACAGAGGCGACGGGAACTCGCTCTCTCACCGCTCTCTGGAGAAGAAGAAGGAACTGACTCTGTCACTCGCGAAACGACCCCTTTCCCATCTTCTCTTTCAGATCTCAACAACAACGCTCTTACCCACCCACTTCGCGACCCCTTTCCCTCATTTTCCGACCACCATAGACATCCAATCAAAAAACGAGTTTGATATTTGGTATCCCCTAAGCGTCCGCATGAAAACCCCTCAAGAAATTTTAAGTTCGGAGAACTCTCCACCGGAGCTCCGCCGTGACGGAAATCGCACCACTGCGCCGGAGATAGAGCGTCTGTACATTTTTCTCCCTATTATGTTGTTCTTTTTCTGAGGATCTCTTTTCGTTTTCTAGGGTTTGTTGCGTATTTGATTATTGATTTTGCATGATCATTCCCTGTTTCAGTTGAGTTGAAGAAGCAGATCGATAGTTATGTAGCTTTCAAGGTAACCTTTCATTTTATCTCACTTTCTGTTTTTTAAAATGTTTATGATTCTTTTTCCTTTGATTTAAGAGTATGATTTCATTGTTATTTTGATTCTGCAAAACCTACATGATCTGCTTAATTGATTGGCTCTTGCGAGATTTGTTTGTTTGAATTTGTGTTATTTATTATCAGTCTTAAGTTCGTGGATGCTGCTTTATTGGCAATATATTGCTTTCTGTATTCTCAAGATGCAATGAGAGTGGCCTTGTTTAATTTGGTCTGTATTTGGTTTTGATGCTTTCGGATTGTCATCTATGGAATTTTGAAGTGCAGCTGCTATTGCTTAATTTGTTTTAAGTTATATTGAATTAATGTTTCAACACTTGATTTTTGTTTTAAAAAACATATTTGATTGGAACCAAAAAAGCTTATCTGCAACTGGTCGTAATCTACTGTATTTCCAACCTCGGGTTATCGGTGTTATTTTTGTGTTTATGTGTTTCTCATACTGACCCAATTCTTCTTTGTGGTTTGTTTTGCAGAGACTTGCAACCGTATTTTGCAGATCTCAGTCTTTTCCTCGCCAATTCTTTGTGTTGAATTTCCATTTTGACATAACAGTTGTCATTGTATTTTCATTTATATTTATGTTTAATAATGGCATTCCTGTTTTGATTAGGAAGCTGTTACTAATTAGGACTGTTTTGATAGGGATCAAATTGAAATCTCTGTTTTTTGACAGACGATGAGGAGGAGGTTAAGGAGTCCATAGACGAATATGAGAAAGATGAACGCCTAGATTTGGAGGATAATGATCCTGAGTATGAACCTGAGGAGTATGGTGGGGTTGATTATGATGAGAAGGAAATTGAACAGGATGAGGTTCACGAGGTGGGAGATGAAGGCGAGGAAGAAGATGAAGAAAATGTTGGTGAAGAAGAGGGTGATACAGGTGAGGAAGAAGTTGAAGATGTTCATGATGAAATGGAGGGCGAAGAGGATGATGAGCATGCTGGTGAGGAGCAAGAGCATGCGGAGTTGGCTGATGTGGAGGAAGAGGAACACCGTGAAGTTGTGAAGGAAAGGCGAAAGCGGAAAGAATTTGAAGTATTTGTTGGGGGGCTAGACAAAGATGCTACTGAAGATGATTTGAGGAAGGTTTTTAGTGAAGTTGGGGTTGTTACCGAGGTCAGGCTGATGATGAACCCTCAGACTAAAAAGAATAAGGGATTTGCATTCTTGCGTTCCGAAACTGTGGAACAAGCAAAAAAGGTTGTATCAGAGCTAAAAAATCCAGTGGTAATATCTTTAGTTTCTCAATAATAGAGTAGACTTAAAACGCTAGTGCATCAAGTCACATTTTTTCCTCACTACACTTTCAGATTAATGGCAAACAATGTGGGGTGACTCCAAGTCAGGACAGTGATACCCTCTATTTGGGAAACATATGCATGACATGGACCAAGGAAGCTGTAAGTCAAAACTTTTGAGCCTATTTTTTTGCAGCTTCAGACCTTTAATGGCTGAGTTGTGTTCAATGGTGATATTGATTTTATCCTGAAATCTTCTAAACTTCTGACTATTAATGGAACTTCTGCTGGCAGTTAAAGGAGAAGTTGAAACATTATGGTGTTACAACTGTTGAGGATATTACTTTGGTAGAAGATTCAAACGATAAAGGAACAAATCGTGGATTTGCATTCTTGGAATTTTCCTCTCGTTCAGATGCCATGGATGCCTTTAAGCGACTTCAAAAGAGGGATGTTGTATTTGGAGTTGATAAGCCTGCAAAGGTTTCATTTGCAGATTCTTTTATTGACCCGGGTGATGAAATCATGTCGCAGGTATTTTTTCCAAATATTAATTCCTTGTTTTTCTCAAGTTATTTTTAAATGGAACCTGCGTAGTAGTATGGTTCACTGATGTTGTTGGAGCATTTGGGTGTTTGAAATATCTCTTCTGATTCTTGATACTCCGCACGCTGTAAAATAGTAGTTAACTTTTTGGTTTTCTATATTATAAGATCATATTTTAACCTCATTGTTTTTAAAATTGCAGTCACATTGGCTGCAGTTTCCCACACTTTTCCCTAGTTTTTGCAATCACAGTGCAACTGTAACCCCAATTTAAATTCATGCCAACTGTTTATAGAATTTTTTTATTACTTTTATGGTTAATACATGATAATTTAATTTAATTTATAAATCAATAATTTATGTTGAACTTACTCTTAAGGGTGATCAGAATAACACATACCAGTAGTTCTTTATATGAGATTACGTATCCTTGTAGTGTTTGATATTTGGTGGTTAGGGTTTAATGTACCTCATTTTGCTGATAAAGTATGCTTAAGTTGCAGGTTAAAACTGTATTTATTGATGCTCTTCCTCCTTCATGGGATGAAGATTATGTCCGCAATCTTCTAAAAAATTATGGCGAGATTGAAAAGATTGAGCTTGCCAGGAACATGCCAGCTTCTCGGAGGAAGGACTACGGATTTGTTACCTTTGGCTCACATGATGCTGCTGTAAAATGTGCTGAAAGTATTACTGGTACTGAGTTTGGTGAAGGTGAAAGAAAGGTGTGTCCTAGCTTTGAAGTTAACATATGTGCACCGCTAAATATGGCAGTTTATGATGCTTTAAGCTTCTTACAGCCAAAGATTTGATAGGGCTCCTCCTCCACCTCCTGCTCCCCATGTAAGTTATCGCGAAGGACACCCCCGTAATTATGATGCTGTGTCTGGCTCAAAACGTTCTTATGCAGCTATGGTTAGTATTATTTCTCTACCTTTTATTTTAATTGTATTTTTTCGATCCTAATTTTATTCAATTTGAGCTTAATTCAGTAAATGTAATTCTTCCCTTTTTAGTTCTAACTAGGATGATGTTCCCCCACGATATGCGGATTCTGGTGCACGCCAATCAAGAGCTCGATTGGAATATGATTATGGTGGCAGTGTTTCACAGTATGGAGGAGATGCCTATGGCGATAAGTTAGTGTCGTCTAACATCCAAGGCTTTCTATTTTCCCACCTAACTCGATTGCCATCTTGTAATTCATTCCTTACATCTTAATCAGTAGGATTAGAAGATCTAGTCTGGGATATGGTGGTGGCAGCAGAAGTTCAATTTCTGGTCAAGATTCACATGGGATGTATAGCAGTCGACAGGGCATGAGTTATGGAGGAGGTGGGTTTTGTCACATTTAGTCTGTTTTGTTATTGTCAACTTCTGAATTTTCTTTGCTTAACATTTTTTTGTTTTTGATGTCAGGCTCTTTTGGTGGTAGTGATGTTGGTGGTGTGTACTCATCAAGTTATGGCGGTGATTACATCTCTCGTGGAAGCGATGTAATCTTCCTGTCCTTCCTCAATCTCAACATGAAATAGTGTTATATGTGTGTATGTTTTGTTATATTCTTATCTATTATTGTTCATGTGCTTTAGGTTGGTGCACCTCGTATTCATCAATGTATTCTGGCAGGGGTGCGGGTGGTGGTAGCAGTTATATGGGTGGTGGTGGATCAGGATCAGGATCTTATTATTGAGGTAAGAAAATTGAACTTCTTGGCATTGCATTTTGTGAATTACGTGAGGATGCATTCAATAAAAGTGAATATATTTTTCTAGAGATTTCTCCATCCTCGAAATGGCATCTCTTATTTTTTCGCAAGGGCGGCGAAGGTTGCACACTGTGGTCACCTGTGAATTTGTCTATATGAACAGATCTGATATAATAAAGTGGCTGCTATATGATGACGACCTTTGAAGTTTATGGACTGTATGAAGCCTACAAGTTGGAGACAAAGGAACTTTGCTATTTATAGCCATTTTATTTGGGAATTTGTCCCAAAATGGAGGCCATGTAAACAGCATGATGAGCTGATAATATTTGCATGCAATTGGTTGATCTCATCTGGCATGCCCCTCAAAGAACCACTTGGCCATGCAACATCATTGGAAAAATAAAGTCGCAGAAGAGGATTGAATATCATCTATTAGTGATAATTTCTGAATTGAAATTGGTTATTGAAGTTGGCATTTTAATATTTTATATACTTGTTTATATGCTCACCTTGCATGATTTGCTGCAGAGCAAACTCAAATTGTTTATAAGCAGTTCATAATGAGTATGTTATAATTTCATGATATTTAGATTAGTGGTAAATTGGTTCTAGGATATTCTTCACTGTAGAAGGTGGGTATTATTTATGGTCGTTTTACTGTGAGTATTATTTATGACCTGAGCACTGATATATGACTCCATGGCCCAATGGATAAGGCGCTGGTCTACGGGACCAGAGATCTGGGTTCGATCCCCAGTGGAGTCGCTTCTTTTTAACGAAAAATTGGTATAACCAGGGTGTATAGATTAAACCAAAATTTAAAAAAAAAACTTTTAAGGTCAGGCGCAATAATGCTTGACCTTAAATCATACATACGAAGTCAAGCAATAATAAAAGCTTGACCTTAAATCATACTTACGAAGTCAGGCAATAATTAATGCTTGACTTTAAATCATACTTACGAAGTCAGACAAGAATAAATGCTTGACTTTAAATCATACTTACGAAGTCAGGCAAGAATAAATGCTTGACTTTAAATCATACTTACGAAGTCAGGCAAGAATAAATGTTTGACTTTAAAACATACTTACGAAGTCAGGCGCAATAAATGCTTGACTTTAAATCAGACTTACGAAGTCAGGCTATCGCTTGACTTTAAAACTCCAGACATACAAAGTCGACTTAATAAAAGTCAAGCGCCCGCCTGACTTTAAATCCCCTTTTCGCCTGAATTTAAATCCCTTTTTTGCACTAGTGCTAGTTCCCAGTCTTAAAGAAAATCTCTTGAGCATCGGTCAAATGATGGAGAAAGGCTATGTCCTTCACTTTGAAGGAGATAAATGCACAATCTATGATAACAGTAGTAAAAGGGTTGAGATAGCCCAAGTAAAGATGGAGACGAGGAACAGAAGCTTCCCGATAAACTTTAAATATACCACTAACATTATTGCCATGAAGGTGCAAGCTGATGATTCATGGCTATGGCATCGAAGATTTGGTCACCTCAACTCGAAAGCCTTAAAGTTGTTATATCAAAAGAATATGGTAAGAGATTTACCAAGCCTAAAAGAAGATAGTGGAGCATGTGAAGGATGTCTTCTTGGAAAACAACACAAACTACCATTTTCAACGAGCAATGCATGGAGAGCTAAAGATGTGCTAGAGCTCATCCACACTGACGTTTGTGGACCGATGAGGACACCATCACTCACCAACAACAGGTATTTCATCCTCTTCATCGATGACTTTTCTAGAATGACTTGGATCTATTTCATCAAGGAAAAATCAGAAGTCTTTGGAATATTCAAGAAGTTCAAGGCCCTTGTAGAAAAGCAAAGTGGCAAACACATAAAGAGGCTTAGGAGTGATCGCGGCAAAGAGTACAACTCCCATGAGTTTGATAAATTCTGTGAGGATGAAGGCATTGAAAAACAACTCACAGTCGCATATTCTCCTCAACAAAATGGAGTATCTGAAAGAAGAAACCGCACGGTCATGGAGATGGCTAGATCGATGCTAAAAGATAAAGGACTACCAAACACTTTTTGGGCTGAAGCGGTTTATACTGCAGTCTACATTATCAATAGATGTCCAACTCAAGCAGTCCAAAACAAGACTCCCGTTGAAGCTTGGAGTGGGCAAAAACCTTCTGCCAAACATTTAAGGGTCTTTGGATCAATCTGCTACATTCATATCCCAGACCAAAAGAGGCATAAGTTAGAAGACAAAACGATTCGAGGCATCTTCTTGGGATACAGTACACAATCAAAAGGCTATCGAGTCTACAACTTACAAACAAAGAAGCTCATCATTAGTCGAGATGTCGAAGTTGATGAAGCTGCTGCTTGGAATTGGGATAAAGAAAAAATTGAGAGAAGCAACATTTCCCTTCCAGTACAGCAACCTCAAGAAGAAGTTGAAGAAGTAACAGAAGATCCAGGTATGCCTTCTTCGTCTTCTCTTCAACAAGATTCCTCACCAGAATCTACTCCGAGGCGAGTAAGATCTCTGGCGGATATATATGAAACTTGCAATTTGGCCATACTTGAGCCTGAAAACTATGAAATAGCATCAAAACAAGAAGTATGGGTCAAAGCAATGGAGGAGGAGATTAAATCAATTGAGAAAAACAGAACATGGGAGCTAGTAGACTATCCAAAAGATAAAGATATCATAGGAGTCAAATGGGTTTATAAGACAAAGCTTAACCCTGATGGCTCAAAATACAAAAACACAAGGCTAGACTTGTAGCAAAGGGCTACTCTCAGCAACCTGGAGTTGACTACAATGAGACATTTTCTCCAGTTGCTCGTCTAGACACTATAAGAGCTTTAATAGCTCTTGCAGCACAAAAAGAGTGGAGCATCTATCAACTAGATGTCAAGTCTGCATTTCTAAATGGAGTGCTAGAAGAAGAGATTTATATTGAGCAACCACAGGGCTTCGTCAGCAAAGGAAATGAAGATAAAGTACTGAGACTAAGAAAAGCTTTATATGGTCTCAAGCAAGCTCCTCGAGCATGGTACAGCCGAATTGATCAATACTTCATCAATCAATTTCTTGCAGTGGTAGCATTCAATGGTTTCCTTTTTCACCTGTTGCCTACCCCTTCCTCGTCCTCCTCTTAAGCCATGTCCTCTTCCTCGAGACCTCCCTGCACTAGTCGCCTTCAGAACCCGATCTTCTTCCTTGGGACCACTCATTCTTTGTTCATGGACCATGAGACTGCTTTGTAATCCATCAATTGAGAGTTTCGTAACATTGTGAGCCTCTTCAATTGCACAGACTACATAAAGAAATTTCGCAGTCATGGATCGCATTACCTTTTCCACCACAGTGGATTCTTGAACATTCTCACCAAAAGCCTTCAATTTGTTCACTATTAATTTGTTCACTATTGCAAGGATTCTTGCAAAGTATTCTGATACTTTCTCACCCTCCTTCATGCACAGTAACTCGAACTCTCTACGCTGTGTTTGCAATTGTGCGTGCTTTACCTTCGTCGATCCCTTGTGTTTCTGTCGCATCGAGTCCCAAATTCCTTTTGCTGAGTCCTTATCAAGAATCGTCTCCATTATCCCTCTTTCGATGGCTTGAAAGAAGTAATTTTTGGCATTAAGATCCTTCAACTTTGCTTCATCTGCGATCTTGATTTGTTCTGGCGTTGACGTAGCGGTGGTCACCGAAACTCCGATCTCCACCACGTTCCAATAATCCTTGGAACGGAGGAGATTCTCCATCATCATTGCCCAATGGTTTAATATCCTTTGAATCGGGGCACCGCGGGTTGGGCGAAGCTCTTCTCTTCCGCCATTGACATATGCGATTTCTTCTTTTCACTTCTTCGTTGCAACAATCTTTTGTGTTAGTTCTTGAAAGTGTGTTAATTCTCACACTGATTTCACTTCACGAGACTTATTATACAATCTGTGTTTTAGTTACAAAACCAGTTAATCACTAACTGGCTGAACCTTCTAACAGAATACTGGGCTAATAACAAAGCCCATTTCAACACTATTGGACTGGCCTAGTCCACTATACAAATGGGCCCAAACTACATGCAATCTATTTATATTGAGTCCAACGGTTTCAAAATGTTTTTTTTTTCTTTTGTTTGTTATTTACAATTTTCTTAAAATATATTAATATAATTTATTTATTAATTGGTTATTTAGTCATCCAATTCAACTATAGATAAAACGAAAAAACCAATTAAACTACACTTATAGTATCGACAATTCAAGTTCCCATTTAATTTTAAAAGAATAATGCTAAATCTTGCGAGAACGTCTATCACGAGCGCACGCCGAATAACTTGACATTGATGCTTTTTTAGTTTTTCTTTGTGATAGAATTAAACTAGATTCAATAAGAATCTTCCAAAACGAAATAAACGATCCCAATAAAATTGATCTCGTCTTCAATAAATTCCCTCACAAGCTTGCTGCACATAATCATTAATCTCACCTTCATCAACCTCACTGATTCAATCCCGGAGGCTAATTCTTTATTACTCTGTCCTGTTAATTTTGTTGTAATTCGGTTTCTCTAAAAACAGTTTGTAAAAACAGTAAATAGCTGTTATAATCTGAGTTTAGTAAAAAACCCTAAACTGAAACAAAGGGTAATTAGTTGGTTGATTAACAACTTCAGAATAACAATAAGTTTGTTAATAGTTTGTTAGTAACAAACTATGATTTGTTACACTAATACATGTATATAAACACATCTACAATGAATGAAAATATAGAGAAGTATTTTTCTTTTACATTGAGTTTTTCTGCAGTACAGTTTTTTCCTCTTCTGCATCCCTTTTGTGAAACTGTTTCTGTCTTCTTTCGCTTTGAGTAACAGCAGCAACCGCGTCCTCTTCTCGCTTGAGGTTGGTTCCCATACGAACACCAACACCTTAGATCTTCCTTCTCTGAACGCTGAGTATACTGATTTGTTGAAATCAGTGTGACCTGCAAATAAGAAAGATAGATCAGGTCTCTGTGAGCAAGAAGAAACGCAAGCTAATAAACCAGAAATCAAACAAGAAAAGAATAAACGGTTCTTAGCTTCCAGATAGAAGGAAGCGCAGCAGAAGATCACAGCAAACATAGTGTTGCGCCCGAAAAAGTCCCCGAGGGAGAACCTTCCTCGTTCACAACTTTTCCTAAGACAATGAAGCCGCCACCAATATTTATTAAGGAAAATATTAGGAAAACCTTTTTTGGAAAGCAATTGGTCTTGCGAAACTAGAGAATAGGGTTCGGGGATCGGTTACGCGCAGGGAAGGTGTTAGCACCCCACACGTCCTCTCTACTGAGAGGGAACCTTTAATTAAATGTGTGGTTTTAGTGTGTTGACTTGAAAATATTCAATTTTGCCTCTCTACTTCTTATTGAAAAATTCTTAATGAAAATCTTTATTTGTTACAAAAAAGAAAAAGGGGGAAGAATGGGTTTTTTAGAAAAAAAAACGCTTGACGGAACAAGGCCCGCTCCTACGTATCTCCCGGTGCGATGGAGAACTCAAAGCTACGTAGTTCTTCTTTGTCCTGAAAAGGTTTTTGTCTTTTATCTTTTTAGTGAGTTTTCGAAATAGGACGAGCATTTAGTGAATGATTAAGCTAACCAAGGTTATGGGTAATCACCGCTAAGTACTCTTGAAAATGAGAGTCACTACCGCCAGTCAGACGAACAAAGGTTCTGATTGACTATTAGTAGCGACTCGTTTTATTTGTTCTTTAGAAAGGGGTTTTCGAAAGAGATTGATTGGCACGAATAATCAAACTAACAAAAGTTATGGGTGATCATCGCTTGTTGTTCTTTTGGGAAAAAGACATCGCCACCAATGGCTAGACGAACAAAGGTTCTGATTAACCACTAGCGACGATGGGTTGAAAATGATTTTAGAAAGGAAAAGGTTTTTGTTCTGAAAATGATCTTGGTTTGCGAGAGTGATTCTTTTTTGTTACGAAAATAACTCTTTCCTTTTCGTTATGCAAATGCTAAATTTTTTATGATTGCGCTTGACGAGAATGTGACTCGCTCCTACGTATCCCAAATGGGAATCAAAGCGACGTAGTTCTAACGAGCCCCGAAAGTGAAAGTCTTTTTGCTTAGGTTTTGAAAAGTGGAGGGTGCTCATAATGATCAAACTAACAAAGGTTATGGGTGATCATTACTAGCACTTGCCATGATTTTTGATGCTTGGGAAAATATCCTTTGAAATTGAAAGCATTCATGATAATCAAACTAACAAAAGGTTATGGGTGATTATCACTAGCACTCCCTTGTTAATAATCATGCAAGCAGAGGCTTCGCAAGACTACTAACAAAGTTTTTGATTTTGAAGAGCTTTCGCAATTGGATTAATTTTTGTTCGGGGAAACATTTATCCATTATTTGAAAAAAAAAAGGGGTTCGTGAAAAAATGAGTTTACTTAGGGAAAAGAAACGAATTTTAAAAAAAAAAGAAACAGGGGGCGTAATAGTAAAACAAGGGTGTAAGTGGCAGGAGGGCTGTATTATTAAAATTGGGGTGTAAACAGTGAGCCCAGCTTGTTTTTGTAAGCTGGGCTGCGCTCCAAAAATCATGGGCTTCAGGGGGTGTGCGAAGTAAAATGCAGGGGGTGCAAATAGAAATCTGAAAAATTAAAAAAAACGTGAAAAGACGAAGTTACCCTTGAGTTAGTACTATAAAAGCATCACCAAAAATAGAAACCCTAATTGGCTCTCTCTTCTCCCACGGCGCCCCCTTTCTCAAAAAAGCCAAACCCTAAAAATCCTCTCTCTCTCTCACGCGGCAGATCCGCCCCTTCCCACTCAAGCTCAGATTTTCTTCTCCCCTCCTCCATACGCCGTGCGGCGCCTCTTCCCCCTAGCTTCGATCTCCTCTACTCCATTCCCGTATCCGCCTCCGTCTCTCAACTCCGTTTCCGTTTCCGTTTTTTCCTCTTCAGCGCATCTACTCTCTCTCTCTTTCTCTCGATCGCGCTTCACTTTCCTTTCCCTAGCTCCGCTCTCTCTCTCCACCGATCCACTATTTCTCCTATTTGGTTTCTGTTAGTGGTGCGGCTTGGTTCAGTTGCTAACCGTTTGGGTGTGTGGTCAGTTTGTGGTGGAGACGGTGTTGACGGCGGCGATTTTCAGCGAAGGGGAGTTTGATGGACAGTGGTGTTACGCCGGTGATGGCAGCAGCACGGTGGTCGTTGGGTGGAGCGACGGTGATGTTGATTCTGTGATGGCGTTTGGTGGTGAGGAGAGAGGAGGAGGGGGTACGGTTTGGCGGTGGACAGTGGCTAGGGACGACGGTGGCTGGGCAAGGACGACCACCGTACGCGGTGGCCGGAGGTATGTCGCTCTTCCCTTTTTATCTCTCATCCCTTCTCGTACTTCATTCCTATTTTTTTTGTTTTTTGTTATGCTGATTTCTGGGTTGCTTGTTATTCTGTTTCTGTAGAATAGCCAAGGTTGTGCTTCAAGAATTTTTGTTGTTTTTTTTTGTTTCTGAAAGTGTTATTCTTTTTTTTTGTTTCTGTTTCTAAAAAAGAACAGCAAAGGCTATGCTTCTAAAAATAAAATTCATTGCCATGGATTCAAAAAAACTATGTATTTCTATTTCACATATCTCCAACTACAACACTTCTAAATTGTAGTGACTATAACAGTAACAACAAATGGCTAATATCAAAAAAACATTATAGTAACAACAAATGATAACATTTATATAACAGTAACAATATTCAAATAATAGAACCTGAAAAACATGACCAGTGAGAATAGGGAACAACCTCAGCCTTTGTCTCTTTTCTTTGGACTGCTTCTCTTATGCTGAAACCTGATTTTTCTTTTTTGCTGTCCCCCCTAGACCTAGGATTGACTGTTTATTTATACTGAAAAACTAGGGTTGGCATTGAATTGGTTTTTGACTGGTTTGACTGGGCTTTTGCAGGTCTAATAATGTGGGCTTGCTGAGCAGTCTTGGAGAGCAAGAACTAATGTGGGCATGCTGAGCAGTCTTGGAGAGCAAGAACAGCCCCAGAGATTTGCTGATGCTGCTCCCTTTTTATTTTCGTTTTTTTTTTTTTGTATTTTTTGTATTTTTGACTATTGTTTTTTGCATTTTTGGGACAGTTTGGACTCTAAACACTCCTAAATTGTAAATGAAATAAAATTTATTTTTTGACATTTTTGGACTCAAAACAAATTAAATAGACAAAATAAAAATAATAAAAGAAGTTGAGCCAAATACAAAAGCGAAATCGGGCCCAACTAGACAAATGCGCTAGAACGAGGCTCAAATAGAACAAATAGGCCTGCTAACTGATAAACACTAAAAATTAACTAGGAACCACGTTCGTGGGCCCAACTCAAAATGATAAGCCCGATTTGTATATGTGTAGGCCCAATAACCCAACTGTTGGCCCAATTACACAAATGGCATCTTAACGACACCCGCATGACACCGACACGCGTTAACAGGACTCGAGACTTGCAAAAAAAATGCGACCCAGTAAATTAAAACGCTATTAACAGGAGCTCGGACAAAATTGGGGTATAACAGCTGCCCCTCTTTATTTGGATTTTACCAAGAAATATGAATTGCGCGAGACATATTTCGAAGGTAAAATAGAAACAAAGAATTCAGAAATTATACCAATTTTGTCCATTTGGAGAAACCCGAATTTCCCCTTTATTTTTCTTTTGTTTTTGGAAAGATAGACACTTTCATGTTGATGCGAAAACAGTAAATGAACACTGACGTGCAGACAGAAAAGGCAAAATGGGCACTTGCGTGCAGGCAGAAAAGGTAAAGGTAAAATGGGCACTTGGCGTGCAGACAGAGAAGGTAAAATGGGCACTTGCCGTGCAAAAAGCGGTAAATTGCCCAGGCTGCCTAAAACCTGTAACCCTTAAACGAACTCTTGACAAATCCGAGTTTGCACTTGGCTTTGAGGAGCACGCTTCCTGTTGGCCTTTTCGAGCGACCGGGGGGATCGTTATCAGCTCCGGAACTGATATACAGATCAATGCACGGCGTCCACTGTATCTTAGGCTCGATACAACTATTCCGTTGCGCCTCACATGGGGATGCGGTCCATCGCGTTGCTCGTACACGATGTGAGACCTGGGCAGAAGGGAGCGATGATCTCTCTGGGCTCCAATCCGAAATGCGCGCCTGAGCGCTCTCTTTTCTTTTCTCTTTTTCTTTTCCTGTTTTTTGTTTCTCTCTTCTTCTTTTTTGAACTCCCAACTTGGGGGAGCATTTTCTGGAATCTGGGGGCAAGGGCTAACACCGGAGTGCTCATCCTCTCCTCGTACCTGCAGCTGAAAATGAACAAATGCATGCAATGCAAATGCCATGATTGCTGTTTTCTTTTTCTTATGATGAATGTAAATGTAATGAGTTTCTTTTTCTTTTGTTTATGTCTGATGAATGCATGATTTTCTACTGTTCTTATATGTTTGATGAATGCAGTGATTTTCCTTTTCTTCTCTTGTCTGTACGTAATGCATGATTTTCTTTTTCTTTTGTTTATGCATGATTTTCTCCTGTTCTTATATGCCTCTTTCTCTTTCTCTAGCTTCTCTTCTTTCTTTTTCTTTCTTTTCTTTTCTTTTCTTTTTGTTGCTCTCTTGGCTCTTCTCTTTTCTCTCTTTTGGCTTCTTTTTTTTTTTTTTTGCTCTTTTAAAAACCATGGGTATGCAAATGCAAAATTTTGGGGTTTGATGATATGGAATGCTCATGTATTTTAATGGAATGACATGCAAAGGAAAACTTTCTCTTCTTTGTTTTTTTTTTCTTTTCTATGAAATGGGAATATTGCTATAAAATGATGAATAACATGAAATGATGAATGACATGGGATGTTCTAGCTTTCCTTTCTTCTATGAGATGCGAGTGTTGATGTGATGCAACTGTATTGCTTGGATGTTTGATGGGATGATGAATTTTTGGTTCAAACATTACTATGATGTAGACGACACTGAATGTTTTAGTTTGTTTTCTTTTTTTTTTTTTGGCATAGGGACCTTAGGATTCTTGAGTGATCAATTCAGGTGTCCTATCGTGATGACTATTTCGAATGTACATTCGCCTTAGTCTCCTATTTATTGAAAATGATTTTGTATTTTGAGACTTGATTTGATGTCTGATGCAATGATGATGAATGCTTGGTTTGCTAGAAAGAAAGCAGTAAATGAACACTTGGCGTGTTGATAAGAAAGCAGTAAATGAACACTTAGCATGCTTTTAATGAACCACTTGGGACCCGAGGGCATTTGAACTCCGAACTGAAGGAGCGACTGAACCCCAAGCTGAAAGAGCATTTGAACTCCGAACTGAAGGAGCGACTGGGAATGAGATTTTGAGACCGACAAGTCCAGGATGACTGTCTTGAGAATTAGATTGAAGACTGACACCTGAAGTGCTGATTCTTGGAACTAGGCATGAGGATTAACATCTTGTGTTCATCCGTATTTTGCTTAGCAATGCAATGAACGACACATGTAATGCAGATGTATGCCATGATTGATGTCTTGAATATTATGGAATGCTTTTGTTCTTTTGTATCTGCTTCTTCTTTGTAGTTTATGAAATGCAAATATCAACATAATGCTTTGATGTTTGAATGCAAGTGTATGCGGTGATTGATGCTTTGATGAATGGAATGTTTCTGTTCTAACTCCTGTTTGTTTCTTTTTTGCTTCTTCTATGAAATGCAAACATTAATATGATGCGATGCTCTGATGTTTGATGCAATGATTCTTGTTCTTTTTTCTTTTATGGAAATGCTAACGTTAATATGATGCGTATGCACTGCTTTAATGTTTGATGATTGAATGACGAAGGAATGCTTGTGAAATGAGGAATGATATGGAATGCTGGATGACAGGGAATGTTTTTGTGTTGCTTTTGTGGTTTCTTTTCTTTGTTTTCTTTTTGCTTTCTTTGCTTTTTCTATGAAATATCTATTGCAAAATGTAATGCTCTAATGATGAATGTCATGCAATGATTTTGTTCTTTTCCTTTTTTATGAAGTGCGAACATTAATATGATGCCAATGCAATGAAAAGATTTCTACTTTTTCTTCTTTACTATTTTCTTCTATGAAATGCAAGTATTAATATGGTGCAACTGATGTGGAACGTTTTTTTCTTTTTACTATGTGATGAATGCACAAAATGTGAAGATGCAAATGTAATGCTTTGATGCATATGCTATAATGCCTAGATGCATGAGGTAAACATTTTTGTGATGATGAGATGCGAGACTTTGAATGCAAGGACTTGAGATGATTATTGACCATTCTGTTGAAAAATTGAATTTGATTCAAACTCTGGTGTTCTCAAGGTTTTTATGTACAACCAACCTCACTTGTTTTCTCTTTCTTTCCATGATGACTGAATTTTAGATATCACGTAAACAACTTGTGTTCTCTCCTTTGAAGCATTATCTGTAACGCCCAAAATAATTTAATTAATTGATTAAATTATTTAGGTGTTACATTATTAATATTATTATTTATAAGGTTATTATTATTATTAGAATTATTTTAAGAGGTAGTATATGGTAGGGGGGAGTGGCGAAATAGAGAGGAATGGGCTTAAGTGAAGCCCATGATCCAACGAACCTGGGTTTTGAGAAGGGACTTGCCTAGGGCTAGTCATTTTTGCTCCAAAACGAAATTTTGAAACCCTAGAGTGCTAAGAGAGAAGAGGTGCCGTGAGCTTGGGGAAAGAAGGAGAGGATTCGCGAAATCAAGAAGGAAAAAGGAGAGAAGGATTCGAGATCAAGAAGAAAAGAGGTTTCCCGTTGTTGCTGTGGCTCTGTAGGTGTCTGCCCTCTAGAATTCGATTCATCTTCTTGAAAAGGTAAGGGTGAGCGTTTTCAATTTAATATAATTGAGTATATGGAGGGTTTGTGGGTTTGTGTAGTGGTTGAATTAGAAACTTATAAGTGAAGAGGAATGATGGGTTGAATTATGATGTTGATATGCGAATTACCCTATGAAGTGAGGAGATGAATTGTTGCTGTTAGTCAAATAATAGTGTTGCTGTTAGTCAGAATTTTGTGTTGCTGTTAGTCAAATAATAGTGTTGCTGTTAGTCAGAATTGTGCTGCTGTTAGTCAAATAGAAAGGTTGCTGTTTGCAGAATTTTTTGGTGCTGTTGCTGTCAATTATGTATTGCTGTTGCTGTATTTAATCATGCTGTTTGCTGTCAATGAAATGTTGCTGTTTTTACCAATAAATTGCTGCTGTCATGTTGCTGTTTTCACCAATAAAATGTTGCTGTTTTTACCAATAAAATACTGCTGTGTTGCAATTTAAAGTTGCTGTTTTTGCTGCTGTTTCAGCCATAGGATGCTACTGTTTTTGCGCAACAATGGCCACTGTTTTCAGTTTCGATTTGATGTAAAAATGCTACTGTTTTTGCGCAACAATGGCCACTGTTTTCAGTTTCGATTTGATGTCAAAGTGCTACTGCTTTTGCACATAAATGGCCACTGTTTTTTTTCAGTTTCGATTTGTTGCCATTTACTAACCGAATTTCTGTACTTTGTAAAATAAAAGAGCGTGTAAATGTGACTTTGATACTATTACTATTTTTCCGGTTAAAAATGTGAGGTTTCTTCCACTTGGAAAAATGAGATGTTCTTCCCAAGTTTAATTGTGGTGCTTCCTAAGTATGAAAGTGAAATGTTTATCCATAATTTTTAAAATGTGTTGTTACTTGAAAACTCAGGATCATTGTTACCTAAGATTTAAAGATGTTGTTACTCAAATTTTTTGAATGTGATTGTTTATGAAGAGTTGTGATATTAATATGGTGACTACGATGAATACACTCTATGAGTGTCTTATGGTGGTGATGACGAGTACTCCAGGTGAGCGAATTTTTGGTGATTGCACATGTGTCCATGGTGTCTCATAGCATGTGCATCTTATGACGAATAGGCTTCGGCCTCTTAGTGACGGTGTGCCCATAGTGGCTCATTTATGACGAGAAAACAGTGACGGTGTGCCCATAGTGGCTTATTATGACGAGTATGGTACCATCATGCATATGCCCAGGTGTGGGTTGCATTTGCATGCGCATACATTATTTTTATGACGGGTGATGTGAATTGTGAATTATGGTGTTGTGTGTAATGACGGCGAAGTTGATATTAACGATGATGTTGTATGATAGTTGCTCATATTACTCTACTGTATGCTTAATTATATTTTGTTGAAAATTCTCACCCCTTCTGCTTGGAATGTTGCTCTATTGTGGCAACGCTGCAGGTGACTCCGATTGAAGGACATGCTGCCTTCCTTTATAGCTGTTGAGATGTTTTGAGTCACTCTCTGATATTGTAACACCTAGGGGGCGGGGTTGGAGTTGATGACTTATTTAATTAACTGTTTTAACAATTTTATTGATGTTTGAGATGTGTTTGAGCGATTTTGGTGAGTTATCGCTATTTCCGCTGTGATGAGATTATTTTGAAGTTTGATTTTTGTGACGAATGCGTTTTTACACAAATGTTAATGGCGTAGGCGATGAGTTTTTATCAATGAAGATGTGACATTTCTTTTCTACTAATTAAATATCATTTTTGAAAATGAAAGTACTCTGATAATGACGTGCAAATTAAGGGGTAGAAACGGGGTGTTACATTATCTAGTAAGCATGCATAGGAGTGCAAATGTGAATGAATGAGTCAGTTAACTTGGAATTGGTTTAGGGCATGGACATTTATGGCAAGTGAAGGAATGACAGACATGGTTATTGCCGAAGCTTATGAGGGACCAAGAGATACAAGATTGCCCCAATTCAGGTCTTCGACGAGTGAATAACTTGCCCCTGTCTAGTGGTGACAACAACTAGGGGTGTAGAAGATGATGAATTGGGAACGCTTCGGCTCTTGGGATGAAAGCTGGAATGAAAGGGGTTTTGCTTCAACCCACAGAATTTGATGTTGCCCCAGTCATAACAAGGACAAAACTGTCCCAATCAGAATGACAAGGTCTTGTTTAGGATAGTGAGTTGAGAGATTGCCCCGGTGAGGTTTTTATGGGAATGAATGAGGTGAAGGAATGGGAATGCACTTGCCCCACTTTGGAATGGCATTGACACCTAGAGTGACATGGGATGGGCATCGAACAGACTTTCCCAAGACTAGGGTGTGTGGGTGGTGAAGAGAATGCCCCAACTTTTGGGTCTGAGTGGTATTCTCAGTGCAAATCTTTGGTTCTCTACTGATGTCTTGACTTTTGGTGCGAAAGAATCCTTACCTGGTGATCACTAAACCTTGTTTTAATGCATCTTGAATGTGTTTTGGAGTGCAAGTCCCTCTTTTTTTATTTTGTCAGCTTTCTTTTTCTGACTGTCTGTTTTTGTTTCCTCAGTTCTCTTTTTTCTGAGGGTTTATTCTTTCTTGATCAGCTTTCTTTTTTCTGATCGTTTGTTTTTCTTTTGAGCAAACACATTGTACATAGATGAGCTTGTTCGTCCTAAGATTAGAATTTGGGAGAACAAAAGCAACCGGTCATTGATCGGAATGGACTTTTCGGGATTGTGGTGTTTTGTGGAGGAAGGAGGGTTAGGCTTAATGAAGTGTTTGAGGCTAATGGGAGGATGAGTTTTGTTCGGCGTTGATTGACGGTTAATGGTCTATGAGAAAGATGGTTATTGGGCTTGTTTGGGCTCTGTTAAAGCAAATTCGTGTCGCATGGTAGAATGACTAAGGGGTTTGATGTTGGGGCCAAAGGAAGTGTTTGAAGGTTTATGGAACCAGGTGTTGGAATGATGAAGTGTTTGAAGGTTTATTTAGACAAGGATCTCTTGTATTTTGTGGTAACATGTACCAGCTCACCACTTACATTTCTTTTGTATTTTCTTTTGTTTTGGGATTTTCATTTTTGAATCTCCCTTTTTTTTTATTTTCTCTTTTCCCCCTTTTTTTTTCCTTCTTTTTTTGTTTTATGATTCTTTTCCTTCTTTGACTCGGGTGAGCTGATAAAAAGTGATGCACTGTTTTTTTTATTTGGGGTGATCCTTGCCTAGGGTGATCTTTGGATTTTGGTTTTCCTTGGCTCAAGGTGGGTAGGAAAGGGACTTTCTGGGATTTTGGGGTTTTTGAGGAGATGGCCAAACTTCATTTCAAATCCCGATTGCTTATTTCTATGAGACTTAACTTTAGAACAATAATTTATCTATCTTCATGTGTTTGCTCTTTTTTCCTTTTTTGTGCCCTAATTTTTACCTGGACCGCTCTTTGCGAGTTTTCGGTCCACCGGGCGCTCCTTTTTGCCTAGGCCGCCCTTTGCGGGTTTTCAACCTAGCGAGCTTGTTTTCTTGTTTATTATATTATTATTATTATTTATTTTTTTTGAGAGACTTGCACTGAAGGAATATGATATTGATAAGGAAAATTAGTGATCACAGAGTTGCCCCAGCATGGAGGACTTAAAGTCTTAGTGAGAATGAACCAAAAAGTCAAGTATGCACTGATGGGAGAGAATATGCGCCTTATGGGTGGACGGGGCGGGATTAGACTTGGATAAGGAATGAAGGAAATTGACTGACTCAAACAAGAGAAACTGCACCTGGTATGCATGCTCACTAGAAGAACGCTTCACAGAGAGTTAACATTGGTTAAAACATGATATTAAAATCTTTTTTTTTGAGGAACTGTTTCAGTCTTTTATCATGGAATGGATGAGATGTAATGTCTCTTTTTTTTTTGAAGGAAATACAAATGAGCTATTGATGTGAAAAACTGAGTGCCTTGGAACACCTTGAGTTTGCAAATGAGTGAGGGTAAACTTTTCCAAAAAGAAAAGATTACTTTGCAAGAACATCTCGTCTCTCATCACAACATTTTTGTTGTACGCAATGCATGGATGAAAACTATATGATGTATATATGATGAAAATGAAATGCATGAAAGCATATTCACTTCAAAAGTGTGATTATTCTAAAAGTTTTTTCTTTTTGATGCTTTCTTTTTGTGCAAAACTAAATATGAAATGCCAATGCATCTTTGGATGATGAATGATGCAAGAGGCAAGACAAGATATGAAATGCCGATGCCCCCTTTTTCTTTCGAATGATGAAGGATGCAGGAATGATGCTTTTTTTTTAAATGATGATTTTTTAGAGGCAAGACAAGGTATGAAATGCCAATGCCCCTTCCTTTTTGAAAGATGCATGTATGGAGGAATGATGTATTTGAACTAAAGTGATGAGGTTAATGAAATGGTGCATGAATGCTACATTTTGAATAAATTTGATGACGATTTTTATTCATGATTATGAATGAGATGCTTTCTTGTTTTCATTTTTTGTGCAATGAAATGCATGATACTCACACAAAAAACACGCGTGGGAAGACAGGGTTTTTATGGAAATGCATGCAAAATGAGAGGTTAATGTATTATTTTTCATGATGTGTGAAAAAGGACAACAATAATGCATGATGATCGTACCTGATCAATACGATGGGTTGTTGCTGTTTGATGACGTTGCTCGGTCGCTGGGGTGAAGGACCGAGTTGTAGGCCGCACGCGGGTGGTACCTGCAAAGGCACTCCAACGCTCAAGTCAGAGGTGCTTCAACGGGCAGGGTCACAAGGTGAGTAAAACATACCTGATTATGGAGCTCTGCCATGTATTTATCGTGATAGGGGCGCCCTGGCCGTTGGCGCGTCTTGCGGAGCACGCCTTGCGTGGGCCGAGTTGGGCCAGCCTTGGTCGAATGGGCCGCTGGCCCATGTTGCACCTGGTTGCTGTACGCAGCACCCCCTTGCTGCAGGTTGCGCTGGACTGTCTCGTTGGGCCTATTGGGCCACTCCAGAACAGTTGCCCCCCAAGCCTAGGTCGCTTAAGAGCGGGCTGAGGCTTGAATCGTTGCCCCCCTGCATTCGAGTTGTGGAAGGGTGACTGACGGTCGCTGCCGCCTATTAATCGTTGAGTTTGGCGTCGGTCGCTGCCGACCTCTGTTATTTGAGATGATGTGACGTTTTGGACGATGGGAAGGTGGTCGCTGCCACCCGTGTGGTCGCTGCCACCCGTGTGGTCGCACGGGACCGGCCGGTGTTCTGGGGTCGATGCCCCTCGTTAGGTCGCGCGTGACCGGTGTGGCAGAGGTCGCTCTGGATTCTGCTTTAGCGGGTGTGAAATCGGTCATGCAAGAGAAGGATAGGCTCGCTGGCAGGAAAAGCTTCTTGTCCAGGTCGGCTCGCTTAAGACCGACCTGGAGCTTGAATCGTTTTAACCGGTCGGGTCTCGGCCCTGTCCCTTGGGCAGTTTACCAAGTATCGACTCAGATCGAACTCGCCCTTGGGGGTGCGACTATTCTTAGGTCGCTTCGATTGTGCTTAAGTTTGCTTAAGCGTTTTGACTGGTCGCCTGGGGCTCTCGAACTGCAGGGAGCAGCCTAGCACGGCCTATTTGAGGAATGTGGTCGGTCGTTTATTGGCCATATTCGTTGGGGCCGTTTAACTCCTCGCATTATTGATCACACTCGGGCCATTCGATGGCTCTCGATTGGGCCGTTCGACGGCACTCTTTTGGGCCGCTCGGCGGCTCTCGTTTGGGCCATTCGATGGCACTCGATTAGGCCGTTCGACGGCACTCTTTTGGGCCGCTCGGCGGCTCTCGTTTGGGCCATTCGATGGCATTCTTTGTTGACTCTTAACCTGGTCGCCGGAGAGTCTCGCGGGATCGACTTGTAGGAAGCGACCAATCGCAGCCTATTCGAGGCTTGATTCGTTGCCCCCTGTGTAGCCTCGCGCGGACGACCTACAGGGGTGAAGCAGCGTAGCCTATTCGAGGCTTGATGCATCTTACCGGCCTGCGAACGGTCGGTGGATTGGGTGCCCGGTTTCGACCGTGGTGAACCCGTTGTGTACTTTTGATTCGAAAGTTTAATTTTAGTTCCTGTTCGATCGCTCGCTACTTTACTGAGTGTTCGGGCATGCACTCGTACATGTTAACTAAAACACACTTTCAAAAGGTCGAACCTCGGTAAAAAGAGTGCTCGCCTGTCCTTTATTGATCGATTGAGTATCAGTACCAGTTTGTAGGGTCGTTTGAATTCATTCTTCAGCTCGCGGGCTGAACTCATCATCTTCCTCTAGAACATACTCCCCCAGCTCTCCCCTTTGAATCAGGTCCTCGATATCATCTTTGAGGGCCATACAATCGTTCATATCGTGCCCCTTACTACAATGGTATTGGCAGTACTTCTTGGTCGGTCGATGCCTTTCTTTGAGCACGAGGGGGTCGGGTCGCTTCATGTTCAGGAATTCTCTGTTCTGTCGCTCAGAATAGATTTGCGCAATGGGAGTATTCAACTTCGTGCGCTGTTCATATTTCTTAGGTCGGTATTCTCGGTGGCTTTCTTGCTCGCTACCTGGCCTGTTGTGCTCCTCTTTGGGTCGCGCTCGGGCGCCCTTCCTAGCGACCAATTTTTCTTCGTAAGCCATATGATCGTTGGCCCTTCGAAGAAACATTCCGAGGTCGCTATAGTGGTTCAACGTGAACTCTACTGCAAACCTGTGGTCCTCTCTTATACCACGTTTTAGATATTTCAACTTGTCTCTATCTGACAGGTCGCGGACCGCGTCGGCTTCAGTGTTGAATCGGTCGATGTACTCCCTCAGGGATTCATTCTCTCCTTGGACGATCGTGTCCAAGTGCTCTTCATATCTGTGCTGGCAGCGGTTGGCTGTATAATTGGCTAGGAACATTGTCACGAGACCTTCCCAAGAAGAGATGGTGTTGGGACGTAGGGTTTCCCACCATTCTAACGCCCGACCTTCGAGCGACTGAGGAAAAAGTCAGCACTTCATTGTCCGACCTAGCTCTCTATAGCTGCAGTAGTTGTTGAAGTACATGAGATGTTTATCGGGATCCCCGCGGCCGTTAAACTTGTTCAGGTTCGGGGGCTTCCTGAGATCCCTTGGAATGCGATAGTGTCTGATTTCTCTGGTGAAGGGCCCTTGTCCGGTCGGAACGTAATTCTGCCCGTAGGGCTGCATGGCGGCAGTTTGGTCGATGGGCAGACCGTAAAGGCCGACCGGTTGGCCAAGGAATCTGTCGGCAATTGGAGGGGGTCCATGGGGGCCATGGTATTGTGGAGCATGCGACGACGACCGTCCTCTAGTCCGCTCTGAACAGTTTCTTCTTGATTGGCTGATGGCACGGGAGACATCTCTTATCTCCCCGTTGCGGTAGTCATTAAATTCCTCATACGAGTCCCACGACCTGCTTCTTGATCGGCGGGATCCTGAGGACTCGTCGGACGAGTATCTTGTTGGCGACCTGCTCGACTCTAGTCGGTAGCTCGAGTCAGCATAGTCGTAATCATAATCATAGTCGTTGGAAGGGGACCGACGACGTCGTCCGCCCCTATCTGGGGGCGACCTGTGCACCCTGCTCCTACGCGGAGGAGTTCGGCGTGACACACTTCTTCTACGTGAAATGCCTCCTCTAGGCATCGTCCTGTATCTAGGAGGCGGCCTAGGTTCTTGTATTTGATCGTTCCTGCGAGCCGCACGCGGGCGGGTCGAGGCTTCAGCCCGCTCATACTGGGAGATGAGCGCTTCTCGGTCGGCTATGAGCTGATTCTTGTTCTGCAGTATTTGGAGGAATGCCTGGGTCACATGCTCTGGGAGAGGCTCTGTGACTCCGGCATCGGCCAGCTCGGCCGGGATTTCTTGTTGCTGGACCGGCCGTTGAATTCGTCCCAACACCGGTCCTCGACCGCCCTGCACCGTAGGAGATTGGTGAGGGTCGCCTTGTGATTCGTGAATGGTCACGGGCACGCCCTCCGGGGTATGCTCGGGTTGGGCGTTCGACCCAGGTTGATTGAGCCTGGATGAAGTACGTTTCTGACGCGGCGGCATGGTTTGATGTGGAATAGCGCTCGGGCCTCCCACTGTGGTCGCCAATTGATCGTACCTGATCAATACGATGGGTTGTTGCTGTTTGATGACGTTGCTCGGTCGCTGGGGTGAAGGACCGAGTTGTAGGCCGCACGCGGGTGGTACCTGCAAAGGCACTCCAACGCTCAAGTCAGAGGTGCTTCAACGGGCAGGGTCACAAGGTGAGTAAAACATACCTGATTATGGAGCTCTGCCATGTATTTATCGTGATAGGGGCGCCCTGGCCGTTGGCGCGTCTTGCGGAGCACGCCTTGCGTGGGCCGAGTTGGGCCGGCCTTGGTCGAATGGGCCGCTGGCCCATGTTGCACCTGGTTGCTGTGCGCAGCACCCCCTTGCTGCAGGTTGCGCTGGACTGTCTCGTTGGGCCTATTGGGACACTCCAGAACACATGAGACGCGCTCCTGACAAGACACGATTTTTGGATCTTTCGAGAAAACTAGGGGAAAAAGCCTTAGTGAATGGAAACGCACACGTGCGGAGAATGCACTCTTGACAAACGAAAATGAGATTGAGAAAAATGCATGTATGAATTTTATCAAGTTTTTGTTTTATGCCATGCAAATGATGTCTTTATATGAAAATGACGGCGATAATGCGACTTGACATGCATATGAAAAATAAGATGAAAACATTTTTCGAGTTTGGCGACTGAAATTTTTGGGAACATCACCTCATGTAGCCCGGTAAAAGAAAAGACTATGATGATTTTTTTTTGAAAGCTTTGCTTTTTGCCTTTTTTGAAAATTTTGTTTTATGTATGATGATGATGCTCCACGTGTATGCAGGATAAATGAAAGGGTTTTTATTGGCAATAATTCAAGCTCCCCTTTTTATTTTTTATTTTTTTGGAAAATGCGGGCCGTACGTTATTTCGTATGAACCGGTAAGAGAAAGGCTACAACGGTAACCCTTTCTTCTTTTCTTCTTTCAAAACCTTCTTTTTTTCGTAAAAATGATGGCGTGAGGCAACCGATTGTCGTTACTCTGAGTAACTTGCATGAAACATTGAGTGGATCCTGACTCAATACTTCATGCAATATACTGAACTGCTTCGACATTTAGTTAACTCAAACTTATTCTCTTATTTAAAAACAAACCCCACTCGATAGGGTCAAAGTGCCCCGATACCGTAGAGTAACATCTCAAATTTGTAGTGCACAAACAAATTTGAGATATTACCCTTCGTCATTCGAAGGCGCACTTTTACTCATTGAGCTTTTACATGAAAGGCTTTTCTATTTTTCTTTGTTTAGAGAAGATGCATGCATTGGAAACTTTTCATTTTTTTTTTCTAGTTTTGGAACATGATTTTGAAAATTATTTGGAGATGCAAATGATCTATTATAAAAAGGTTTTAGAAAGGATGTGCTTGACGGGGTATGACCCGCTCCTACGTATCCCCATTGTAATGAGGTATCAAAGCTTACGTAGTTCTACTGTGTCTTTTTTGAAATAATGCTTATGCATGAATGTCTCGTCTTGGATGAACTTGACGAGGATTTTTTTTTGCATGATTATAAATGAAATGCTTACGCTATGCAGATGATAATTGTTTTTTGTTTTATCTTTATGTAATGAAAGGGAATGCAAGATGAATGGTTTTTTTTCAAAATTGGAATTTTATGCAATGCAAATGATGCAATGATGCAGTGATGCTTCTTTTCGTGTTTTTACAGAAAGAGGATATTTACAGATGGTGATTTGAAAATTTTCACACTATATGCCACCTCATATAGGCGTTTATTGAAAAGGAAAAGCATATCTTTTTTGATTTTCGAAAATTCTGAAGGAAAAATTGATTGAACTGAATGCAAAGATGCAGCACACAATTTGGGAAGCCCTTGTGACCTAAAAGGGGGTAGAACCTATGATCTAAGGTGTTTTAGGGATAATCTTCTCATGTAGCTCTATTCACACCCTCACAAAGGCCATCAGAGCCACAGTCCCTCTCATGAAAATCCCCGTAAATGCAGCAAACTGCTAGATACGAAGCATCATAAAAGAGCACAACTCTGATTGAAACTTTCGCGAGTAGCCAAACGGACAAAGGTCCTGATGGGCTCCCACTACTCGAATCCACTCATCCTAAGGCATCCTAACAGACCTGGGTTATGGTCTCTTTCTCTAATCATATAGCCTCAAGGTACAAGTGTGTGTGTGTGTGCGAAGGGCATTTCCTTAAAAAAACTACCCCACCTGCAAATGAAAATCTAGAATAGTCCAGACAATAGAAAGAAATAACATGTCGTCTACCCTAGGGTTCAATACCAATCAAATACAACTAATCTAGGGTGCCGATAACAATGCACTACTTACCTCAAGAAAGCGAGCAAAGAAGAAGGGGACATGACAAGAGAGGGGAAATATGCATGAGGGGACTAAGCATTTAAGCAAAGAAGTAACTATCTATTATTTTAAACAAAAGCAAACATAGAAGAAGAATGCATATGGATGCAACATGCTTATGAAAAAGAAGAAGAATAGAGGCAAAGCGAGATGTTCAAATCAATCACACAAACCACACACTTAATTAATTAGGCTTGACCCACGTTTGAAAAAAAATGTTTTTTTTTCGTCCCCAGTGAAGTCGCCAGCTGTTGCGCCCAAAAAAGTCCCCGAGGGAGAACCTTCCTCGTTCACAACTTTTCCTAAGACAATGAAGCCACCACCAATATTTATTAAGGAAAATATTAGGAAAAACCTTTTTTGGAAAGCGATTGGTCTTGCGAAACTAGAGAATAGGGTTCGGGGATCGGTTACGCGCAGGGAAGGTGTTAGCACCCCACACGTCCTCTCTACTGAGAGGGAACCTTTAATTAAATGTGTGGTTTTAGTGTGTTGACTTGAAAATATTCAATTTTGCCTCTCTACTTCTTATTGAAAAATTCTTAATGAAAATCTTTATTTGTTACAAAAAAGAAAAAGGGGGAAGAATGGGTTTTTTAGAAAAAAAAACGCTTGACGGAACAAGGCCCGCTCCTACGTATCTCCCGGTGCGATGGAGAACTCAAAGCTACGTAGTTCTTCTTTGTCCTGAAAAGGTTTTTGTCTTTTATCTTTTTAGTGAGTTTTCGAAATAGGACGAGCATTTAGTGAATGATTAAGCTAACCAAGGTTATGGGTAATCATCGCTAAGTACTCTTGAAAATGAGAGTCACTACCGCCAGTCAGACGAACAAAGGTTCTGATTGACTATTAGTAGCGACTCGTTTTATTTGTTCTTTAGAAAGGGGTTTTCGAAAGAGATTGATTGGCACGAATAATCAAACTAACAAAAGTTATGGGTGATCATCGCTTGTTGTTCTTTTGGGAAAAAGACATCGCCACCAATGGCTAGACGAACAAAGGTTCTGATTAACCACTAGCGACGATGGGTTGAAAATGATTTTAGAAAGGAAAAGGTTTTTGTTCTGAAAATGATCTTGGTTTGCGAGAGTGATTCTTTTTTGTTACGAAAATAACTCTTTCCTTTTCGTTATGCAAATGCTAAATTTTTTATGATTGCGCTTGACGAGAATGTGACTCGCTCCTACGTATCCCAAATGGGAATCAAAGCGACGTAGTTCTAACGAGCCCCGAAAGTGAAAGTCTTTTTGCTTAGGTTTTGAAAAGTGGAGGGTGCTCATAATGATCAAACTAACAAAGGTTATGGGTGATCATTACTAGCACTTGCCATGATTTTTGATGCTTGGGAAAATATCCTTTGAAATTGAAAGCATTCATGATAATCAAACTAACAAAAGGTTATGGGTGATTATCACTAGCACTCCCTTGTTAATAATCATGCAAGCAGAGGCTTCGCAAGACTACTAACAAAGTTTTTGATTTTGAAGAGCTTTCGCAATTGGATTAATTTTTGTTCGGGGAAACATTTATCCATTATTTGAAAAAAAAGGGGTTCGTGAAAAAATGAGTTTACTTAGGGAAAAGAAACGAATTTTAAAAAAAAAAAGAAACAGGGGGCGTAATAGTAAAACAAGGGTGTAAGTGGCAGGAGGGCTGTATTATTAAAATTGGGGTGTAAACAGTGAGCCCAGCTTGTTTTTGTAAGCTGGGCTGCGCTCCAAAAATCATGGGCTTCAGGGGGTGTGCGAAGTAAAATGCAGGGGGTGCAAATAGAAATCTGAAAAATTAAAAAAAACATGAAAAGACGAAGTTACCCTTGAGTTAGTACTATAAAAGCATCACCAAAAATAGAAACCCTAATTGGCTCTCTCTTCTCCCACGGCGCCCCCTTTCTCAAAAAAGCCAAACCCTAAAAATCCTCTCTCTCTCTCACGCGGCAGATCCGCCCCTTCCCACTCAAGCTCAGATTTTCTTCTCCCCTCCTCCATACGCCGTGCGGCACCTCTTCCCCCTAGCTTCGATCTCCTCTACTCCGTTCCCGTATCCGCCTCCCTCTCTCAACTCCGTTTCCGTTTCTGTTTTTTCCTCTTCAGCGCATCTACTCTCTCTCTTTCTCTCGATCGCGCTTCACTTTCCTCTCCCTAGCTCCGCTCTCTCTCTCCACCGATCCACTATTTCTCCGATTTGGTTTCTGTTAGTGGTGCGGCTTGGTTCAGTTGCTAACCGTTTGGGTGTGTGGTCGGTTTGTGGTGGAGACGGTGTTGACGGCGGCGATTTTCAGCGAAGGGGAGTTTGATGGACAGTGGTGTTACGCCGGTGATGGCAGCAGCACGGTGGACGTTGGGTGGAGCGACGGTGATGTTGATTCTGTGATGGCGTTTGGTGGTGAGGAGAGAGGAGGAGGGGGTACGGTTTGGTGGTGGACAGTGGCTAGGGACGACGGTGGCTGGGCAAGGACGACCACCGTACGCGGTGGCCGCAGGTATGTCGCTCTTCCCTTTATATCTCTCATCCCTTCTCGTACTTCATTCCTATTTTTTTTGTTTTTTGTTATGCTGATTTCTGGGTTGCTTGTTATTCTGTTTCTGTAGAATAGCCAAGGTTGTGCTTCAAGAATTTTTGTTGTTTTTTTTTTGTTTCTGAAAGTGTTATTCTTTTTTTTTGTTTCTGTTTCTAAAAAAGAACAGCAAAGGTTATGCTTCTAAAAATAAAATTCATTGCCATGGATTCAAAAAAACTGTGTATTTCTATTTCACATATCTCCAACTACAACACTTCTAAATTGTAGTGACTATAACAGTAACAACAAATGGCTAATATCAAAAAAACATTATAGTAACAACAAATGATAACATTTATATAACAGTAACAATATTCAAATAATAGAACCTGAAAAACATGACCAGTGAGAATAGGGAACAACCTCAGCCTTTGTCTCTTTTCTTTGGACTGCTTCTCTTATGCTGAAACCTGATTTTTCTTTTTTGCTGTCCCCCCTAGACCTAGGATTGACTGTTTATTTATACTGAAAAACTAGGGTTGGCATTGAATTGGTTTTTGACTGGTTTGACTGGGCTTTTGCAGGTCTAATAATGTGGGCTTGCTGAGCAGTCTTGGAGAGCAAGAACTAATGTGGGCTTGCTGAGCAGTCTTGGAGAGCAAGAACAGCCCCAGAGATTTGCTGATGCTGCTCCCTTTTTATTTTCGTTTTTTTTTTTGTATTTTTTGTATTTTTGACTATTGTTTTTTGCATTTTTGGGACAGTTTGGACTCTAAACACTCCTAAATTGTAAATGAAACAAAATTTGATTTTTTGACATTTTTGGACTCAAAACAAATTAAATAGACAAAATAAAAATAATAAAAGAAGTTGAGCCAAATACAAAAGCGAAATCGGGCCCAACTAGACAAATGCGCTAGAACGAGGCTCAAATAGAACAAATAGGCCCGCTAACTGATAAACACTAAAAATTAACTAGGAACCACGTTCGTGGGCCCAACTCAAAATGATAAGCCCGATTTGTATATGTGTAGGCCCAATAACCCAACTGTTGGCCCAATTACACAAATGGCATCTTAACGACACCCGCATGACACCGACACGCGTTAACAGGACTCGAGACTTGCAAAAAAAATGCGACCCAGTAAATTAAAACGCTATTAACAGGAGCTCGGACAAAATTGGGGTATAACACATAGTTACGGTTTCACGGCAAAGAAAAGGAGAGGCTGATTCACGCAGAGAGAACCAGAAGCAGCGAGATTCAGAGAGAGCGGAGAGAAAAAACGCGTGAAGAAAGAGAAAGAAAAAATATCTTAATAAGCCAGCAGCTAGGTTTTTAGTTGAATTAACTCTTCTGCGTTGAGTAGTTGGACCGGGTCAAACAAGGCCCAAGTCTTTAAGTACAGTACCTGTTACAAAAAGTAAAAGTTGAGTCAGTTTAATATACTGGGCCTATTTCTTTCTACTAGTAACACAAGGAAAATTAGCAAATACACCAACAAAGTGGTATCTAAGAGCTTCAGTTACGTTCTTGGGAGTCAAGATTTAGAAAGAATTCAGAAAGAATTCAGCAGTAAGTTGTGCAGTGTGTGTTCTGTGTCAGGTTAGTCAGTGTGACAGACTACAGAGAGGAAAACAGTAAGCAAGACTGTTCTTTCAAGAGCCAAGAATGGCAGCAGCTAGTCTACCTACAAACATACCAAAACTTACAAACAAGAACTATGACAGATGGTGTATTGAGATGGAAGCAATATTTGGCTTCCAAGATTTGCTAGAAATAGTCACAGATGGCTATGATGACCTGCCTGAAGAGCCAACAGTGGCTGAAAGGGCAAGCTATGCAAAAAACAGAAAGAAAGACTGTAAAGGGAACTATTTGATTCATCAAGGTTGTGATGAATCAAACTTTGACAAGATAAGGAATGCAAGAACTTCAAAGGAAGCCTGGGACATTCTGAAAATTAGCTTTGTGGGAGATGCACAAGTTAAGAAAGTCAAGTTAAATGCATTAAGAATGAAGTATGAAGGCACAAAGATGCAAGACAAAGAAAAGATTACAGATTATGTGGCTAGGCTAAGGGCCATCACTAATGCAATGGCATTGAATGGGGAACAACTCACAAATCAGCAAATTTGTGAGAAGATTGTTAGATCCCTATCACCAAGATTTGGATTTGTGGTGAATTCAATCCAAGACACTAAGGACCTATCAACAATGACAGTTGAGCAGCTGCAAAGTACACTAGAGGCCAAGGAAATCAATCTTGATGAAATGGAGGGACAGGTGAAAGAGAAGGAGACAGCCTTCCAAGCAAAAACCTCCAAGTCAAATTGGTCCAAAGGGAAGAAGAAGGGAAACTGGAATCCTAGCAAAGGCAAAGGAAGGGTCCAGATTCTACTAAGGCAGGAGGATCCAGCAGCTCTAAAGCCAAGAAGGAACCTGCTGATAAGAAGCACATACAGTGCTGGAATTGCGAAAAATATGGCCACTATGCTAGTGATTGCTGGTCCAAAGGCAAGAAAGATAAGGATAAGGAAGAGGAGGCAAATGTGGTTCAAGAATCAGATTCAGATTCTGATCCAATAGCCTTCATGGCCACAGTTCATGACAAGACAGATTGTGTGGCTTTCATGATTACCACAAGTGATGGGAAAACAGTGGTTGATATTTGGTACTTGGACACATGATGCTCAAATCACATGACAGGCATTAAAGAGTGGCTGATCAACTTTGATCCAACCAAGAGGACATCCATTAGGTGTGCTGACAATGAAAGTATGATGGCAGAAGGAATGGGTGACATACTCATTCAAAGATCAGATGGTCAGAAGGTGCTGATTGAGAATGTGTGGTACATTCCCAAGATGAGGAATAATCAAATGAGTGTGGGGCAGCTGATTGAGAAAGGGTTCTCTATTACCATTAGAGATAACCTACTGAAACTCTATGACACTAAGGAGCAGTTGATTTTGACTTCTCCATTGTCTAAGAATAGAACCTTCAAGACAAGTCTTGAAGCAGCTGATGCAGAATGCCTACACACCACTGAGACAGATTCAGAAAGTCTACTATGGCACCAAAGGTATGGTCACTTAAATTTCAGAAGTCTATCCTCATTGCATACTAAGGGTTTGGTCCATGGATTACCTAAGACAGAGTCACCTGAGAAGGCCTGCACTGTGTGTTTAGTGGGCAAACAGCCAAGGCAAAAATTCAAATCAGATTTGAAGGGAAGAGCCAAGGAAGTGCTTGAAGTGGTGTATTCTGATATATGTGGTCCTTTTGAGGTTCAATCCATTGGAGGTAATAAGTATTTTATATCTTTTGTGGATGAATACTCAAGGATGCTTTGGGTGTACTTGATAAAGGCTAAAAGTGAGGCTCTTGAGAGCTTCAAAAGGTTCAAGGCTATGGCTGAAAAGCAAAGTGGCAAGGCCATCAAAGTATTGAGAACTGATGGTGGAGGGGAATTCACTTCAAATGAGTTTGAGGTGTTGTGCTCAAAGGAAGGAATTATCCATGAGGTAACTCCTCCCTACACACCACAACACAATGGTTTGGCTGAAAGAAGAAACAGGAGCATCCTAGATATGACTAGGAGCATGCTGAAACAGAAACAGTTACCTCACAAGCTGTGGGGAGAAGCTGTGATGACAGCAACCTATTTGTTGAATAAGTGTCCTACAAAGAAGCTTGAAGGAAAGGTTCCTGAAGAGGTTTGGCTAGGCAAAAAACCTACTGTGTCACACCTAAAGGTATTTGGGTCATTGTGCTATGGACATGTACCTGATGCTACTAGGAGGAAGCTAGAGGACAAAAGCAAGCCACTGATTCTGGTTGGTTACCACCCTACTGGTGGTTACAGGGTCTATAATCCTACCAGTAACAAGGTAGAGATCAATAGAGATGTGATTGTACTTGAGAATGAGTGCTGGGATTGGAATAAATCCAATCAAACCAGTCCTCAACCTGCTGTACAGGTGAATTTAGACACTATTGAGGCTGCTGCAGAACCTACAGCTGCTCCAGAAGTTGACACTAGCAGCAGTGAGAGTGATGACAATGAAGAACCAGCAGAAACAGTACCTGTTCCAAGGCCACAGAGGCAGAGACAGCTACCAAGCAGATTCACTGACTTTGAGGTAATCAATGATGATGAAATTACCAATGATGGTGATCTAGTTCAGCTGGCCATGATGGCTGATGCTGAACCAGTTAGTGTGAAAGAAGCTTTAAGTAGTAAAGCTTGGAAGGATGCAATGGAAGATGAACTCAAGTCCATTGAAAAGAATGGTGTAACACCCCCTTCTAATAACTTTACTAATTAATAAAATCAGAGCTTCTTTTTTTTTTTGAAAACAATATAAGAGAGTGCTACACTTACTCCATTAAATCAACAACTTCAAATTTGCATAATTTGGCTAAAAGCAACAAGATACATAGCACCATATAATACCGGCTCAGTTCGCATCAACTAAATACAGTCATTACCACAGCGGAAAAATATTAAGTTCGAAAACAAATCCAATACATCACTAATAACAGTCTAACGGTGTAATTAAAATAACACATAAACATAAGACGCCCCCCGGTGCTACGTATCAGAGCATGACACTCCCTACCAGACGAAGGCATAAGGATAACCTTCACTCGCTATTACCTGCACGTTGCCGACATAAGAAGCAACATAAAAGCAGTAGGGTGAGTCTCTTTTCATAATTAATAACAAATGGAATAAGCACTGCATAGGAAAGGTAACTAGGCACACCGATTCACAACAAAGGCAGCAACCACATCACAATTACAATCTCCAAACAACAATACAAAAGGTATGGTTATGCATGAAATGCAACCCAAACTCCACGGGCACATGCATGTCGGATCCGTCACCAAATACAAATAGGCCGTAGCCTCTGCTCACCAAATAAAATTAGGCCGAAGCCTCTGCTCACCAATTATGCACATGGTTCATGAGATGCTATGGAAATGCACCACCACACACCACACAATTCATCAAACTCACCATTTAATCAACTCACCGATTTAAAATTAGGCCGAAGCCTCTGCTCACCAATTAAAATTAGGCCGAAGCCTCTGCTCACCAATTAAAATTAGGCCGAAGCCTCTGCTCACCAATTAAAATTAGGCCGAAGCCTCTGCTCACCAATCACACCATAATACACTCACCAACTCAACCCACCACTCACACCAACACCAATTTCAATTAGGCCAATTTAGGATTTGACACGACATAGGGAAAGTGAATAAAAATTGGAATTAGACACCTTGAACAACTTCAGTCCAGAACCACCAGTAAAAATAACTCATTTTTACATAAAACCAGAATATTTGAATAGACACCGAAATTAGCTTCGAAACGCATTTTGAACCGTTAAATTTGGATAACGGAGTCAAAAGTTACATTAAAAACAAGTTTGGAAAAATTTAGGCAACATCCTGATTTTGGCGCCCAGCAAAAACTGGCGCAGGGCGCCTAGCGCCCAGGCACTGGCGCAGGGAAAACTGGCGCAGAGCGCCTAGCAAAAACTGGCGCAGGGCGCCTAGCGCCCAGACACAGGCGCAGGAAAAACTGGCGCAGGGCGCCTAGCGCCCAGACACAGGCGCAGGAAAACTGGCGCAGGGAACACGGCGCCCAGGCATAAGGCGCCTTGGGAAAACACGCAAGACAACTCCTTTAACTTCGAAATTCATTTTGCAAGAGCCAAATACTCAGAATATGAGAACCCAACAAAATTTTTGGCAAAAGGTGACACGCCTCTTTGGCGCCCATGGGCTAGGCGCCTAAGGCCAGGACAGACCACAACTCCTGTGACTCCAAAACTTATTTTACACGAGCCATTTAGCTTGGACATGAAAACCCAGTATCAATTTTGGCAAAATGAAAAACAGAAAATTGGGGCCCTTGGCGCCCATGGCACAAGGCACACAGCCAAATTTTGACCCAACACCTGAAACTGACTCTTTTTGTGTCCAGGAACTTCCATACCAAATTTGAAAGCAAACCGAGCATCCAATCTCCGGGACCCTCGGTTCCCATGGTGCCTAGACACGAGCAACACAATTCTGCAACACAGTGGCGCAGACAAGGGAACCCGGCGCCCAGTGTCTAGATACAGAACCAGACACAGGCAACACAGACACAGCACATGGGCGCCTGGTTCCCAGGAGCTAGACACAGACTTAGACAGAATTTCCAGCAACACACACACACACACCTAGGAGCCTAAGGAGCCAACCAAATTCGAGTTCCTCACCACCAAAAATTCCCAAATTAAATCTCCAACCTTAATTTATCAATATAAGACTGATCATCACATTTACCACCAAAAATTCATTCAATCATAATACCAAACAATGGGCATGCATCATTCCTATCGTGTACAATTTCAACACCAATCAAACATCTCTTTGCACAATTAAAAATTCAGCATAGCACAACATCACAACATACAAATCATTCATGGAAAATCACCCTAGGACCTAACCCTAGGCATTACTCATCACATAAGCTATTAAAGATAAAAAGAGGACCCCCTAACCTCTTAGAAGTCGAAATTACTAGGAAATGCTCCAAGGAATTGCAGGACACCAACAAGCTCTTCCTCCTCCTTGAGTGCTCCACGAAAACTCCTCTCCCTTTCCCCTTGCAAGTCGCGACTTCCTCTTCTCACTCTCTCTTCTTCTTTTACGTTTTCTTTTTCTCTTCTCTTCTCTCCTCTCTTCGAATTCTTTTCTTTCTTTTTGGGTGGAATAAGTGAAATGAAAACTAACCCACAAGACCCCTAAGTGATTCGAGCTCTATGACTAGCTAATGGGTCATGGGCTTACTTGTGGATCATGGGCTCTCATGTGCACCACCTAATTCATGACAACACCTCCTAAATAAATTAAAACTCTAAATTTATTAATACTAGCCTTCACCCTATAAATAGGTCCAATTACCTCATATATATTTATTTTATTATCTACCACCGTATAATTCCCAATTAATTAAATTAAATAATTCAATTAGATAACTAATTAAATTTGGGGTGTTACAAATGGGACTTGGGAATTAACTGTGTTGCCTAAAGGAATGAAGTCTATAGCAGTTAAATGGGTCTTTAAGCTGAAACTAAACCCAGCAGGGAAGGTAGTGAAGCACAAGGCCAGATTGGTGGCAAAGGGGTTTCAACAAAGAGAGGGATTTGATTTCTTTGAAGTCTTCTCACCAGTTGCAAGGCATGAAACCATAAGAATGGTCATTGCCCTTGCAAGCAGCAGGGAGTGGACTTTGTCTCACCTTGATGTGAAGTCTGCCTTCCTCAATGGTCCACTTGATGAGACAGTTTTTGTGGACCAGCCACCTGGGTTTGAAGTTAAAGGTAAGGAAGACAGAGTATTTCGGTTGCATAAGGCTCTATATGGTCTAAAGCAAGCCCCAAGGGCTTGGAACAAGAGAATAGATCAGTTCTTCTGTGACTTAGGACTGAAAAAGTGCACAGTGGAGTATGGCTTGTATGTGAGGCAGAAACAAGTTGCTGATATTCTGATTGTGTGCTTATATGTGGATGACTTGTTAGTGACAGGTAGCAACAAGGCAGAAATTGCAGAATTTAAACTCCAAATGAAGTCAGAGTTTGAGATGACAGATTTAGGAAAATTGTCCTATTTCCTAGGGCTGGAACTGCTCTATACAGAACAGGGTCTGATCCTACACCAAGCTAAGTATGCTGCAGACATTCTAAAGAGGTTCAACATGCTGGAATGTAATCCAGCAACTACACCTACTGAAGGCAGTGTTCAAGTGGCTGAAGAGGAGCATGAGGCAGTGGATCCTACTTTGTATAGAAGCACTATTAGTTCACTAAGGTATTTGTGTCACACAAGACCTGATATTTGCTATGCTACTGGTTTGGTAAGCAGACATATGAATAAGCCATTAAAACCTCATTTGCTTGCTGCAAAGAGGGTGCTTAGATATGTTAAAGGTACACTACACTATGGAATTCTATTTCCTAGAGGACAAAGTGCTAAGGGGACAGAACTGATAGGCTACTCAGATTCGGATTGGTGTGGTGATAAGGCAGACAGAAGAAGTACCAGTGGTTATTTGTTCAAGTTTAATGAAGCTCCAATTTCTTGGAGCTCCAAAAAACAAAGCATTGTAGCTTTGTCTAGCTGTGAAGCAGAATATGTTGCAGGCTCTGCAACAGCATGTCAAGCTAACTGGCTTGAATCCCTATTGGAAGAGTTGTTTCTAAATGGTGACAAACCTATAAGATTGCTGCTTGACAACAAGTCAGCAATCAATTTGGCTAAAAATCCCACTTCTCATGGGAAGAGCAAACATATTGAAACCAGATTCCATTTCCTAAGGGATCAGGTAACTAAGCAGAAAATCAGATTGGAGTACTGTTCTACCAAAGAACAACAGGCAGATATTTTTACTAAAGCAGTAAAAGGGGAGCAGTTCAGCAAATTAAGAAGGAACATGGGGATTGTTCAGTTCAAAGAGAATCAGAATTAAGAAAGGGTGTTAATTTTGTTGTAATTCGGTTTCTCTAAAAACAGTTTGTAAAAACAGTAAATAGCTGTTATAATCTGAGTTTAGTAAAAAACCCTAAACTGAAACAAAGGGTAATTAGTTGGTTGATTAACAACTTCAGAATAACAATAAGTTTGTTAATAGTTTGTTAGTAACAAACTATGATTTGTTACACTAATACATGTATATAAACACATCTACAATGAATGAAAATGTAGAGAAGTATTTTTCTTTTACATTGAGTTTTTCTGCAGTACAGTTTTTTCCTCTTCTGCATCCCTTTTGTGAAACTGTTTCTGTCTTCTTTCGCTTTGAGTAACAGCAGCAACCGCGTCCTCTTCTCGCTTGAGGTTGGTTCCCATACGAACACCAACACCTTAGATCTTCCTTCTCTGAACGCTGAGTATACTGATTTGTTGAAATCAGTGTGACCTGCAAATAAGAAAGATAGATCAGGTCTCTGTGAGCAAGAAGAAACGCAAGCTAATAAACCAGAAATCAAACAAGAAAAGAGTAAACGGTTCTTAGCTTCCAGATAGAAGGAAGCGCAGCAGAAGATCACAGCAAACATAGTTACGGTTTCACGGCAAAGAAAAGGAGAGGCTGATTCACGCAGAGAGAACCAGAAGCAGCGAGATTCAGAGAGAACGGAGAGAAAAAACGCGTGAAGAAAGAGAAAGAAAAAATATCTGAATAAGCCAGCAGCTAGGTTTTTAGTTGAGTTAACTCTTCTGCGTTGAGTAGTTGGACCGGGTCAAACAAGGCCCAAGTCTTTAAGTACAGTACCTGTTACAAAAAGTAAAAGTTGAGTCAGTTTAATATACTGGGCCTATTTCTTTCTACTAGTAGCACAAGGAAAATTAGCAAATACACCAACATGTCCATCCCAAAATATATGTCCCATTTTTTATTTTTCTTTGTCTCAAAATATAATGTCCCTTACAACTTTTTAGGTACATTTATTAATCTTTTTCCAAACATACCCTTATTAATGGTACTAAATTGTGTTGGTATTTGAAAAGTTAACAATGAATGTTAGGGTAATTTAGTAATAGTCATACAAAATTTTAACATATTAATTATACCACCAACCTTTTTTAATAACTGTGAAAAATGCAATGGAGCCTTATATTATAGGAAGCAGGAGTAATTGTTTGCGGCCAGTGGATTAAGCAATATGGCGGCACTTAACCTCTCAAATTTATCACTTTCTCATCCTCTTCTTTTCGGGTTTCAATTTATTTTATTTTAAATTCTTGTTTATATTTTTTTTTAGTTTCAATATGTTCCGGACAAATATTCAATCTTTTGTCAAAAAAGAAATTTTCCATTTACCAGATTTTAGAAGTGACATTGGAGCTTGTTAATTCGATAGATGTGGTTTTGGCTTCGACTTGTTCAACCATAGAAATGTTTTACACAAGCGAGAAAATTGGGAAGAGAGAGAGAAGAAAATATTAAGTACACACTAATTTTTGTTTATGGGGACACGTAGGTTCGTGAATTTCATGATAAAAAACATTCGCTATTTGAAGCATTTTTATTTTAAAAATATTGGAATTTTTTTATTTATTTTTTACAAAAAAACCATTGATAAAATAAAGTCTTTTGGTCTAGGATATGATAACTAAAATGTTTTGCCCTCTGTAAAAGGAGAAAACGTTGGCAACTTAATTAACTTATAATAATAATAATAATAATAATAATAATAATAATTAGTAACAACATGACATGTCTCTAACAGACAACTTTTAAAGATTATCCGTTAAACCTTGTTAAGCTACAAAATGACTGTTTTATTTTGCTATCCGAAAAATTCTCTTCACCCTTGTCTCAATAAACCCTATCCCTTACCACGTAATAGACACGCCAATGACTCTTTCAATTGCACTCCTACAATTTCTCACCATCAATACCTTCCTCTAATTTCATCAACATCCCAAGCTGTGAATTAACAAAATTACTAACCAATTTGACAGACACATAGACAGACAGACACCCTTTGATTTTTTCTTTTTCTTTATTTTTTTAGAATTTTTAATTTTTCCCTATCTACTCTGTCTCCAACCAAATCTTCATTCATTCAATTTCCCCTAAACCCAATATTCACTAATCACCATCCCCTTATCCTAACTATCTCTCTCTTTTTCTTTCATCATTTCTCATTTGTTTTGTTTTCCTCCCACCCACCCTCCCTCCCTTTCACCATGGGAAATTGTTGCTCCCAAGGCACCGCGGCGGATGCAACTCCAGACGCCGCGGTTAACAAGGGAGAAACCAACCATGATAATGAACCATCTAGTACCGCAACAACAACAACCCCACCACCAACATCTAAACCACCGCCCACAGCCTCACCAAAACCCTCGAAACCGGCTCCTATTGGACCCGTCTTAGGACGCCCAATGGAGGACGTGAGAGCCACATATACGTTAGGGAAGGAGTTAGGGAGAGGACAATTCGGTGTAACCCATTTGTGCACGCACAAAACTACCGGGGCACAATTCGCATGCAAAACCATCGCAAAAAGGAAGCTTGTAAACAAGGAAGATATAGAAGATGTAAGAAGAGAGGTACAAATTATGCACCATCTCACAGGTCAACCTAATATTGTGGAGCTTAAAGGTGCCTATGAAGATAAGCAATCGGTTCATTTGGTTATGGAATTATGTGCTGGAGGTGAACTTTTTGATCGTATCATTGCAAAGGGACATTACACAGAACGTGCTGCAGCTTCATTGCTTAGAACAATTGTGCAAATTGTTCACACTTTTCATTCTATGGGTGTCATTCATAGAGATCTTAAGCCTGAAAATTTCCTCTTGTTGAATAAGGACGAAAATGCACCCCTTAAGGCCACCGATTTTGGTTTATCCGTCTTTTACAAACAAGGTTTTTCATATCTTTGTCTTTTTATTTTTGTTTATTCTTTATTTTCGCCATTAATTTATTTCTTGCTATAGTAACTATTGAGATATGATTCTTTTCCATTTAAGAAGTAGATATATAACACCTTTTTTTTTTAATATTTAACACCATTCTTAATAATAACTTAACAAAATGTGCTCATAACCGAGATTGATAAAACTAATATTTAATTGCTTTCATTTTGTTTATATAAAAATATTAATGAAAATTGTTTCTATATATAAACCTGAAAAAAATAAATATATAGTGATATTCTCATGATTAATAAGGACATAAAATATTTTCTTACCCTATTTTTGATTATCCAAATTTTGCAAGGCTAAAGATGAAGGAAAGAATAATATGAATGCAGATTTTAAGAGAGTATTATTATCATGTTGATTGAACAGGAGAAATGTTTAAAGATATTGTGGGCAGTGCTTATTATATTGCACCAGAGGTGTTGAAGAGGAGATATGGGCCAGAAATTGATATATGGAGTGTTGGTGTCATGCTATACATTCTTCTATGTGGTGTACCTCCATTTTGGGCAGGTTAATATATATTTCTCCTCTTCTCATTTCCATGCTTACTACCTCATTTTGAGTTAATATTATTGTCTGTAAGACCTAACTCAACTGATAAATACCAAAACTGTTAGGCTAACGGCTAACCTAGCATAAATAAATTGATTTGACAGAATCTGAGCATGGAATATTCAATGCAATCTTAAGAGGCCACGTAGATTTTACAAGTGATCCATGGCCATCAATTTCACCAGCAGCAAAAGATCTTGTAAGGAAAATGTTAAATTCAGATCCAAAACAAAGATTGACAGCACATGAAGTTTTGAGTAAGTATTTTCTTTCTTGATTTTATTACAAACAAATTAATAAAAAAATAATGATAATTACTTACGAATTTGTTTTGTCATGAAAGATCACCCTTGGATTAAGGAAGATGGTGAAGCACCAGATAAACCTATTGACAATGCTGTGCTCAATAGGCTCAAACAATTCAGAGCAATGAACCAGTTTAAGAAAGTTGCTCTAAGGGTAATGTTATTTTTTCTTAAACTAGTTTTTATTTTATCACTAAAAAAAATCAACCGAACAGTTCAACCGGTTAAACCATGACCCGACATTGTTTCCAGTTTAGTAATTTGAGTGGTTCAGTTGCGGTTTTATCCGGATTCGAGCGGGTTTAAAGCGGTTGAACCATAGTTCGGAGATCACTTCGGTTTAATGTCCGGTTCGGTTTTCAAAACATTAGATAAAACATCATTTGAAGCTCTTACTTATCATTCTTACCAACAACTATTTTTGTTAGCTAGACAACATATGATTTTTCTTGCTTCACACGTACTTCATGCTCCCTCATAAAATAAGTTGAAATAGCAACGAAAAAAATAAAATTTATCTTTAAATTTCTCGTCACTATCACTAATTAGAAGCAGAATTAGAGACAAATTTTGTTATTTTTCATCTCTAAACCTCTGTGATTATTTCATATTTTTCTAGTAGTGATGTTAAAAGATACTAAAATCGACAAATGAACGCAGGTGATTGCCGGATGTTTATCGGAAGAAGAAATTATGGGGTTGAAGGAAATGTTCAAAGGGATGGACTCTGATAACAGTGGAACCATTACAATTGAAGAGCTGAAACAAGGGCTTGCAAAGCAAGGGACCAAGCTAACAGAACAAGAAGTTAAGCAATTAATGGAAGCAGTAAGTTATATATCCTTAATTCTTTTATTTTATTTATTTTCTCGATAAACGTACTTACCGATAAAAAATTATACAACAAGGAAATGAACCAAAGAATTTCTCATCGGTGTACCAATTAAATTACAGGCTGATGCTGACGGCAATGGAACCATAGATTACGACGAGTTCATCACAGCAACAATGCACATGAACAGAATGAACAAAGAAGAACATCTTTACACTGCCTTCCAATACTTTGATAAAGATAACAGCGGGTAAAAATAACAACAACAATTCTAAATCCAATACTTGCATGATGTGTTTTATAAAATTAAGGTTTTGATATCATTTTTGTACGTACCAGGTTCATTACAACTGAAGAACTAGATCAAGCTCTCCGTGAATATAACATGCATGATGGTAGGGACATCAAGGAAATCCTTCAAGAAGTTGATGGAGATAATGTAAGTGCTATATCCTCCAAAAAGTTTGTTATAATTGCGTTATATCTAGTTCTCTCCGTAGTACCGACACTTCAGATTGAAGACGTGTCCGCTCCCCGACACGTGTCATGTCGGATATCAACACTGACACTTCAATTACTTCCATTTTTCAAATTATTACCAATCAAAGTGCCTATGTTAGTGTCCTGTTTTATGTCTGTGAAAATAGTTTATGACATATCCATAAATCGTTTTTAGCTTATAGTTTCCGAAAACAAATAACAATTTATATGAAACAGCTTATACATAAGAATTTATATGTGTAGGACGGGCGCATTAACTATGATGAATTTGCGGCAATGATGAGAAAAGGAAATCCAGAAGCTCATACAAAGAAGAGGCGTGATTCATTTGTTTCACTTTAGTGGAGGGATATACCTAATAAAAAGGGTTCATTTGTTTGTTGGATGGGAAGGGATATAGGACAAAGAATCAAAGGTGGAAACAAAAAAATGGGGGGTGGAAAAAGAAAAAAAAAGACTAACCTTTGAGAAATTGGGAAGATATATGCTAGGTATTTGGTTTGTTGAATGTTTTTTTCTTTTCCTTTTCCTTTCCTTGTGAAAATTGTAACAAGATGTATTGATATTGATGTTCACTTAATTAGGAATGAAACAAAGGGTGTTTGTGTATTATTTTCTTTTTTTTTTATATTTCTGAAAGTGTATTTTTTTATGAAAGTGTACTAATTCCTCCTCAATACAAGGTATGCGTATATTGGTAAAAAAAATACAAGGTATAAATATATTTCGTGCATTAATTATTATGACTATCATGCTAACAGAAAACTTGACATGCCTATAGTACCCAAATTTTGTGTTTTAGTTTTTAATTTGTTTTAAGTGTTTTTAATGGGTTTAGTTATTGGGCTGTTCTGGCTTTAAAATAATATAGAAAAAAAACAAATTTGTTCAGTTTTGTTATTGGGCTTCAGAGCCCATTTTTATTGTCAAGTTCAATCAACTTTTTTGGCCATACTTCTTACAACCCCAACGCAACTCACCGCACACCCCTAAAACCTACGAAATGACCAAAATACCATTAATGAAAGAAAAACTTCTCAGCGCGTCCTATTTTTTTGAGTTTCAATGGGTACGACACTATGATACCGTACCGGTTCGGTATCATATTGTCGTGGCTTATGTCTTGGCAAACAGCCCCCCAATTGCAGGTACAACACTACGGTACTGCACCGATTCGACATTATAGTGTCGTACTCACAACATCGGTTTTTAATTTTTTTTAAAAACGAGGTTCGGTACTATAGTGACGGACCTGTGTTTTCCAATTTTTTTAAACAGTTCAGTACTAGAGTGTCGAACCTTCCCTAAATGCAGAAAAATAAACGAGTAATAGAGAAAGAGAGAAAAATGAGATGGAGGGTGGTGGTGAAGGAGAATAAAAGAGGGGAGAAGAATGTGGTTGTGGTGGTTAGTGGGAGGTGGTGGTGGTGGTGGTGAGAGGGAGAAAGGAATGGTGGTGTTAGTAAGTGGGAGTTGGTGGTGGTAGTGAGTGGGAGGTGATGGGAGTGGTGGTGGTGGTGGTGAGTGGGAGGTGGTAGTGGTGGTGAGAGGGAGTGGGAAGGTGAAAGTGGGGAGGGGGTGTGAAGTGAAGTAGAGGGAGGGAGAGTGTGTAAGAATGAAGTTTTGTGGAGTAGGCATGGCAACATAACCCGAACCCGCGGGTACCCACCCGACCCCGCCCCGAGTTTGACGGGGAAAACCCGCTTTGACTGGGGACGGGGTTGGGTTCGAGGATGTCGATACCCACCCCGAACCCGCTCGACAAAACATAAATTAATTATTTTATTTTATTATATGCATATTTACTCATTCATTTTGTTTCATAAATTTTGTTTATTTTTAATTTTGATCTATTTCCTATAGAAAAATCTATTTTAATACTTTTAACTTTATTTTATCATTGTATAATTATTATTATTTTATTTTATTAATTATTATAAACATATTTTTTGTATTTTTCCAATAAATTGTGGCGGAAACGGGTACCCGCGGGGAACCCGTCCCCGTTTGGGACGGGGTTGGGGGATGCAAAACCCGACCCCGATAAAGGTAGGGGCGGGGACGGGGAATGCCAAACCCGCCCCGACCCGCCCCGTTGCCATGCCTATTGTGGAGGGGTAATTTTGGAATATATGAAGGTTAGTGGTGTGTGGTGAGTAAGAGAGGGTGCGAAATAAGTCATGACTACTTTTTTTTAAAAGAAATCATTTCAGTCCATATTTGAAATAAGTCTTAAGAAACCGTTTTTACATGCAGAATTATTTATTAGGTTTTGTTTTTTATACCCCCATTGGCCCACCTACCCCCCAATTTACCAAGTTTTCCAATATTACCCTTGATCAGTTACGTAAACATCACGCTTTCTTGACCAATACATAAACATCACATGGTTCCCAGAATTACCTCACAATAGATAAATCCAGAAGTTACTTTGATTCACATTCATCCCTATGAGATAAATCCGGAACACAAAGTCACTTTCAGATTTATCTATTCTGAGGTAATTCCGGAAATTCTTAAAAAATGTCTTTCAGATTTATCTTTAGAAGGTAATTTCGTAAATCGTTCTGGATTTATCTACTAAAAATAAATCTGGAAGATGTTTTTTTGTTTAATTAGTTTTTTTATATATTAATCCGGAGTGTATTACATCGTCACGTTCGAAAATATGTACAAAATAAACAATTTTTAGTTATTATGACAAATGACAAATAAAAACATACATATACTCGTAATTTTTTTTAGTAAATATGTACCTCTTTTAGTGTAAATACGTCTGGTAGATCCATAGTGAAAGAAACGAAAAGATCAATTGTATCCATCTCTATTTTTTTAAAAAAATTAAAAATAATTAGTAAAAAAAATACATAACTCTGAATTTATGTGTTGATACTTAAATTCGGAAATGAATTACTTTCAGAATTATGTTTCAACTGTAAATCCGAAAGGTAAAAACAAATATTTTCCGGAATTATATATTACGCCATAAATCCGGAACACAAAAAATAAACAATTCTGAAATTACCCCCTCTCACATCAATTTGGGAAAAACGAAAAATTTTACTATGCGAGATAACTTTCGGTAAAAAGTGTGAGGGATAAAATGGGAATAAATTCAAAAGCCTTATTTATTTTCTTTAAAAAAAGTAAAAAATCATGTCAATCCAAAAAAAAAGTTATTTATTATTGGAACCCATTTTACTTTCCTTTGAGTCCAATTACAATATTAAAGATACAAAAAAGGTAGGAAAAACGAAAATGAAACAAATAAAAACTTTAGGTTTTTTGGACTGTATACCCCTTTTTTCGGAAAAAAAAACAAAAATACCCCTCTAAATTTCACCAAAATTTAATTGAATATTGAAATTTTTTAAAAATATCCGGAATGACCGTTCAAAAGGTATTTCCAGAACACAAATTTTTCATTTTTCCGAAATTACGTTATGTACATAAATCTGAAAGCATATAACACGTTATTTGTGTTTCGGAAATACGTGATTTTCGATAATTCCAGAAGCTATTTTTTTGATAATTCCGGAAATACCTTCTATACATAATTCCGGAAATTTTATTTTCTATTTTTTATTTTTAAATTTATACAAAATACGAAAAATACATTTGACAATCAGGGATATTATTGCCTAAAGGATTTATGCCTAAAGGATAAATTTTACACTTCCGGATTTATGCCTAAAGGATAAATTTGGAACTCAATTTTTTTGTACTTCCGGAAATACCTATTAAAGGATATTTCCGGAATATAAATTTGTGTTCCAGAATTACCTATAAGGCATAATTCCGGAAACATCCAAAAAAATTGTTCTGGAATTATGTTTAGGGAGGTAAATCCGGAAAAATGAAAAAAACGTGTTCCGGAATTAGGTATTAAGAGGTAAATCTGAAAAATTGTTTGACAGTCAAGAATATTATTGGTAGTTTGGTTAATTTGGGGGGTATGAAAAAAAAAACCAAAACTTTAATAAACCGTAAGAACTTTAAAAATAGAGCAAGAGCCGAAGAAAGTGGGAAGGAGTAAAAAAACAAGGAAATCTTTTGACAATATTTACTCAAAACTGGAGAGCACCATTCTTAGTTTCTCATTCACGCATTTACTATCTTCTTCGATTTTTTTATAAGCAACGTTAGTTGGGGAGAGATGAATGTTAGTTTCCTGGATTTGAACCTAAGACCTCATTCTTGCATTTCTTTGGTGTACTTTTTCGATATCCATTTGCTATCTTCTTCAATTTATATAATCTTTGACAATCCATATGATCGATTCACCTTGTTGGAACTTTGTTTGAATGTCTTCTCACTATACAATCATAAGTTATTTTTTTTATAAGTAAAAAGAGTATGAATAGAGAGTACAAGAGATGCTTCAACCTTAAATATTTTACTCTGAATATTACAAATAACTTAGGGAATTCCAAAGCCAAACTGAATATTCTAATCTTGAATATCTATCCACACTCCAAATGAAGCATCCCTATGACAGTTGTTACAAAGGATAATAATACATAGTTATAATTTACTATATCCCTTCCTAAAAATTTGTCTTGTTTCTAACTACACTCATAAGAAACAGCTTATTTCAAACTAAAGCAAGCAATAATAAAATAACTTCATTAATTAATTAGCCATATGTATCAAACGGATTTGGATTGAAAGTAGTCTGCAGTCATCTAGTTAGTGGGCTTGATCGGACGACCCAGATTTTAAGAGTACTTTTGAGTTTTTTGCTTAATAACATTGTGACTTTGAAACCTGAACTGTGTAGTCAAGATCGGGTGGTCCTAAATTTATTGATTGCCTGACTGCATGTAGTTTCGACTTCACACAACCCTGATCCATATCAAACATAAGCATCTGGGAGCAACCGAGGGCTAACAATAGCTGACAAAGGAGCTGCCTTTTGCAAAGTAAGTCCAAAAGCCTCATCCATGTTCATCTCTAGTCTATTTGGTAACATCCAATTAAAAGAGTGTACCAATGTCCCCAAAAGATGCTCAATAACTACAATAGCCATTCTATACCCAACACAAATCCTCCTTCCAGCTCCAAATGGAATCAATTCAAAATCAACTCCATTGGGTTCAATTATTGCATTCTTTCCACTTAAAAATCTTTCTGGATTGAACTCTAATGGGTTAGCCCATACATTAGGGTCTCTCCCAATAGCCCATATGTTCACATTTAATCTTGTATTCTTGGGAATGTAGTAACCATTAACTTGACATGCTTCAGTTGATACCCTGGGAACACCAAGGGGTGTAGAAGGGTGTAAACGATATGTTTCCTTGCAAATTGCTTCTAGGTATGGTAATTTGGGTAGGTCAGATTCAACAAGCATTCTTTGCCTTCCTACAACTTGATCAATTTCTCTTTGTGCCTTTATCAATATGTATGGGCTTTTTAGCATCTCAGATAATGCCCATTCTATGATGCTTGTTGATGTGTCTGTTCCTGCAGTGAACAAATTCTTCACATATAGGAAGAGAGATATTAGTTGACCAAAAAATGGAAGAGATATATTTGGTTTAGAAGGCAAAAGTACACTAATTAATTACATATCAATATAATGATTAATTTTATCATATAAAATAGTTTTTTGGTTATCGTGTTATTGATGCATAGTATCCACCAGCTTTACTAGCGATTAATATCTACGCTAGGGAATCTGGCTAACCATGTGTATATCTAACTTTGTCGGTTTGTGTGCTTCTCCCATCCCAACAGAGTTTTTATCACATTTAAGATTCGAACCCAAGACATTGGGATGAGATAGGAGCCCAATTACCGCTCAGATTTGGGTATCATATAAAATAGTTAACAACCTTAATTTGAGAAATGATATATGTTTTCGATGGTTATTCACTTTCGTAATTAATTAAACAATTATAAAAGGCTACTCTATCACATATTGGATGGTTATTCACTTTTTGTTTTTGTGAATTATGATTAATAATTAAAGGGAGCTAATTTCCATTATTTGCATATTCTAGTGTTGGTATTGAATAGAATTTATATGTTTTTCTTTCAAAAATATACTCTTAATTCTTAGAATTTGATTTTGACCAAACTCAATCCGATAATACTAGCTTGTATACTGAGAGATACCTCCCATCTATATACTCTTTTTCAGAACACATCACATCCGATGTGGGGCGCTTAACATTAACAAGTAAATACTTTTTAACATAACCCTTCACATTAATATAATTAAACTATGATCCGCATAAAAAGAGAGAATAATTACTGAAAAAAACAGAGAGAAATAATTTTAAAAAAAAAGTAATTAAAGAATCATGGTAGATAGAGGTACCAATAATAGAGCCTTGATGTTGGACAAAGTGAGACTCTCATCACTTTCCCCTTCACCCACAATTGCCATCAAATTATCAAGAAAATCTGGCTTGCCCTTACGATCAAAAGCATTCTCCACATGTTCTTCAATCATCTTACTCAAAAAAACATCAAACCTCTTATGCAAACCTTTCATCTTACCAACCACACCTTGTAAATCCATCCAAGCAATACAAGGTACAAAATCACCAACATTATTAACCCCAGATATTGTCATAAACTCCACTACCATTTCCTTAAATTCCTTAGATTCCCACCCTTTCTTTGCAAATATGCGATGGCTTAATACCACTTGACTCATCATATTTGTTATTGCACAACTCAATGAATCATTCACTTCAATTAATGCTTCCCCTGTTTTCTCACAATCTTGCACTATGCTTTTCACCATATGTGTGACCTCATTTTCTCTAACATGAGCCCAATCCTTAAGGGCCTTCCCACCAAATATGTGTAAGGTTGTTAGTTTTCTAAGTAGCTTCCATTTAGGTCCATAATTTGCAAAAACAAGGTCTTGTGAGTTGTACCCTAAATGAATTGCGCCTGCAATAGGAGAATGCAATTTCTCAAAAAAATATTTGAGTATGTATTAAGAGAGAGAAAGGGAGAGAAGGAGAGAAAGAGAGAGAGTAATATTTGCCATTAAAAAAAGTTTACCTGCAATAGTGGGCCTGTTAGAGAAATTGTTGTCTAATGTCTTGAGGAATGATCTAGCTGCATCTGGGCTTGAGGCAACAATAGTGTCACAAGTGCCCATTTTGAGGTACATGATGGGTCCAAATTTCTTAGCCATGTTTGTGAGTGTAACATGAGGCATGTTCCCCAAGAGTGGTAGAGCACCAAGAATTGGCCATCCTCTTGGGCCTGGTGGGAGCTTTTTAGAACTGCTTCTTAGGATTAAGCTAATGGAGAAATATGATATCAAGAAGATGAAAATTGCAACACCAATGTCTCTTACAAGAAATGCATCAAAAGTCATCTTGGATGATTGAAGAAGATCTGGAAAGGTATATGCAATTTATTTATATAAATAAAGAAGTGTAAAGTTTTGACTACGGTTTACAAGTTACGAGGAAAAGTTTACATTTATTTTATGGGAAAGAGTGTAGGTGTATAGGTTAGTCACGTGCATTAGTTGTTGGTAGGGGTGGACAACATCGCCCCAACCGCCCGCAACCCGTGAAAACCGAGGAAAAAGTTGATGTTTCGGACTTATCAATGGAAACCGAACCAGTAAAAGAGAGATAAAACGGATTCCAACGGTTTCAAATGGGTGGGCTCGGATTTCATTATTAAAACCAGTTGTAACCGAACCCGCCCGCACACTGTACTTAAAAGCAGAGTTGGTAAAATGAATCAGTACAATAGTAGTCAGTCAGTAGTCACTTACACACTCTCTCTCTAATAAAGCTGAGATGGTAAAATAAAGCAGTCTGTGCCATCCCATTAAATCCTACACACTTATTGAACCACGTGTACAGATAAATATAAAAAAAAAGCATGTACAGATAGAGAGAGAAATCAAGAGTTTAATGGGTTGAAACTTTCATTTTCCCTGTAAGAGTTATCTCTCCCCTTATCACCCCTTGTCACCTTCCTCCACTCGTCACTCCTCTCCCATTTTTCCTGTAACTTCTTTTTCAATAACTCTGGTTCTTTTTTTCGACAACCACCACACCATTGACCAACTACTAGAAGGTTTAAACCGAGCAAACCCACCCGCCCAAACCGCAACCCGCCGGAACCCAAACCCGCCGGAACCGATGCTCAAAACGGTCGGCGGTGGATGGTTTGTCTGCTCGGCGGTGTTTTTGGACCGAATCCGGCCGTAACCGACTGGTGTCCTCCCCTAGTTGTTGGATATTCAAGCAAAATGTAAACTTTAAGTAAAACTAGCGGTATAGTTCTCCATAGGCACGAATCCTTTCATATTTTTTTTTATAAATGGATTTACACATAATTTAATTAGTCTAAATATTAACTCGTGAAAATTAAGATAAATTTAAAATAGACGAATTTAATTAGTTTGAACTTTACCTCGTGAACATTACTGACAAATTTAATTAGTCTGAATCTTAACATCATTGCATTCCCATCAAAACATGACAATATGACATTAATAGTTAGTAATAATATTTAAACAATCAATTAACATCGCAACATACTTAGCAATTAGCCAATTTTAGCATCGTGCAACAATTTTACGCCTATTAATAGTAAATATCTGTTTGGATTCTACTTGGATCTCAATAGCCGTTATTACTCTTTGCAGCTCGGAGACAACTCCTGTAGAAAATATATTACACAAAAAGCAGGAATAAAATTAAATAAAAACAACTATTATTTTACTATAAATAGTTAATACTTACTGAAAATATCATGTAAATTGTAAGTAAAAATGAAAATAACATAACTGATTTGTTAAAGTGTCCAACTGAAAATGGTAAAATTGCAACAGAAATTGCAAACTGAAATTATCTTTTAGGAAATGGTACAATCAAACTTGAATAGGGAGAATAACCGATAGATGCATAAAGTCTATATTTCAAATCTCAATGAAACTCTAAATAGCAATGTTTTAAAAACCGGACCGGACTGGCCGGTTCAACCGATTGAACCGGGAACCGGACCCCCGGCCGGTTGGTTTAACCACATTTGAACCGCAGTCCTATTGAACCGGACAGAACCGGATCGAACCGGATCGAACTGGGTTGAACCGCGGTTCAACCGCTTTGAACCGGAAACCGAACCGGATTGAACCGCCCGAAATACATTTTTTTATTTTTAAATTTACTTTTTTCTCCAAAATTTAATATTTTTTATTTTTTATTTAATAAATTACTCATCCGGTTCAACCATGGTTGAACCGGTTGAACCGATTAAACCATGAACCGGAGGCCTCGCCGGTTCGATCTCCAGTCCGGTTTTAAAAACATTGCTAAATAGCACATTGGCCCAACTCTAAATAACAGAGAAACAATGCATGAGTGAGGTGTGAATGTTAGCATACCTGATATTCTTTTTAGGACTGATTAAGAGCCTTTTTTTACGGCACTGCTATTAAACTCCGATAGATACCTGTATAAGTCATAATTTCAGCAACAAAGGAGAAATTGAAACAACTAGCGCTTTGACCCGTGCCTTGCACGGGGTAAAAGCTCTAGTAAATACAAAAGTGTCCAATTAGGAAAATTTATTAGCTAAATTGCAATAAGAAAAGGTCTTGCTTAAATATAAATTAATAAAGACATCTGTGATCTTAAGAGCTAAGTTAAAGTGTATAGACATAAATTAGCCAAATTTGTTCTATACACATAATCTATATAGTCATAATACTAAGTAGAAAGTTAAAAGACATAAGATGCATAATTCAAGATAGCAAAAGATAACTATGCTCAACATCATCCTTCACCTAATTATCTAAGTTGATGAAAATAGGATGATTAGGGTTTCTTTGATGTGCATGTTGGTGAGGAAATTCCACATGAAGGGGTAGTGGTTGGTTACACATCACACGACGACGACTGCAATCGGAAATATCTATCAAAGTAACATTGATTTGGAAGGGACCTTGGGAGAGATATGTGATCTAAAAAAGTGTTGAACCTTGAAGGAGCATAAGTTCCATTATAGCAGCAGTTTGCCATAAATATTGTAGCATTTTATTGAGTCTTTGAATAGTTAGTTTTTTTCTCGAACATCAAAGTAACCTAAAATACACTGCTTAGCATCACCTTTACGTATTTTGTCATAAAACTATTTTTTTTAGCAAACCGGCTATTGAGGAACAAACTTTACATATACAGTTAAATTTGTTTCCGAACACTAAAGCAACCCAAATTAATCACACTGTTTAGCGTCGACTTTACGTGTTTTGACCAAACCAATTACTGAGAAATGAACTCTGTATATTTGTACAATCTAAATTTTTTTCTGAATCCTAAGACACCCCAAAACACACTGGCAAGAAATTATGTTTTGGAAGCGTCACACCTTACATATTTTGTTTCAAAATTATTTTTTTTTTAAAATAAAATTGGTTATCCAGGAATAGACTTCGCATATTTGAATAATTAAATTATTTCCGGACCCTACGCAATTCGTTACGAAATTTTTTTCCCACTAATATGATTAAGGAGGAAACTTCGCCAATTTAAACAATTTAAATTTTAACTAGACCGTAAAATACCCCTAAAATATAAAATATGAAGAAAAAAAGAGAGAGAGGAAAAATGGAAAAAAGGAAGGAGGGGAAAATTTACCACTAAAAGATAAAAATATGAAGGAAAAAAAAAGAGGAAAAGGTGGAGTTTGGAGAAGAAAACAAACAAAAAAGGGAGGGGGAAGGGGGATTGGCGCCATAGGGGAGGGGGAGTAAGAAACTTGGAGCCAAAAGTGGGGGAAGGGCCCACTTGAAGACTCCCTTGGGATTTAAATGTATAGATGTCATTTGAAATACAACGCCAAAAATTGAAATAAAATAAATTAATTAAAAACAAAACAGAGAGGGAGAGAGAATAGGAGTAATATAGGGAAATTTCCTATCCAAAAAAGAGAAAAAAAACTTTACATTTAAAATAAGTAAGACTCTTTGACAATGATACAGATTTGGGAATCCTTCCAACAATATGGCCAAAAAAGTGAGTGACCAAAAATAAGACCTCCAGGTTCAAGGTCAGTTCAACCTGCATAAGATTCCTGCAAAGTCTAGATATTGAAGCGACAAAAACAACACCACTCAAATTGAATAGAAATATCAATAATGATATTCGGCCAAAAAATCCAACCAAAAACAGACAAAAATACTCAATACCGTATAAATACCTGCAGAAATACCCTGGTGGGACCCATTTCTTTTAATTAAAAAATAAAATCACTATTTGATATTTTAAAAACAAAAACACGCACGCTTCTTCAAACTCTCTCTCTTTTCAGTCTCGCATCGTGTTTCATAAGCTTTAGGGTAAAAACCACTGTTCATCTCTGCCATTCTTCTTCTCCTCCGCGATTCTTCGTCTTCTCTGCCATTTGAAACAAAATTAAACACGGTTGAAAGCTACACAGAAACATGTGTTCCTGACTCACTTCATCCCTTCGTTCGTGCCGTTATTTGCAAACAGTCCACTGGTCATCGTTGCCCGTGAAAAAGCTGACTTCCTCAAACCGTTCTGCTTCCTCTCATCCTTCGCGTTAACCGTTCACTCTTTCACTCAGTTCGCGCTGCAACCCCTCACTGTCGTTTCGTCGACGCCGTCCCGGCCGGTCATACGCCATCCCTCGTTCCATGACGCTGGTGGCGTAGCTCAACCTTCTTTAAGCAAGGTTCATTTCCTCCTTCCTTGTATCTCTCTGATTTTGTGAAATTGATTTCCATTTTTTTGTGTATTAGGGTTTATTTGCCTTTCATGTGTAGTGTTATTTCTCTCCTCTCCCCTTCAAATAGGAAGACAGTGAATGTATAAATATTTTCATGGGGGCAGCTAATTTCCCTTAAAACTTGTGTGATTGTTTGTATAATGGTTAGATAATTTCATCTTTGACTTGGTACATGATTAATTTTTGCTCGACTTGTAACATCCGCAAAATAATTAATGGAATTATTTGGGTGTTAACCCAATTAAATTAATTTAGTACTTGACTGGTAAATTTATTGAGTGCAAAAATTAATTATTGGTCGTTATCGGATCGTTAACCGGATAAATCGGACCAAGGAAGTTTTGGAATCGAAATAGGAGATTTCGATCAATATGGTAATTTGACCGCGTTACAACAAATATATTAAATAAATATATATGTGTATACGTGTGTGCATGTGAGAGGAGAAGAAAAGAATTAATTAAATAAATAAGTGTGTGTGTGTATGTGTTAAAAGGAAAGAAAGGAAAGAATTAAGAAAGATTGCATGCGAGAAACAGAAGAGAGAAACAGAGAAAAGGAGAGAAAAGAAAGGAGAAGAGAAAGAAAGGGGGAGGAAGAAGAAGAGGAAAAAGGGGGCAATTCCGCTCATCAAAACGACTTCCGTCCAACACGAAAAATGTTCAGCGCTACTTCCTCTTCGTTTTGGTACCAAAATCTTCATCATCAGCTCACTCTCCTCAAATCCACCATTTTCGAAATTTGGAGAAAAGTGGAGGTTTTGTTGTTCAAGCTCAAAGGGAAGCTTTGGATGGTGTTTGGGAGCGAGCTCAAGGTGGATAGCGCAAATATTGAAGTCCGATTTGGAGTTTGTGAAGAATCAAGGGTTTAGAGAGCAAATTGGGGTTTTGTGAATAGTGACTTGAGGTTGGAGAAGATGATGAATAGTGTTTATGAAGAATTTCGGGAAATCGGTATTTCGGTCAAAAAGCGGTTTCGTGATCGAGCGGAAAGTTTTGGAAGCGGATTGGAGCGACGTCGGAACGGAAAGTTTATGCGGGGAGCGTTCGTGTGGCTACTCGGTGATTTTGAAGTCTCGGTGTCGGCGCACGCTTCAAGGGTGAGTTCTACTCACGTTTAGGATTTTGTTTTTCGAATTAATTGATTTAATGTTTTATCGCTTTCGCTGGACTGGAATATTTCTGGATATTGTCTGTTTCGTGTTAGGAATCGATCGGAGCGAGTCTCGAGTTGTGTTGCGTTGAAATGGAATTTTTGGTGATTTGATTTCGAAAGATTTTGACTTAAAAACCGTTAATTGGAAAATATGTCGTTTTTGATAAAATCCGTTTTGATGGAGTTTTTGATTGGGTTGATTGATTGTGTGGTTCTAGTTGGGTCTATTTTGTTGGTTGTTTGGTCTGTTTTCGATCGGAACAAGAATCGGAATTGAGCGGAACGAGTATCGGGATCAATCGGAAAGCAATTTTTCATAAAACAGGCCATTTTTGCAATGCTGTCAAATGAGCACGACCCGTGCGTCCAGGGGCACGACCCGTGCGCCCTGTTCTGTCCAAAATTTTCAAAGTGCCCAAAATGATTCCGTTTCGATTCCAATCCTCTCCCAATCCTTTCCTAACCCTTCTATAATGATATTGGGCTTCTAAAGCCATGATTTTGGGTATGTTTCAAAAGGGTTTTATAAAATACTTTTGAAGTTGAAATTCTTTCGAAAAGCCGAACAATAGTATACGTGTGCGGATATGATTTATTAATAACAAAACAGACTATGAGTCCTACGTGGTAAAGCATAATGTAAATGGACTATGGGTTCATATGATTGTAGATATATGTTTGTATATGTATATCGAGTTGGGTGACGTGACGACCCATGTGTAACATACTAGGCGGGGCAGTCATGATCCCCTTTCCTAGGCTCCATGCCAATGGGAGAATGTACTATTGGTAGGGGGGTTCACCGGGATTCAGCGGTTACGCAGTCGGTGTTATGTTAAATTAATTGTTGTGCGGTCCACCGGGATGTAGCGGTCACGCAGCCGGTGTCGTACTGAGTCATAACAGGTTCACCGGGATGTAGCGGTAACGCAGTCGGTGATCTGTTGAATTGTTTTGTTGTGCGATTCACCGGGATGTAGCGGTCACGCAGCCGGTGTCGTACTGAGTTATAGCAGATTCCCCGGGATGTAGCGGTCACGCAGCCGGTGGAATGCTATGTGTAAAATAATGCGGTTCACCGGGATGTAGCGGTCACGCAGTCGGTGCCGTGTTGAGTTAAAAATGTTTTTAAACAAGTACCGAGAGAGCGAGTAGGGGTCTCGGTAGAACTCACTGAGATTGTATCTCATTGTTTATATGTTGTTGTTTTACAGAGACACAGGGACAGCGGAAATCCAAGAGGCACGAGTAGGTCGAGCTCGGACTGGTTGCTGATAGCCTAGCTTTATATTTAAGCTTATTTCCCTTTTGTGGTCTGTATACTAAAACATTATGTATTTAAGGTATATCTTTCTTCCGCTTTCTTGTATGATACTGAATACTATAATTGCTGATGATATATGGTCTGAGAACCATATTGTCTTGTTGTAAATAAGACTGTTTGGGTTTTATTCAGCGAAAAATTTATAGTGATATTCAGTGTCTAAGCAGGAAACATATCTCTGATGTGTTACTAATGTGCACTTTGGTATTTTTAATCGATAAATTATACCGGGGTGTTACAGTTGGTATCAGAGCAGTTCGACCTAGTCGGACTTAGCTTAGGGTTGAGTCGATTCCTTGCTAGTCCTTTTTGTAATTACACTTGTGATGCTAAGAGACATTGAGCCTGATCAACTTAATACTTAGTGCATCATAAGCGGAATTATGACTGGATGATCAAGACGCAATCCTCGACCAAGATCGGAATCTCCAACCGATGCATCCTCAGGAAAGGTAGCATGACGGTGGAAGAGTACACCGCTAAGATTGAGAAGTTGTCTCAGTTTTACCAAGTGGTAAAGTAAGCTTCGATGAGAACGGAGAATGCAGAAGTCTAAGACGGGCATAAGTGTTTTTATGATTTATGGTCTCAGTTCTTATACTGCTACCAATTATGTTGCCTTAGTGCAATCAGCCTATGTCGCCGAGGATGATCTCATAGGAAATATGGGAAAGGAAAGAAGGTAATTGAATTATCAACTCCGAATGCAAAGTCCCAAGATAATTTCATCAAAGGAAAAGCAGGTGCAATTCTTTGATTCTTCCAAGGTCAGGAGATGTTCTAACTGTTGGAAGCCTCACAGTGGTGATTGCAAGCGAAGATCTAATCGGTGCTATTATAGTAATGCAGAGGGTCACTATGGTAAAGAGTGCCCTGTAAGGAAGAGTTCCAAGGAGTTACAAGCAGCTCCAAGGCAAGGATGCGTCAACACTTTGGATGCTCAGACAGTTACAACTGTAGACAATCTACTGAGGAGTATGAGATCAGTTTTCAACAACTCCGTTGGTATATTATACGATACGGGTGCAACCCATTGTATAATAGCTCAATCGTGAGTGGATCGGTTGGGATTAACCTTATCTCCGCTATCCGAGCCGATAACCATCTTAACTGCTGCTAAGGGTCATGTCCAGACATAATATTTGTATAGGATTGTCTACTTGTCATAGGAGGCAGAGATTTCGTTGTAGAATTTATTGTTTGCCTATGAGAAGTGTAGGCGCCATTTTTGTTATGAATTGGATGACTGCAAATCATGTTGCAATCGACTGTGTTAATCAGATATCAGCTTTGCTTCAGAATCAGTTGAATTGTCTAGGACAAATTCCGAAGCGGTTACCTAGTTCACCTTAGACGGTCAATCTTCATTCCAAGGTGCGGAATGACATGTTAGTATGTTATCTGCATCCACTGAAACTAGTTTAGATTTGGAGAACATTCAGGTTGTGAATGACTTTCTGGATGTTTTCACGATGAAGTTTCTTCTGAATCTCCTGAGCGAGAGGTAGAGTTTACGGTAGAATTGGTTCCTGGCACGGGATCAATATCTATTGTTTCTTATTGAATGTTTCTTGAGAATTAAAGGAAATGGAGTCTCAACTTGAAGAGTCGACGTTAAAGAAATTCCTTCGACCGAGTGCTTCTCTAAGGAGTGCTCTGGTGTGGTTAGTCGAAAGGAAAAATGGTAGCATGAGATTGTGTATTGATTACCGACTACTCAACAAAGTGACAATCAAGAACAAATATCCTTTGCCAAGGATACACGAATTGCTGGATCAACTTCGAGGTGTCGTGGTGTCTTCAAAAATTGATCTGATGTCAGGTTATCATCAATTAAAAGTTAGAGCCTTAGATATTCCGAAGACAACCTTCCGTACTAAGTATGGACATTACGAGTTCGTAGTGATGCCCTTCGGTTTGACTAATGCTCCAGCGGTATTCATGGATTACATGAACCGAGTGTTCCACGCTTATCTGGATTAGTTCGTTGTGGTTTTCATTGATGATATCTTGGTGTACTCTAAGACCATTGAGGAGCATGTCCAACATCTCCGCATTGTTCTGAAAGTACTCCGAGAAAATAAGCTGTACTTGAAACCTTCGGAGTGTGACTTTTGGGTGCCAGAGGTAAAGTCTTTGGGACATGTGATTTCCCCAGTCGGGAATTTCTGTAGATCCCAGTAAGAAGGAAGCGGTGTTGAATGGGAGTGACCAACATCAATCGCAGAGATCGAAAGTTTCTGGGTCTAGCCGGTTACTATAAGAGATTTGTCCAGGGTTCTCACCGTTAGTTTTCCACTTACTCGGTTAACTCGTAAGGGTCATCCGTTTACGTGGGATGCCGATTGTGAAGAACGTTTTCAAGAGTTGAAGATTTTGACTTCTGCTCCAACCCTGATTCTTCCAGATCCGTTTTTGGGATTCCAAAGTTACAGCGACGCTTCTGGGAATGGTTTGAGATGTGTTCTCATGCAGAATCATCAAGTGGTAGCTTAGGCGTCCAGACAATTAAGGTCTCGTGAAGAGAATTATCCAACTCATGATTTGGAGTTGGCAGCTATTGTGTATGCACTGAAGATTTGGAGACATTACCTGTATGGGTCTCGTTTCGAAGTCTTTAGTGGTCACAAGAGTTTAAGGTATCTGTTTGATCAGAAAGAACTGAATAGCAGACAGAGAAGTGTGTTGAATTCCAGAAGGATTATAAATTCGTGTTGGATTAGCATTCAAGAGAGGCCAATGTTGTAGCTGATGCGCTAAGTAGGAAATCCATTCATATGACAGAGCTGATGACGCACGAAATGGGGTTGTTAGAGTCTTTTAGATCTAAGTTGGAGTACATCCGTAAGTTTCCACTTTGGTGGCGAGGTATTAGTTTGTTAACCTCTCCTTGGTGAAGGTTGACAATGAGATTGTCTTACGAGATTCCGTTTGACAAGTCGAACGTGAATACGAATATATAAATGAGGTAACTGCTGACTGTTTTCACGTTACGAATAACCATCAAAGGATTAATTGATGGATCTGCTGCAAGGGACTGGAATTTCCGAAGTGAAGCTTGGCATGCGGTGTAATAGTTTTGAAAAATCGTTTTTGTGAAAACCCGCATGCTAAAGTTAATTTGGGGAACGAATAAAGAGGCTAATAAAATATGATTGAGGAGGAAAATCCTAGGAGGATTACTTAGGTTGAGGGGAAGCTCTCAACGCTACTGACTAATTCGGAAAGGAGCCCTGAGTTCTGTTTGATAGTTGTTTGGAGAACAACTGAGGTGATTTTCATTACGTTCAATTTATTTGATGTCCCCGTGGTTTATTTCTACGTTTACGATGAACGTTTTTGGTAAATCCTCATATCATCTTCTTTCGAAAAGTGTTACCTCGAAATCTTGGGGGCGAGTCAAGAAGTTTCACAAGTGACTTTTTCGTCACATTGTCGGTGTGTACGAAAACTGTTATGGATTTTAGAAGATTTGTTGAGAAAGTGTTTACACCCTTCGAGGAAATCGTGTTTGTTTTTACGTCTACCGAGGAGTGCTTTGGTTTGGATTAATCAAAGTTGGGGAGCAAGTGAGGAATGAAGCTTCGGAAGTGTTTTCGAACGCGGTGCCGAGCCTATGTAGGCGAATGATGAATTTCTCGTGTAGATTCGTAACCAGAGAGTTCGTATCAAGGTAGTAGTGGGTCATACTTGGAGGTTGATGTGCCAATTTGGGAAGATTTTCTACACTCATTTCGTTAACTCAAGAATGTTTTCTAGCAAATTTGTACCTTTCTGAGAATGTCGATTCTCGATTGGTCAGATGAAAGACTTAGCGAAATTTTGAGGACAAAATTCTTTCAAGTTGGGGAGAATGTAACATCCGCAAAATAATTAATGGAATTATTTGGGTGTTAACCCAATTAAATTAATTTAGTACTTGACTGGTAAATTTATTGAGTGCAAAAATTAATTATTGGTCGTTATCGGATCGTTAACCGGATAAATCGGACCAAGGAAGTTTTGGAATCGAAATAGGAGATTTCGATAAATATGGTAATTTGACCGCGTTACAACAAATATATTAAATAAATATATATGTGTATACGTGTGTGCATGTGAGAGGAGAAGAAAAGAATTAATTAAATAAATAAGTGTGTGTGTGTGTATGTGTTAAAAGGAAAGAAAGGAAAGAATTAAGAAAGATTGCATGCGAGAAACAGAAGAGAGAAACAGAGAAAAGGAGAGAAAAGAAAGGAGAAGAGAAAGAAAGGGGGAGGAAGAAGAAGAGGAAAAAGGGGGCAATTCCGCTCATCAAAACGACTTCCGTCCAACACGAAAAATGTTCAGCGCTACTTCCTCTTCGTTTTGGTACCAAAATCTTCATCATCAGCTCACTCTCCTCAAATCCACCATTTTCGAAATTTGGAGAAAAGTGGAGGTTTTGTTGTTCAAGCTCAAAGGGAAGCTTTGGATGGTGTTTGGGAGCGAGCTCAAGGTGGATAGCGCAAATATTGAAGTCCGATTTGGAGTTTGTGAAGAATCAAGGGTTTAGAGAGCAAATTGGGGTTTTGTGAATAGTGACTTGAGGTTGGAGAAGATGATGAATAGTGTTTATGAAGAATTTCGGGAAATCGGTATTTCGGTCAAAAAGCGGTTTCGTGATCGAGCGGAAAGTTTTGGAAGCGGATTGGAGCGACGTCGGAACGGAAAGTTTATGCGGGGAGCGTTCGTGTGGCTACTCGGTGATTTTGAAGTCTCGGTGTCGGCGCACGCTTCAAGGGTGAGTTCTACTCACGTTTAGGATTTTGTTTTTCGAATTAATTGATTTAATGTTTTATCGCTTTCGCTGGACTGGAATATTTCTGGATATTGTCTGTTTCGTGTTAGGAATCGATCGGAGCGAGTCTCGAGTTGTGTTGGGTTAAAATGGAATTTTTGGTGATTTGATTTCGAAAGATTTTGACTTAAAAACCGTTAATTGGAAAATATGTCGTTTTTGATAAAATCCGTTTTGATGGAGTTTTTGATTGGGTTGATTGATTGTGTGGTTCTAGTTGGGTCTATTTTGTTGGTTGTTTGGTCTGTTTTCGATCGGAACAAGAATCGGAATTGAGCGGAACGAGTATCGAGATCAATCGGAAAGCAATTTTTCATAAAACAGGCCATTTTTGCAATGCTGTCAAATGAGCACGACCCGTGCGTCCAGGGGCACGACCCGTGCGCCCTGTTCTGTCCAAAATTTTCAAAGTGCCCAAAATGATTCCGTTTCGATTCCAATCCTCTCCCAATCCTTTCCTAACCCTTCTATAATGATATTGGGCTTCTAAAGCCATGATTTTGGGTATGTTTCAAAAGGGTTTTATAAAATACTTTTGAAGTTGAAATTCTTTCGAAAAGCCGAACAATAGTATACGTGTGCGGATATGATTTATTAATAACAAAACAGACTATGAGTCCTACGTGGTAAAGCATAATGTAAATGGACTATGGGTTCATATGATTGTAGATATATGTTTGTATATGTATATCGAGTTGGGTGACGACCCATGTGTAACATACTAGGCGGGGCAGTCATGATCCCCTTTCCTAGGCTCCATGCCAATGGGAGAATGTACTATTGGTAGGGGGGTTCACCGGGATTCAGCGGTTACGCAGTCGGTGTTATGTTAAATTAATTGTTGTGCGGTCCACCGGGATGTAGCGGTCACGCAGCCGGTGTCGTACTGAGTCATAACAGGTTCACCGGGATGTAGCGGTAACGCAGTCAGTGATCTGTTGAATTGTTTTGTTGTGCGATTCACCGGGATGTAGCGGTCACGCAGCCGGTGTCGTACTGAGTTATAGCAGATTCCCCGGGATGTAGCGGTCACGCAGCCGGTGGAATGCTATGTGTAAAATAATGCGGTTCACCGGGATGTAGCGGTCACGCAGTCGGTGCCGTGTTGAGTTAAAAATGTTTTTAAACAAGTACCGAGAGAGCGAGTAGGGGTCTCGGTAGAACTCACTGAGATTGTATCTCATTGTTTATATGTTGTTGTTTTACAGAGACACAGGGACAGCGGAAATCCAAGAGGCACGAGTAGGTCGAGCTCGGACTGGTTGCTGATAGCCTAGCTTTATATTTAAGCTTATTTCCCTTTTGTGGTCTGTATACTAAAACATTATGTATTTAAGGTATATCTTTCTTCCGCTTTCTTGTATGATACTGAATACTATAATTGCTGATGATATATGGTCTGAGAACCATATTGTCTTGTTGTAAATAAGACTGTTTGGGTTTTATTCAGCGAAAAATTTATAGTGATATTCAGTGTCTAAGCAGGAAACATATCTCTGATGTGTTACTAATGTGCACTTTGGTATTTTTAATCGATAAATTATACCGGGGTGTTACACGACTTATCTAACATTGTACTTGCGCTGAGCATGCCCACATTAGTTTATTGACTGACTTGTGTATCGTAAAATTTATAATCAGAGTAAAAAGTCTGTTAGAGTTCTTATAAAACTACAGATATTGCATATATCTAATGTTTAATGGTCTAAGTTTGGTTGCTTAAAGTTTTAATAGGACTTTATGGATGAGAGGAAATTGTCCCTTTGAAAAACTAGACCATAAAAACCCTTTGAAAAAGAGAGAGACATATGTATAAGTAGCAGAAATTGAATGTTGAAATGTTATCAGTAGGTTATTTTGTGTTGTTATAGCTTAGAATAGTTCCCATGTGCTTTTATGATGTCTGGTAGTGCTTTTGCCATATAGAACGGTTTATATTTTGCATTATCCTATAAAAGAGGCTTTTGGTACATTTTTGGAAGTGAAAGCTTTGTAATAGCATGTTGCATATTTGGATCTTTGGTGTATTTGTGCGAAACAAATAGTTTAGATGAATGATCACAGGTTAAGCCAAGTTTTATAGTGATTATGCTCAAACTTATATCATTGACAGCTTAAATGTTTTAGCTTAGAGCTTGTTTTGTTTTGATTTTGTTACAGTTTAAGTATCAAATCAGTTAACTTAATATAAGTAAGCTATTGAATGGGAGAATTGATGATGCTCTTGAACTTTTTGATAGGTTCGTAATGTCATTTCTTAGAATGCAATGATCATAGGTTATGTGGAGAATGGAAGAATGGATGAGGCTTTAAAGATGTTTGGGTGAATGTCTGAGAGGAATATGCCATTGCGGAATACAGTGACCACAGGTTTCATTCAGAATGTGGGCTTAAATAGGGAAGTGAGGATATTTGATGCAATGCCATACAAGACTGTCACTACTTGGATTGCTATGATGATAGGATATGTGCAACATGGTCTAATTAATGATTTCGAAGGAAGCACTCTTGCTGCTAACACAAGTGTGAATTTGTGTCAATGGAGGGGTTATGAGATTAGTACTATAATGTAAAAGTTTCAAATTGGAGGACTATTGAAGCACCATTCATCACTTCTAGTGTACCATCACCTGTTAAAGTCCTTCAGCTGTTATATTTTTTGGGGTGGTTATTATGATTCAATTGAATGAAGCAAAATGTGTATATGTACCCTCAATTTTTCAATTTTTGGAGTTTCCAACGATATGATGTATTAAGTAAAATTTTGTATATATTGAGGCACAAGACTACAAAGGCCTTTAAATGTAATATGAAAAGTTGGGAGTGCTCCATGATACTTCTTATATAAAATATATCTTTTTATTTGTGCTTTACACGCCAAATGTATATTCTATAACTTTGCCAGAATTTTTTTATTCCATCTTGGACATTTAATGTAAGGACAAGTCAAGGTGGTTAAGTGACATATAATTTCTTGGTTTGAATCGGATAACCACCTTACAACATTAATTAACTATTTAAAACTGAGAAATTCGGACATTTAACCACAAAATGTCATTGTGCTTACATTTAGGGGTCTCAACAGACTAATTTAGTACTCGCTTGTAGTTTCATAGTGAGTTTCACAGAAAAGATAAAAATAACAGGTTGGTGATTTAGCACAAAAACTTGGTTATTTGTGAAGGCGAGGCGGTGAACTGATTAAAACTGAGATATTAGATGACATTTAACCACCCTGTGTCCCTGTTCTTACATTTAGGGGTCCCAACCCACTAATTTAGTATCCTCTTGTAGTTTCATAATGAGTTTCACAAGAAAAAAATGAAAATAACAGGTTGGTCATTTCTCACAAAAATTTGGTTAATTGTGAAGGAGAGGTGGTGAACCAATTAAAACAGAGAAATTATGACATTTAACAACCTCATGTCATTGTGCTTACATTTAGTGGTTCCAACAGACTAATTTAGTACTCACTTGTAGTTTCATAGTGAGTTTCACAATGAAAAGATAAAAATAATAGGTTGGTAATTTAGCACAAAAACTTGGTTAATTGTGAAGGCGAGGTGGTGAACTGATTAAAACTGAGATATTAGATGACGTTTAACCACCACGTGTGTCCCTATTCTTACATTTAGGGGTCCCAACCCACTAATTTAGTATCCTCTTGTAGTTTCATAATGAGTTTCACAAGAAAAAGATGAAAATAACAGGTTGGTCATTTATCACAAAAATTTGGTTAATTATGAAGGCGAGGTGGTGAATCAATTAAAACTGAGAAATTATGACATTTAACCACCACATGTCATTGTGCTTACATTTGGTGGTCCAAACAGACTAATTAAGTACTCACTTATAGTTTCATAGTGAGTATCACAATGAAAAGATAAAAATAACATGTTAGTAATTTAGTACAAAACACTACAACAGAAATCTCAAAAAAGATCACCCCATTAGTAGCGCTTTTGACATAAGCGCTCCCTATGGCTAACACGGAGTGCCCATTAGGAGCACTTAGGGGACGAGCGCTCCTTATTGCTAAACACGGAACGATCATAGGGAGCGCTTAGGTGACAAGCGCTCCTTATTGCTAAACATGGAACGATCATAGGGAGCGCTTAGGGGACGAGCGCTCCTTATTTGCAAAACACGCTTGGGCTTTAGTAGCGCTTTGCTTAACGAGTGCTCCCTATGGTATTTATTTTAATTTTAATTTTCTATCTAGCTATAGCTCCCTATGGTACCCCAAACACTCTCACTCTTTCATCAGTACCCAAACACTGTCACGTTCCTTCCTCCAGAGCAACAAACGCCATACGACGCCGTCCCACCTCCTTTCGTCGCCGTCCCACCTCCCTTCGCCACCGTCACTTCCTCACCCACGATTTCTTACGCTCCTTGCCAACACAACGACGTCATCGACCACGTCGTACATCACCTCCTCACCCATCTCGTTTGCTGATGCTCTATCCCTTCGCCGATGTCTCACTCTCTCATTTGCTACTGCTATGTTTTCGTTACCTCTTTTCTGTAAGTTAATCGCTCTCTCTCATCTCGTTTGATTTCTTTTTTAGGGATTTTAGATTTTAGGGTTTCCCAAGTTTGTAACCCAAACACTCTCACTCTCTCATCACAAATTCAAAGACATACGGGTTTGATTATCTGTTGTTGAGGAAGAAGACATGAAAATGGATTTGTCCCTGACTTCCCATCTGCTAGCATTTGTCCTTTCTTTATTATGCATCATACTCAAGATGTGTTGGGTTGTTTATTATGTGTTGTGAAATTCGTGATAATTCAATATGAGTTTAGCTTGGCATATAATATAGTTTGGAACTGTGGCTTCTTCAACATCTTCCTAAACTCCACTTGCTTACTGTGCATCGTTTCTTTTTTGCATTGTCTTTACGTTTATTATTATTTAAATTTTAAGTGGTTATCAGTTATCTTTTTCCTTCTCTACTTAATTCTCTTGCTGGATTTTAACAATGGTTGTAATATTGGCCCCCTCCAGACTCCTGTTATGCCGCTATATGGAGACGAAATACATTTGGTTGCAATGCATTCCCGGAATGATGACAGACCATGTTTCTGGGGATTTGTTGTTGCTGCTGGACTATATAACTCATGCCTTCTGATGTTAAATCTCAGATGTTTGGGTATTGTGTTTGATCTGGACGAAACACTTATTGTAGCTAACACAATGCGCTCATTTGAAGATAGAATTGATGCACTCCAGAGAAAAATCAACTTGGAGGTAGATCCACAAAGAATTTCTGGCATGCAGGCGGAAATCAAGCGCTACTTAGACGATAAGAGTATATTGAAGCAGTATGCTGAAAATGATCAGGTCTTTGATAATGGGAAATTGATAAAAGTTCAATCTGAGATTGTTCCAGCATTATCTGACAATCACCAGCCTATAGTTCGACCACTGATACGGCTTCACGAGAAAAACATTATTTTGACACGCATCAACCCGCGGGTATATAATAGGTGTGATATTGGTATTATTTCCATACCAATTTACTTGAATATAGTTTTGTGTTGTGAAAGTGTGATATTGGTATTATTTCCATACCAATTGAAGCGCTAATCCCATACTTGGATAGCCAATAGCCATCTATAAACAAAAAGGGGGTTTGACAACCATTGTGTATTTTAAGTACAAATCATTGACTGATTTTTGGTGCTTGGTTGATTCTCAGGAGTTTGCAATCTGTTGTGCCTGGTTTTGTTGTTGCCATGGGTCCATGACAGAGAATGAATTCAGGGAAACAAATGCTAGCAGATGGGAAGTGGATTTGTCCTTTCTAGTAATGGTAAGCTTTTGTTGGACTTTTAAAATGAACACACACACACACACACACACACACACAGTTTTTGCGTGAAAAAATGGAAAGGGTTGGAAGGGATTGTACCTCAACAGACACACACACACACACACACACACACACACACACACACACACACACACACACACAGATTTGTCTCAGTGAATTCAATTTCTGGGATCTTGACTTTATGTGGTTATACATTTGCTGGACGTTTTAACATGGTATTTATGTCTTTGTCCTGATCTCAGTGAATCCAATACCAGCCGTTACTGAGTTTGTTGTGCAACTGCAAATCCTTGAAATGTTGGACAATGTCTTTATTTTTTCTTTTGTCTGTCTGTCTCTGCACTTTTTTCTTTGCATGATTTCTCTGTTTAGATTAATGACTTGTATGTTGTATAAACTTAGGCTATTTTTACTGCTGGGTATAAGGCTATTTTGCGCGTCCACTCTGTAGTTGAAGAATGTGAGGTTATTGAGATCTTGCATCAAATTGATCCAAAGACAAGGAAACCTATGAAAAAGAAAGCTCTCTTTGTGAATAATGGTGCAGGTGTTGTGTGTCAAATTCAGGTACATACTTCTTTGTAAATTTGGATGTTAAATATTGCCTTACTTGGCCTTTTTAAGGATATGAGAAGATTTTAAATTTAATGATGATCATGTGGGAGGAATTTCAGATTGTGGTGTGTACCATTTGGTTGAAAGGCATTTAAAGATGAGGGAAGGAGAAGTATACGAACTATAAGTAGATGCTAACAGATTGAAATGGAAAGAGAAGCAAATATTTGTCATTGACTAGGAGATGATTTTGGGTTCAAGATATTTTAGTAAGCTTGGCTTACTAACTGACCCAATATATCTGAATTTTGTTGCTTAGCACTTGGGTGTTAGTTTACTGGCACTGGAGCATATCATTGATGATCTTTTTATAGGGTACTCCTTCAAACAAACTCCTCCCCTAAAATTTTCACTGATACTGATTTATTGTCTTGCAGGATAGGTTATTATGATAATGGATGTTGAACTGTAATAAGCTTTACTTTTGTATGCATTTTATCTAGTCTGAGTGAATAAATTCAACAAAATTGAAGGGATTTTGATATTCTAATTCTTAACTAGACGATTTTTAACAAGAAAGAATCTGAAAATTTACGATATATACTGACGGCAGTAATTTTTATTAGTGATTTAGTTACTTAGTAGTTTGTAAACGCTTATAGATAGGCTTGGTGTAATCACTTGTATTCAACATTCTCATTTGTATCATTTTTCCTTCTTCAGTACAGTGCTCTTTTAGTTTTTGTCCATTGAAAGCAGATCATTAGCAGTGATTGCCTCAACTATGGATTCTCTCCTGGACCTCTTGTCAGGGTTCATACTGTGGTTTACTTCCAATGCCATGAAAAAGCCAGACCGATATCACTACCCGATCGGAAAGAAACGCATGCAACCAGTGGTAAGACAATTTATAATTTTGCACTGCAAGATGATTTGGTCCTTTAAAGTTTTTAGTAAATGCAATCCATCAATAGAGTGGAAATTACAATAATTGGATATTTAAGTAATTGGTTGCTTAACACAAGAACATGCTTATTGGTTTCAATGCAGGGTATTATTGTTTTTGCATCAGTTATGGCAACATTGGGTTTATAGATTTTGATTGAGTCTGGCAGGCAAATTCTTTCAAAGGTAATTAACATCAACATTTGTTGTTCTTATTTGTTCACTGAATCCAACAATTTGATTCAACACTAGTTTTGATTTTGAATTTGAGTTTAATTAGTTGTGTCATGTGTATACATGTTTTAAACTTCTCACTTTCATTCTTTTTCTTATAGGCTAAGCCTGAAGTGGATCCAACAAAAATGGATCCAAATTTTGTTCTAATAAACTTTCACAGAGATTTCATTACCCCTTCTCTCTTTAACCATTGCCTAAATCAACAAGCCACATTGATTTTGTTTCCCTGCTTAAGGGTATTATAAAAGCAGACTACCCTCAATAAACTTTCACTCACATTCTCCTAATTATAACACCACCCCATCTTCCATTTCAGGTCCACCTAGTATTTAGTAATTAACCTTCATTGCCTTCTATTGTGCTTTGTAGTTACATAATACGTCTACAATTTTTTGGTTATTTGTTTTGTGATATTATTAACTAAAATTTGTTGGCAATTGATCCCAAAAGAGATGTGATTTTCTATTTGGATTCACTGCTAGGTCATTACAACAACTACCCAAAGTTGGTGAGAGTATTTAATAGGTGTGTATTTAGATCTCTCGTATATTTCATAATTTAAATTATGTATATTTCGATTAATATAGTTATATATATGATGTTGTTTCAGTGCTTTGGCAACTTATTGGGGATTGCGTGATGTCAGGACTGCGTACAGAAAATCATCATCCTCTACAAAATGGATAGCAATAAGGGTAAGTTTATAATCAATATTCTTATGCATATGTAATTAATTATATTTAATAACTAAGTAATCTTTTGTTTTATAGGGTCCCAAACAACCAAACTTCGATGATTGCGGGTACGATGTAATGAAGTTTATGAAGGACATCATCACTCACAACCAAATGGAAATCCCAATCCATGTATGTAATTTGATAGTTTGTTTTTTGACAAGTAATTCAATATCTAATTGATATTGATATAATTCTAAGTTCATTTTATTTTATTTTTTCAGTATTTTCCTGAATATGTGTGTGGAGCTCAATTTTCTGATGAGGAACTTACTCAGCTGAAAGGAGAGTGGTGTCGTCATGTTGCCGGTTTGATTAATGCAAATCGAACTTGATGTAATTTTTTTTTGATATCCTATTTTTGTAGTACCTCATATTGGATATGTTGTAATTTTTGTTGATCTTTTGGTACATGAGGATTTATGTAATTTTTGTTGATCTTTTGGTACATGGGGATTTATATGTTGGCACATTTTTGTTGGCACATATGTTGATTGGTACATGAGGATGTATGTTGGATTTATAAATTAGTTGGAAATTGATTTGAAATTGGTTATTGATTTGGAATTTTATTTGGAACTTTGTTGTTGGTTGTTGGTTGTTGGTTTCTGGTTGTTGCTGGTTTCTGATTGCAGGGAGCTGAGAATTGGTAATATAGAAGAAACAGGCAAAACTTTCTTAAAAAAAATTAGGCATTGGTAGCGCGCTTTTTGTAAAAAGCACTCCCTTTTCTTAAGACCATGAGGAGCGCTTTTTACAGTAAACGCTCATTATTGTCTTAGCGCGCCTAGGAATAAGGAGCGCTTATAATAAAAAGCGCTCCCTTTTCTTAAGACCATGAGGAGCGCTTTTTACAGTAAGCGCTCTTTATTGTCTTAGCGCGCCTAGGAATAAGGAGCGCTTGTAATAAAAAGCGCTCCTCTTGCCTGTTTTTTGGGAGCACTTTTCGAGCGCTACCTTTGGGTGATTTGCAACAGGAGCGCTAGCTTTAGGAGCGCCCGAAAGCGCTCCCTATGGCCTAAAAAAAGCGCTCCCAATGCTTAAATCTGTTGTAGTGAAAACTAGGTTAATTGTTAAGGCGGGGAGGTGAACTGATTAAAACTAAGAAATTATGACATTTAACCACCTCATGTCATTGTGCTTACATTTAGGAGTCTCAACCGACTAATTTAGTACTCGCTTGTAGTTTTATAGTGAGTTTCACAAGGAAAAAATGAAAATAACAGGTTGGTAATTTAGCTCAAAAACTTGGTTAATTGTGAAGGCGGGGTGGTGAACTGAGTAAAACTGAGATATTAGATGACGTTTAACCACCATGTGTGTCCCCCTGTTCTAACATTTAGGGGTCTCAACCCACTAATTTAGTATCCTCTTGTAGTTTCATAATGAGTTTCACAAGAAAAAGTTGAAAATAACAGGTTGGTCATTTATCACAAAAATTTGGTTAATTGTGAAGGTGATGTGGTGAATCAATTAAAACTGAGAAATTATGACATTTAACACCCTCATGTCATTGTGCTTACATTTAGTGGTCCCAACACACTAATTTAGTACTCACTTATAGTTTCATAGTGAGTATCACAATGAAAAGATAAAAATAACATGTTGGTAATTTAGCACAAAAACTTGGTTAATTGTGAAGGTGGGGCGGTGAACTGATTAAAACTGAGATATTAGATGACATTTAACCACCTCGTGTCCTTGGCACAATAAGGCTCACTATCCCTTGTCCCTCTCTCTCTCTCTCTCTCTCTCTCTCTCTCTCTCTCTCTCTCTCTCTCTCTCTCTCTCTCTCTCTCTCTCTCTCTCCCTCCTTGGCTAAATTAGTAGTGAGCCTTAAATTAGTGGGTTGGGACCCCTAAATGTAAGAACAAGGACACGGGGTGGTTAAATGTCATATAATATCTCAGTTTTAATCAGTTCGCCACCTCGCCTTCACAATTAACTAAGTTTTTGTGCTAAATTTTCATCTTTTCCTTGTGAAACTCACTATAAAACTACAAGGAGTACTAAATTAGTCGGTTGAGACTCCTAAATGTAAGCACAATGACATGAGGTGGTTAAATGTCATAATTTCTCAGTTTTAATCGGTTCACCACCCCGCCTTCACAATTAACCAAATCCTTGTGATAAATGACCAACTTGTTAATTGGTGATAAATGAATTGAAGAAAAAGACATTAAAACATGACTAACGAAAGATTACAACTATCTATACAAAGTGTATCAATAAAACAACATTGAAGCTTTTACATCATCTACATAATCCTTAAGGAATTTACATCATTTACATAAAACTTGGGCATTTACATCAATTACAACCAAAGGAGCAAGAATATAGAATATGCATCTGCTGCAGCTTGAACTTGAGCCGTGTAACATCTTCAAAATAATTAGATAATTATTTTGGAATTAGACCCAATCAATTTATTATTATGGTGCTTAGTTAATAATTTTATTAATTGGGTACTAAATTAATTATTGGTTGGTGTATATTTATAAATTGAAGAAGTTGGTTTTTGGGTGCTAAAATTAAATAAGAAATTGAATGAGGTTTGTTAAGAAACTTTTGGAAAGAGTAAGGACAAAATGGTATTTTACCCCACAATTTTTTAAATATTTTCTTTTATAAAAGAAAGAAAGGAAATAAAAGGGTAAGAAAGAGAGAGAATCGTAGAAAGAAAAGATAGAAGGAAAGAAAAGAAAGAATGGAGAAGAGAAAGAGTGGGTTTCAATGGAAGAAGGGAAAAAGGGGAAACATAGGTTCATGAAAACTTCATCTTTCCTCACAAAAAATGATCACCATTTCATCCTCTTCAATTTGACACAAAAATCACCACTCACAACCCACTTTCACATAACCTACCATTTTCGAATTTCTTGGAGAAAATGGAGGATTTTGAGTGTGCTTCTTTCTTTTTCATAGTTGAAGGTTAAGGGTGTTCAAATAAGTGTTTGGTTACTAGCTTGGAGTGGAAGAATTAGAGTTTGGTTGAGTTAGGGTCTGGGAATCAAAAATGGGGTTTTATGTGTGAGGAACAATTTGAGGTTGAAGATGATGAATAGTGAATTCATGGAAGTTTTATTGTTGATTGGAGGTTCAAAGCTTAGGAAGCAAGTTTGGGCTTGTGAGAGGAGCTTGAAGTCATAGGATTAAAGTGTTGGTGCCTAGGTTCTAACTTGAGATTTCTCGCGAGCGGAATGTTCGAGTGGCGAAAAGTCTCGGTGTTCGTGATTTTCATCACGATAGATGAGTTCTTCGATTATTTAGGTTTCGTTTAATTTGTTGAAAATTGAGCGTTATGGTATAAGTTGAGGTTGTTTCAAAATCAATGCGTTTAATTGATGTTTGAGGTGTGATTGAGTGTTATGAATTGATGTGATTTGATCGGTTAAAGTTAAGGTCTCAGTGTGTTATATGTGTCGAGAAATGTTTTTGCGTAAAAATCGTTAAAAACGTATTCGATGTCAAATTCGTTTTTAATTGTGTGATGGATATGATTGATTGTTGATTGTTGTTGAAGTTAGAAAAGAAAATTTTTTTAAAAGGGAAGGAATAATAATAAATTTGTTGGTTTACAAGTTAGTATTCTTTGGATGTATTTAAAATTGTTAGAGAAAAATCCTTGACCATATTTTTGTGTAGGCCGAAAGCCATTTTCAATTTAGGGAAGTTTGTGAAATTATTATTAGGTGTTTTAGAGTTCCAAAAGGGTGGGTTTTAGACCTAGAGGTTAAAAGGAAGTTAAATTTGAATGTTAATGTGTTAGATCTAAGTGTTGTGATTATAGATCTAAAGAAAAATTCGATTTTGAGAGAAAATATTTGTAATCAAAAGTTAGAGTTTTGAAAGAGTCTTGAATTTAAATGTTTGAGTTGTTGAAAAATATTTATGAGTTATTATGACTTTGAAAGGAGGGTTAGATGAGGAATATGTAGGTATGACCGCTACTGCGACTAAGTAAATCATTTTCGGAAAAAGAAACTTAAAGGAGATCTTATAAAAGTGAGCGTAGCACTTGTCTCAGATTTTTGAAAAGGAGTTAGAAAGTGACTTAAGAAATGCGAAACAAATGGAAAATCTTTGAGAAACAATAGGAATCCTTTTGAGAGGTTGAAATCAAGATGAGTTAATACTATGAAAATTATGACTTTTGAACTAATGAAGAATTGTTTTGAGAAGTGAGAAAAAATGAAAAGTCAGGGAGGTTAGAGTGAAATTTCGAGGGAGACTTTAAGAGAAAATTTGTTGGTGGTGACTTGAGGAAGCTATTGGAATGATTAGCGTGGGACAAGAGATACTTACGGAGTTGTACGATGTTGAATCGTAAGAAAAGGTTGGTATAGTATAGTATCGATGAGAGAAGTACCATACGGATGTGGCGCAGTATCGATGAGAGAAGTGACCACATGGTGCAGTATCGATGAGAGAAGCACACCTGAGTTTTATCATGGGGTATAGTGCAGTATCGATGAGAGAAGTACTACGCAAGTGCAGTATCATAGGGAGAAGCACACCCATATTTGGATCGTAGATCCAAGTACCTGTCTTACAAGGTTGGTATAGTACAATATCGATGAGATAAGTACCATACCGGATGTGGAGCAGTATCGATGAGAGAAGTGACCACATGGTGCAGTATCGATGAGAGAAGCACACCTGAGTTTTATCATGGGGTGTAGTTCAGTATTGATGAGAGAAGTACTACACAAGTGCAGTATCATAGGGAGAAGCACACCCATATTTGGATCGTAGATCCGTTGTGCAGTATCATAGAGAGAAGCACAACACTTTTTGGAGTGGTATACCCCGGGATCATATGCATTGACATATGGGCATTGCATTAGGATATATGGAGTGGTGTGACGTGTAGTTGGTGTTGAGCTGTTAGAATGTTGTTTGAAACTTGTTAGTATTACGTATATGTGAATTGATTATGTACATGTGAGTTGTTGTATATTTGTGTATGCATATTCTAGAAGACGACCCTTGCCTGTGGTTCTCCAATGTAATCGATGTCAACCCAGTTATTGGAGTACCATAGTTCAGTTTTCATAGATAAAGTTGCAGAGGTCGGTGTCCTTTCATAGTGGAGTATTGGTGGACTCCTCGAGGTCCTAATCGGGTGTTGCGTATAGAGTGCTTGATCAGCGTAGATGTCTTCTTTTGTCGTCATTTTGGAAAAATTCTCAAGTGTATGGTTCTTAATCAGTTCTTGTATGGGAATTGTCGTATATGTATTAGTAAAGATAGCCAGTACTAGATTGTGCGGGTTTTTATTTCAAACACTTCTGTCTTTGCATTGTACACTTTTCTTTAAAAAACAGGTAACATATTGGCGTGGGGAAACAAATTTATATATGTCATATTTCAGATTTAATTCTTGTATATTACATTAAGAGAGGAATCGTGTTTCGAAAATGCTGCAATACTCTGATTGTCTTGAAATTGATTTTTTTTAAAAAAATAATAATATGTTCTCAGAGAGAGACAGGAAGTGTATTTTTCAAAAAACATCTCACATTAGGAGTTGAGTTCACTTAGTAGTGCTCCCAAAATTGGGGTGTTACAGCTGCATATTGTAAATTCTAAAGTACATCTTCAAAAGAGGAATGAGATGAGAATTCTTGAGATATGCATTTGGTTATGATAGATATTGCAATTGATAAAGACTCTTCACAGCTGGATCTACAAATCTTTTTCTTCCATCTTGTGTTGAGTGTCAAAGGATGTTTGCAGTTAACAACACCCTATGTTAAAATTGCCAATCTATCAGACTAGTAGTTCACTATCCCTATTAATTGGCCTATCAAATAACAATGGAATGTAGCATAAATTTTAAAATAAACATTACTTTTCTTAACACAATAATGAAGTTACCAAAACTGTGGCCAAGCTTTTGGTGCAGGTGGAACACCCTGCCTACCATCAAATTCACACTCACACCTATATAATAGTCACCATGTTGTCACTCACCCACATGCATTCCTATATTAAGTTGTGACTAATTAATTCCTCTTCTTAAAACTCAACTCACATTATTGTGAATATATGGGTACAAAATTGACACTCACGAAAAAATCTAAACCAAGTAGCAGGACACTGAAACCATTGCCAACGCGATGGCTTGAATCATCATCACTAACAGTTTCAGCATCTCCACATACACCCTTTCTTGGTATCCAAATACAGTTGAGCAAATTTAGCAAAAGGAATGTCAGAGAATAGCAAACAAGTATCAAAGAACCAGATGTAGTGTATAGATGAAAATCAAAATGTGTACGTCGGAATATGCAGAATATCAATAATAGGAAGTTTCTTATGTTAACTCTATAAAATTAGCATACCAATATAAATAGAAAACAAAGTTTAAAAAGTCTTACACCAAGGCTGTTGTCAAATATTTTTCTCCGCAATACATTACAATGAAACAACATGAGGGCACTATTTAACTGATATGTGACTCATTTATGAAGGACAAGTCAAAGGTTTGTTTCGTGCACATTTTTTGGTCATTTTGAATCAAATAACCATCTTAACATATCAGCTAACCAAGTTTATTTGTCGTTTTCCAAGTTGGTTTTTCACATGCTATTATTTCCTACTCACTGTCAAACAGCACGAGGGGTCTATTTAAGTGCTAAATAGGACAATAAATGTAAGTATAAGTCAAATGTTTGTTGTGTGACATGAACATAATCCATTTGAACCAGATAGCCACATTACTACCCCAATTAACCAACTTTCCAAAGCCATAAACCAATCTGGTATTTCACATTTATTTCTTTGAATCTAACTATAAAAGGACAAGAGGGAACTGCTTCAGTGCTAAATAGAATAGTTGAAGTAAGGGCAAGTCAAAGTTTTCTACTGTGACATTTACTTCGTCACTTTGAATCAGATAGCCAAATGTCAACACCAACTAACCAACTTTTGTAGGTCTTAGACCAAGCTTCTTGTCAGGTGTTTTTCATTGCTAGCTCAAAACCCATGAAAACAGATTTTAATGTTAACCCATTTGACTAACATCATTAAAGTTTAGAAATTATCCAGATTACACACGCCAGAAATACTAAAGACACTTACCTGACTGAAACTTAGGATTCACAGTTATTCTTCCGTTCAGACTTCGAATTCACAGTTCTTCATCTCAGGCTTGGAGAATCATCAATAGTTTCCATGGAATCCAAGTGATGAGAGATGAGAGAGTGATAATGATCTGGAACGAAGACGAAGAAACATATGTTGCGGTCCTGCTATCTCTCGCGATGCTCAGTGTTGCGGTGCAGGTGTTGCGTTCCTAGACATGGTGCTGGATGGTGAAGTCGAGTGATGAAAGAGTGGTGGAGAGGTGGAATTGGAAACCTAAAAACGTGGAGAAGATGATTCTGCGTTAATTCGTTTTTTAATTATCACACAATTTTTTTATTTTATTTATAAACAGTTTCTATTAAAATAAATATTAAATCTTATTTAAAACCCAACTGGGTCCCACCACCGTATATTTGGCTGATTTTGGCTCCCATTCTATGGCTGAATAACATTTCTATAGAAATATAAAGGTGAAAGGTAGATGGAGAGGACCTCAAAATGGTGGGGCAAAATAAAAAATTAACCAAACCTATGTGCGCCATTGCCATTTCTTCTATGTGGTCGTCTTCAAGTTGTTCGTTGGCGAGTTCGAACTTCAACATAGCGCAATCGTTTGGGTTTTCCGGAAGATCTTCATCTTCGAGGAACCAAGAGGATTTGGGAAACAATAAACGAGTGAGGGAGGGCGTTTGTTGTTGATGCCTGAAAGAGAGAAAGAGATGAAGAAGCAACAAAATCAAATACCTTCTAGTAAAATACCTTAACAGCAGTAGGTATTGCAAAGGAACCTGAGAAAACAAAAATAGCGTTACCTTTGTTGTCTCTTTTAAAAACGAAAATTGTGAGCAGTTGAATTGTGGAGTTCAAAGAAAAGGGGGAAACAAAATGGAAAGGGAAAACGAAGGAGGGGGAGCGAAAGAGATAGAGGGAATATGATGAGAACAAAGGGTGAGGGAAATGGAACTGAGAGAGATGCTAGGGTTGAGAGGTGAGTGAGATGCGAGAGTTGAGAGGTGAGAGAGAAATGGAACAGACCCACTGTTTTCGGACAATGGACAGTGAGTGTACTTTTCCCTTTTCCCACCTAGTAACCCACTTTTTCATTGGAGCGGGAGATTTGAAATGATGACAGAAAAAGGTAAAAAATTTGTGAGAGAGGGGGAAATATCTGAGGAAGAGAATGGTAAATTTGCAGGTAGTGATAACTTTATTTTATATAGAGTTATTCATACATCTAACCATAACTAATTGCCTGAAACCAAGTATAATATGTATTAAATATAGTAGTTTTAGTCAAATAAACAACATTATAAGTTTTATAGAAGATTGCACAATGATTTAAGCATTTTGTATATATATTGGTAAGTTTGATATGTTTGCTCAGTGCAGCTGCAGTTCATGCTTCTGCACCAGGAGAACAGCATTGCTTCCACACTAAAGGCACATCCAAGATAAAGTGTTTTTGCACTTAGTGCTTCTGCACTAGATGCTTCTGCACTTAGTGCTTCTGCACCGTCTAGCTGTGAGTTTATAACCCCCCACCTTGGAAGCACCTCAATTCATACCATGACACCAGAAGTTTTGTGACATCATGCTTAGTCATTGGGCACATGGAGACACTTGCCCACATGCATATGGAGGCGTCCACCATGAAACATCATCATAAGGGGCTATACACCTAAAGACACATGGATCTCCACCATTGGACCTCCTTTAAAGAAGAGTGCTGGACTTTATCTTCTCAAATTCAGACCAGGAAAGTAACCATGGTTAGGCACCACATTGCTGACTTAGTTACTACGCAAACCCTCATGCAAAGGAAACCTCAAAGGCTATAAATAGGCTCCACTTCGCACTTGAAAAACAATCCCTTTCTTCATCCAAATTTATATAGCTTTCATACAGTTTTAAGTAGTTTATTTCTTGCAATTTATTTAGTAGTTAGTTGTAAGAAGGTGAGGAAGGAATTGACACCCTCTTCCTCCACTGCTTCATAGATAGACGAAGGAATCAGTGCTTCTGCACCAATCAGAATTCATGCAAAGGAACATCAATCTGTGTAACTTCTACCCTATTGATATCTTTTATATGATTCATATTATTATGCTCCTTACAGATTCTCTCTATTATATAATGAGTAACATGAGCTAAATTCCTTTAGTTGAGATGTTCTAAACTTATAATGATCTTTTGAGTAAGTTATTATGCTTTTAAGTGTTGTAGCATTTTGGGTCTTGTGTTATACTATATTCATCTTATTTTAAGGTTGATCGCTTAAAAGAAGTAGAGTTATATACACAGACATGGTTTATAACTAGAAATCAAGACTAATAAGGGTGAGTGTTTTAATAAAGGCTTTGTTGACTTGTTAATAAAGAAAACTTTGTTAAAACCATGTTAAGTCCTAGACATAGGATAACATAGTCCTTAGGGTGAAACAGTGAGTACCTCAAAGGCAGGAGTGAACTTATTTAGCAAGCCCAGACATGGGAAGCTTGTAACGAAACTCTGAAGAAAGTAGCTGACAAGCACACACTTATACAACTGCACTCAATGCTACTGCACTTGATGCTTCTGCATCATAGTGCTTCTGCATCTCTAAAAGCATAGAAACTCTCAAAAGAAGCATTATCTAGTAAAGACATCTCAACTATCTTTCTCAACTGATTTCCTTCATCTTATTTTACATACTTGCATTTTGTTTTTACTTAAACTAAAAACCCCAAATTTTGTGAGTAGTGTAGTAGCACATATTTATATCTCTCTAAGCATACAAGAGTTTAATCAATCCCTGTGGGTTCGACCTTTCTTATCATTTTATTACTTGTGTGACTGTGTATACTTGCACATATTTTGCCACACCAGGTAGCTTGATGACATCAATTTATAGTAGACTAGTATTTTACCCGTCGTGATACTATATCTGTTATAATTTCGTATGAAATTATAAATACGTTGAAAGTTGCAAAATATAATAAAAAAAAAAGGGAAAGACTTGATAAAAGGCTATATTTTCAAATTTATTAAAATAGTTGTGTTTGAAAAAGTTTAAAAAAAGTCGGTATTTCTTATAATGTTAATAATAGGGTAAAAATGAAGAAAAATGAAAATGAGATTTTAGGTAAAATATACATCCCCGTTGCCCTCCCGTTGGCACTATCGTTACCTCTATCGCTGCCACTCCCATTGGCACTCTCGTTGCCGCTCTAGTTGCCGATCCCATTGTCAGTCTCTCGTTGTCGCTCCCGTTGCGACATGTTAGCTCATATTTTTCTATATGATTAAATATTAACTAAATCATATTCGTTTAATTAATTTCGTTGCCGCTCCCGTTGCCACGTATTATGACTTTTTTCTTATATAATTTAATCATATTCATTTAATTATAAAAAGTTATTTTGTAATTTTTGGTAAGGGTTAAAGTTTTTTTACAATTCTTAGTGGTTAAATTTAATGATTTTAATAGAGAGATTATAGTAAATAATAAATTTTAGATTATTTTTTATTGAGTATAATAATAATTTAATAATTTAACTTTTTGACAATAGATAGTGGTTAAAATGATTAATTTTACCTTTGTCAAAAGAAATGATTAATATTAGTAGATTATAAAAATAGTGGACTAATTGATTTTTAGTAAAAATCGGAATTTTTTTTAATGTTTTTGACAAAAAAACTCAAAAAAAATTATGAAAAAAGACTTTTTAAAAAAAAGAGTTTTTAAAAAAAACAATTTTTAAAAAGAAAAGTTTGAAAAAAAAAAACAAAGGCTGACACGCGTCAGTGTGTCAACTGCAGTTTTTTTTTTAAAAAAACTGACAAAAAGCTGCGACTCTGATAAATGTTTTTTTTAAAAAAAACTGACAAATAGCTGCGGCTTTGTGTCTTTTAGTGGTGAATTGACGAATTTACCCCTAATTTTTGACAAAATTTTAAGATGTCTAAAAATGTAAAAGTTGCTTTTTGTCTTTTAAAGGTGAATTGACGAATTTACCCCTAATTTTTGACAAATGTCAAAATTTTAAGATTTCTAAAATGTAAAAGTGCTAGCATCTGATTTGATTATTGATAACTCCATTTTATATAGAGTTATTCATACATCTAATCATAACTAATTACTTGAAATCAAGTAGAATATGTGTTAAATATAGTGGTATAAATAAAGATAACAACATTTTATCTTTTAAAGAAGATTAAGTAATGATTTAAGCATTTTGTATATATATTGGTATGTTTGATGTGTTTGTTCAATGCACTTTCAGTTAGGTACAAATACACCAAGGAAACAACAGTGCATCACTAAACTACAATTACAGAAGTGCAACTGCACTAAGGTGCAACTGCACTAAGGTGCAACTGCACTTAGGTGCTTCTGCACCATCCTGCGCCGAAGGTTTATAACCCCATAATGGAAGCACCTCAATTCATACCACTGCACCAAAACTTCTATGACATCATGCTTTGTCACAAATCACATGGAGGCACATGCCAACATGCATAAGGAGGCGCCCACTATTTGAATTCATCATGAAAGGCTACTCATCTAAAGACACATGGCCTTCCACAATTGGACCTCTCCTTGAGGATAAGTGCTGGACTCAATCTCCAGAATTAAAGATCAGAAAAGTAACCATGGTTAAGCCTCCTTAGGTTAACTTGGTTTTCAAGCAAACCCTCACTTGAAGGAAACCTCCAAGGCTATAAAAAGGCTTCCACTTCTCACTTGAAGATCATCGCATATCTCACATCATAATATGTAGATCATACACTTTACTTATAATTTAGTAGTTTCATTTCTTATAATTTTAGTAGTAGTTAGTTGGCAAGAAGGTAAGGAAGGAATCGACAACTTCTTCCTTCACTTCTTCATCAACTTAGTTAGGTGCAACTGCACCAGGAGGTCAGTGCTTCTGCACTGCTGAGCAAATTTATGCAATAGTACTTCAATCAGTGTAATCTCTACGCTATTGATATCTCTTGTACTTTCGTCTATATTAATATGTTTTATTTAATCTATCTTTGCCTTGCAATGCATATTATGAGCTAAACCTTTTTGGTTGAGATGTTCTACCTTTATAACGAACTCACTACAAGAATTTAAGTTATTACTGGCTAACTCAATCCCCCAGTAATGCTGAAATTCGGCCAGAAATTGCACATTACTGACGGATTTAGTCCGCCAGTAATCAGCCAGAAAAACGGCCGCAGGTAATTGTTACTGGCGGAATTTCAGCCAGTAATGACTGGCGGATTTACTGGCCGAATTTCAGCCAGTAAATCCTCCAGTAATTACTGGCTGAATATCAGCCACTAAACAACCAAATCCGCCAGTACTGTATTATATATTTATTTAAAAAAAATATTTTTCAAATGGTTTTTTATATTTAAAATTTGTTGATATTTAATTCGTTTTTTATTTAAATTTTTTAAAAATAATTTTTTAATTCATTTATTTAATTCAAAAAATAAAATAATTACTAAATATTTTTTTCTAAATGATAAAATTTTCATAAACTTCATGCAATAAAGTACTAATTAAAATATCCATTACAAAATATAAATAGAAATAGTCATTACAAATGCAAATTAAAATATCTAGTAAAAGTACTAGATATCATAGTAGGAGGGTCCAGAGGTGTTGTTGTTGTTGCTGTTGTTGTTGTTGCTGCTGGTGTTGTTGTTGTTGTTGCTGCTGGTGTTGGTGTTGTTGGTTGTTGTTGTTGTTGTTGTTGTTGTTGTTGTTGTTGTTGTTGTTGTTGTTGTTGTTGTTGTTGTTGTTGTTGTTGTTGTTGTTGTTGTTGTTGTTGTTGTTGTTGTTGTTGTTGTTGTTGTTGTTGTTGTTGTTGTTGTTGTTGTTGTTGTTGTTGTTGTTGTTGTTGTTGTTGTTGTTGTTGTTGTTGTTGTTGTTGTTGTTGTTGTTGTTGTTGTTGTTGTTGTTGTTGTTGTTGTTGTTGTTGTTGTTGTTGTTGTTGTTGTTGTTGTTGTTGTTGTTGTTGTTGTTGTTGTTGTTGTTGTTGTTGTTGTTGTTGTTGTTGTTGTTGTTGTTGTTGTTGTTGTTGTTGTTGTTGTTGTTGTTGTTGTTGTTGTTGTTGTTGTTGTTGTTGTTGTTGTTGTTGTTGTTGTTGTTGTTGTTGTTGTTGTTGTTGTTGTTGTTGTTGTTGTTGTTGTTGTTGTTGTTGTTGTTGTTGTTGTTGTTGTTGTTGTTGTTGTTGTTGTTGCTGTTGCTGCTGCTGCTGCTGCTGTTGCTGCTGTTGCTGCTGCTGTTGCTGCTGTTGTTGTTGTTGTTGTTGTTGTTGTCATCATCCCGAAACCAAGCTAAAACAGGATCAATGTTGGTGTCTGTGTCGAACTGCTGTTCGGGTTGCTGGAGTTGCTGTTGAGACTGTTGCTGCGGCTGAGGTCGAGGAAGCTGTTGAGATTGCATATGTGGTTGCTGGAATTGCTGTTGAGACTGTTGCTGCGGCTGAGAGTACGGCTGAGAGTACGACTGACCACATGTGCCCCGGAAGGAAGGCTGGCCGATCACACCCGGGTACGGCTGAAAAGCTCCGGCATAAGGCTGGGTATGTTGTGGTGCTGGAAAAAATGATGCAGATGATGACATTGATGGCCTCGGATATAGAGACATAGTACCCATCAATTGATTCCAGCGCTCATCATTCAACCTCTGCTGCTCCCGCATCTGCTGCATTTCCTGATCATGTTTGTCTTGTCGCTCTTGCATCTGACGATGTGTCTCGCTCAATTGTTGTGTTAATGACTGAATAGCGTCTAATTCTGACGGAGCATAAGAGCGACCAGTACTTCTTTCTGAAGAAGATGCTGGCCTCAGATTTGGAATAATTGAATCTTGGTAAGCAGCATGGCCAATACCACCAGCTCCTACTAACCGGCTACCTTTGGTTGGACCAACAAATTCCTGCCAAGCATTGAAAGCCGCTCGACTCTCCTCAATAGAATCAATGTCAGTGATGCCATTACTCTGCAGTGATGCCGCTCGAGCAGCCTGCCATTCAGAGAAGTTTTCCTGATAGGAATAACCAAGAAATGAAAAATTACCCCATTAATGTAGATATAGAATATAATATGATATATGATATATAATATAATAAAAACATTAATATATAATTAATAAACATTATATATTTACCTGAATATTCCTATGCCGGGCATCAGGATACTCGCTCGTCTCCTCTCGCATATGAATCTGGTAGTGTAACTCAACCAAAGTAGGTGGTCGACCAATGATGGCCTCCTATATACATAGTTATTATTATTTAACATATTAGTGTTTAATAAAATATAAAATATGTATGTATAATATAAATTTAATCAATTAAAAAATTTACCAAGCGTTTGAAGTGTTCAACAGTGTTGATAGAACCTGCCGTGTTTATGCAACCACCTTTCTCTGAAGCTCGGTTCTTCTTAGCTTTCTCACATTTTTCAATATACTTAAGGTCGTCCCATCTCTTTTGCAGCACAAGCCAATCAGAATTCCCAATCCACGACGGCTGAATATGATTATTACGACACTCCTGGAGCATTGATGAAAAGCGGTGAGAAGCTCTTTTGTGGAATACTCTCTCAACATTCCTTTGTTCCTCTGGGAGCCATGCCATTTTTGCCTATTTAAACAAGTTTAATTAACGTGTTAGTATAGTAAAAACAAATTAATCAATTCAACAAAATTAAAAAATTGAAAATCCACCGTGTAATTGTAAAAAAAAAAAAAACATACGGAGAACTGATTCCACATTTTGGATGTCTTATCCTTTTTGACCTCTTTCCAATTCAACCAGGGGCTAGTGTAATTCGCTTTGATGATGTCTGTGATCGTGCTGGATACAATCCTCCCATGATCAAACCTGTTTATAAAAAAGATAAATTAAAACAATAATAATTTATAATTTATATTTAATAAATCAACCAAATATATTGTCATAAATTAATAAATACTTACTGGTCACCAATAACCTTCGCTACGATACGACCGTCACGCGTAACCTCAACCACTTCCCTATTAATATTATACCTGCGTATCCCATTTTCATCTGCCGGAGGCTCGACACTACCAGGTGGAGGCACAAATGGTCTATCCATAGTGCTAGGTCCACTGCCATCCTGATCCGTACGAGGTGGAGGTACAAAAGGGCCATCAACAACAACATAAGTCACACGACGACGACCGCGTAATGAAGTAAAAACCTTCTTCTTCCCTTTATCATTAGGTTGGTCATCATTACTTTCTGATCCTGATGATGTCATCACTGTGTGTGTGTGTGTGTGTGTGTGTATATATATATATATATATATATATATATATATATATATAATGAATCAAATAAATAATGAATAACATAAATGATGAATAACATACATGAAGAATAAATATTATTTCATACAAAAAGCGTCTTATATATTAATATTATCTAATTACAAATAAAATCATCTAATTAGAATCCCATTCTCTCTCAAAATCACCATCATCATCAGATGAGTGAATTCTTGATACACCGACATGGTCGACAGCATCTTCATGATCTGTATCTTCTTCATCATCATTAACTTCATCACCCGTGTTTGGCTCATCACATAAACGGGTAATGGGTTCTACTTCAATCACTTCATTTACGTTGGACATTTCATCCATTTGATATGGCACGTCTTCCACTGTGTCATCATTTGTCTCAATGCGACCTCTTGGTTTTGTCTTAATTGCGACACACCAACCACGCCGATCAGTCCGTGTTGATGGATAAGAAACATAATAGACTTGTCTCACATTTTGTGCAATGACGAACGGATCATACGGTCGATATCTACTAGTCATTTTAATGTCCACTGTATTTGTCTTTGGATTAAACTTTGTTCCTCGAGCGGACGGGTCAAACCATTTACAATAAAAAACCACCACCTTTTGATTATAATCTAGATAAGGGTACGCAAGTTCATATATGTATTCAACCACACCATAGAAATCATCTTCGCCTCTCCCAGTGTCACCCTTCATGCAAACTCCACTATTGACGGTTTCTCTGCCCTCTGTCCATTCCTTAGTGTGAAATTTGTATCCATTGACAAAGTATGTGTGCCATTCTTTAACACATCTTCGAGGACCGTCAGATAAGTTCCTCAAGTGTTGGTTAGTAGGAGTTGGCGGGAGGGAATACACACGTTCCTTAAACCACATTGGAAAATGTGCATGAATATGAGCAGAGGATTGCTCTTCATTTACTTCTTCTGATGACAAAAACTCCCTATAATAACAAAATATTAATTGTTACACAACTGTGTACATTCATTTATTAACTAATTTAGATAGCTATATAGGTTGAGAAATACATACTCAATGAATGGTTGGACCTCAGTACAGTTTATCAATACATGAACATGGGCCGAGTTTAACTCTTCTTCTGTTAGCCAGTGAGTTGACTCCTTTCCAGACTGACGACCAGGTAGACAAAAGACAGACAAAGCTAAACGATGTCTTGGACATTCAATTTCTGTTTCATTTCGACTACTTCTAGAAGCAAATTCATTCTTGAAGTAATAAGAGCAAAAATGAGTTGTTTCACGATGTAAGTAAGAAGAACATATCGATCCTTCAACTCTAGCTTTATTTTTAACTGATCTTTTTGAATCACCCATGAACCTAGATAGATAAAATGATATATGTTAATAACCCATCTAATAAAAATTTGATATATTCTTTCGATATATTAACTTACCTTTCAAACGGATACATCCATCTGTATTGGACAGGACCGCCAAGTTTAGCTTCATGTGCTAGATGAACAGGAAGATGCTCCATAGAATCAAAGAACCCAGGCGGAAATATTCTCTCCAACTTGCATAAGATAAGTGGGATGTCTTGTTCCATTTTTGTAAGATCATTCGCTTTTAGCGTTGCAGAACACAAATTCTTAAAGTATTGACTTATTTCAATGAGCGGATTCAAAACATGTGTTGGCAACGAACTAAAGGCAATTGGAAGTAAGCACTCCATGAATACATGACAATCATGGCTCTTCATACCATGCAACTTCCCACTATCCACATCAGAACATCTTGCTAAATTGGAAGAATAACCATCTGGCATTTTCAACTCAGAAATCCACTGATAAACTGCTTTCGCTTGCTCTGTAGATAAAGTATAATTGGCTTTGGGTTTCAGTGTCCTACCGTTAGCTTGGTCAACCAACAAAAAATCCTTTCGCCTGCAGTAATGCTCTATGTCTTTCCTTGCCTTCTCATTGTCTTTCGTTTTACCTTTCACGTTCATAACAGTGTTAAATATGTTATCAAAGAAATTCTTTTCAATATGCATTACATCCAAATTGTGTCTCAATAGATTATCTTTCCAATATGGAAGTTCCCAAAAAATACTTTTTTCGTCCAATTATGCCATACTCCATAACCATCTGGACGGGAAACAACACCCGCAACAACTTCCACATGAGGGATATCCATGACACTATTCCAAACTTCTTCTGATGTCAACCTACGAGGAGGTTCAGCTGTTTCAACTTTCCCCTTGATGAATCCATATTTTGACTTTCTAAAGGGATGATCACTAGGTAAAAACCTACGGTGCGAGTCAAACCATGTGGTTTTTCCTCCATATTTAAGAGTAAAAGTCTTTGTGTCAACCATGCAAATCGGACACGCCAGCTTACCATGTGTCCCCCATCCAGACAACATTCCCTAAGCAGGAAAGTCATTAATGGTCCACATCAAAGCTGCCCTCATGTTGAAATTTTTTCTACGTGCTGCATCATAAGTTAAAACGCCATTCCACAACCTTTTGAGGTCATCAATCAAAGGTTGCAAATATATGTCAATACCAGCCGTTGGACTACTTGGCCCTGGAATAATAGAATTTAAAAACATGTATGGTTTAGACATACACATTTCTGGAGGAAGGTTGTATGGGGTAACAATAACTGGCCAACAAGAATACGGTGATGCCGATGCTTGAATATAGGGTGTGAAACCATCAGAGCACAAACCAAGCCGAACATTGCGTGGATCACTGGCAAAATCTGGATGCACACGATCAAAATGCTTCCAAGCTTCACCATCAGATGGATGACGTAACTCACCAGAATTATTTCTATTTTCATAGTGCCACGTCATTTTACTCGCAGTTTCCATTGAAGTAAACATCCTCTTCAGCCTTGGTATAATTGACAGATAGAACATTGCTTTCCTTGGCACTTGTTTGCCTTTGCTCGTCCCTTTTCTGCTGACACGATACCGTGGCTCTTGACAAACCTTGCATTGCAGCAACTCTCCATCATTTATGCCAAACTCATTATTATAATAGATCATGCAACCAGAAACACAACAATCAATTCTTATGGATTTCAAACCAAGTTTCGATACCAATCTTTTAGCATCATAATAACTCTGCGGCAAAAGTCCTCTGATTGGGGTTGCATCTAACATCATTTTAGTCATATATTCCATGCACAATTCCGCAACATTAAATTGAGACTTAAGACCCAACAACCGAACACACATTGATAATTTAGAGTCTTTAGATCCTTCAAATAATGGTTTATTTGTCTCGTTCAAAAACATATAAAACCTCTGAGCTTCCTCGTTTGGAACTTCGTCAGCATCATATTGTGGTTCTTCAAAATCCAAATTTACACCGACAGCATCAGATATCATTCCCTGAACAACATCAAGCAACTCATACCCTGTAGTGTTTGGATTACTACTAGATGTGGCAACGACTGGACTTGAAGTGTGACCTTCTACTTGAAAAGGAACATTGTCAACCGCAGGAACAGGAACTCCAGCTGCTACCTCGCCATGACGGGTCCATATCCAATAATTTGGCTTAAATCCATTATTGTACAAATCAAGTCGAACCTCACCTTCATTTTTTATAGATCGAAATACACATTTGAAGCAAGGACATCTAATTCCACCTTGTTGCTCAAATTCTTTTTGACGCTTAGCAAAAAGAACAAACTCTTCGACTCCTTCGACAAAACGTCTCTTCAACCCAGCTCTACCGGGATACATTCGATCATACATCCAACTACGATCCATTTTTTTTGCATCAATGTTCTTAATATATACTACAACATAGTAATATGTGTATTAGAACAATACACATTCGTATCCAAATTATAATAACTACTAACTATTATTTATTAATCTATAGTGATTCTAACTATTAAAATAAACAAAATAATTACAAATAACATAATTATTAATAGTAAATATAACACAGGTTTTATTTTCATAAGTACAACACAAAACAACACAATCTATACTATACTAAATAATATCTATGATACAAATATAATTAATATTATTTTAACAACACATTATTTTGATTTAATTCCTATTTTTTGATAATAACATTTTATCTTGTCAAAAAAAGATAATAACATTTTATATCATTTTACATATTAAACAATTTTTATTTGAATTTATCTAATTTTATTTTATTTATTTTTAATAAATAATTATTAATTAAAAATAACACTATAATATCAGTATATTAAAAAAACAGTATATTAGTTAATAATAATAATTATAACACATTTATATTTTTTTGTCATACTATAAAAGACTATAATAATAGTATATTATATTTTTTGGAAAAAAAATACTATATTATATTTATTTTAATCCGTAAATAATAATTTTATTTTAAAATATCCTAAAAAAACGGTATACCATTATAATAATTAATTTCAAAATATATTATAAAATATCAGTATATTATATATTTTTATAATATGTTATTTAAATCTTACTTAAACTATAAACAGATTTTAAAAATATACAACAATAAACAGATTGTAAAAAAAACTCATTTTTTAACAATAATTATAAACAGATTTTAAAAACTAATTTTTTAATTATAAACACATTTTAAAAAATACAACAATATATTATTTTATAATATATCACAGTAATTCGTTTTTAATTAACAGATTTTAAAAAACTTACAACTATAAATATTTAGTAAGAAATAACTTGATAACTAACCGGTAATGAAGAGAAGATTCTGGCTTGATGCTAATTCCGGTTTCTTTTGAGCAAATCTTCAACCAAACTTAAGCAAACTAACAAATATGATATATCAGAAATATTAACAACCCAGCTTTTAAAACAAAATATTAACGAAAACAACCTAATATGAAATATATTCTTACAAACATACCTTCAACAAATCTGGAAACTTTCGTTTAGAACTTGGAGAGAAATAGTGTGAAGGAATGAAAAAAAATTTAGACACATTTGAGAGAAATGGTGGAATGAATAACAAATGAAATGAGAGGCTTCAGATTTTATAATGGAGGTAAGACGCATTGTGGCAGTTACTGGCGGATTAAAGGACGTTTCTGGAGGATTAAGAAGGAGAAGATGCAACGGCTGTCACGAATATTACTGGCGGATTAAAGTGCATTACTGGCGGAATTGTGGCGGATTAAAGTGCTTTACTGACGCATTGTGGCAGTAACACGCAACGGCTGTCACGAATACTACTGGCGGATTAAAGTGCATTACTGGCGGAATTGTGGCGGATTAAAGTGCATTACTTGTGGCAGTAACACGCAACGGCTGTCATGAATATTACTGGCGGATTAAAGTGCATTACTGGCGGAATTGGTCTGTGACGCGACATCTCACTGCCATCTTGTCTATATTACTGGCGGAACTTGCGTGTTACTGGCGGATATCATTACTGGCCAATTTTAACGGTCAATGCGCAGCTTTTGAGGGTATTTTCTGGCTGAAATTTCCGCCAGTAAATGCAATTACTGGCGGATATATTTATTTATAAAATTATTTTAGTTTTTCAATTAATTTCCGCCAGAAATTTCTACTCAATCCGCCAGTAAATATACTGGCTGTTTAAATTCGACAGAAATGTTATGGAATCCGCCAGAAACTTACTGGCAGACTAAATCCGCCAGAAATCGCATAATTCCACCAGAAAACTTACTGGCTGACTGATTCCGCCAGAAATGTCTAGCCAGTAATGCAAGTAATTCTTGTAGTGACTTTTGAGTAAGTTATTGTGTTTTTTAGTGTTGAATGCATTTTGGGTCTTGTGTTATACTACATCCATCTTATTTTAAGGTTGATCACTTAGAATAAGTAGAGTTATATTCACAGACATGATTTATAAATAGAAATCAAGACTAATAAGGGTAAGTGTTTTAATGAAGGCTTTGTTAACTAGTGTAATAAAGAAAACTTTGTTAAAACCATGTTAAGTCCTAGACATAGGATAACATAGTCCTTAGGGTGAAACAGTGGGTACTTCAAAGGCAGGAGTGAACTTATTTAGCAAGCCCAGACATGGGAAGCTTGTAACGAAACTTTGAAGAAAGTAGCTTAAAAACACATACTCATGCAACTGCACTCAATGTTCTGCACCTTGGTGCATCTGCACCTTGGTGCATCTGCACCTTGGAGCATCTGCACCTTGGTGCATCTGCACCTTGGTGCTTCTGCACCACTAAAAGCATAGAAACTCTCAAAAGAACATTATTTAGTGAAGACATCTCTACCATCATTCTCAACTGATTTCCTTCGTATTCTTTTACATATTTGCATTCTGTTTTCACTTAACATAAAAACCCCAAATTTGTGAGTAGTATAGTAGCACTACTTTATATGCTTTCTAAACATACATAAGTTAATCCAATCCTTGTGGGTTCGACCTTTCTTATCATTATATTACTTGTTTGTGACTGTGTATACAGGCAGGGGTATCCACGGGTACCTCATTAGCCGGTCCCGCTCCGTTTATTGACGGGTAGTCAAATTATCCATTTATTTAACCCGCGGGTACCCGTTTGACTACCCGCCCCATACCCGTCACGGGTTTTACCTGCGGGTCCGTGTTTTTTTGCCATCCCTAGATTAACTGATGGTTACCAATTGTTCTTTTTAACGATGTGTTAGTTTAAAAAGCTATCCTATTGAACTTTCACCTTTCTTAACTCCAAATAACCCATGTACCATTTCAATGTAAAACTTCCAAGGAAAATCCGAATTATTAGAACCATTAATAATAAGCCTGGTGAAGATGAGAAAACAATAAGAACATATTTGCACAGCCAGGATACAATAGGCCAGCAAATATGAATAATTCTCCTCTTAGTCTTGAATATTGGCATGTGAAGGATTATCAACAAGTACCCCATAAGTTCCAAAATCATCAAAGGATGTGGGAATATTCACTATAACAAACAGCATAGTTGAATCTTCCTCTACCACTACCTCCCCTTCTGGCAGGTTTCCCTCTTCCTCTTGATCTACCACCAGTGTTTGTGACCTCGAGTGCCTGCTCCTCTTCAATAGACAGAGTGGTCACAAACCAATTTACAACTGCATCATCGGCCGCCATACTCTAGCACGCACCATGAAAACCCCCTTCATGGTGCTACCCTGCAAACCAATTTACAACTGCATCATCGGCCGCCATACTCTAGCACTACAAGAAAAACTCGTTTTTCTGGCGGAAAAAATCCCCCGGAAATGAACCAAATCTGCCGGAAAAGTGACGTTTCCGACGGATTTTTTAAAAATTCTTTTTTAATAAAAATCCGCCAGAAATGTTCCGGTGGATTTTTAAAAAAAATTATTATTTTTTTAAATTTTTTTACGAATTTATTTAATTAAATAAGAAGTAATAAAAGAGCGAAGTAGAATATGAGAACAAAATTATATAGAATACAATGAGAAGTAATAGAAAAATTAGAATGAATAAAGGCTTAAATATCATTTACCCCCCTGCAAATTTCACGTTTATCCATTTACCCCCTGCAAAAAAAAAACTCTCAAAACAAACCTTGCAAATATTAAGTGTTTTTAGTTACCCCCTGCTGTTAGTTTTAGCTAACAACATTAAGTCTATGCTGACTTAGCAAGGAGGTAACTAGATCCCACTTAATATTTGCAGAGGGGTAAATGGATAAACGTGATATTTGCAGGGGGTAACTAGATCCCAAATGGCAGCCAAAACTAACGTTGTTAGCTAAAACTAACAACAGAGGGGTAACTAGAAACACTTAATATTTGCAAGGTTTGTTTTGAAAGTTTTTTTTTTGCAGGAGGTAAATGGATAAACGTGATATTTGCAGGGGGTAAATGATATTTAAGCCATGAATAAAAATGAAAGAGAGTTGTGTAAAGAAAAGAATGAAAGAGAGTATGGAAAAATAATATAGGAGAGAATAAGAATGAAGAAGTGAGAATGAATAAGAATGAATGAGAGTATGAGAATGAAGAAATAATAAGAAGTGAAAGGAAGAAGAATGAATAAGTGAGAATGAATGAGAATGAAGAAGGTGTAAAAAAAAGAATGACATTGGAATGTCGGCTCTCAGGTTTGAACTCGAGTATGAACAGTGGTAGTGTGTGTGCGTAGTGTTTGTTTGTCATTTCATCTACGTAGACCAAAAAAAGAGAAAGACAAAAGCATCACAAGTGGAGGTAAAATTTTCCATTCAATCAGGTTCCTAGTAGTTTGAACACTTCCCCTGAGGAATGGTGACAAATTAAGAATTTTTGATTAGTGGGAGCAAAATACATAATTTCGTCGATCCCCGACGATGAAACAAATTTGAGCCAGACTTTATTTACCTCCCGTCTGAACTCCGGATTATTCAGGGTTTCTTTCACTGGACACCGGAGAGGGTCAAAGACCCCTAGACAAAAAAAATATACATAATTTCATTACGAATTTTTTTTAAAATGCCTATATTTTTACCAATTATATAGCTAAAAAGGTAAAATTAATATCAATTTATTTTCATTTTTATTTATCTCTCAAAAATATTTACATTTATTTTAAAAAGAGTTTAATTTATATACACATACTCTGTATATATGCTTTACAACCATAACTAATCACAATTCATGTAGTGTTTGGCTACCAATTGATTAACTTAGGGATGTCAAAAGGGGGCGGGCACGGGTAGCAGCTACCTGCTACCCGCCCCGTTTATGATAAATGAGACCGATACCCATCGTAGGAGTTCGATTCCTCTTAGGAATATCAACCTTCTGCCATCATGGATGTTGATTGTCGTGCCTTCCATCCATTTGTTGATTTTCCACAATTGCACTTAAATTGATGTTGCAAGCTTGCTGGAATGATCATTCATTTCGATGGATTTTTTCTTCAATTCAGGTTTGATCTTCCATCTCTCCTAATCTTGTGTTGGCTTCTTGTTTTGTTTTTCATCCATCATTTGTTGATGTACTGGATAAATTTCAAAGCCAGTTTGATCTATGATTTGCTTTGATTTTGGTATCTGTGTTAGATAGTAGTACCTTGTTAGACAGCTTATGAATTATAGAGTTTTAAAATGTTCTTCACTTCTTTTGTAGAAATCGAAACTTGTCTTGATCAATTTGACCTTGATTTAAATCCAAAGGTTCAAGGTTTAGTAGACATTCATTCATAATATCCTAATAGAACGCAATTACACACCACACAAACACAAGGTGGGTAGGGGCATTTTTCCATTCTCTTAACCATTGAAAAACATACATTTGTGAAATATAATCAAGACCAGTATAACAAAGTAAACAGCTTCCTTATGGAGATTCTACTAGCCTTAGAGGTGTCTGCCCTTAGAGTCTGCAGCTCTTTCGAAACAAAGTGTTGCCATCTCAAAGTTATCTTGATGATACATCTGCAGAAAAACAAAATAGCCCCATTGTATAATATTTTTACTTGGTAAAAGACAATGACCATGAAAGAAGGCAATACAAAATTGCTCAAACCTTCCTTATGTTAGAGATAAAAGGGTTTTAACTACATCCCTATATTTTCTAAAAATAAAACACAATTAGATCCCTAATAGTCGAATTTAGTCTATATAGCACCGACACAGACATTGGACACAACACAAAGACGCCAATTTTGACTTGAAAAATACAAGCAATTGAAGTGTCTGTGTCGATGTTGGTGTCCGACACGATGTGTCGGACACCGAACACAACATCAACCAGAAGTGTCCGTGCTACATAGGATTTGGTTCCTATGTAGGTGCTGCATGATGCAGTGAGTGGACTGCAGGATTGTCAGGTCAAGAGAAACTATCAATGATGTTGAATTGATTAAAAGGAGAAAAGTCAAAATGATTTACCTTATCCCCTCTTGATCTCCACTCTTCACCACTGCTTTCTTCCTTCATTGACTCAACAAAATAACTATCTAGTATTTGGAATTGTACAAGCTTCTTCTTTTCCCAATAATCAAACATTGGTTTACAAAACTCTTCACCATCCTCACAAATCCACAACCGATTCCTTGTTCTAGTTAAAGCCACGTATAGTTGCTTGAGTTCAGAGCACAAAACATTGTGCTTTGAATCAACAAAACTTTGACTGTTGTTTATACGTGCTCTAGTGTCCAACATATTCTTTTCCTTCATATACTCATATATTATCCCCCACCGCCTTTTTAGCTGAGAAGAGGTAAAAAAGTTATACAGCAATACATCCTGAAAATACCAAAATAAAAAACCATAAGAAAGATTATGTTTGAAATGAATAAAAACAAGATTTACTGTATAAGAAATTTTACACGAGCGGACAAACAGAAATTGACAAGTCATAAAATGAATGACTTTTATCCCAGTCATTGTGGAAGTCAAACAAACCATGAATTCTTATTTGTTGATGGTGTAAAAATTCTTTACACCGACATCGCATATCAAATAGTTAAATAAATATATACTGTCAGTGAAAAAAAGTTACGCCGTCAACCAAATAAAAACCAAGGTCTGAGTGACTTTTATAACAGTTAAGATACAGTCAGACATTTTTTTGATATATCAATTCATGATTAGATGATAGTGTAAAAATTGTGTGATAGTGTATGTAAATTAAAATTGAAGAAACATATAAAAGAGTTAAATGAATTGAATGCAGTAGTTTCAACCTTAAACTCAAGGCCTTTGCACTCTAAAATGGTCAAAACCAGAGCTTGTTTTCCGACAATGTGCATGATTTCCCTCTTACAAGAATCATCTCTTACCAAGATAACTTGTTCAGCCCCAAACCCTCTAATATTCTTACCATTCAATCCACTTCCTCCAAAAATGGTTAGAATTGGATTTTCTCCACTCCATGATTTTATCACAATTGGAAGCTCCCCATGTTTCAAACTAGTCTCCACCTTCAACATGTCAACAGAATGAGGAAAGAAATGAAACAAAAGTTCAATGATACTTTGTGATAATTTGAGCACCTCATCATGTGTCCTAAAGTTTTGACTCAACATGAAAATATCAGAAATATGTCCTTTGTCTTTTCTTTTTTCCTTATTCCAATTCTTTGATTCCAACACAAACTTTGTGAAAAAGAGGTTTCTAACATCTTGAAATCTAAAGTCAATACCCCTTCCAATAGTTTGTGTTGTATCACCACAAAATACAAAACCCTCTTCCACATTTCTGCATATGTGTTTATATAGAGCTATCTGAGACATTGTAAGATCCTGCACTTCATCAATAAACACAAAATTCATTTGATCGCCACGGTATCCTTTAGTCTTCAATCTGTCATGGAGATCAATTACAATATCTGCTATGTCATACTCACCCTTGAACATCTTCATTTTTTCATAATTTAGAAAGATATCATATATCATCTCTCTTGTTTTCATGCTCAAACTAGATACTCGGCTTTCGGATAGAGTACAATACTCCTCGCGACTCAGGCTACCACTCTCGGCCACTTTTATGCCACCCTTTATATGTGACATTATTTCAGTGAACACAAGATAAGAGTCCAACTTTTTGGTTAACGGGGAATTGAAATGAGGCCAATATAATGAATCAAACTTTTCATAGCTCACTTCTTTGAGACCTTTGAGATCAGAAAATCTCTCCAAATAAGAATTTCCCATTGTCCCATCAAGCATCAGCAAAAACTTCCGAAATGTGATCACAAGTGGATATAAATTGGATTGAAGATCATAAAAGGAATCTGGGATATTCTTGAATTGTATTGATGTCTTTCCAATATCTTCATCTATGGAAATACTCTCAGCTACCATACTTTCCATACAAAGGGACCTATAAATGTATCCACAAGAAAAAATTATAATTAAATGAAATTATGGGAGGACCACAAACAAAATAAAATGATGTAATTGAAAACGTTGACTCTAACAACATTACATTATTCATATTAAACAGAAAACATAGCGAAAAGTAATAAAATATTTGAAACATCAATCCATAATATAAGTAAAGCATTTTTCAATGGATACATAGTATTGGAAAGAAGCAACATACCTTTTCAAACAAGTCACATGATGTTGTACCTCTTGACATAGTCCAGGACTGAGTGTCACAAATAACTGTCGTAAAACCGGTCTCTCAGTCTCGACAACAATCTCCTCAGACTGACTTGCTAAACAATTGGATCCATAAGCTGTCTCAACTGCTATGTGATGCAATTTCTCATTATGAGTCAGCTTAGTAGTTAAAACTGTGGTTTTTCCGGTACCGGATCGACCTAGTACAAAGTTACTTCCGCGAAAGAGAATTATGTTACGTTGTTCTTCAGTTACCTCAATTGGAAGATCCACTTCATTAGCATCATGTTCAGTGAGCATGCAGTCTTGTGAAATGGAGCAGTATTTCATCAACAAAGTACTCTCCTCAATCATTGAATTTTTAGCCTTATCTTGAGAAGCATCCAAGTCTTCTTCATCCATTGCATTTTCATTACCAGCACTCTTAAACTTTTGGATATTTGCTGATATTGGCCAACTCAAAGGAAAATCTGTTTTTCTGTTCACAAAGAATGATGCCAAAGTCCCCATATCAGTTTACAATTAATAGAGTAAATTACATTTGTTTAATTCCTATAAAATCACAACTTCTCATCCTATGAAACACCGACACCGACTGACACAGATATGTGGACATCGGTTTTAATTTTAAAAATGCACGCAGTGTTGGTGTCTAACACGACACGTGTCGGACAGCGGACATGCCTGCAACCTGAAGGTTCGTGCTACAAAGTGCTCAATTTTAGCTTCCTTACGAATTTTCTAATCCCTAAAAAATACAACAGTCATGTATTTTTAGTCCCTTTCAAGGACTTTCAAATGACAACAATTTATATAGGTACTAAACAAATTTTACCAAAACCAGAATGTGGGAAATGTTTTGAAACTAATGCAACTGAAGATAATGCACTTACCCATAAGAACCTTTCTCTTTGCAGCAAGTAATATATTCATCAGTATATCTACAGAATACACTGTCCAGGCGCTTAACCAATTTCGGGATATCCTCTATAGGCAAGATGTCCCAAAACTTCAGAATCTGAATGTACTTTGAATCCTTCATAATCTCTATTGAACAGATAATATAGCAACTTTCAACCGTAAATTGTTTGAGAATCTGTGATGAACTTTCACAAGCCAATTCTACACTAGGACCTCTTGGCCTCCATCCGCTAGCAAGCCTCTCCAAAATGTTTATCACCGAGTTTTTGCTATACTGCGTGCGCAACAGTCGTTTGAATGATCTCAAGAATTTATCACTGAAGTCCACCTTCCACTTAGCATTTCTGAAAAGAATACTATTTGAATCAAGCAAATCAAGTGATTGATCTAATTCTTTCTTGGAATCCAAGATAGCCTTCGCCATTTCTTTATCTTGATCCGCTTCGAAGAATAGTTTTCGATTCTTGGAATTAAGAACCAAAGTCTTCCAAACATTGTCATTCCTTGCTAGAGCCCTTTCATTCCCCAAAATCCATAAACAATGCCTAGAAATCATCAAAAACCAGTAGCAGATTTTGACTTAACATAAAATAGTCTTTTAAACAAATAAAACTTAAATAAAAAGAGTTTTACAGTTTAAGATAAGATATCTACCTAGCTCTTGTGAGAGCAACATTTGTTCTCTGTGGAGATGAAATAAATTGAAGTGAAGTCCTGCAATTTGTCCTTACAGTTGATAATATAATAACATCTTGCTCACCACCTTGAAAACCATCAATTGATTTCACATTCACATTAAATCCTTCAAGACTATCATACTTTCTCCCTATTTTCTCTTGAATTATAAGGACTTGACCAGCATAGGGAGAAACTATTCCAATGGAGACTTTCTCCTTTGACGCAAGCCATGCTGCAACCAGGAAAAAATTGCTATGTGTTAGAACCTATGAAGCACAGACTCGAACAGACACCAGACACGACACTGACACGGATACTAAGACACTGCTAATGTCTAAAATATAGGACATTGGGTAATTACAACTTAAAGTAAAAAACTACATCTAATAAATTGCATACATGAACAAACCTTTGTGTAAATTCTTCAATATTGTCATTACAACAGCAGCTTCAGCCATATTTTTATAGCTTCTTCCATCATCATCAAACTCTTCTCTTCCCCCAACTACATTGATAAAAGAATACGGACCAAACATCGGCCCTGGAAGATATCGCTTTTCGTAGTTCCTTTCAACATTTGGTGCATCATGAATTTTGTTAGAATAGAAATATGAATTTGGAAACAAACTAATTTCAGGATGCATCCTGTGCTGCATGTTGAGAAGATGCTTTGAGTGACCCAATAAGCTCAACCTCTCAAATAAGCTTCTCCCAAAACCAGCTTCAGAAGAAACCTTACATAAAGAACAATTACAATGTAAATTAATAACTGAAAAGGATTGTAGATAAAGAATTCAATAAAGTTATTGAAAAACAGTCTGCTATCGTGAGTTTGGACGCAACACCATGGTTTTTGATGTCTCTGCAATATCTAGGATTGCGACGCAACCATGACCTCGATTTAAAACATTGGAATTCATTAAATGAGAAATATACAACTTAGCAGAAAATAACATACATTACTTCTGACCATAGAAGGTAGTTGTTGCTCATCACCAACAAGGATGGCGTGGCTCATTCCCGGAAGAAGTAGCGGTATCACGGATTCGCATTCTTTAAGCTGTGCGGCTTCATCGATCACCAAAAGATTTAAAGGCTTCATAGAAACTTGGTGTAACTTATAGGAACTAGAAGTTGTGCAAAATATTATTGATGATGTTTTGAAACAAAATTCTCTAATTGATTGACTCTCAGTAGATTTTATCAACTCAAGCCTGTCAAGCGAATCTTTCGCAGTTTCTAAAGCACGTAAACATTCATTTCTCTTCCTGAACAATTCAAGTGCAAGAACCTTCTTATAAGACCAACAATAATCTTCTCCTTTATCCATACCAGAGAAAACTATCTCCATTTCTTCTGAAGGAAAATTCTGTTGAAACAACATTTCTTGAAAGGATTCAAGTATCTCATTTAACCTCACTAAACCGCGATAATTACCTTCTAAAATGAGAAACATTGGTACATGTGTGCATAAGATATCAATACAGCTTCTGAGTACCAATGCTCTAGAAACAAACCTTTCTTTCAGAAACTCAAGAAATGATTTAGCCTTACTCTTCTCCAAGTACTTTTTCTTCTTCACCTCATTCTCATTGAATATGCGATAATCCGAAACACAATTTTGAAGAAGATCAATCATTGAATGAAAACAAGATCTCCATCCATTAAAACGCGAAAAACATTTTTGAAGCTGCTCAATCCGATTATCCAAAAACATATCATCAATTTCTGCACCAACATCTAACCTCTCATTATTCCCAAACAAGAACATGTCACCTGTGGAACACAACAATTGAGTAGATTTACTACAAAGTGAGTCTTTTACTATGCTCAACACACGTGAAGCTACTTCTTTGATGGCTACATTAGTTGGAGCATAAACAAGGATTCTATATTTCATTTTCATTAGAAGAAAAAGCAATGTGCCCAATGTTTTTGTCTTTCCTGTCCCTGGTGGACCCCAGATAAGCTTCACAGTTGAGTTATGATGGCAAAGATCAGAAAGACAAGCCCTAATTGCAGTGTTTTGAGGTTCATTCAGCTCTGATGATAACTTTAAGTAAGAACTATCATCCCTTAAAGCTTCAGATAGAGAAATGCAGCTACAGCTTTCCTTCATCTGTTTTTCAACATAAACAAAGCACTTCTAGCACTAATTTCAAAACATTAAAGCTTATATAAATACATTACTTCACAATTTGATAAAAATCAGTTAAGCTGATTAGTATGGTTAATCTGGTATATTAGTCAGCGTCACCCTTAGGATTCAACAGGCTTAACATCCCAACCCATGACGCCTATAATGGATGCTGACCCTTAAGCCAAATTCGGCTCTGAAAATCCATAAAGAAATAAAGTTGCGCTATTGCTAACAGATTTGGATTACATGTAGTCATTTATCCATGCAGTCATGTAGTCGAATAAATATTGACAGATCGAACAGACGATCAGACGGTCTGAAGTTTTATTTAAAGTGTTATTTGAATAGTTGAAATATAGATCGACCGATCTTGATTGCCTGTATGATTATATGTAGTCATTAGTCATGACTGCACCAGCCAATTGTCTTGTTAGCAGCTATCTATGTAGCACCGACACTTTGGTTGAAGACGTGTTCGGGGTCTGACACGTATCATGTCCAATGTATGTGTCTGTGTCGATGCTTCATAGGCAGCTATAGCTTTTGGCTTAGTGGTAAGCGCATGATCCAACATAAATGGCATATAAGGATAAAAAATGAGAGGATGCAAAAACAGAATATTACACTCCACAGCATGCAAAAAACCATGTAGTTTGCATTTCATTTCAGCAGAATATAATAACTTTAACATGCGCTATACTAAAATGGAAGATGATATCAAGTTTCTTACCTCATCATTGGTGCATAAGATTTGTTTGACTAGCTTCAAATTACCAGGCATGTGAAGTCCATTCCATATTCTCCCATTTGAGTTAACATTTGTCAAGAAAACTAAAAATAGAGATTTGTGTCTTAGTTCATAAGGATCAAGATCTTTTGATGCCTTAACTTTACAATAAACAGATATATTATTGTCAAACTCATTTTCTTCTCTTGTCTTTACAATTCCAATAGAACTCCAAAATCTACCAAATCTTTGCAAATCTTTCTCACTTTCAGGTTTACAATCTGTCAAAAGTAGAATATCTCCAGGCAACATTTTATATTGCTCTCCACGTTGAGTAGACCTTTTTTCCCACCCATCAATTTTCAAGTTATAAAGTTTACTTTTTTCCTCCAATGGTTTTGCAACTTCAAGATCAATCACACTTGCAATAGGTGCTTGGTTTATGAGCTCCATACTTGAGCATAGTTGTGCCCTAGTTTCTTCCAAAAAAGGGTTTTTGTATGATCCAAGGTAGTGATCAATGGACTCAAATGTTAGTCCAATCTTCTCCACCTGAATGCAATAAGAAAAATAGACTCAAAATTTAGGTCAACCTTAAGGTTTTAAAATAAGAACATTGTTATATCTCTTACAAACAATTTTTGCAAGAAAGAGAAAAATGTATGTGAAAGGTTATGATTTGTGAGTGTTACATGCTATCACATAGTAATAATAGATAGTATTTCTCTTTTTTGGAAACATTACTTCCAGTAATATTTAGCATTTTCCTTTAAATAATGTCCGCAATCACAATTATAACATCAAGGTTTTTAATTTTTAATGTCTACCACCAAAATGCAACCATGATTGAAGTCGCATCATCAGTTGTATTTTAATCATCACGATTCCTGAAAATACTAAGAATACCATGAGTAATCTTTGTAATATCAAGAATCACGACACAACCGCAAATTTTGGTCAAGTTCAAGCCATATATAACTGGAGGATGAATGCAAAGAAAGAAAGAAAACTTGTGAAGCATAAAGAAAAATCAAAAAATTTAATATTTATTTAGTACTATAAGATAAAATGCACTGAGGAAGAATATACCAACCAACCTTATCTCTGTATAGTTCTTCATTTAAAATGTCTTCAATGGACCAAGAAAAGATCAAGTCCATGAAGCCATAGTCATTGTAAGCCACTCTCTTCTTATTTGAACATTCTCCTTCCATCATTCCTTTATTTCCTGTGAGATGTTTCGGAGCGGAGTACACAGAATGCATGGATCCCATGCAAATATAACAAAAACTTTGTGATGAATCTTTGTAGAGTTGTAAGGGAAGTAGTAAGAAATGAAGTTGATCTGTGGTCTTTAGAATTTCCAAGGCCTATATACAGTGGCGAATCTTGACAACTTAGTAGCTAAGCGGAAGGAAGCTGAAAACTTGCAAACTAAGTTTTTGAAATAAAAAAATCATTAAAAAGTAAATTTTCTATGTAAGTTTTTTTTTCCAGGGCCCTTGCCTTGTCCACATGAAGGGTATTTTCTATATATAATAACTTCTTGCCTTAACTCCTATTTTTGTGGAAAATGTATAACACTGTTTAACTTGGCTAAAGTGCTCTCCGGGGTCCTTTGTCTTTATTTAAAGTAACGAATTAGTCCTTTATGTTTTTTTTTGTCTCAAATAAGTCCTTTATCTTGCAAATTTTTGACACATAAATCCTTTTCCGTTAACAGTGCTGATTTATGTGCCAAAAAAAAGGATTTATGTGTTAAAAATTTGAAACATAAAGGACTGATTTGGGACAGAAAATGATTTATGTGTCAAAATTTTAAAACACAAAGGACTGATTTGGGACAAAAAAAAAGATAAAGGACCAAATCGTTACTTTAAATAAAGATAAGGGACCCCGGGAGCACTTTAGCCGTTTAACTTCGATTCCTTTACTGCGAATGGGGTACAAGTAAATATAAAAAAGACTTTTCAAGTTGCCTCTGCTGTCAAAAAATAATTATTTCAATAACATGTAATGTTTTCCCGTTGAATATCAAAAGTAATGCAACTATACTCAACAACATGCAATAATTATAAAGAAAAATCATCAAAAGTAAAAATATAAACAATTTGTATATTGGCAATGCATAATGTTGTTTCCCTGTCGAGACTCGAAAATAAAATATTCATTTAATAAATACAAAAGCATTTAGGTTTAAATATGTTTTTCGTCCTTGCAAATATAGTTGTTTTCAAATAAGTCCCTGCAATTTTGTTTTTAAAATAAGTTCCTGCAAAATATATTTTTTTAAATATGTCCTCCTGTTAGTGAGGTGTTACAAAAAAGTTGATGTGTCTAATAGAGTGCTAGGTGTTATTTTTTTTCATTTCTAATTGTTTTAAAATCTGATTCGACATGCCACATAGGATTTTTTTTCTGAAAAAAAAAACCTAAACCCCCAATTATTCCCTTCATCAGCAGCAACATGTGAGACTTTGAGCTCCAAATCATTACCATAAAAAACCCATCATCAATGTTACAACCTCAACAACATAATCACCAACACTCCTTTCTTTTGGAGTAGTGGGAGTAAAACCTTACAACACCATTTTCGAGAGGGTCCAATGAGGGAAGCTTCGTTTGCAGCAGGGAAAGTGGGAAAATAATAGAGATCGGCGATGACCATTCTCTTCATCATCTTGGAGGGTCTCTCGTTAACAACCATGGTATGATACAAGTATTGGGGGTAAAACGATGCTGAATCGATGGTCTAGCGGCGAGGGCAAAAATAATAGATCTAAGAGATAAGTGAGTTAGGGTTGTGTGAGTGTTAACAAAAGCGAAAGAGGGGGAGAGAGGGGAAGCGGAAGAGTTGGTAATGGGAGTGGCAAAGGAGTGGAAAGGAAGAGGAAGAAGAAGAGGGAGTGGCGAAGGAGTGGGTCAATTAGGGGTTTGGCGAGAGAGAGATCAGTGAGAGAGAGAGAGAGAGAGAGAGAGAAAGATTAGAGAGATAGGGCTTGGTAAAATAAGAATGGTCCAGGGGCAGAACCTGAGTTGAAGCGGAGATGGGCTGGACCGACGTACCCTCCGAGTGGCGGGTTGATGACCGATGTGGGTGTGGTACCTGCACACACTCTGACGCCCAAGTCGGTATGGTGAATTATGTGGTGAGATGAGGTATGAGAACTTACTTGGGGCGCGAGAGGGTACGGGCATTTATAGAGTTAAGTTAGGTGATCTCCCACCGTCGGATCCTGGCTGATCGTGGCCCTTGATTCGGACGTGGCACGGATTGCGATCCGTGCCTGAAGGTGGAGACTTTCTCGCGGTCTGCTCCTGGTCGCGCCAGGGCCGAGTTGTATGGTGCGATCTTTCGAGGTCGGTCCGAGGCAGAGGTGGCATTGGATGCTTAGGCGTAACTCGATCTGGCACGTGACGCTTTGCGTGACTTAAAGTGCGTGGAAGTGGAGTCATTAATGGCAGTCTGTTGGGAGTGCCTCGATTGGTGTGTTTTGGCGGCGTGTCGCTTCGTTTTTCGAGTAAGTCGATTCGACGTCCCGTCATAATGAGGTGACGCTTCGATGTCAGGGCTTCGCACCTTTTCTCGATGTATAAGTATGGGACCTCTTTCCCTCATTTGGAGTTTTGCTCCTGCTTTCACGTGACAACTCTGACTTACAATCAGACGATCCGAGGTACTTTTTCGACGAGAATCTCCAGTTTCCGGTGGTAATTCATCGACCCGTCCCGACTTAATTTCTGAGGTACGCCCTATTTCCTTCTGTTATCTTTCAGTTTCTTTTTCTTTTCAATTTCAGAGTTGAGGCAAATTACCTCGGACTCCCTTGGAGTGAACGGGGTTGGCTGAGTTCGAGGTCGACACTTGTTGCCTTGGCTCTTTTACTATTTCGTAGCCCTTTTGATTCTGAACGTCTCTTCGTCGTGTAGGTGTATGGCCCGAACAAAATAGACGGCCAAAGACCCTAAACTCCGAGGTAAATCTGCCCCCAGAGAACTTTTTGAGATACTCATGTCGGGAGAGGGAGAAGCGTCTGATGCAGGTGTGACCCAAGGTGAGGTGGAGGGCCAAGTCTCTTTCCAACATCACACTAGCATGAGTTTAGATGATGAGGGTACTGAGACTGACTTCGAGAGCCTTAGCGATGATGGGAGTGAGACGCAGTCGGGGAGGAAGGAGAGGGAGAGTCCTCGGTAAGGAATGCCATAGGGAGGATCTCGGCAGAAATGTCTCCCCCGGATGTGGACCTCGTATCATACCTAGAGGTCTCCCAAGTCAAATTTCAGCCAGAACCTGCAAACAGAGACTTAACAGAAGGATCTATACAAAAAAAATATTTGCAGGGAGTTTTTTAAAAAAAAATACAATTAAGAGGGACTAAAACCAAAACATCTCATATTTGTAAGGACTAAAAACATATTTAAGCCAAAACAATAAGGCTTAAATAACGTTTTGGCCCTCACAAATACAACGAATATCAACGTTGGTCCTTGCAATGTTTAATAGCCCTTGCAAAATTTAAAATCATTCATTAAAGTCCCTGTAAGAGTTTTTTTAAAAAAAATAGCCCTTGCAAAATTTAAAACTATTCATTTTGGTTCCTAAATAATTTAAAATTTTGCAATTTTTTTTTTAAAAAAAACTTTTGTAGTGACCAAAATGAATAATTTTCAATTTTACAAAGATTGTTTTTCAAAAAAAAATTGCAGGGAATAAAATGAAAAATCATAAATTTTGCAAAAATCAAACTTTTTGCTGGCACCAAAATGGATATTTGTTATATTTACAGGGACCAAAATGATATTTAAGCCAAAATATAATATTTTCTTGTTTAGACCCCACTTAAAGATAATTTAAGTATACTAACAACGGGTAATGTTTCCTAGTTGAGACTCAAGCTAAATATTAACTTATAAAAGCCAAATTTATTATAAAGACAAATATAAAAAAAAAATTATTCTATCAACGTGTAATGTTTCCCAATCAGGAATCAAAAGTAATGAAATTATACCAATAAAACACAATTTTTCCTGTTGGAACTAAAAAAAATATTCATTCATAAAGAAAAAATATAAACAAAAATTTTTCTGACAACATGTAATATTTTCTCACATACTTACAAATTTATATTTAACCTATATCAAATATAAAAAGTAATAATGAATAAAAAATAGGCTAAAGTGCTCCCGGGGTCCCTTATCTTTATTTAAAGTAACGAATTAGTCCTTTATGTTTTTTTTGTCCCAAATAAGTCCTTTATCTTTCAAATTTTTGACACATAAATCCTTTTCCGCTAACAGTGCTGATTTATGTGTCAAAAAAAGGATTTATGTGTTAAAAATTTGAAACATAAAGGACTGATTTGGGACAGAAAAGGATTTATGTGTCAAAAATTTAAAACATAAAGGACTGATTTGGGACAAAAAAAAGATAAATGACCAAATCGTTACTTTAAATAAAGATAAGGGACCCCGAGAGCACTTTAGCCTAAAAAATAACGGCCAATAGGTCATGTCTTGTTTTAGCTAGCAAAATGAAGGCATTAATGATTGACAAACATTTAGTTTAGTGCAAAAAAATGCTCAATCAGAAGATGACACGTGACATTGGAATGACTTTTCTTATGTTGAAAATTGAGAATTGAGTGAAAAGTGGAGTAGTGAATCAAGTATGAATATTATAAATTCGGAATATTAGAAATTTAGAAATATATATTAGAAACTTAGTTTAGCGGAATAAATGCTCAACCAGAAGATGACATGTCACATTAGTGGAGTGACTTTTCTTATATTGATAATATATTACTTCCGGTAGGGGCGTGTCTTGTTTTAAGTAGCAAAAGGATTGACAAACGTTTAGCTTAGCAGAAAAAATGCTCAAACCAAAGATGACACGTGACATTAGTGTAGTGACTTTTCTTATATTGAAAATTGATAATGATTAATTGACATTAGTGGAGTGACTTTTTCTTATATTGATGAGAGAGAAGTTGAGTGAAAAATAGAGTAGTGGAATCAGTTATCAATTATATTATAAATTCGAAATATTAGAAATTTAATTTAGCAGGAAAAATGTTCAACTAGATGTCAGATAACATTAGTGGAGTGACTTTTTTTATATTGATGACACGTGATATTAGTATGGTGACTTATCTTATATTGATGATAGAGAAGTTGAGTGAAAGGTGGAGTAGCGGAATCAATTATCAAATATATTAGAAATATTAGAAATTTAGAAAATTTAGAAATTAGAAATATTAGAAATTAAGCTTAGTGGAAAAGATGTTCAACCAAAAAATAACACGTGACATCAAGGAAGTGACTTTGGGGTGGTTGGCACTCTTCTAGATGAGAATTATGTTGATCTTATTGAAGCGGGAGAGAAGAGAGATGAAGTTGTGAGGAATAAGGAGGCGAGCACCATATATGGTGGGAGGAATTAAAAGAGCTCAAGCAAAATTATGTGCTGGAGGAGTGGTGTTTGGTGGGTGATTTTAATTAAGTTACTAGTGTGGAAGAACGCAAATGGAGGAGTGTTGGGGGTCTAACATAGAAAATTTTGGATTTTAACAATTTCATAGTGGACATGGATGTTGTTAATGTGTCGGTCGCTAGTAAAAAATTTCTTGATTTTGTTCTGTTGGTATATTCATGAGTAGACTTGATAGGTTCCTTGTGACGAAGGAGTTAATTGCTCGGTGGAATATCTCGAGTCAATGGATAGGGGATAGGGATATATCTGATCATTGTCCCATCTGGTTACTTCATAATTAATTTGATCTTTAAATGGGAATTGCCGGTGGTAGACTCCATTGTATCGCATATTAAATGTTTATCATGGAGTTGGGTTATCTATGGGGTGGGTAGACTTTCGTGTTATTCCGTTACATCTTGGTGGCTTAATGCCTCTTTGTGTTTAAACAATTTGTAATTGGTTTTTCGAGCACACCTAGTGCTTGTTTTCAATGAATCATTGCTTATCGAAAAAATGAAGTGACTTTTCTTACGCTAATGGGCTGAATTTTACAAGCTTATGGAGCTTAAAATGTGGCCATCACTTTTCTCACACCCCTCCATACTCACCCCACACCCCCTAACTCCTTTAATCCCCAAAATACCCCTCACTAAAAAACACTATTTCTCCCTCTCCCTCCCTCACACCTCCTCTCCTCTCATGCCCCAACCTCCCATCTACTCCGCCTCCCTCTCCCTCCTCTCCTTCTCAATCGTTGATTTCGATTTCCCAACGTCAGTTTCGCACCCAGGTACTCCCTCCCTCACTTTCCTCCGTTAATTTTCATTGTTTATGTTTCTGTTTCTGCGTTTTCTGGATTCTGAGTTGTCTGCGACAGATTCGGTTGCCCTCAACCGAATGGTTCTGGGGACGAAGCAAAACGGACCCATTCGGTTGAGGTCAACCGAATACGTCCAGTTGAGGTCAACTGAATACATTCGGTTGAGGTCAACCGAATCATACTGATACTGATTGTGTTTGATATGTTCGGTTGCAGGTATGATCCAATTCGTTACCCTCATTGAACGAAATGCTGGGAGGATTTCCATTCCAAATGAGATTTGGAGACTAGAGTTGCCTTGTTCCTTTTATTTTGTCTTGGAAGTTGGCCCTTGTATTCGTGGTGTCAATAACATGTGCTATGGCAACATCCTTACTGATACGCATGCCATCTGCCAAGCGTATGGGGGTGTTGAGAGTGTGGAAGCCTCGTTAACATACTATCAGACCAGGAGCTTCAACGTCGCCAGGATTATGCATGCGGTTGCCTCTGATGGGAGTGGGAGTGACAGTGATACTGCAAGTGATGCTGGATCCGGCTCTATTGTTACCCAGTTGTAGTTTTGTACTGTTATTTTGTTTATCAATAATGTAATTGAACGTCACTGATTTAGAAATGAATAAATATTGGGTTGATTATTTTTTAGTTTATAGTATCGTTTAAATTAAACAACAAGAAAATGATAAAATGACAGAAACTACTGAGTTGGTGGAGTTAAACGACTAAGGATCTCAGCGACGGTCCGTGTGGTTTCCACGTACAAATGCAGATAACCCTTCCATTTAAACAGGACATAATTGGACATCATTGCTTGGACGTCATCATCGTTCTTGACATCCATTGTAGACCAATGCACACATCTATCAGACCAATCAGGTTTCCGACAAACTATACGAGTTATCTCTCGCTCGTCGCCCTCCACTTGCACCTTACCCAGTAGTTTATCTTTTAGGGCAGCAAATGTTATGTTGTGTTTAAGCCTACACTGCATTGTGTCTCGCCCCTCGAAACAAACACCATCAACTTTGTTGGTGATGATGCCCTGATGATAAATGATAGTGAGGGAAGAATCCTCTGAGTATTGTGTTAGGGGCATTTTTTTTTGTGTTTATACGATTTGGTGGAGAAGAAGAAGCACATAAGGGGTTAGGGTTTTGTGAAGTAGAAGGGAAAGTTGAAGCCCAATTTATAATAGGCGTGGGGAAATATGAGCCGTTGATCAAAATTTTAGAACACAAATCTGAGCCGTTTATTTTCTATTCGTTGGGGCACAATTTCCAAAGGAAATGCCATCCACTCCTTTTCCTGACATGTTTGACTGGTTGTGAGCCGTTGGTTAAAAGTGTCGGTGGAATCTGAGCAGTTCAATATATTTTTTTAAAAAAAACCTGTATTCGACTTCCCTGATCCAAATTTATTCGGTTGGGGTCAGCCGAATCATCTAAAAAGGGAAAAAAGGGGTGTGTGCCAAAAAATACACCTTCGGTTGCCCATAACCGAATTATTTCGGTTGCCCGTAACCGAATTGGCGAAAAATGCGCGTTTTATTAATGGCCTTTTGGTCATTTCCTAGGATTAGGGGGTGTGGGGTGAGTAGGGAGGGATGTGGGAAAAGCATGGGCCTAAAATGTTTGCTCCTCATGCTATCGATAAAACATGGGTCCATGCTTTTCCCAACTCCCTCCTCCTCACCACGCACCCCAAACCGAAAATATTTCAAAATTACCCTTACGTGGAACACGCGTGGAAACCCCTTCATCACGATGTATTTTTGAATAGTACGATACGGTACCAAAGTACCAAACCGGTTCGGTGGTTAAGTACCGAGTGTGAGACAAAATCAATTGCTTGAATGGGACAAAAACAATTCATATGAATTCCTTTGTTTAAAAGGATTAGCATATTAAATTTGCGCCTATTCGCTATTTCATTTTTAATCACTGCATAGTACAACCATCTAGATGTTTGGATAAAAGATTTAGGCTATGTTTGGCAAAAAACAGCAGATAACAGATAAACTAATGGATAGCGGATAAATTAAGTGATAGAGATCGTTAAAATATTGAAATGGGGACATGTGTTACACTAGGTATCTCTACCCTTGATTATTTTATTTATTACCTTGTTTATTCTTTCGCATATGGAAACTTAAACATTTGTTGAAATTTTGAAAATTCATTAATGGCGAATTCAAGTATACGTACGTAGGGGTGCAAAAAAAACCCGCGCCCGCGGGTAATATCTGTAATGGGCACGGGGCGGGTCCCTTAACGGGTACCCACGGGCAAAATAAACGGACATTTAAAATACCCGTCAATAAACGGGGCGGGGCCGGATAATGAGTTACTCGTACCCTCGGGTACCCGCACCCGTAGCATATATTTATTGATGAAGTGAATTTCTATCATTGTTGTTGTTTAAGTGGATTTTTATTGATATTTTGTTGTCATTTTCGATAACTTGTGTTGTATATTTTATCCTAATATTTTGGATAATTAGTGGGTTGTTGTTTTTAAAGTTTCCTATTGTAATTCTAGTATTTTTTATCTCCATTTGTTTACAATTATAAGTTAGTAAAAGGTTTATAAAAAATTATTTTTACAACACTAACAAGTATCTGTGGGTATCCGTGGGTACCCGTTAAGGGAAAATACCCATTTAATACCCGCTATGCGGGTACCCGCACGGGTACGGGGCGGGCACGGATCTCACGGGCATATCGCGGGGCGGGTAGCGGGTAGCTGGTACCTGTGCCCGCCCCGCCCCGTTTGCATCACTATACGTACGACACTATGTTGCCGTACCAGTTCGGCATCATAGTGTCGTACCTGTTAAAAATGTGAAAAAATGGGATGTTTGGCAAAAATTGTGATTTTAACAAGTACGGTGTCATAATATCGGTTCGTTGCTACAGTACCGTACCCGTTAAATTCCAGAAAAAAAAAGGGGACACGCTTGGAAGTTTTTTAATTATTAATGGTATTTTGGTTATTTCGCAGAGTTTGGGGGTATGTGGTAAGTAGGAGGGGGTTGGGAAAAGCATGAGCCTAAAACATGTCCATTAGCAAAAGTCACCTACAAATATAGTCAACTAAAATTTATAACTATTATGCTTAGACTTGCAACTTAATTCAGCTATAATCATCAAAATGTTTTAACAAATATATCATGCCTAATTAGCATCAAATTAAGACAAAAACAACTTTTAAGTCTAGAGTACTCGGTAAATTTCTCTTCATATAAAGAATAGAAAACTTATATAATTTACAGAATTATCACATCCCTCACACATTCTCACTTCTCATCAGTTCCTCACTACTTCTCTCTATGTTTTCTCAATATTTTCCATCCTCCTGTTGCTTCTCCAGCAGGGCGAACTCCTCCCCGTCTTGTTCCTTCATTTTTATTTTATTTTTTACTTGAGTTTTGGTGAAAAAGTTTGGTGCAATGGAAGCTTGAAGGTAGATCTTGGAGGTGGAGCTTGAAGCAGAACATTTCATCATCTTTTTCTCAAGCTAGAAGTGATCTTCTAAACTTTTGGGGTGAGGTTCTCTAATTTTTCTTCTCTTTTCTTTAGTTAACATCTTACTTCATGTGCCTAATGTTGTTTCAAGACTATTGTTTCATGATTTCACACTTGTTTTTCAAACCATTTCCATAGAAAATGTTTCAAAACAAAGTCACAAAATCTTTTTTTAGCCCTCAAAACCGTGGGACTATTAGAGGAAAAGATGAGAGGAAAAAACTTAATGTTCCGGACCGAGGTTCACCTCAGTCCGACCTGGAGAGTGATGCTCGGTATCCCGGCATATTTGTGACCAAGACCAGTCTTACTCCATTATCCGGTCTCAGCCACGGATTGTGATCCGTGCCATACAAGGATCAAAGCTCGCGATCACCTCTCATCCAACGACGCAGAACCAACGCGACCTGCCCTATAGATACCAGTGCATCCCCACACCCCAGGTATGATCCCATAACTCATCTCACACCAGACTTCACTATACTGACTTGGGCGTCGGAGTGTGTGTAGGTACCACACCCACGTGGATCTACAACTCGAAGCTTGGAGGGTACGTCGGTCTCTCAACCTCATCTCAAGTCCTACCCCAAGATATTGGCGACAATAGTGGGAGCCCAACTCTCACATTCCTTCATCCCATCGCTAGATCGACGTACCATTCGACACTATGCCGCCTCGGGGTAGACCCCCGCGGAGGCCATGCGTCCCCAACGTTGTTGAAGTCCCGATTCAACCTCCTCCGATCCCAGAAGGGGTCGGCCAAGCCCCACTGTCGGCTCAGGTGCCAACAGAGCCCGCTCAAACATTGGCAGTCGCCATGCAACAAATACCCGACACCCTCAACATCCAGGCCCGAAGCTTCGCTCACCACGAGGCCCGCATAACCCAGATCGAGCAAGAAATAGCTATTGCGCGAACCCACACTACACTGGGCCCGAGGCCTCGCCGGTCCAGGACCGCCCCATCCCGGACCGTTGCCTCCAGGCGTCACCGGTCTCCATCTCGAAGACACCTCCATGCACGCCAGATCTCGCAACGACGAGGACGGGGTTCGAGGTCACCACCCGAGAGTCCACCTTCCTCTCTTGATACCACTTTCTTGCCTGTCGATTCATCTGATCGAGGTTCATCTCAGGCATCCTCTTCTCCACGCCGCTCTCCTCGGTGTCGCAACAGCTCACCACGGGAAAACTCAGCTCGCCCCAGGTACCTTCTCGTTAGGGGGAGGAGCATCGACACCAAATCTTGGAGGGCGCCGAATAAGGGCCCCCATCGCGAAATAAAGGGCCCCCATCACCAAATCTTCAGAGAGCTCCAACCGAACTCGATCTCGTCTTGGCCTCAACTATGTAAACTCTCTACTGCGAGCTTCATGGCATCCCGGCTGAAGCCTAAGTCGGAGAATGTCCTGACGGCGGTTAGGCAAGGCGAGAATGAAACACTCAGAGAATACATCGAGCGATTCAACAAGGAAGCATTGAATGTAAGGGGACTAGAGGACAAAGTTCGATTCTTCTTCATGAAAGATGGTCTGTGAAAGGGTAGTTTATTCCAAATCAACGTCGGCGTAAATAAACCCCGTGATCTGAGCGACTTTTTAGATTGGTCACAGAAATACATTGATACGAGGAGGACGACATGGAGGATCGAGATATATCTAAGTCGGCCTCGGACAAGGTAACCCAACAGCAAAAGAAGGACTATGTCGGTGCTTGACCCAAGGGCGGCCGCTTCACAGAACACACCTTGCTCAATGCTACCCGTGCCAAAACCTAGCTGAATGCGCGAACACCGAGTTTTGCGACATCAAGCGCCCCAACCCACTCCCGCCGAAGGAGGGGCCGGGCTCGAAGCAGTATTGCAGGCATCGCAGGAACAATGGCCACGACACCAACAAGTGATAAGCTTTGAGGGACTTCATCGAAGAACTTGTCCAAAAGGGGAAACTGTCCTAGAATATCAAAAAGGAGCAAGGGCAGGAGGAACCTGAACCCCCCCCCACAAGGGGAAGTCGGTCTTGAATGAAGTTACGAAGCCCACGTAGCCGGAAGAGTCCGACTCTGAGGACGAGAAGGAGACACGAAAGTCGAGCTCGAGGCCGATAGCTATGATCATCTCTGGTGGCTTCCCCGACGAAGGCATGGAGAGTAAAAAGACGATGAAAAGATGGAAAGAAATTCTGAGCATTTCGACCATTGGTTCCACCAACTAGGCTCCACGACCCCTCTCGCTTTCACCGTCGCCGACCTGCTCGACCAGAAGCTAAACAAGTATATACCCCTGTTAATTACTGCTTTCAGGGAAAATTTCAAGGTCCGCGGGATCCTCGTCCATTAGGGAAGCTCAGCGGATGTTTTGTTCGCTGACCTGATGGAGACTTTGAACATCTCGCGGGAGGACCTCCCTCTACCGAGGTACGGACCTTTCAGGATTCAACGACTTGAAAACAAATCTGCTGGGGTATCTCGACTTAATGATGACCTATGGGGCAGACCAACCAGGAAAGTCACGCACCATGAAAACCCCCTTCATGGTGCTACCCTGCAAACCAATTTACAACTGCATCATCGGCCGCCCTACTCTAGGTCGGCTAGGAGCTGTCGCGTCGACAATGCACCTAAACATGAAGTTCTACTCCCTCGAGAGTGAAATGATTACACTTGATGCTGAAACGATGTCATTTCCTCTCTTTGAAGTCGGAACTTAGGTATTTTTCTGGCCTCAGAGTTGTTTTTTGAATTTATCCATTAGTTGCCCCATTTGAGCCTATTTGTTATATATTTCTTTGGTACCCAGATATAATTTTTCCTTTTTTGTGTGGTAACCATTTGAAAATTAAATTTGGAGCAACTGCTGAATATTACAATTTTGTCCTGTATTTTAATTGTCTATATCGTCAGGACAGAGAAACAAAATAAGAGTGACTCATGTGGTTACAAGTACCTATTCCTCCTAAAAAAAGTGAAAAAAAAAGGAAATTTGAAAAAAATAATAATAAGCAAGAAGGAGGAAAAGGCAATTCAAAAAAAAAAATACTCAAGAGCAAGGCAAATCAAAAAGTGTCTACTCAAAAGAAAAGACAAATCAAAAAGAGTTGTGCCAATAGAAAAGGAGTGAAGAAGGAAGTGAAATTAATTTGGAGTTTGGACAAAATTTGTAAAATAGATAGGAGCTCCATATTTGATTTAAAATGTTACTATGTGCTTGTTGTTTTTAACCCTTTGATTATCTCTTTCTTCTTATTTCCTACCCTGCATGAATTCACCCTGGCCCCACTACAACCCATGAAATCCCATCTTTTGCATGCATGTGAACTATTTAGTGGAGATTTGGTCAAATTACAAACATATGGTAATGTGCATTTTGTGGAAACTTGAGTGTATATTTTCCCTAGTCCCTAAACACTTAGAGAGATTGTAAGCGAGTGCATTTGTTCACAGAAATGTATTCTTCAGGGACATGAGCCTCTAATTGGGCAACCTTTTAACACTTCATTTGTGCTATATTGTCTATTGTTTGTCACTGTGTTTCTAATTTTGGGTTCCTTATTTGACTGTCTCTATTACTTATTTGAAAATTTTGTTGAGCCAGAAAATTTGCTTGAGGACAAGCAAAAGTTAAGTGTGGGGGAGTTGATAAACTCCAATTTAGTGCATTTATTAGAGATACTTTTGGGTTATTTTTAGAGCAATTGTTAACAATTATATATAATCATATGAAGTACTAACTTAATTTGCTCTATTTATACAGAAAGGAAGAAATGGGCCGCAAATATGAAATAACAAATGCAAAGTGCATGGCCCAAATTCTTATCAAGCCACTCACTCAATTTGAAGCAATTCAGCCCATCTAAAAGAAAGAAACTAAAGGGCCCGTAAGTGAGAACAGAGTCCAGCCCATGATTGGTTTTCAATGGATGGCAAGCACAACCCTATGAGATATCTATAAATGGGCCGTAATGTTATTTACGTAAGAACAGCAGCCGCAACACAAAGAATTGGAAGCGGTACACCACACACATAAGAAGCCACGAATGGCAGCCGCGAACGTGAATCATCAGGAACAGAAGCCACGCACCAACAGTAGCGCCGGCAAGGAGAGGAGGGGGTTTTGGGTACCCGTTCTTGACACCGTGAGAGAGCTTTGGAGCAGGAAAAGGAGACTGGAGATTCAGAATAAGAATTTCTCTAACTTCCGGGTTATTTTTATCTCTGTAATTCATGACTCTAATTCCTATTTTATTGTTCTTTATGACTTTGGATCTTGCATGTTTAGAGACCTTTTTATGTTCTAATTTCATATCTGAATTCCGGTTTTTATTTTAATTAATATTGTCCTATTATTTTTATCACATAATTAGGATTAGCTACCCTTTTCATGTTCATAATCAATTAGTTGATCAACGTCCGTACTACAACTAGTTGGTGGACCTATAGGATAATTGGGGCTATATTTAATGCATGACCAAACTTTAACTTAGTCTTCCAATCATTCAACCTTTCTGTTCTTTATGCTTTTCCTCAACTTAAATTCTTGCATGACCAAACAATGGTTAGTTTAGGAAAAAGAATATTAATCGCGAATGACCAAACGGATTAATAGTTTTAGTAAAGGGATTGGTAATTAAATAAAATAAAGGAATTCGGGTAGAATTAGACATAGGGGAATCAAAGCTTGCAAGTGAAACCGTGGCCCTAGACCCCTCTCCATCGATTAAATCTAGTATTTTAATTCTAGTTATTTAGTTATTTTTATTTTGTTTCTATAATCATCAAACTATTGGTTCGTCTAAACAATAAATAATCTCGACTAGTTTGGTACTTGTTAATTAGTCTCTGTGGATACGATAATCTTTTATACTACTTCTGCGAAGAGTACACTTGCTCTAAGTGTGTTTTTAACGCAACAGACTCTAAGGAGGTCTGCAACAAGAAGCGAACCAGAAAACAAGGATATGAGCCCAAGATCCAAGCTCGAATCCTCAAAACACCGACATCCCCGCTTATGCGCCATGAATAAAGATGTATTTCGATTTCAAATGCAAGAAACTGTTGATTAGTTGAAATTCAGTAAACAGGTCGGGATATTTTCGACTTCAGCGCAACGTCAAACGTTTACACCCGAGAACGCGTCCCGGTTTCGATGTCGTGGCCCGCCGGATGGCCACGCCCTCCTTAGGCCGAGCTAGATTTGGGCAGTGAGCTGTAAGCTGGACCAGGCGAGGTACGAGGGGTTCGTCCCCATGTTCTTAAGTCGTGACCTTCCGTGGACGCGCCCCTCTTCAACTGAGCTAAATATGGACCGCGACCCGTAAGCTTGCGAAAGAAAAATTGCAGCATAACAATGAGAAGGGAAACATCGACATCAAATTAAAAGTGAAATACAAAAACCGGATTTCACCCAGGACCTCGAGTTTGGATATTAAAATGGCCGACCCCATGTTATCTCGAGGTCGACCTTACAGACCATACAAAATGAATTCAAGAAAACAAAATAAATGGCTAAGGGAGAGGTCCAGCTCGGACATCGAAGGAGAATCGATCCTTCGAAAACACCACCAACTTGCCTTCATGGACCGCGCAATCCTTGTCGAAACCCTCTAGGACCAGGTCGACGCTAGGGTTCATGCATTGAACTTGGGCAATAGCATTCCTGAAGGAATCCTTCGCTACTTGTTCCGCCATCCTGACAACCTCCTTCCTCCTAGCCACGGACTTATCACGACTGACTTTCGCGCTTTGAGTTTGACCTCAAGGTCCTCCACTATTTCACCTAGGTGTTTGAGCCTTTCCACTTTTTCCTCCAGTTTAGACACCCTCTTCTCGGCATTAGACTTCGCCTCTTCAGGCTTCGCCTTATCAGACCGGAGCAACCCCAACTCGGACTCAACCTTCTTCAGCTGAGCATCCATGGGACGCTTGCCGAGATTGGTTTGTTGGTATCCAACCTGCTGAGCCTCACGAAGGGTCGGAGAAGGGCTTACCCTAACCCCAGTATCGGTGATGGAGATCGGGGTACCAAGCGGGTTCTGTTGAGAAGCACCCTCCTTCCCTTTGACTTGTATGTCATCATCATTCGAATCGCCCAGGGCCTTGAGCTTTTGTAGGACACTAGCCAACGTCATTTTATCTGCAAAATAAAAGACACGTGTCAGCTGGACATCATTATAAATAGAAGTAACTAAGTAGCAAGAAAAACATAAAGGGAACTCTTTCCCGACCAAGGGCGTCTTCCATCTCGTTCGGATTGCCGGCTTGAACCAGGGCTTTAGTATTGATCAACCCCGTTCCGGAAATATACCTCGACGTCCACAACTGAAGAAGCTTCAAAGTTTTCTGGTCAGCCAGGCCGAGATGGGCTTCCTTCTTGGAGTAGGTGTTGGTTTTTACAAGGAAGTGGTCATAATACCAGTTGAAGTGAAACTGAGTGTCATCTATCTTGCCAGCCAAATCGCAGAATACTACCTCGTTCACTACAGCTTTATTGACCGGGACGATGTAAAGAAAGTCGCCCTTGAACTCCTTCACCGACTCTGAATAGGCGTCAAAGAACTTGAAGCCTTTCCTCTTTCGCAGGCTAACCCATCTGTAGCGCGTCATCCCATCTTCACCCTTCTCAACCCAGGTGAACTGCTTCGAAAAGCATGAAGAACAGGTCGGGTGAGCAAGGTCGGTCCAAGAGTTGCGTGATAATATCAAAAATGCGAACGAATGCCCAAGAGTTGGGATGCAGCTAGGAAGGGGCAACCCGAAGACAACGCAATACCTCTTTCTCAAAGAAAGCGAAGGGATGTCGGATCCGCAGTTCCTCCAGCATGATGGAGAACACAAAGAACTTGTTTTCTTTAGACGGAGAACACACTGCCAAATTGGATAGAACACCTTCTACCCTTCATTCTTGACCACCATCGTTTAACATCCTCTCATACGAAGGGAACTTCGCACGGGAAGGTAAATGCTCTTACGCCCAATCACATCCTGAGCTACCCAATTTCCAAGGGGCCCTACCTCATGAGCAGGGACCTCTCCCGCCGTTGACAGGACCGCCGTCTTGTTGAAACTCGGTTTGAGTGACCTCGAGGTCGAATATAAGGTCCATCTCGGGAAGAGCTATTTCCGCCAAGATCCTTCCAACGATGTTCCCCAAAAAATATTCTCCCTCCTCTTCTTCCTGCTCAGACCGCATCTCTACATCTTCTCGAAGCTTCCTGCTTCAGTGTCGGTATCTTCCTCATCCGTGGTGTGATTCTCAAAAGAAACCTGACTCTCCGGATCCTCCCGGTTAGTGTCGAGGTCAGATACTTCTCGTTCACTCGACATCAAGATCTCGTAAAGCTTTATGGGGGCAGGCTTGGTGTATTATGGATCTCTGGCCATCTGTTTTGTTCGGGCTATACACCTACATGATGAAGATGAGATCAGCATAAAAAAAATGACAAAGGAAAGAGTTGGGGAGACAACGTCGACCATAAACTCGACCGACCCCATCCTCCTCGGAGAGAACGAGGGACTCGAGACAACATATCTCGACTCGACCTCGGAAAAGAAAGAACTAAAACAATGTCGGAAATAAAAACTTACCTTAGAACTAAGGACAAAGTGGGAAAGGGAGATCCCATACTTATACGCTTGGAAAGGACGCGCCACCAAAACACACTGATCGAGGCATCCTCAGTAGATTGTCATAAATGATCCAATTCCCACATGTCTTGAACCAAGTGAAACGCCATGCACCCATCAGAGCTACGCCTGGAGGATCTCGCGCAGCCTCGACATTCAGGCTGCGGTCCCACCTGGACCCTGGCCTTGGGGGAAACTGTTCCGGACCGAGCCTTACTCCTATATCCGGTCTCAGGCACGAATTGTGATCCGTGCCATACAAGGATCAAAGCTCGCGATCACCTTTCATCCAATGCCGCGGAACCAATGCGACCTGCCCTATAAATACCAGTGCATCCCCACACCCCAGGTATTATCCCATAACTCATCTCACACCAGACTTCACTATACTGACTTGGGTGTCGGAGTGTGTGCAGGTAACACACTCACATCGGTCTACAGCTCGGAGCTTGGTGGGTTCGTCGGTCGGAGCAATTTCAGCCTCATCTCAGGTCCTACCCCAAGACACTATACTTTACTTAAAGGATTGATTTTTATATAAAGGAGTAGATCCTTGAACAAGAACTCATTTTGTCATGTTTGGAGTGACTTTGGTTTAAATCCATCAAAGGTTTTCTAAAAGATTTGGGTAGTTAATCGACAATAAGTTGATAAGATTTTCAATACAAACTAGTATTTTACCCGTGCATACGCACGGGTGATACTGTATGGTCGGTGTATTGTCATGAAGTCATAATAGTAATTTGGAAGATAATCATAAGTTGTGAACAATGTCCAAAATGTATGATTTGAAATTCAAAGTGGAAAGAGATGGGTATTATGTCATATAAGATACAAATGAAAGTTATATTGAGTCGAAGAAATTAAAGAAGATTGACAATCAGAATTACATTGATCCATAATAATGTATTTAGACATTAGAGGTAAAATATGCATCCTTGTTGACACTCCCATTTGCATCCTCATTGGCCCTCCCGTTGACGCTCTCGTTACCTCTCTGGTTGCCACTCCCGTTGCAGCTACCATTGCTAGTCTCTCGTTGCCTGCTCTCGTTGCCACATGTTTCTCCTTTTTTCTATATGATTTAATATTACAATTGTTAGTGGTTAAATTGATTTTATTTATTACATGAAAAATTTGATTGATTTTAGTACTTTTAATAGAGATTATAATAAATAGTAAATTTTAAATTATTTAATTATTGAGTGTAATATTAATTTAGTAATTTATTTTTTTGGAATAAATAATTTTGAAACTATTGTTAGAGGTATGGTTTTTTTTTTTACAATTGGTAGCAGTTAAATTGATTAATTTTAGTAGTTTGAGTAAATTATAAAAATAGTTAAAAAAAACATTATGTTTTTAGTAAAAAAAAACTGACAAAAAAGTGATTATTTTATGGAAAGAAAAACTGAAAAAAAAAAGTTGTTTTTAAAATTTTGCTGTTTTTTGTCCTTTTGCTACGCCTGTTGCAGCTTCTCATTATAGTTTTCAATCAGTTTTTTGTCCCTCACTTTGTTTTCCCTCTATCGTTGCCACTCCCGTTGCCTCTCCCGTTGGCGCTTTCGTTGCCACTCCCATTGGCGCTCTCCTTGCCACTCCCGTTGGCACTCCCTTTGGCATTTTACTCATTTTTAGTAATTATAAAATAGTTATTTGGTAATTTTTGGTAGTGGTTAAATTGATTGATTTTAACAAAAGTAGTTAAATTGATTAGTTTTAGTAGTTATTTTGTAATTTTTGGTACGGGTTAAAGTTTTTTACAATTCTTTTTTTGACAATGGATAGTGGCTAATTGATTTATGGTGACTAATTGTTTTATTAATTTTAGTAGTTTGAGTAGATTATAAATATAGTGAATAATTGATTTATAGTGATTAATTGTTTTTATAAAAATATTGACAAACGGTTTTTTAAAAAAAAATTTAAAAAAAACAGTGAATAAAAATAATTTAAAAAATTATTTCTTTTTAAAAAAATATTTTAAAAAAATCAGCTTTTTTAAAAATCAGTTTTTAAAAAAATAAAATAAAAAAACTCTATTTGTACTGTAGCATACTGTAGCGCGTCAGAATTAGTACCGTAGCGTACTGTAGCGCGTCAGAGTTTGCACTGTAGCGTACTGTTGCGGCACTGTAGCGTTTTGTCTTTATGTGGTGAATTGTCTATTTTACCCTTAAACTATGGCAAATGTCAAAATTTGGTGATATCTAAAAGGCTTAAATAGTTATTACCCCCCTGCAAATATCCTCATTATCCAGTTACCCCCCTACAAAAAAAAAGGTTTAAAAAACACCTTGTAAAATGTAACGTTATCCAGTTACCCCCTGCTGTTAACTTTTCTGTTAAAAAATTGTAAAATGTAACTTTATCCAGTTACCCCCCTGACGTCAGTGCCACGTGTCACCATATTATTGGGCCTCTGTGACATGTGGCACTGACATGTGCCACGTCAGCAATTAATGGATGGTTGCCACGTGGCACTGACTTGGCTAAGTGGTATATTGTGTGTTACTAAAAAATCAAAGTTTTGGCATTGGATGGGTATTGAACTTGTGACCTGGTGGTTGTTGGGGGCCCAATTACCACTAGGCCACAACATGATTTGTGATTCTAAACACAACTACAAATATATATTACATCATTATTTTCTTCTTCTTCATCAACAACAAATCAACAAACGTAGAACCAAATTGATTATTTTCTTCTTCTTCTTCAAACGAATCAACAAACGCAGAATCAACAAACGCATAATCAACACATCATTATCAACAACACAGAATCAACAAATCATTATTTCTTCTTCTTCTTTCCAGATCTGACAACGAATCAACAAATCCATCATCAACAACAAATCCACCAAATTCATCATCAACAAATCTAGAACCAAATTGATTTTCCAGATCTGACAACGAATCAACAACCAAAACGAAATCAAAACATTTTCCATTAAAACGAATCCAGAACGTTTTCCATTAAAACGAAATCAAAACGTTTTCCATTAAAATGAAGAAACGAATCTGGAAATGAAGAAACATTTTCCATTAAAGATGAAGATCTGGAACGAAAACGAATTCGCAGATTGATGATGATGAATTCGAATTCGCAAATGATGATGATGAATTCGAATTCGTTTCCAGATTTGGCTACAACGTTTTTCAGTTTTGCGTTAACGTTTCCAGTTTTTTTTTAAAATTAAGTGGCAATTATGTATTATATATTTGTAGGTGAGTTAACAATCTCAAATATTCATGTAGCTCAGTGGTTAGGGGGGGGCGTGTGTCACTTGGGGGTCATGGGTTCAATACCCATCCAATGCCAAAACTTTGATTTTTTTAGTAACACACAATATTCCACTTAGCCAAGTCAGTGCCACGTGGCAGCCATCCATTGGTTGCTGACGTGGCACATGTGAGTGTCACGTGGCAGTGGTGACATAGATGCTGACGTGGCATGTCAGTGCCACATGTCACAGAGGCCCAATAATATGGTGACACGTGGCACTGACGTCAGGGGGGTAATTGGATAAAGTTACATTTTACATTTTTTAACAGAAAAGTTAACACTAGGGGGGGTAACTGGATAACGTTACATTTTACAAGGTGTTTTTTAAACCTTTTTTTTGCAGGGAGGTAACTGGATAATGAGGATATATTTGCAGGGGGGTAATAACTATTTAAGCCTATCTAAAAATGTAATTGTGCTTGCACATTTATTTGATTCAAAGTAGATAGAAAAGTATCTATACATTTACATTGTGAGGGTGTCTGACGTCATCCTCCAACTCAGCATCCCGCTAAAGTTCCCGCCTTTCCTCCTTTTTTGCGCTCTAATCACTCCTTCGGTGCTTTTTTTCTTCTTCTTTTAATTTAGAAGTGTTTTCGTGTGCAAGAAGAATGTCAGAAGTCAGAACCGATTACCACCGGTTAGTGGTTACACTCAAAGCGCAAGGAGCCAGTGATGGTTCATGCTGGATGCTGAATATCTTTTTTTCTCTTTTCAATTCATTCCAAAATCAGGTTTATTTTCACTTCTCAATTCATGTTTAATTGTTTACACATATTAAAAGAAAAATATAATATTACTTCTTATTCAAATTGAACAAGACTCCCACTATTTGCAGAGAAATTGATGAAGCGCCTATGCTTCTATAGTGCTTACCCAGTTGATGAAGCTCAATATCTTCTTATTGTTTTGGAAGGTAATTATGTAGTAAACTTGTTTGGGTTCATCTCCCCATTATTAATCGGGGTTTTGCTTCTAGATTGCCATTCTATCTAAGGTTTTTGCAGCCTCAGTTTCCATATTTGGTGTTATCTATTTTCTTCCTAACATATTTTAACTACAATTAAAAATGTAGAAAAAAGGAATTTAGATTTTGAATGAAACTTGCTTCAAAAAAAAGATTTTAAATGGATCTGTGTTTGAACCTGCATTACTCAACTTATTCTCATTTCCTATTTTTTCAGGTTTCAAATTGTACATGGATGGGGGCATGAGATTATTTAAAGCAACACTGAATCTTTTACTTTTTTGGGATATTCTACTAGGATTTGAAAGGTTCGCTCATGATATTGTGTCCTGTTGAGTTCAAGTGTGTTGGATTTTTTAAATGTGTGGCTCCTACATTGAAGTTTAGTAATCTGTTTGCATAGGCACTTTGAGTCTGCTCATGTTAGTCATTTGTCTCTTAATAATTTTGAGTTTAAACCATAAAGCTTGACAATTATGTGTGTTATTTTTATCAGTTGAAAAGTGTTATTTGCTTGAGTCTTTGAGTTGATGCCATACTTAGTTAATTTTCTTGGTCTTATGTATAGGTATGAGGATGTTTTATTAATGATTGGGAAGTTATCAGATGGATCTAATTACTAGAGTTTTTTCTCCTCTATTTGGCTATTAACTAGGTTCCTTAAAAACTTCTATACCTTGGTCACCAATTTTGAGGGCAAGTTGACTCGGTGGATCTATTCATTTTTTAAGTTGAGAAATCACAAAAAGATCCATTTACTACTTTTTCTGCTAAATCTTTTCCTGGGAAGTGTTTGTTTGAATATTATTCATTCAACTCCTCAAGTAATCCCCTTTCAAATTTATATGTTGCGAATCCTCACAATTGATCAACATGTTTAGGTTATCAATCATAGGTGAACCATCATCAATTTTCTTGGGCCAACTCTTTAGCCACTTCAAATCCAGGTCCCAGGTGATTTGATGACAAATAAAGTCGGATCAAAAAAAGGTATATAATGATAAATATAATTGCTCAGTTTTAATTTTATATATTTTGCTTAAGATGGAATGGTGCAAAAACAGAATATTAGAATTGGTGGAAAGACTATAAGTATCATTCAGATGTCAACAAAGGGACATGAGAGTTTGTTAGTTTGTATCTTTGATCACCTTTCTACCAATAGATTTAATAGGTCTATATGCTATAGGTATGCTTGCCTTTTTATATTGAGTTTATTGTAGCCTTGCTTGATTAGAGAGTCTCACTTGATTGTAATTTGTAACCTTGCTTGATTAGATTTTGGGACCTAAGTGTTTTGGAACTTCTGTAAATGCATTTTGATATTGGTTAATTTTATCTTGAATTAGAATAATTCTTATGAAATTGCTACATTGGTCTGCAGTCTGATTTTGTCCCTACTGGCGATGATCAAAAACAACATTTGGAGTTGACCTATGACTTAGTTGAACGGGTTAATAGGCTTAGCTGAACGAGTTAATAATTTGTATGGATGGAGACAAGTGTAATACAATTATTAGCTATGAAACTTTAAGTAACAAGGTTTTTTTTTTCTATATCTATTTTAAGTAGAAGCTTATCAAATTTTTCAAGAGCGTTTACCATGCCTACCAAGATGTCCTTCCTTCAAGAAGTACTTTGAAACAGTTTGTGGTTCGACTTTTGACGCTATCATTCGTGTTGGAATCAACCTCCAACTATTCAATTCCAATATCCACAGCACCATGTTTATCATGGGAATGAAGAGAATCCAATTATAATCACTTGAATGATTAAGTGGAGCTACTAATTTTGATTAGTATCAAATTATATTTCTATATTTTAATGTCTATGGATTATGACTTATTTGTATTTTGATTTCATCTTTAAGACAATGTCCAGGAATTGTGTATGGATGATTGTATCTCGATTAGGTTTCACGCTTTAATTTATGTTATAATTCGTATTTTGCTTATATTTATTGGAAAACTGTTTTGAGATTGTTTCAATAGGTTTTTACGTTCACAAGCTTTTACAACTTAATAATGCTATCTTGATGTATACACTAGAGCTTTTGCCCCGTGCAACGCACGGGTAAGAACGCTAGTTACATTATGTAAACTTTAAATATTTATAGCCTGAAAGTGTGCACAAGTCACAATGCATGAGAAAAGGGGAAATGATTTTCCATGGTCTAGGAATTTATTCTTTGGACCTTTAGACATGAACTTTCAACTTTGGAGAATGTATTGAGAGTTTCTATTGGAATTATGGAATTAACCTCCATCAATCACTTTTTTGGAGAAGCCACATTCTTCTCCTATAAATAGGGGAACTTGTGAAGAGTTGAGACACACAATCTAAGTGAAGAAATCCTAAGAGAGTTGGAGAGCTTTGTATTCCTCTTTGAGAGAAAGAGAGAGTTCCATAGAGAGAAAATTTGTATACCATCCAAAAGGGTGAGATTCATAAAGAGGTCCTCAGAGATTGAGAGAAACATTTTGTAATCTTACTTTTATAGTGGCGATCTTTAACTGGACAAGGTCCTGTGGTTTTTTCAGAGAGGGTTTTCCACATAAAAATTCTAGTGTCATTCTTCTTCTCTTCTCTTTTATTTTACGCATCCGTATAATGCTTATTTTGCATTCACAGAGGAGGGAATAGGTACCGTTGTTTCCTAGCAGTGGTATTAGAGCTATTGGTTCAAAAAGTCGGTGTCCTGTGCAGCTCAAGTGTAAAACCTCGGTTTTTTCTTACATAGAAAATACCAAGATATACAGCATAGCATACATCAGAGATAACTTCCTGTCATTAGATATTGAACACAAACTAAAACTTGATAAAAAAAATTTCATCAAGCGATCCCTCATAGCAATAAATAAACCTCCCATCACCCTAGTATTCAATATCCAATACAGAAATAGCGGAAACGATTTATAACTTCTAATATCAATACAAGTCATAACATCGAAAGTACAATGACAACAAGGGAATTAACATAGACCCTAAACTAAAGCTTCACATCTTCTTTAGGTTGCACCGTAGTCGTGCCTCACCGCCTTTGCACGTTCTCTGTAAAACCACAAAACATGAATGGGGTGAGATAACATTATCTCAGTGAGTCCTATCGAGACCCCTTACTAACTCTCTCGATTCATTTATGAAACCTTTTTATTTGTAGTTCAATATATAACTACGTGCATAAAACTTATCTTTACCTAATACATCACCTATATCATATTACCCGCATTGGGTCGTCACTTATACTATATATACTATACCCGCATTGGGCCGTCATGTATACTAATCCCGCATTGGGCCGTCATGTATACTATGTATACTATACCCGCTTTGGGCCGTCACGTATACTTGTCATGAACATAACCTCAACCTCATTAATATACCCTCACCCTCATTATTATAACCTCAACCTCATTTAGACATTAATTCATTAAACAACTTTCATGACCTCACTCGTGGTTACTAACGTTCATTAACATGACTTAGGGAACATCACAATCCAGTCCAAACATCATTATTTCAATCACAATCAATATTACCCGCATTAGGCCATCACCTATACTATGTATGCTATGCCCGCATTGGGCCGTCATGTACACTATGTATACTATACACGCATACTTGTCATAACATAACCTCAACTTTTTTTAAATCATTAACATTCAACAGCACGACTTGAAATTGTTCACCTCATATCATTCATCAATACATAGGGTTGGGGGAAGGGATTAGAATGGGTTTGGAATCAATTAGGAAGGGTTTGGACACATTTTAAAATCTGGGACAGAAAGATCAACACGGGTTGTACCAAAATCAGCACGGGTCGTGCTAACTTATCAGCATGTCAAAAAATCCCGTTTTCGTGTGAAATTCTCATTCCGATCGATTCCAAAACTTATTCCGATCGATACCCAAACATAACAACACATCAATTCAGCAACAACAATCATCATAAACATCATCAAACAATTCATATCAATCACTCATTCAATCATTCATCCGAAAACACCAAATTTTACAATTCCGAAATACGGTTTTTATGCAATTTGATGAGACAGAAACAGGACAACTCGATTTATGAAACATGAAAACATATTTTCGAAAACATATCCCTAAGCGAGTATAGAACTCACCCGAAGCGACGAACAACTCGAATCACGGAAGACGCGATCAAACTTTCTCCGAACCGAACTATTTCTGGACAGCATCAGAGAGCAGTTTTGGGATGAGCATAACTCATTCGATTTCTAACCAAAACCATTCAATACATGGCCTAATGTGTAGATAATTTTGTCTACTTTCATATGGTTCAAGTCCCAAACTGTTATGACGAGTATTCAGGGAATTATGGTGAAAATACAAAGACTGTTTCGAAAGTATTTCTGTGACAAAAGTGAAACTTGTACTTAAATGTTCTCACTCAATACTCAATCAAATCAAGTGGTTCTTGTGCCTAAACTGAATTATTTTATGTCTAGTTTCCAAAGAAATAAAAATAAGCTTAATCGGAGTTCTGTACAGTGAGTTATGAGGGAAATACCATGGACTGCCCAAAACCGTTTTCTGTAGAACTTGCTGTGAGTTGATTTCTTCAACCCCTAACTTCAAATTCCAGCTCCAACTCCTCTAAACTCGAACCATCAACTGATCCCTCTTTGAACACTATCTCAATCAACAATGTAGCTTGCTATTTGAGCTTTAAAACTGAACCTTGAACCTCTAACACCACTTACAAGCTTCTACAAACAACATGCAAGACAAACTTCACTCTTGGCCAACCACTAGCTTCAAAATTTCGAAAATGGTGGATGGAGATGGAGAAGGGTGTGGGTCGTGAAATTGGTATCAAAATGTAGAGGAGAATGAGCTGATTGTAATGGTGCTAAAATCTCTCACATGCATCAATGTTGGGTGATGATCTCTCCTCTCTCTTTCCACTCTCACTCTCACTCCCAAGTTCTTTCTTTCTTTCTTTCTAATTCTGTTTTGTTTTCAGCCAAAGTGAAAGTGGGAGTGTGTTGTTGACATATTGCATTCAGCTGAAGGTTCACTTAACCAAGGTTAAGGACCATATTACCCTTGGTTCCCATATCCCCCTTAAAACTAATTTAAAATCAACAACTACTCAATAATACCCACTTCACATTATTTAGAAATTAAACATAAATTAAACATATAATCAACCTGTCCAATCCATGACAATCTCCTCATCATTAGTTGATTAAGCTAAATTACTCAATTTAGCTAATTCATCGAACATAACCTCTTGCTAATTTCTATTAACTAAATTAGCTAAATTGAGGATGTTACAATCACCCTAACTTGAAATATTTTGTCCTCAAAATCGTTCAAGTTACTCAATGGCTACTATCCTAAAGCTTCCTCTACCTTCATGCCACCTCACAAGTCAAACCCTAACTCCTCTTCTTATCACTTAAAGGGTTTCACCCCAACTTAGATTGATCATAGTCAATTCTATCTCTGCACATTAACGATAAGGAAATCATGATCGCATCAAAGAGTTTAAGAAAAGAAGCAAGATATATTTTTAAAACTGGTTTCGCTCTTTAGTGCAATCATGTTTTAGTCCATACTTAATGTAGCCTGTACTCTCTATATGATCCTATGGTTGAATCGGTTTCAAGAACTAGACGGTCGCCTACAGCTACCTAGAACCATCACGGATGCCCATCTATTGTTTCAGAGCGTCATCTGTAGCCCTTTGTTTCTGCTGCGCGCTCTGATGAAACGAGAAGGCTAGAAATCCTACGGTTTAGGGTTTCAGACATTTTCGGGGCTAAGGCAACCAATAGTCATCATTCTCAGTAACTCACATGAAACATTGAGTGGATCCTGACTCAATACTTCACAAAATATACTTAAAGGTTCTGACATTTAATTGTCTAAGTCCCTAACTTACTCGATCTAATATCCTCTTGACCGTAAGGTCACTAAGCCCGACTAGGTAGAACTGCTCTGATACCATAATGTAACACCCCGGTTTGTTCTTACATAGAAAATACCAGGATATACAGCATAGCATACATCAGAGATAACTTCCTGTCATTAGATATTGAACACAAACTAAAACTTGATAAAAAAAATTTCATCAAGCGATCCCTCATAGCAATAAATAAACCTCCCATCACCCTAGTATTCAATATCCAATACAGAAATAGTGGAAACGATTTATAACTTCTAATATCAATACAAGTTATAACATCGAAAGTACAATGACAACAAGGGAATTAACATAGACCCTAAACTAAAGCTTCACATCTTCTTTAGGTTGCACCGTAGCCGTGCCTCATCGCCTTTGCCTGTTCTCTGTAAAACCACAAAACATGAAGGGTGAGATAACATTATCTCAGTGAGTCCTATCGAGACCCCTTACTAACTCTCTCGGTTCATTTATGAAACATTTTTATTTGTAGTTCAACATATATAACTACGTGATAGAACTCAATTTATGAAACATGAAAACATATTTTCGAAAACATATCCCTAAGCGAGTATAGAACTCACCCGAAGCGACGAACAACTCGAATCACGGAAGCCGCGATCAAACTTTCTCCGAACCGAACTATTTCTGGACAGCATCAGGGAGCATTTTTGCGATGAGCATAACTCATTCGATTTCTAACCAAAACCATTCAATCCAGGGCCTAATGTGTAGATAATTTTGTCTACTTTCATATGGTTCAAGTCCCAAACTATTATGACGAGTATTCAAGGAATTATGGTGAAAATACAAAGACTGTTTCGAAAGTATTTCTGTGACAAAAGTGAAACTTGTACTTAAATGTTCTCACTCAATACTCAGTCAAATCAAGTGGTTCTTGTGCCTAAACTGAAGGATTTTATGTCTAGTTTCCAAAGAAACAAAAATGAGCTTATTAGGTGTTCTGTACAGTGAGTTATGAAGGAAATACCATGGACTGTCCAAAACCGTTTTTTGCAGAACTTGCTGTGAGTTGATTTCTTCAACCCCTAACTTCAAATTCCAGCTCCAACTCCTTTAAACTCGAACCATCAACTAATCCCTCTCTGAACACTATCTCAATCAACAATATAGCTTGATATTTGAGCTTTAAAACTGAACCTTGAACCTCTAACACCACTTACAAGCTTCTACAAACAACATGCAAGGCAAACTTCACTCTTGGCCAACCACTAGCTTCAAAATTTCGAAAATGGTGGATGGAGATGGAGAACGGTGTGGGTTGCGAAATTGGTATCAAAATGTAGAGGAGAATGAGCTAATTGTAATGGTATTAAAATCCCTCACATGCATCAAGGTTGGGTGATGATCTCTCCTCTCTCTTTCCTCTCTCACTCTCACTCCCAAGTTATTTCTTTCTTTCTAATTCTGTTTTGTTTTCAGCCAAAGTGAAAGTGGGAGTGTGTTGTTGACATATTGCATTCAGCTGAAGGTTCAATTAACCAAGGTAAAGGACCATATTACCCTTGGTTCCCATATCCCCCTTAAAACTAATTTAAAACCAACAACTACTCAATAATACACACTTAACATTATTTAGAAATTAAACATATAATCAACCTGTCCAATCCATGACAATCTCCTCATCATTAATTGATTAAGCTAAATTATTCAGTTTAGCTAATTCATCGAACATAACCTCTTGCTAATTTCTATTAACTAAATTAGCAAAATTTAGGATGTTACATCAAGATTGAAGGAACATTCGCTCACGACAGAGACATGTTCAAGCTATCTACAAATAGTTATTCGTACTGTTAGTCGATGATGGAAGACCATTTATACTGCAAAGATCGGTATGAGACAATCACAAATGAGAACATGTTAGAAGGGAAGACTTACAGAGAATGGGAGATTCTAAATCGGAAATTTGTTACTATGGTTCAGAAGTACATCAACAAAACCTTGTTTGAGCATATATCGATTTATACCAATGCGTATGAGTTATGGACGAAGCTTGAGGCTATGATTCAAAAGAAAACTCTCAGGAACAAAGCTCATCTTGCCAAACGATTGGTGAAATTGGAGTACTCTGACGACCAGAATATCATCGAGCTTTTTAACACCTTCAAACAGTGGCGGATCCAAGACCCGGAGCCAGGGGGTTCAAAATTCTTAAAAGCATGAATCGCTAGAAATATTGTTATACCCCAATTTTGTCCGCTCTTTTTACTACAATCGTCGTTATTTTTACCAGTTTGCAGGTCCTATTACCGTGAGTTAGCTTTTGAGCTTGTTCGGATGCTATCTCGTTTTATTGGGCATGTGGGTAGTAATTCACTTTATTGGGCCTATGTTAGATTTTTCCGATCGGGCTTTGGCCCAACTTGTTCTTTTTTAGATTTGTCTTTTAGTCAAAAATAACCTTTTATATTTAAAAAATAATAGGTTTCTAACTTTTTTACAAAAAAAATCATTTTTGCTTTTATTTATAATCACCAAAGTATAAAATAAAGTTGCAAAAAATTAAAATTAATAGAAAAAACGAAAATAATAAAAGGGGGGGTGTCAATAGCATCAACCTTCAGCCCAACAAGCTGCTTGCCCAACAAGTCTGCTTGCCCAGCAAGTCAACTTGTCAACTCCTTACCTTACCCTTCACCTATAAAAGGAGGCTCTATCCACAGTGAAAAACACACCACAGTGATTCGGCAAGAACACTCAACACATTCTTTCTCTCTCCCAGTGAAGTTCTCGCTCTCTCTCTCTCTCCCCCTCCTTTTTTATTTTATTTTTCTTTTAATTAGTTTATTTTTAAATATTGTTGATAATTATTTTTCACTAGTTTCACTTTTCATTTTTTCTTCTTTGTTAACTTTTCGTTCATATTCAAAACAAAAAAACAAACTAATCATTTTCCTCCAAAAATAAAAATCTTATTTTCAAAATAGGGGATTAAGTCAGCCGTACGGCCGGCTTAGTCATCGTTTTAGGACAAATGGGCCGTACGGATCAAGGGTCCTAAAATACCTATTCAAATAAACTCACTCCCTACACAAATCGTTTTCTTCCAAAAAATCAAAAATCTTATTTTCAAAAACAGGGGATTAAGTCGGCCGTACGGCCGGGTTAGTCATCATTTTAGGATAAATGAACCGTACGGATCACAAGTCCTAAAATCCCTAAATTAAAAAACACAAACAAACCAAACTTTTTCTACCCAAGAACTACGTAGCTTTGATTTCTCCATCGCACCTGGAGATACGTAGGAGCAGGGGCCCACTCCTGTCAAGCACAAAAAACTAAAATTATTATTAAGTCTTTTTTTTTCTTTTTGATTCAAAATAAAAGGGGTAAAATAAACATTTTAAAAATTAACTTTCTTTTTTATACAACTAACTAGCGGGTAACCTTCCTTAGGAAGGATGTCGTGGGGTGCTAACACCTTCCCCACGCATAACTGACTCCCGAACCCAAATCTGGTCTCAAGGACCCTTATCCAAACTCAAAGGGATTTTCCAATATTTGCTTTTAAACTAAACTTTGGTGGCGGCTTCATTTTCGAACATTCGAGGAATCCTCACCCGGATTTTTCGGTCGCTACAGCTGGCGACTTCACTGGGGACTCATTAAGAGAGTCAAGCCTAATCTGGTTAGTTGTAAAATTTGTTTGTTAATTTAATGTTTATTTTTACCCTTCCCCTTTTGTCTTTTATTTTTATTACATATTATTCTTTTGTGATATGAAAACCCTAGGATAAAAGACCACTTTTTTGTATATATGTTTGTTTGTTTTGCAGCTTGGGGGGTATTCTTGATATTTCGCTCCTTCACACACTCCACTATCACACTTTTGCACACACGTGAGAGTAGTCCTGTACCCGGCTGGAGAATAACCTAAGTTAGAACGAGACTGCGTAGTGATGGCCTACTAGATGTGCGTCCTGTTGGGTGGTCACGAAAGTCTCACCTAGATTTTGGTCCCTCTTGAGAATGCTGGCACTCCTAATAGCTTGCCTATTGTTGTGATCATTGTTCTTAACTGGAGTCGTTGGCTCTAGGAACCTTATGTAGGACTCTTTAGAGCTACCCTTGAAATGTTCACTCAAAAGACAAGCCCTAGACCTATTCTCTAAGGAACCCTTGTAGGACACAAAGGAGCTTCATACCCCTGCACTCAAACAAACACTAATACATTTTTCTCATTTCCCTAAAAAAAACCCAAAAAAAACTATTTTATTCTTGCAAGCATTTCTCGTGCATTCTTATTTTCCTTCTTCTCCGCATATCACAAAAAAGGAATATATAAATAAACTCATGTTGCATGCATCTCAATGACTGTCGGGGAATTATAAGACCTTTTTTAAGAGAGGTGGATGAAGGTATAAAGAAAACAAAAAACATACAAGTCAGACCACCAGAATCATACTTTATTCTTCGAATAAAAAGCTTACAATTCCCCGACGAGATTAATAAAACCATACATTCGCATTTCATGCACATTCATTCATTCATGAACAAAAAGGCAAGCTGGTTCATCAACACTCATGCGTCTGGTTTCCTTTCTCCAAAAAACAAACAAAAATATTCAAAATCTTGTCAAGCATCATGCATTCTTTTCTTTCCATGCATTAAAAAAATCATTGTGAGTATCATGCATTTTATTTCCTCGCGTATAAAAAAAACAATGTTTAAGCCATATAATATAAGCATCTCATTTATCATGCACCACCGTTCATTCGTAATCATTCCCAAAAATACAATCACATAGTGTAAGGCATCACATCACTTGTAACGTCATTACATTTCAAAAAAGAAAGCATAACATTCATACATCATTTCATTCATGTTCAAATGCATCATTCATCCGGGCATGCATCATTTTCTAAATAAATAAAAAAACAAAAAGTCATGTCATTATTCTTGCATCATTCATCATCCAAAATATATATTTAAGTTAGCAATAAACAACGATTTGCATCATCTACATGCTACATTGTCTCCAAAAAATTGTTTAGAATAATTTATCTTTTCAGGTGATCAATTCCTTCACGCATTCATGCATTTGCGTTCTCATCATACATATCTATATTCATGTGCATTACATTTTTCTAAAAAAAAAAATCACCATGCATTCACAATAGGATAAAATCATTGCTTTCATATACATCCCATTATACCAACATGCATCTCATCATAAAAATATCTATTTTTAGTTAGCATTTTGCATCATCTACTTGTTGCGTTGCCTCCAAAAATCATTTAGAATAATTGGTTTTTCCAAGTGATCATTCATTCAGGCATTTCATGCATTTGCTTTTGCATTTCCATCTTGCATATACATTATCATGTGTTAAAAAAACATGAGCATACTTTTTCACAAAATTGATGAGAGATGAGACGAAATTGATTATTCTTCTTTGGAAAAGTTTAGCTTTACAAGGTCGAACTTAGCTGCAAACTCAAGGTGTTTCAAGACACTCAATTTTCAAAAAAAAATTCAATGTTGCAGCTCGTCCACAATTTTTGTCAGCAAAACGATGCATCTCATCCATCCCATGATAAACGATCAAAATAGTCCATTTTGTTAACTGATGTGTTATCAAAAATTCTTCTATCATGTCCCTAACTATGTTAACTCTATGTGAAGCATTCGTATAGTGAACTTGTATGCAACGTGTATTTACTCTTGCTTGAGTCAGTTAGTGTCCACATCTTTCCATCCTATCATCATCCATTGTTCATGTCCAGTCCCACCCCGACCATCTCATAAGGTGCATATTCTCCACACAAGTACTTAGTTGACTATTCGGTTTTGTTCCAAATGATGAAATTTCACAACCTAACACCTTAGACCCCCATGCTGGGGCAAATTTGTGATGGCTAGATATCTTGTCAACATTGTAATCCCCTGGTGCAAGTCCTTTAAAAAAATTCAAAAAAAGGCCTGTTAGGTTGAAAACTCGTGAGAGCAATCTAAGCAAAAATTAGGGCATAAAATGAAATAAAGAAAAAGAACATATATATAAAAATAAATAAATTATTTTCCTAAAGTTAAGTTTTGAGAAAATAAGCAGTCATGATTTGAAATGAAGTTTGGTCATCATCCCGTGTCCTCAAAAAAGGCTCTTTACTACCCCTATGAGCCGAAAAATCAAAAAAAAACTTTCAGTCACCCTATACAATTTCGGTCACCCTAGACAAGGATCAATTCCACATCTAAACATGGTGTATCACTTTTATCAGCTCACCCAGCCCAAAAAAAAAAGGAGAAAGCAAAATAGCAAAAAAGTGAAATTCAAAAAAAGAGAGGATTGAAAATCCTGGAAAAAAAATAAAAGAAGTAGACATTGTGAGCTGATACATCTTGCCATGAAGCGCATAAGAGATCATTGTCTCAATAAACCCTCAAAACACCTCATTGGGCCCAATATCCCTCCTTTCATAAACACCTCCTCCTTTCATAAACCCTCATTGGGTCTAATTATCCCTCCTTTCATAAACCCTCAAACACCCATTTACAACCTCTTTCTTTCATAAACCTCCAACGATTCGCCACATCACAAACCCTTTCTTTCATAAACCCTCAAACACCTCATTGGGCCTAATTATCCCTCCTTTCATAAACTGTCAAATATTTCATTGGGCCTAATTATCCTATCCTTCACAAACCCCTAACCATCGGCCACATTACAACCCTATAAAGTCCATTCCGATAAATGACTGACTGCTTTTGTTTTCTCAAAGTTTTAATTTTAGGACAAATAAGTTTATTTATTTACAATATGTTTGCTCAAAAAATCAAAGAAAGTTAAAAAAAAAACCAAAAGGCTTGCACTCAAATGTGCATTCAAGTTGCATTGATATAAAGACAATGTTTAGTGATCATCAAGTGAAGTTTTCATCATATCAAAAAAACTCAAGACTGTCACAGTCTTTGGGATTCACCTAAAAGAGAACCAAAAGTTTATACTAGGATCACCGCCTAGATCCCAAAGTGGGGCATTCCTTTTATCATCCATACCCCTTGAACTTGGAGATTTAGCCATTGTCCATCCCATTCATATACCATACCCAATCCATATAGCCATATTGGAGCACCTCCCTAGCCCATTACCCTAACTTTCCCACCTTTCACAACCTCACTTAAAGCAACCGTTTGAAATGTCATTCCATAGTGGGGCAATCCCGTCACCCTTCACTCCAGCTAAAATTAGGGAAATTCTCCCTACACCCATTTCATTCCCTTATCATATTCACATCCACAAAACCGCACCAGGGCAATTTCTCAACCCATTACCCTAAACAAACCCTTTCACAATGCTACTTCAGTTGGGGCAACCTTGTCCTTGTCATAATTGGGGCAACACCAAACTCCATGGATTGAGACAAAATCTCTTGCATGCCACTTTTCGTTACAAAGTCATGACATTCCCAATTCATCATTTCCTCTACACCCCTAGTTATTGTCACCACTAGACAGGGGCAAGTCATTCATTCACCGTCATCATAAGTCTAAATTGGGGCAGTCCCACATTTCTTGAGTTGGGGAAAGCCCACCTTTCATGACTTTGATAGATATTATGTCCTTCATCCTTTCACCTGTCATATATGTTCATACCCTAGACCTAGAACCAAGTTAACTGACTCATTCACCTGTATTTGCACTACTATACATTTTACTAAACAATGCTTCAAAGAGAGAGAACACAAGCTAATAATCTGATACTGAAAATCCACCTAGTTAACTTTGTGGACCTAAAACTTCGGTCATCATGGGGCATCATAATGGAAGAGCAAAATAAGCGAGTTTGCGAATACAGTCAACTACTTTTTCACATCAGCGTCTGTAAATAACAATCTTGAGATTGCCAAAGTTTGAGTTCAGATAAATCTAATTTTTCCAATAAATGATGACTCCAAAATACTCATCTCTCTACTTCTTGCATTGAAAGTCTCATTTCTCATCTCAAATTTTAAAAAACACATATGCATGCATTACTAATATACCATATCATAAATCATTGCACCATACATTGTATTTCGACGTCAAGTCATGCGTCTACCACAACTCTTGCATCTAAGCATTACGTGTGCACATTCATTCATTCATTCATTCATTCATTCATTCATTCATTCATTCATTCATTCATTCATTCATTCATTCATTCATTCATTCGTTCGTTCGTTCATTCATTAAAAAAAGCCAAAAGAGAAAAAGTCATCCACATTGCATTCATTACCCCCACCAAAGCATAAATCATTCCATCATGCAACCATGCGTTTCATCGCAATACATGCATCTAAGCAATACAAATTACATCTTATCTGCATACGCATACACAGTTTATCAACTTCATTATTCCATCAACTTCAACACCCATTATCCGCTACACCTCATTTGCTACCCCAACAAACATCCATCATTGCACGCGCATACAACACATGCACGCATACACCATTCATTGCATTATTAGACATGCCAAATATAGATAGTTTTCCCCTTCTTAGGTAAATGCATTCATTAGGTATGTTCGGGTAAACACGCCAAGTGTCGATCCCTATATCTTGTTCCTCCAAAATCGACGCTCCAAGCGTTGATCCCATCTCAGCAAATCAGGTCGTAATGTTAGCACCGAGTCTAGCACCGATCTTCCAGACCCCCAGAGGTCCTTCAGAGCCCCAGCACTCCTTCAGACCTCCATTGGTTCATCAATCCAGATCGCACGTCGTCATCGAGCACCGACGGATCATCCGACCTCAGGTCCTTCAGACTAGCTGTGTCAGCCTAAGACATAGTGGATGTCCTTCGTGATCAGTTCTAGACCTGATCTTGTTAACGGCCGCTCGAAAAAGGCCACCCTCAGACCCCCCCCCCCCCAATGGTCCTTCAAAGCCCCAGTGCTCTTTCAGACCCCAAGTGGTCCTCCTTCAGGGCTTAAGCAACCCCTTGGAGCCCCGGTGCTTCCTTAGATCCCAAGTGCTCTTTCAGAGCCCTAGTGCTCCTTCAGATCCCCAGTGATCCTTCTTTATTATTCTCGTTTAACACGCCAAGTGTTAATCACCCATCATTTCCCTAACTCATCTTCCCCCTAAGCGGACAAAATTAGCGTCTATTCTATCTTTATTTTTATTTCTACTACGAAAATCTGAAAACCATTCACCTTTTCTAGTAAAATATAAATAAAGAGGGGGCAGCTATTATACCCCAATTTTGTCCGCTCTTTTTACTACAATCGTCGTTATTTTTACCAGTTTGCAGGTCCTATTACTGTGAGTTAGCTTTTGAGCTTGTTCGGATGCTATCTCGTTTTATTGGGCATGTGCGTAGTAATTCACTTTATTGGGCCAATGTTAGATTTTTCCGATTGGGCTTTGGCCCAACTTGTTCTTTTTTAGATTTGTCTTTTAGTCAAAAATAACCTTTTATATTTAAAAAATAATAAGTTTTTAACTTTTTTACAAAAAAAAAAATCATTTTTGCTTTCATTTATAATTACCAAAGTATAAAATAAAGTTGCAAAAAATTAAAATTAATACAAAAAACGAAAATAATAAAACAGGGGGGGTGTCAATAGCATCGACCTTCAGCCCAACAAGCTGCTTGCCCAGCAAATCTGCTTGCCCAGCAAGTCAACTTGTCAACTCATTACCTTACCCTTCACCTATAAAAGGAGGCTCTATCCACAGTGAAAAACACACCACAGTGATTCAACAAGAACACTGAACACATTCTTTCTCTCTCCCAGCGAAGTTCTCGCTCTCTCTCTCCCCCTCCCTTTTTTATTTTATTTTTCTTTTAATTAGTTTATTTTTAAATATTATTGATAATTATTTTTCACTAGTTGCACTTTTTAGTTTTTCTTCTTTGTTAACTTTTCGTTCATATTCAAAACAGAAAACAAAATAATCATTTTCCTCCAAAAATAAAAATCTTATTTTCAAAATAGGGGATTAAGTCAGTCGTACGGCCGGGTTAGTCATCGTTTTTAGGACAAATGGGCCGTACGGCTCAAGAGTCCTAAAATATCTATTCAAATAAAATCACTCCCTACACAAATCGTTTCCTTCCAAAAAATCAAAATTCTTATTTTCAAAAACAGGGGATTAAGTCGGCCGTACGGCCGGGTTAGTCATCATTTTAGGATAAATGAACCGTACGGATCACAAGTCCTAAAATCCCTAAATTAAAAAACACAAACAAACCAAACTTTTTCTACCCAAGAACTACGTAGCTTTGTTTTCTCCATCGCACCTGGAGATACGTAGGAGCAGCGGCCCACTCCTGTCAAGCACAAAAAACTAAAATTATTATTAAGTCTTTTTTTTTTCTTTTTGATTCAAAATAAAAGGGGCTAAAATAAACATTTTAAAAATTAACTTTCTTTTTTATATAACTAATTAGCGGGTAACCTTCCTTAGGAAGGATGTCGTGGGGTGCTAACACCTTCCCCACGCATAATCGACTCCCGAACCCAAATCTGGTCTCAAGGACCCTTATCCAAACTCAAAGGGATTTTCCAATATTTGCCCTTAAACTAAACTTTGGTGGCGGCTTCATTTTCGAACCTTCGAGGAATCATCACCCGGATTTTTCGGTCGCTACAAATATGAATAAAAACAACTTTAAAATATTTAAATAAATAAATCATACAACTCATAATTGGTCTAGTGATGTGTTTATGTGAGGTATTTAGGTGCATGATAACTCATATTTAGATGAGTTATTTATACTTATTCAAAGTTAAATCATGCAAGTTCTCTGGCAATAGTAGGCTGTTTCTATTAAGTTTCTGTTAGTTTATTGCTTTTTAGTTAGAAAGGGGCTAAATTATAAGTTCTAGGCATATTGGTGCCAATTGGCGCCTTTGTGAGCGTTTTGATGCTTCTTGTGTTTGTGCAGTAAACTGAACATGGCAACGTCCCTCATCACGTCTGAAGAAGGACAGCAGAGCAAGAAAGAAATATCTTATTTTTGGCGCACAAGAAATGATGGCCAAAGATCTAGAAGTGCAGAAGATCTTCTCTCTCCTCAGCGCTGACGCGGCTGACGCACTGTAGCAGTGCGGTGTCATTTCAGGGCAGAGTCAACTCGCAAGCAAGCTTGGAAGGTGGGGAATGACATCAGCAAGCATGTGACCCTCTTTTGACCATGGCTATTCTCTCTCTACAAAAGGAAAAGGGGGCATCATGCGAAATCATCCACGAATCCATTCATCATCCACCTTCCTCCATTTTCAGAGATAGTTTTTCTAAAAGAAGTTCTGGACACAGACTTCTTCATTTTAAATTTTCTCAAGCTCCAATTTTTATTTCCATTCGCAACCATTACTGTGAAGCTCAGACGTTGTAACGTCTTTACAGCGTGCATGAAGGAAGGCTACTTAGGCGTATCTTTTGCGTTTAGTCTCCTTTTCTCTATGTACGGTACTTGGATTTTAACTCCTCTTATTTCTGTAAGGATGCTCAGCATGAGCTAAACATTTGTAGTTGGGTTGTTGTTTTGCATGTAATGAACCTCTAGTTTAATGCTATGAAGTATTGATGTTTATGCGTTTTAAATCTTTGCATGTTAATATTTCCAAACTTGTTTTGAACTTGGCCACTTAAAACAAGTAGATTCATAGGTACAGACATGGTCTATGAAAAGAACTCAAAGATTTATGTGAATGAAAAGGTGCACTAAAGACATTTAGGCATTTTTATCTAAGTCTAGACATAGAATGGATAATAGTTCATAGGACATTGCTGTGGGTACTTAAAATACAGGAGTAGGCCTACTTAGAACCTAGACATAGGAATTCTAGTACTTGAAGCTCTGACGTTTTGTGACTGAAAAGCACAGCTCTTTTGCAACAGCGTTCAAACGTTATAACGTCTATACAACATAGCATTTGTACGTGTTAACGTGTAAACGTTATAACGTCTGACTAGAGGGGATTTATTTGCATGCAGCAATCCAACTCATACTCTTCCATATTCACAACCACTCTTGTTTACTTGCTTGATTTATGTTACTAGTCTTAATACCAACTTTTAGTGTCGATTTATTACTTATTTCACTTGTGTTTTAAAGACTTGAACTTTGAAAGTAAATCAATCCTCGTGGGAATGACCTCTTACTTTTTATCCACTTTATTACTTGTACGACGTGTATACTTGCACTAATATTGCGACTATAAAACACACGAGCGCAACAAGTTTTTGGCGCCGTTGCCGGGGATTGAATTTAACTTTTATTGCTCAACAAGAATTAAAACACTAGGTGAAAGAATTCTGCCGTGTTGTTTGTTGTTTCTGTGAGTGAACAGGTAAACGTTACAGCGTATGCTTAGTTCCAGTTCAAGCTCTAGTTCAACTGAACCAGGGAGTGGATCTGAGCCTGAATTCTATCCAGAACCTGAAAGAACCTTCAGGCGACTAAGGAGACAACAAAGGTTAAGAAGGCAGCAACAACACCAGCAATTTCAGCCACCAATCATGTCTGAACATGGTACTGGTGGTAGAAGCTCTAGAGGTGGACGCACTCCAAGAGGAGGAAGGCACTCTGATGCTGGAGGTAGAGAACGTGGCCGTGGACCACAGACTCATACAGAGACATATGTTGATGATGAACACTGGCAGAGACAGCAACTCATCAATGCAAGGGCCACAAGACATGGTCAATGACAGAGACAGGCCTATGCGTGATTATGCCGTGCTCAATCCTGCCCATTTACAAACAGGCATTGCAAGACCACCCATTCATACTGGTCACTTTGAATTCAAGTCAATGATGTTCCAAATGCTGCAGACTGCAGGGCAATTTGGGGGTTTCCCTCAAGAGGATCCCTATGCACATCTAAGGCAATTTTTGGATGTGTGTAGCAACTTTGTCATCCCTGGAGTCTCAGAAGATGCCTTCCGATTGAAGCTATTTCCATATTCTCTCAAGGATAAGGCCAAGAATTGGTTGAACTCCTTAGAGCCAAATTCAATTCACACTTGGGATGAGCTAGCTGAGAAATTTCTTGGAAAATACTTCCCTCCCAACAAAAATGCCAAGTTAAGAAATGACATCACTTCCTTCAAACAAAGGGAAGGTGAATCATTGTTTGAGGCTTGGGAGAGATGGAAGGAATTACTAAGAATGTGCCCACACCATGGTATACCCGTGGTTATTCAAATGGAGACTTTCTATAATGGTTTAGATCAGCCTACCAGGCTCATACTTGATGCTTCATCCGGTGGTGTCATATTGAATATGTCTTTCTCTGAGGCATGCAGGCTTATTGAAGACATAGGCACTCATAATGCCCATTGGCCTTCTGAAAGATTCACTCCCGGAAAGAAGGCTGGTGTCCATGAGATAAGTGAAGTAACTGCCCTTTCTGCTCAGGTTGCTTCCCTGACCAACATAATTAAAAACTTGAGTACTCCAAACGTGGCAACGTCTGAAAGACAGACTGCTGCAGCTGTTGAACCAACACCATCTGGGGGAGTAGTGTGTGTCTATTGTGAAGGAGGGCATATCTACGAAGAGTGTCCCCATAACCCTCAGTCTGTAAACTTTGTATCCCATAACAAAGGTAACAGTCCTTTCTCCAACTCTTACAATTCAAATTGGAGAAATCACCCAAATTTTGGTTGGAAGAACAACAATTCTTTGAATGCTAGTGATACTGCTCCTGCAATACCCCCAGGATTTCCCCCTCAACAACAAAAGCAGTATACGCAGAATAACAACAACAGCAATTTGGAAGCCTTGATGAAGACTTTCATAAGCGATTGTAGGGCAACCTTACAGACCCATGAGTCTTCAATCAAAACCTTGGAGAACCAAATTGGGCAGATAGCCTCAGCTCTTACTCAAAGACAGAATGGATCTCTTCCATCCACAACTGAAACACCATCTTCATCTAAGTCAAATGGTAAAGATGTGGTGAATGCACAGGTAAATGCTATCTCTTTAAGAAGTGGAACTGAGTATCCTGACCCATCTATGCCTAAGGAACCCAAGGTGCCAGAAGAGGAAAAGGACAATAACAGAAGTGGAGAAAAGGAGAAGATTATTCCAGATACTGTGCTATCTAAGCCAGACGTTACAACGTCTAGTTCTGAACCAGGAATCAAGACTGTTCCTAAGCTTGTACCTGAATATCCTCCTCCACCCTACCCTCAAAGACTAAAGAAAGCTCATGAAGACAAGCAATTCAGCAAGTTCATGGAGATGCTCAAACAGCTACACATAAACCTTCCCTTGGTTGAAGCTCTACAACAGATGCCAAACTATGCCAAGTTCCTAAAGGATATCATCACCAAAAGAAGAAGGCTAGGGGAGTTTGAAACTATTTCTTTAACTGAAGAATGTAGCTTAATTATGCAGAATAAACTCCCTAGAAAACTGAAGGATCCTGGCAGTTTTACTATACCATGCTCCATTGGGGATTTTTACCTTGGCAAAGCTTTATGCGACTTGGGGGCAAGTATTAACTTGATGCCCAAGTGCCATTTATGAAAAACTTGGTATAGGAACTGCCAGACCTACTTCTTTAAGTCTTACCTTAGCTGATAAAAGTAGAGTTTATCCTGAGGGCATATTAGAAGATGTTTTGATTAAAGTTGACAAATTTGTTTTTCCAGTGGACTTTGTTATTTTAGATTTCGATGCAGATAAGGAAGTTCCTATCATCTTGGGGCGACCATTTCTAGCCACTGGAAGGACACTCATTGATGTGCAAAAAGGAGAATTAATCATGAGGGTCAATGACCAAGAAGTCAAGTTCAACGTCCTCAACGCACTCAAGTATCCAGAACCTAACACAGAGGAATGTTCCTTTGTGGTTGCCCTTGACCATGTGGTTCAAAAACAATTCAATAAAGATAATGACCACTTGGAGAAGATTCTGGGAAATGATGAGATTCAAGAGTTGTTAACAGAAGAAGTTGTTCCGCAAAACGTTACAACGTCAACTTCAGACGTTGTCACGTCTGACTCCCCTGTACCCAAGGCGTGGACAAAGAAGTATGAATCTTTGGGGCAAGAAGACTCCAATCTCAAGAAGATAGTTCCTTCCATTGAAGAGCCACCCAAGCTGGAACTGAAGGTGTTACCTGATCACCTGAAGTATGCCTTTCTAGGGGAAAATGATTCTTTACCCGTAATCATTTCTTCTAATCTCTCACAAAAGCAGGAAAGTGATCTCATTAGAACCTTGAAAAGACACAAGAAAGCCATTGGTTGGCAAATGGCAGATATGAAGGGTATCAGTCCCACAATCTGTATGCACAGAATTGTCTTAGAAGAGAATGCAAAGAACAGCATTGAAGGACAAAGGCGATTGAACCCGATAATGAAAGAGGTGGTCAAGAAGGAAATCATCAAATGGTTAGACGCAGGAATCATCTACCCAATCAGTGACAGCTCATGGGTGAGCCCAGTTCAATGTGTACCAAAGAAGGGTGGAGTTACTGTGGTGACCAATGACAAAAATGAATTGATTCCAACAAGGACAGTGACTGGATGGAGGATATGTATGGACTACAGGAAGCTGAACAAAGCAACCAAGAAGGACCATTTTCCTCTGCCATTTATTGACCAGATGTTGGATAGACTTGCAGGCAAAGAATTCTATTGTTTCCTTGACGGTTACTCAGGATATAACCAGATAGCTATTGTGCCTGAGGACCAAGAGAAGACCACATTCACTTGTCCTTATGGTACCTTTGCCTTCAGAAGGATGCCATTTGGGCTGTGTAATGCTCCTGCAACATTCCATAGGTGTATGATGGCTTTATTCTCAGATTTTATTGAAAAATCCATGGAAGTTTTCATGGATGACTTTTCAGTCTATGGAGACTCATACAAGGCATGCTTGGATAACTTAGAAGGAGTTTTAATAAGATGTGAAGAGACCAACTTAGTACTCAACTGGGAGAAATGCCACTTTATGGTTCAAGAGGGAATTGTTTTGGGGCATAAGATTTCAAAGAAAGGGTTGGAGGTTGATAAAGCAAAAATTGATGTTATTGACAAATTACCTCCACCTACCACTGTCAAAGGTATTAGAAGTTTCTTAGGGCATGCTGGTTTTTACAGAAGGTTTATCAAGGATTTCTCAAAAATTTCCAAACCTTTGTGTCTGCTGCTGCAACGTGATAACGTCTTCAACTTTGATGAGCAATGTCATGAAGCCTTCCAGAAATTGAAGTCTGCCCTTGTAACAGCTCCTGTGATAGTCACTCCTGACTGGTCCAAACCATTTGAATTAATGTGTGATGCGAGTGACTACGCTGTGGGGGCTGTATTGGGTCAAAGGTATGGCAAAATTTTTCACTCTATCTATTATGCTAGTAAAACCTTAGATGATGCCCAATTAAATTATACTGTAACTGAGAAAGAGTTACTGGCTGTTGTATTTGCTTTTGACAAATTTCGATCATACTTGGTGGGTGCAAAAGTCATTGTTTTTACTGATCACTCAGCCATCAAGTATTTGATTGCTAAAAAAGATGCAAAGCCACGACTCATCAGATGGGTTCTCCTCCTCCAAGAATTTGACTTGGAAATTCATGATAAAAAGGGGGTGGAGAACCAAGTTGCTGATCATCTTTCTAGGCTTGAGAATGTTGATGCAGGTACAGGTGCAGAAGAGATAAAAGAAAATTTCCCTGATGAAAAACTGCTGACAGTAGCCACAGTATCTGAAGACGTTACCACGTCTATGGAAATTTCTTCAAACATTATAACGTCTGATGCTACTGCACCCTGGTATGCTGATATAGTCAACTTCTTAGTCAGCAAGATTGTGCCTGTGGATTTCAACCATCAGCAAAGAAAAAAGTTCTTCCACACCGTGAAGCACTATTTTTGGGATGAGCCCTATCTGTATAAGATGTGTCAAGATCAGTTGCTTAGGAGATGCCTTGCTGAAAAAGAACAACTTCATGTGTTACAACAATGTCATGCATCACCTTATGGAGGACATTTTGGAGGAACCAGAACTGCAGCAAAGGTGCTACAGTCAGGATATTATTGGCCAACACTCTTCAAAGATGCTCATGAATTAGTGAAAAGCTGTGATAAGTGCCAAAGAACTGGAAACATCTCCAACAAGCAAGAAATGCCATTGACAAATACCCTTGAAGTAGAGCTGTTTGATGTGTGGGGAATGGACTTCATGGGGCCATTTCCTATGTCTCATGGAAACTTATACATTTTGGTAGTTGTGTATTATGTATCAAAATGGGTGGAAGCCATTGCATTGCCCAATAATGAAGCCAAATCAGTCAGCAAGTTCCTTAAGCAAAACATCTTCACAAGATTTGGTACTCCAAGAGCTATAATCAGTGATGAAGGCTCTCACTTCTGTAACAAGCTAATTGAGAATTTATTGGCTAAATACGGAGTGAAGCACAAGATTGCTACAGCTTATCACCCACAAATAAGTGGTCAAGCAGAAATTTCCAACAGAGAAATTAAAAGAATACTTGAGAAGATGGTTGGTCCAAACAGGAAAGATTGGTCCCTGCACCTTGATGATGCATTGTGGGCGTACAGGACAGCATTTAAGACACCACTGGGCATGTCACCATACAAGCTAGTCTTCGGAAAAGCTTGTCATCTGCCTATTGAACTCCAACACAAAGCTCACTGGGCACTGAAGCAACTGAACTTAGATCATTCAAAGGCTGGAGAAGCAAGACTCCTTCAACTAAATGAGCTAGATGAATTCAGGCACACTGCCTATGAGAATTCAGTAATCTATAAGGAGAAAACCAAGAAGTGGCACGATCAGAAAATTCAAAGAAGGGAGCTTGTAGAGGGACAACTAGTTTTGCTGTTTAATTCAAGGTTAAAGTTGTTCCCTGGGAAGCTAAAATCAAGATGGTCAGGACCTTTCAAGCTGGTAAAAGTCTATCCTCATGGTGCTGTGGACCTGTTTGATGAGAAAACTAATTCCATTTTCAAAGTCAATGGCCAAAGAGTGAAGCATTACCATGGAGAACATGTGGTTAGGGACAAGACCACAGTGGATCTCAACAACCCCTGAATTCAAAAGGGAATAGTCTGGCTGAAGACTCTTAAAGCAAGCGCTCCTGGGAGGCAACCCAATGGTTTTAACTAACCAGCAATTTTGTGTCTTTAAATTTTTTTGTTTTGTGCAGGAATGGGAGCTGAAGTATGGTAAACGTTATAACGTCTTTGCGTGTCTAGGATGTTGTCACGTTTGCTGCCTGGGTAAAGTTTTAAATGAAAAAGAAAAGAAAATGAGTCAAGCAGTTTTCAAATGAAATTTTTTTTTTTTCAAAACGTGACTGCCAAAGTGACCATGACGTCACTTCCAACGGTTACCCCTTTTTCCCAAGCCCACGCCACCACCTACTTCTCAACTTCCCATAAAACCTCCCCAATAAACACTCACCAGTTACAATCATCAAAACCACCTTCAGATACTTTCAGAAACCGCAATCTTATCCCTTCCCCCAAATCTCAAATCTCAAATCCCCCACTCTCCAGAAAACTCATTCAATCACCATGACAAAAACCAAGCAAGCTGCAGTAAAATCATCTGGTAAAGGAAAGAATGTTAACCCAAGTTCTTCCTCTGTTCCAATTCCAGAAATCCCCATTCCTTCAAAGAAGAAAGCTTTGCTACCAGAAAGGGGCTTCAGCTTGGAAAACCCAAATCCTGATTTTCTCGCAACAGTGACAGCATTAGGATGGCAGAAATTTGTAGTTCACAGAAAGGAATACATTGCAACTCTGGTGCATGACTTCTACAAAGGAATCGTTGAAAGAACCGATGGAGAACTTTCAAACACCTCCATCGTTCGCGGTGAAGAAGTCAAATTTGGTGTAAGAGTCATAAATGACTACTTTGGGCTGGGTTACTATGGCAAGGCAGTTGAGGTAAAGCAAAAGACTTACAGAGTGGCAGAGATGACTGAAATCAAAGAAAGGATATGTGTTGAAGGAGCTGTTTGGGAGCGAAGAGGCGACCATGGGAATGAATTCAAAATTTTGAAAAGATACCTTTGTGATGAGGCCAGTGCTTGGTTTCATTTCATTAGGCACTGCTTGATACCCACTTCTCACACTCTCTGGGTTGATAAGGAGAGGCTGATTGCTATTGATGCGATTATGTCAAGAGATAAGATTGAGGTGGGAACTCATCAACAGGGAGATAAACAAATGGCAGAACAGGAAGGATGGATACCTATACTTCCCTTGTTTAATCACTGATCTCTGCATGGAGGCTGGAGTGGAGATTGAAGCATCTGAGCTAAGAGAGGAACCCCAAGGGGCATTCTCTACAAAGTTCAAAGCTAGGCAGAGAGCTGCAGATGCTACCACGTCAGTTGATGCACAGACGTTACAACGTCTGGTGGACCAGCAAAACAGCCTAGCCAAGTTTGTAAAGGAGCAGTTTGAGTGGCAAAAGAAGGTGAATGCACAGACAACAAAAGGCAAGATGGTGATTGAAGAACCAGTACTTCCAGATTGGATGCAAGAGGAAGATGAAGACAACATACCCTTATCAACAATGAACCTCAGGGCAGTGAAGAAGGAAAGAGTTAAGAAAACAAGAAAACCAGCCACAAAAAGAAAGAGCCCAGCAAAGAAAAAACAGAAGAAGGTAAGTAGTGAGGAAGAAGAGCTCAAATCAGCCGATCTGGATAGCATCAGTGAGAGTGATGCAGAGGAATCAAAGAAGGTGAGCAGAGAAATCCTAAGCGATGATGAGGAAGAAACACATTCAGAAGAGAAAGGAAGCTCCAGTGATAAGACTGATATTGAGGCTGACTCTCCACCAACCCAAACACTCAAAGAACTAGCCCAGCCCACACCTCCATCACCAAAAGCCAAACAACCCCAACCCTCAGCTAAAGAACAATCCACCCATGACCAAAACATCCCCAAAACACCACAATCTGAACCTCAAGATCAACCCATTTCAAAACCAACCCCCACTCAACCTGAACAAACTAAAGAGCCATCACAACCATCCATTCCAGAAGTAACCAGTGCAGACGTGGCAACGTCTGAACCTACTGCTGTTGAAAGTAACCCAGACCCACAACTCATTCCCCCACCCAAAAAGCAAAGATTCAAGACTGTACCCACCCAGAGTCCATTTGGGAAGAAGAAAAGGCGTGAATTAGCTGCTGCAAGTGAAGAAACAAGACATGGTGAAGAAGAAGAACAACTAGCTGATGCTCCTGCAACCAAAAGGCAAAAGTTGCAGGTAAGAAAGAAATCTGAAGCTGCTAAAGACAAGCCAGCAACAGCTACCAGTGCAGCATTTGTTGCTGCTAGTGGTTCAGAGAATGCTCCTGCTGTTGTTACTGAAGATAAAGCTGCAGACGTTACAACGTCTCAAGAGCCAGAGGGTGAAAAAGCCCAGGGGGACCCCAAAGAGCAGCAGCAGATTAATCCTGCAGAGCTAGAAAAGCAGAAAGCATGGGAAGAAGCAAAGAAAAGAGTTGCTGAGAGCAGTGCAAAGATGCCCCAAGAAACGGAAGTCTCAGTTGATGCTGGTGATGGTGAAGGAGAGAAGAAGAAGAAGGAAAAGAAAAAGAAGACTGTGCAAGCAAGCATCCCAGCCAGACAGAGTGGAAGGCTCAGGTCTGGTGCTCTGAACAAGTAAGTTAGCCCTCTTTTTAGCAGTAGTATAGTTATAGTTTGTAATTTCAGTACAAATAAATAGCTGTCCAGACGTTACAACGTCTAGAGAGTTAGTAGTCAGTAGTTTGTTTTGTTTCTGTTGTGTGTGAATGTTCCTCTCCCATTTTTCAAAATCAGTGAGCAGTGGGGACACTGCTCATCTTTCTGTTTGGGGGGGAGGATCATTTTTATGTTTTGTGTATGCAAAAAAAAAAAAAAAATCAAATGCAAAATGAGTTTACTTCCCTACTCTAGTAATCATCAAAAATGTTTCTCTTTGGGCTAAATCTAGGAATGACTATGTGTGAATTTGTGTGAATAGCTGATGCATGCTTAGATGAATAGAATTGATTACTGCTTCCACACAAACTCTGTTTTAAGGAAAACCTAGTTAGCTAAGGACTATGTGATCCAAAAACTAGTTTTGGTTGACTATGGTGATGGTAAAACTTGATTAAAAACTTAGAGTAGCAGTAGAAACTAAGTTTGGGGGTATATCAGGTTGTACTAAGGCTGGGTGCAAAGACTGTAGGATGATTAGTGCTTGTGTAGTGTGAGTGCAACGTTGTAATGTCTACCCGTAACGTTATAACGTATGCCGTGTGTGTTTTCGTGTTGTGTTATGAAACGTTGTAGCGTCTCACCTATAAACGTTATAACGTCTACTCCAAAAAGACCAAAAAGAGTGTGTTGTTTCAAATAAGTGGAAAAATCCACATGTCCTCTGTGTTGGCTGCAATTTCCCGAAACAAATGCTGGGCACCCCAAATATCTCAATCCTAAATTATCAAATCCAAAGGATCAAAAAAAAAGGGGGAGAAAATCACAAAAACTCCAAACCAAAAGTAAAGTGAATCAAATGAAGGTTGCTCAGTAATGAGGGGTTGCAGTCGTCTGTGTGTTTTGTGTTGTGTGAGTCAGAAAAGTAGTTGCACTAATCTAGTCCTAGCACCCAAGTTAAGACCATTTGTCGTGCTTCAAATAACCCTCATGCCTTATGTGGAAATGTTAGCCTACTCTCTGTTTTGAAAGATGTTATACTCTCACCATATGGAAACCACTCTTTCATAGGCTAGGGTAGCTTCTGAACCTAGCTAGGAACAGAATTGATACAGACATCACACACTCACTTTGGGCAGTAATGAATCTAGAATATAATTGTGCATTGGTGCGTGAGTGTATAGTGAAAGTCTGAAGGAATTAGCCCCTTGAGGAAAATTTTTGATCAAATGGATGAGCGGGGTGTAAACTGCTGGTGTATTTAATTTCTTGCATCTTGTCATATGTTGTATTTCAATTGCTTGAGGACAAGCAATGGTCTAAGTTTGGGGGTGTGATAACTCATATTTAGATGAGTTATTTATACTTATTCAAAGTTAAATCATGCAAGTTCTCTGGCAATAGTAGGCTGTTTCTATTAAGTTTCTGTTAGTTTATTGCTTTTTAGTTAGAAATGGGCTAAATTATAAGTTCTAGGCATATTGGTGCCAATTGGCGCCTTTGTGAGCGTTTTGATGCTTCTTGTGTTTGTGCAGTAAACTGAACGTGGCAACGTCCCTCATCACGTCTGAAGAAGGACAGCAGAGCAAGAAAGAAATATCTTATTTTTGGCGCACAAGAAATGATGGCCAAAGATCTAGAAGTGCAGAAGATCTTCTCTCTCCTCAGCGCTGACGTGGCTGACGCACTGTAGCAGTGCGGTGTCATTTCAGGGCAGAGTCAACTCGCAAGCAAGCTTGGAAGGTGGGGAATGACATCAGCAAGCATGTGACCCTCTTTTGACCATGGCTATTCTCTCTCTACAAAAGGAAAAGGGGGCATCATGCGAAATCATCCACGAATCCATTCATCATCCACCTTCCTCCATTTTCAGAGATAGTTTTTCTAAAAGAAGTTCTGGACACAGACTTCTTCATTTTAAATTTTCTCAAGCTCCAATTTTTATTTCCATTCGCAACCATTACTGTGAAGCTCAGACGTTGTAACGTCTTTACAGCGTGCATGAAGGAAGGCTACTTAGGCGTATCTTTTGCGTTTAGTCTCCTTTTCTCTATGTACGGTACTTGGATTTTAACTCCTCTTATTTCTGTAAGGATGCTCAGCATGAGCTAAACAGTTGTAGTTGGGTTGTTGTTTTGCATGTAATGAACCTCTAGTTTAATGCTATGAAGTATTGATGTTTATGCGTTTTAAATCTTTGCATGTTAATATTTCCAAACTTGTTTTGAACTTGGCCACTTAAAACAAGTAGATTCATAGGTACAGACATGGTCTATGAAAAGAACTCAAAGATTTATGTGAATGAAAAGGTGCACTAAAGACATTTAGGCATTTTTATCTAAGTCTAGACATAGAATGGATAATAGTTCATAGGACATTGCTGTGGGTACTTAAAATACAGGAGTAGGCCTACTTAGAACCTAGACATAGGAATTCTAGTACTTGAAGCTCTGACGTTTTGTGACTGAAAAGCACAGCTCTTTTGCAACAGCGTTCAAACGTTATAACGTCTATACAACATAGCATTTGTACGTGTTAACGTGTAAACGTTATAACGTCTGACTAGAGGAGATTTATTTGCATGCAGCAATCCAACTCATACTCTTCCATATTCACAACCACTTCTTGTTTACTTGCTTGATTTATGTTACTAGTCTTAATACCAACTTTTAGTGCCGATTTATTACTTATTTCACTTGTGTTTTAAAGACTTGAACTTTGAAAGTAAATCAATCCTCGTGGGAATGACCTCTTACTTTTTATCCACTTTATTACTTGTACGATGTGTATACTTGCACTAATATTGCGACTATAAAACACACGAGCGCAACAGTGCAATAGGGTGCAAAATTAAGGGTCCTAAATGCTGCTTTTGAAGATTGCATTTGGACAGTTGATACCAGAGCATCTTTCCATGTTACTTCTCCTGATGGATTCTTCATATCTTGTCAAAAGGAGATTTTGGAACAGTGAAGATGTGAAATCATGTCACAAACAAGATTGTGAGCTGATAACTCTTATTTGTAAGAGTTATTTATGCTTTCTTAGCTTAAATTGTTGTGAGTTCTAACGTAATATTGTGTTTTGTTAGTTAAAATATGATGTTTTAGAGAGTAGAAGAATTAATTCTGGTTTTGAGTCATTTGACACTTTGGTGCCCCATTTGTGCTTTTATGTGTGTATTTCATTGCTGCAATAGGAGTCAAAGCAATGCATTTCTGCGACAGATGAGAGAGAAACGCTGAGGCACTGATTTCAACGTCTGCTAGCTGTCAGAAAAGGACGGACACGTTCTGCTACTAGTACCAGGTTGTCATGCGCAGAATATTCCCTTTTTGTGGGCATATTGTACTCCTAGGCAATGTAATGACAAATGGCACCGCCAAAAGATATTTCTTGGATCACTAAACCCTAGAACTATTTAAGGCAGCTCATCTTCCTCATTTTGGAGGCTGGTTCAGAGAAGGAAAAGTATAGAAATAGTTTTTCCTTCATTTTTGTACCAAGCTACCTTTAAAATACCAAAGTGGAAATTCTGATACTGGGAGTGATGCTGCAGCAATACAAAAGCTTAATTACTTGAAGATTTTTGTGGATTTGGGATCTGATCTGAACCTCCATGCTACTGTATACCACTTCTTACTGTATTTCTTCTTTGTATTTTCGCATTTATGGCTTTAAACATTATGTTTAAGTTGTATTTTTTGTGTTGTTTGCTCATCATGAGCTAAATACTCTTAGTTGGGATGCTTTGATCTATGTAATGAAGTCTTGGTGTGTTTAATGCATGTACTTGATGTTTAGCATTTTTATCCTTTGCGTGATACTATTTCCAAACTTATTTTAGAACTGATCACCTAAATATAAGTACCATTTATAGATCCAGACATGGTTTATAAATTGATCTCAAAGGATAATATGGATAGTGGTTATTAAAGGACACTTTAATAATCCTTGCTTAAAACCAAGACATAGGAGGGAAAATTCCATAGAGTGAATACTGTGGGTGCTTAATAGCCAGGGGTGGACCTATTTAGAGCTTAAGTGCTTGTAATGAAACCCTATAGAAAAGTGACTGAAAAGTACATACTATATGCTACAGCACCCAGTGCTGCAGCATCAGATATAACATTAATACATTTTGATGAATTTGCATAGTGAAAGCATTCCCAACTTACTCTCATTCTGGAATTCTACTAATCCTTTATTTTACTTGCTATTTGTTGATAAAATTGGGTTCTACAACTTGTTATTTTATTTAGCTTTTACTTACTAGCTTACTTATTAATTAAATATAGAAAATGAACTCAACAATCCTCATGGGAACGATCTCTACTTACTCTTTATTACTTGTTGCGACTGTGTATACTTGCACATATTGTTTTCACACAACACAACCATAAGAGAAGTGACTCTGATTCAAGAAAATGGAAACAAACTTATGCTAAAGAAGGTAATACATGTACCTGAGATGTGTCTAAATCTTCTCTCAGCAGATAAGCTAGATGACGTTGGAATGAAAAACCAGTTTCGTGGTGGAAAATGGAAGCTTAGCAAAGGAAGCATGATCGTTGCTTGCAGTAAGAAGGAAGGCTCTATGTACATCATACAGGGAAAGATATGCAAAGGGGAGACAAATGTTGCTCAAGAAGAAAGTAAGGAGTTGTGCCATAAAATTTTGGGACACATGAGTGAGAAGGTTTAGAGAGCCTCGCGAAAAATCATCTTCAAAGCATAAAGGGTCAACCACTTGAATTATGTGAAGATTGCCTAGCAGGTAAGCAGCTCAGAGTATCCTTCCAAAGATCAGACAATGGAAGAAGAAGAAAAAATATTCTGGATCTTGTGCATTCAGATATCTGTTCAACGCCTGAAATGTCCCTTGGCGGTTCACAATATTTTGTTACCTTCATTTATGACCACTCTAGAAAGTTGTGGGTGTATCCATTGAAGAGAAATGATGAAGTCCTTCGATCCTTCAAGGAGTTTCATGCCTCAGTAGAACTAGAAACTGGTAAAAGTTGAAATGGTTGGGAAGTGATAATGGTGGAGAGTATAGAGATCCATTCGAGCACTATTGTAAGACTCGCGGGATCAGACACAAGAAGGTACTTTCTAAGACACCTCAAATGAATGGTGTGGCTGAAAGGTTCAATAGAACTATTGCCGAGAAGCTGGTTAGAAGAATGTTGAGTCAAGTGAAACTGCCTAAGTCATTCTGGGGGGAGGAAATGGCTATTGCAGCTGATTTAATCAACTTATCACCCTCAAGACCTTTAAATGGAAAGATACCAGAAGAAGTATGAACTGATAAGAAAGCCTCATATCGCAACTTTAGAGTCTTTGGATGTAAGGCATATGTTCACATTTCAAAAGATGAAGGGGAAAAACTAGAAGCCAAGGAAAAAGAATGTGTATACCTTGGTTCAGATTATGGGATCCTACAAATAGAAATATTGTTCGAAACAAAGACATGTTGTTCTTTGAAGACCAGACGGCCCAAGACATCAAGAAAATGTAGAAACCAAAACTCAAGGTATGTTATGATCCAAGTCTCTTGTGGTAAACAATTCAGGGGGAGAGACTCCTCAAACAGAGCCAGATCGGGAAATACAACTTGATGAGATGACTGAAGAACCTCATCAGGCAGAACAACTTGACTAGGTGATGGAAGATCAAGCAAGTGAGAATGTTCAAAAGGAACCCAAGTTTTTCATAGATGAATATGTCAATCATACTGGTGAAGGTGAACCTCAAAGCTTTGCAGAAGCCAATGATATGGAAGACAAAGAGAAATGGTTGTAAGCCATGGAAGAAGAGATTAAGTCCTTAAAGAAGAATAAGACTTACGACCTGGTAGAATTTCCAAAAGGAAGAAAGGTTTTGTGAAACAAATGGGTGTTCAAACTCAAGAATGAAGAGAACAACCCAAACCCAAGGTACAAGGTACAAATTGTCGTGAAGGGGTGCAACCAAAAGAAAGGAATAGACTTTGATGAAATATTCTCACCAGTAGTGAAGATGACATCTATTAGAGCAATTCTAGGTCTAGCAGCAAAGTTGGACTTGGAGATTGAACAACCCGATGCCAAAACAACATTCTTACATAGAGACCAAAAGGAGGAAAATTACATGGAGCAACCAGTGGGTTTTAAAGAGAAAGGCAAAAAAACACTTGGTATGTCGTCAAAAGAAAAGTCTCTATGGTCTAAAGCAAGCTCCAAGACAATGGTACAAGAAGTTTGATTCCTTTATGACCCAACATAATTTTAAGAAGACCTCCGCAGACCATTGTGTTTTTGTGAAGAACTATGAAAATGGTGAGTCCATCATACTTCTATTATATGTTGACAATATGTTAATTGTGGGGAAAGATAAGATGAAAATAGCTGCTCTCAAGAAGGCATTGATCAAGTCGTTTTCCATGAAAGATATGGGTGTAGTGAAGAGGATTCTTGAAATGAAAATTTTTAGACATCGTTTCAAAAGAATGTTGTGGGTATCTCAAGAAGACTACATTGAGAAGATTATCAAAAGGTTCAACATGCACAATTCCGAACCTGCGCGTGTTCCATTGAGAAATGAAATATTGCATTGTTTGACCCCAAAAAAGCATGGGTGTTACCTAATCTACGTGCAATCATACAAATCTACATGTGACATGAGTCCTACCACGTGCCACCATGCATGGGGTGTCATGTGTTGAGACATGTCAACACGACGGGGGAATGGAGAGAGAGAGAGAGAGAGAGAGAGAGAGAGAGAGAGAGAGAGAGAGAGAGAGAGATACCGGCACACTCATGCGTGGAGGACTCCACTCCAAATTGTGCCACTGTTTAAGCATGAGATAGAGGGGTTTAAGTGTGGATCCTAATTTTCAACAACTATCCATCCCTGTCTCATGTTCTGTCACCCTCAAGGAGTGGCGGACCCAGGACCCCGAGGTCAGGGGTGTCAAATTTTTTAAGGCCAGTGTCAAATGGGTGCAAAACTTGGTCTACTAGTGCAATTTAAAATTTTCAGGGGGTTCAAAATTAAAATTTCAAGAGATTAGTGCTATTTATATAGGGTGGGAAGTGCAATTTTTTTTTCAGGGGGTTCATACAAGGTAGGTCCGCCACTGCCCTCAAGTGTTTTGTGAATCTTAGATAGCTTTTTTTAGGGTCAACTGAAACAAGGAAAGAAATAGATGTCCCAATTGAAGGGAGCCCAAAGCAGTCGTCAGAGTAGGAGAATAACCTATTGAGAGATGCCTACTCGAGATGTGTTAGTGGAACGAGGTATTATTCATGGTAGTTTTGTTTCATGTCGCCCCATCCGTTTTGAAGAGGAGGAATCATCTCGACATTTATATCTTTCAATTGATAATTTTCCAAAGCTGGTTGGCAGGGTAATAAAGATTGGGTGGGTATTTTTTTGGTGCCGAACAATTTTGACGAAGTTGCTCACTATAAATAGTTTTGCATGAAAATGAAAGGGAAAAAGGCTTGAAGATTAAATAATTTGATTTGGATGGTGATAATGTGGTGTTTATGGTCAACTCTAAATGCTATTTTGTTTAGAGGTTTGGTGTTCAATATCTCTTATCTTGTAAACCAGGTTAAATATTTTTTGTAGACGCGGTTTATTTATAATGTAGGTAGAACCTCTAGGTATACTATCTTGGATTGGCAGAAAGAACCACTTGTTTGTCTGCATAGTACCTAATGTTTTTTGTATAGCTAGGTTTGGAGTACTTCTAGTGTTCTGTTTTTACTTTTTATAATACAATTTAATTATAAAAAAAACATACAGAAAGAGCCCATATACCCCCACAATGGCCAACCCAACATTTGTTGATCACCTTGACCAAAACGAAAGTGAGGGTTTTAATTTATATACCGTTCCAATTTTACCCCTGTCCCTTTAAAAAAGACTCCATAACTCACCTATATCTGTACAAAAGTAAGTCCGATTTTGCGTTCTTCCCGAAAATACCAAAAAGTAGATAAATCCGGGATTATATTTCTTCGGATTTATCCTCAGGGGATAAATCTGGAAACCAAATATCCGCTCCGGATTTATCTCAGTTAAGTAAATCTGGGAAACTGGAAAATGTTTCTTCCAGACCACGATTATACTTCCGGATTTACTTGCATTTAGGTATTTTCGGGTGTAATAATAAAAATCCTCCCGAATTTATCTTTTTGGTGTAAATCCGAATTTATCTTTTTGGTGTAAATCTGGAATTGTTTGTTATTATTTTTAATTTTTTTTATATTAATGTATTGAAATTTTATTACAATGGGTAGAATTCGACTAGGACATGTGGGGAGTCATCACGCAGGTAGAACTCCATGGTTTAAAGACTTTTCAATCAGTAATATCTGTAGAAATGGTAATTGTCATATATTTTGTTTCTAACGCATCCTTTTTCATTTTTTACTTTTGTTCTTAAATATAATACTTATTATTTTACAAAGGCGTATTAAAATGTCTTCTGAATTCTATGATGCTTACATGTGAAGTTATCTCGAAGACTTAATATAGAAACTGACTTGGAACACCTAATCATGCCTCTATTTTTGTCGATGCTGATGGCACCCCATACATAGACACTAACACTGTTAAGATCATGGATGTTTTTGGAGCAGACGGTGGTATAGTAAGACGTAGGATGGTTGAGTTGATCTATACTTCACAATGACGTTTCAAGATACATATACCAATGAGTAAGTTATGAGTTGTTTTGTCTCCTTTTTCTTATTTTCTAGATCTAAAAAAACCTGTATATAAAAAAAGGTTAGTACCGTTTAAAACATCATCTTAATTATTGTAAACATAAACACAAATCGGAAATATGTTTTTGGATAAATCCGGAGAGACAAAAAAACACATTTCCGAATTCCGGATTTATATTTTTCACGTAAATCCGGAAGCATTACATATCATTCCGGGAACACGCAAAATGATAAATCCAGAGGGACCACAAACATACTTTCAGAATTACGCATTACAACATAAATCCCGAATAGATTTTTCACTTCCGAATTATGTGTAATACATAATTCCGGGTAAAGGATAAAAGTATTCTTCCGGAATTACCTTTTTGGTCGTAATTCCTGGAAGTTGGGGAATTTGACGGCGGTTAGTGCGTTTTGGTAAAAAATGAGAGGGGTCAAATTGGATTAATGTGGGTGTATATAGTCCAAGTGGGGGGTATATAAATTAAAACACAAAAGGAAACCCATTAGGCCCAGCTCCTAAATTTGGCCCAATCAAAGTGTAATTTATATTTGTCAAAAAATAGACGCGTGTACAACTTTATATAAAACTGGATGCATGTCTCGAATTTTAAATTTTGTAAGTGATCTAAAGTTTTGATGTAAACGCGTCTTATCTTATCAAAAGATCAAATATATGATGTGTTTATGTGTAGGATTTTGATGTTAAAATAAGTTATAAAAAGATAAAATGATGTGTTTAACGCGTGATATAAAAAGATAAAATTGATGTGTTAATTAGTTTCAACCTTTTTCCAGCTAAAATGAGTATATATCTTTCCTATATTTGGTTAATGCTCCAATGTGCAACAAACAGTTCATAACAGAATACCAAATGACTTAATAAAGACACATGCATGTAGCTATAAACTCCTAATTATAAAAAATAATAATATGTAGCTATCTTCAAATACTTCATTCCATTGAACCCTCCTTGAAGCTGGGAAATCTTGAATACTTGTAGTTAAGAAAAGACAAAGTTCTTAACTATTATAAATCCAAGTTTGCTATATTGTTCATGGAAAAGAACTTCTATCCTCTACAATATTGTATTTATATTGAAAAAGTGTTGTTGGCAAACATCTTAAATAAATAGTTGAAGCTTCCTATTCAATCGTGTTGAATCAACAATGGAAAGGAAGGAGCTTATCAAAAAAACAATGGAATGGAAGGAGGTAAGCTTAAATCTGCATTTAGAATATGTTTTGTGGTGGTGTTGATAGATTCGTTATTTGCTATTAGAATATTATTATAGTGAAATTAATTCTAGAACAGTATTAAAAAAAGTGAAATAAGGACATAAATTAGAGGCATATCTTGCATTTTTCTATCTCTAATTTTCTGCTGTTATTTCAACTTTTTCTATTGATAAGAGGTGGCTCATGAAACAAATTGAACAAATTTATTATATATATATATATTATAACATTTTGTTACGATCACTATTTTTAAAAATCAAACCAATTGAACGGTTTAATCAATTAGTTAAACCATGACTAGTTGAGATGCAAACCACTTCGTCTTAAGTAAAAAAAACATAACAGTTTTTATTCTTTCATAACAATTTTTTGTTTTATGTCAAAAAAAAACAAATTTTTTGTTTGCAATGTAAAATGTGATATATATATATATATATAATCTTTATTTTTATTTCACTGAACATCGACCTAACACTTTTTTTCTGGATGCAGCATGTTTCCTCTCAACCTTCTTCATAATTATCACCATCTTGTCATTTAGTATATCAATTATAATTTTTAGATATATTCATCATATTGATAGATCATGGGAATTTCCCCATTAATTAAAACTTAGCTATTAGCTTTATTGAAGGGAATGAAATTCCATTTTATGGGTCACCAGTTTTTCTTGCTATCTTTTAATCTTTTTTTTTCTAATATGCCTCTCTACATATTTGATCAACTTTGGACTTGTATTGGTTAATGTGTGTTGATTTTATTATGGGTGTTTTAACCAATACAAGGCCAAGATGATCAATTGAATGAGTTACACCGTTTAAATACACGCTAAAATATCAACGAAAATAAAAATATGAAATTGGTCTCTAAATTTTGCGTCTAACAAACTTAGAAAGAGAATTTGTTATGTCTATTTTTAAATTTGTGTTGCTCTATTTCATTGTTTTCTAATAATGATATATTGGATTTTGAAATCTTAAACTTGTATTGGTTAATGTGCATTGATCAATGGGGGTATTAACCAATACAAGTTAAGGGGGTATACAGATTGAAAATAAATTAAATTTTTGTTTCTATTTCATTTTTTCTAATTATGGTATATTAGATTTTGAAACCTTGAACTTGTATTGGTTAATGTGCAATGATCAATGGGGGTATTAACCAATACAAGTTAAGGGGTAAACATTGAAAATAAACTAAACTATAATTAAGTTTTCTGTATTTTTATTTTGAATAAAGTTACTGATTTATAATATATTATATATATGCAGAAAAAACCCAAGATGTCTGTCCCTCAATTTGGAGGGTGGGAAAAAAAGGCACCAGGAGTACCCACTGATTACTCTATGGTGTTCAGCCAAGCTCGTGCAAATAAGAAGACTCAGAAAGAAGATTTGACTGAAGTCAAACGTCTAAGCGTTGGAAATGAAAGGCCTCCATCTAATGCCAATCATCATCGTATTAATCCTCGTACTCATCCACAATTACATGCACATGCACATGGACATGCTCATGCTCATTCTCATGCTCATCAAGATCCTCCTATCATGGTGAGTGACACCCATGAATTATCTTAGTTATTAATGTTTTTGTTATTGCTTTTCTTGTTGGGATTTTGTAATCCAAGTCTAACAATAATAATATAACTCTTTTGAGGAACTACTTCATCTAGCTTTGATCCATACCCCCCTTGATCAATGCACATGGATTAATGTTAGATGAAGTGTTGTCAAAGGATTATCAACCCTTCTATTATATATAACTTCATACATTATTATGTTTCTCGTATTAAATACTAGTAGAAAAAGTTAAAATAATGTCAAATAATTAAGGTGAAACGAATGAAATTGGCCTCCAAATTTGGGATCGCAAACACTTTGCAATAGAATAGAGACGAATTTTGTCTTCAGAAAAGAGAAAGGGGTGTGTGTGGAAAATGAATCTTCCAACTTTACATAACTTTAAGCTAATTTGATGTGAGAGAAAAATGAAAGAGAAATGATTCAGTGCCTCTGGGGCAGGAAATGCACTTGGCATTTACCTTACCTTGTGTCTATCTCTCTCATTTAAAAGTTTCTCTCTCATCTTAACTCATTTTTCTCTCTCATCTTTCTCTCTCCATAAATAGCCTAAAGTTACCAAATGTATGAATTGGTAAAGGCACTTAATACAAATCCAATATGAAAATGGAGGAAAATAAGATGAGAAAGAATGTTTTAGAGGAGAGAGAAAGATGGAAAGTTAGAATGCATTTCCTATTAAAAAGTTAGAAGATCCTTAACCATGTGAGCGTGTGAGGGATAGAGATAGGGGTGGAAGAAGGGACAAATTGGAAGAGATGCTGGCTTGCACTGTTTTTTGACCAAACAAAAAAAATACTATATGAAATCTTGACCCTTAATTCAAGTGATTGCATGAATGGAGGGGTATTTTGACAGGAGAGAAACCAGGTCCGTGGGAGAAGAAGAATGAGTTAGGAGCATGAGAGACCAAAGACACTAGAAGGAATTAGTGAAACATTTTCTAACTCATATATTTTGTTTATGATTTTGCAGAGGAGAAAGAAGCTTCTAACTTGCATGAGTTGGTGTTAGGCCCTAATATGATGATAAGAACCCAATCCACACTCCTTGATTCTTAAATCATTCTCTTGGACACATGATATGTCTTGTAATACATATCTATAAACATGAGAAGAAGTTCATGAGAAACCTATGACTAGCAGAGTCACAATCTCCCCTGTCTTGTCCTGTATATTGTTCATTACAATCTTTATGACATTTTTATCTCATTTACTTTAGTTTCTATTGTCTTTTACACGGTGTAATGAATGTAAATTGTAATACAATACTCATACTCCCTTCTCAATCTATTATATGCAAAAATATCTAATTTCATACTTAGTTAAGTTGATTTGATTTTCTTGATGTCATAAAAATATAAGTGAGACTGTTTTTTCTTTTTATTTAATTTCACACTCAGTTTCTTTTATTATATATAAAAGTAGGATACGGAGGGAGTATTTAGGCGGGGAAAAATCCGCCAAATCTAAGGGTATTTGAGGAAATTCGATTTTAGGTCATTAATTATTGTTATTATCTAAGCACAATTATTTGCAGTCCATTAACTTGCAATCCATTTTCCAATGCACATTCATTAAAGAATTTTACAGAAAACCAAAAAAAAAACATTGAATTAAAAAAAGAGTAAGAGTCTTTTGATAGGTAAATGTCAGCAACGATTCTACAAAAAAAAAACAACTGAATAAACATTTATTCTGGAAATTCTTTAATTGAACGATAAATTGTTACAACGAAGCTCGGATTTTCAAACTATCATATAATTTGAAAAATGAGAAGTAAATATTATTTCCGTCATTTAGTGCAACACCAATTTTGATAGAATCTCCTTCTTCCAGTTGTAAGGCTTCTCTCAGTTACCACAAGTTATTTGGCGCACTAGAACTAATTAACATAGCATTCATCATCTCTTTCAAGGTCCTATTTTTCCTTTCGGCTATGTCATTAGATTCAGGTGAATAAGGGGGAGTTGTTTCATGTATTATACCATCCTTTTCACAAAAGTCATTAAAAGATATGTACTCTCATCCACGATCTGATCTAACTCGTTTAATCTTCCTATCTAGTTGGTTTTCTACTTCGGCTTTATATGAAAGAAAAGCTTCAAATGCTTCATCTTTTTGCCTTAATAAAAATACCTTAGTATATCGCGAAAAATCATCTATAAACGTCACATAATAATTTTTTCTGCCCCTAGTTAGAGTTTGTTTTAAATCCCCTGGGTCTGTATGAATTAAACTAAGCAACTCAGATTCGCATTGTACCGGGGGACATGATTTCTTTGTTAACTTGGATTCAACACACACATCGCATTTACTATGTTGTTTATCACTAATCGAAATCATGCCAAGACGTTGCAATTTAATAACATACGGAAAATTAATATGTCCTAATCTAGCATGCCACATATTATAAGAGTCAATCAAGTAAGCAGAAGTGGAAACATTGTTATTGAAATCAACGGTGTTGAGTACTAAAAAAGTCCATGATCATAATATCCCTTTTCCAAAAAAAATGTTGTTCTTGGTAAGAACAATCTTATTAGATTCAAAGGTCACTTTGATACCATGCTTCAGCAGAACACCAACAGAAATCAGGTTTGCCCTTATATTAGGCACATGAAGCACATTTGTGAGAGCCAAAGTCTTTCCCGATGTGAACTTGAGAAGAACTTTCCCTTTCGCCACAACTGGGGCAGGATGTGAGTCACCTAGATAGATGTGTTCTTCTCCTTCCCCTACAGCAGTGTAGGAGGTAAATACCTCTCTGTTAGCACAGATGTGCTTGGTGGCTCCAGAATCTACCACCCACTTGTCCTGGCTTTCCACAAACAAAACAAAAACCTCTTTTCTTGAATTCAGAGCTATGAACACCAGGATAATGATCATTGTTCTTTTTGTGATTCTTTTGATTAGCTAATTTCTTGGAATCATACCTTTTGTTTGAAGAGTCAGGTTTGCCTTTGTCGTACCTTGAAGAGTTGTTCATCACCATGTTTGCACGTGCAGCCGTTGATTCGCCTTTTGCTTTGTTACTCTCCTTTTGGTTGGTATCTTCAATGATGATATGAGTCAGCAGCTCGTTCAGTGACAGTTGCTTGTGTTTGTGCTTCAGTTGTTGCTTGTAGTCGGCACACCTTATTGGCATGGATCCAAACTTCGACCTGTTTGGGAGTTGCAGACCTGCGAAGATCTCAATTTTGGAGATGTCAGGGAAAGGCTTCGCATAAGTTACAGGGACAGCAGCGGGAACAATAACAGTGCTATTGTTGTTGATGGGAGCACTGGTATCATTAATTAAAATTAGCGCAAGGCTAATCGTGCGGGCAGGGGGGATCGGAAGATTTGCACTGAACCAAGCCATGTTGGTCCCTGTTTGTGCGCGTGAGGGAGTCCCTTCTACTTGCTTGTTTACAAGCTCTCATTAAGCTTTAATATTTAAAGACTTTGGTGAGTCCAAAGCCAAACAATGTGGGACTTCCCACTTTTAAAGTATCCTTTGTTTTAATATTAAGTACAGCTTTGTACTAACATTCTCATTTTAATTTCGACATACCGCTAATTTGAAAAGATGTCAAAATGAAAATGTGTTGTTTTTATTTTATTTTTTTACAACAAAAAAAGGAATTTAATAAATAGGTATTTAGAGCTCTCTACGCAAACTAGCAATGATAACTCCTAGCATCCCCCACTCTCCACCTAAGAGGTTCTGCTTGGATGACATCTTGATGAGTCATCCCGTGGGCCTCCCGAATATGGTGGAATGGAAGCATCTGGACCACCGAAACATCCCCCGTCCATCGGGGTCTCAAAATATCTGAGAGAACCATAGATATAAGAAACCTTCCCTTTGTAAATTTTCATGCCCCACTCTGCGTCAATTTCCCATTTGGTTCTGTTTTGGTCCTCATACAAGATCTGAAGGTCGTAACACCTTTGAGGAAGTGGAACATATTCCACAAAAATCTCTCGCCGCATTATCTGGTGTCTCTTCGGTAAATTTAAACCCTACATATTTGTACAAGCATACACAGAAATATAGGGGCTAAGACAGATGTATAAACAATATCTAAAAAATTTATGCAATCCATCCAATCATATACTCTTTTCTGCAATGAATTTTGACTCGACGTATATGCTCTATGTTGGTGTAAGCCCTAGTGGCCAATCTATTTTGAATAGATTATTATTTGTATCATGATTTTATGTCATATATTTGATATATGTGTAAGGCATTATTTATTATGTTTTAAGAGTATATCATAATAAAGTCCTTAGAATAGATAGTTTGTTCAATGAAACATCAAATGTGATTTGATCGTGGGACCCCATTGAACTATAGAACACTATTCTTAAAGTATCCGTAGTCGAAGTATTATTGTTAACAAGGACAACAATAATGCATAGAGGCTATTGTGTTGATGATTGATGACCACATCTCACGGGTCATGGATATGGAGATATTGAATCATAACACAAGTATAAATATTAGGAGTAATATTTATACTGGATTGACCCACCATGAGAATGCTACATAATTGTTGTGTACGTGTCATTAGCGATTCTCATGCGACCATTGTGAGTAGTCCTTCGACTTGAAGTCACTGCGATCCCTACATGTGAAGTTGTAGACTTTAAATCCATCAAGCGTTGTCCGTGACAGGACAACCATAAAGGTGGTTATTGGGCCTGCAATGAACCATGTCGAGGGGTGTGAGTGATGTAGATAGGATTCGTCCCTCCTACATAACAGGAGTTATGTCTTGGGCCTATCGATAGAGTGAGACTGTGGAAATGCATGGCCATGCTATAATGGACCAATATGTGATATTGCGTTCATTATTATTTACGTCTCTACTCTGGGATCGATAAATAAATAATTGGACTTTGCAAGTATGACACACATTGTGACTTGCGTTCAATTAGACATTTGGACGAAGGGACAATTACTGCACGATAAATTATGGTCGCAGAAGGTTAAAATCGGATCACCGGTTTTCTCATTAATTGAGTGACAATGATGCATTGCTAGATGCCGCTCATTGTTTATAATATTTTGTATTATTGCCAATTAAGTGGGAGCCTATAGGGTCACACGATTGAACGGTTAAATCGGAAAATAGTTATTTAATTAAATAAAGAAGGAGTTGGGCTTGTAATGCACAAGGCCCACTAAGGCAACAAATGATAGAAATGAGCATTATATATATGTGATATATTGCGCCTCCAAAGAGAACCCTAATAGAGTCTATTTTGTTGTGCCTCCTCCTTCACAGTAGCCGTCAGCTAGCACCGACGCAATTCCGAGGAAACCGTTCACGTGGACTGAATAGAGACACTGCGCTTGTGGGGTTGGTGATTTGTCTCCTCGACGCTTCAAGAGGTAAACACATGAACTCATAGTGATTCTTGTAGTTCTAAGCGATCTTGGTAAAGGGAATTTTTCCGCTCTTGAGATTGATTTTAAAAGGGTTTTAAAATAATATCTCTTGATTTCCAAACACTCTATACCTTAGAATGACTCGGGACACATATCCTTGATGTCACCAACATTCCCAGGGCATCACCCAACTGTCCCCAAAGGAGTGTATGCATGTTATAAGTCACGTGCTCACCAATGATCCGAGTAACCTAAATATAGTGTTACCCTATTTGGCCCAATAGAAACTGTGTTCTATTTTAAGAACGCGGTGTGCTCATACATGACAGTGGTCCTTATAAAACAAATGTAATCTATACGGCCAACAAGCACATCCCTTGAGGCCTTAAATACCCTGGCACAATTTTTTATGCAACATTCCGTTGCAGCAATGGCTAGACTTTTAACCTAAATGAGGCCAACCTAAATGAGGTCAATCAAACGTCACGACTTCGACAAATAGGTCTCATCAAACCTCATGACCCCAACGGTCAGGAAGGATCACCCTTTGTGACCTCCAAGGGAGGATTTAACTTGCCTTCAGGGTAGGGTGTGCAACTGACAACCCTCAACTTTTAAAAATGTCAGCGACACCCCTTTAATATATTTTTTTGACCCCTTATTTTCTTTTCTTTTGACCCCTTATTTTCTTTTTTTGCACACTCTACACTTCTACACTATCACTGCAGTACTAAGGAGCAGAACTAAGAGGTGGGAGGAGCGCTGCATCTTCGCATCTGGCTTAGCTTTCCTTCTATCTTCTCTGTTTTTTTCTCATTTCTCTCTGCACCCATTTCATCCAATCTCTCTCTGCATCTCATTTTTCTCTCTACACTCATCTCAGATTTATTCATCTCTCCTTGGCTTTGCTCGCCGTCTCCAAGACTCCACCACTGCTACAGCACTGCTTGCCACCGCTTCTGCACAGCTCATTTATTTCTCGTTCCTCTTTTTGGTTCTCTTTTCCCTTATTTGTGAATCCCAAATTCCCGTGCCATAATAACCATTTGTTTGTTTCCCTTACTTTTTTCTCTTTTCCCTTATTTGTGGTTCTCAAATTCCCGTACCATTAACCATTCACTTCATTCCCTGATTTATTTATCTTTTCTTTTTTCTTTTTTTAATCATTTTAACACCGCTATCCTTGTGTTAAATTGTTTCCCCAATGATTGATTTCCTTTTTTATTTTTTTCATTCCCTTATTTCTCTTTCCTTTAGAATTAATTAAATTATTTACTAAATTGTTTTTTCATGCCAACTATCTTTTATTTGTTTTATCATTAATTTTAATTTTTCATTGTGTTATTGTTAAATTGTTTATCATAATAGATTATATTATAAAATTTTATTTAGTTAAATAGCTGACCACCCCGAACCAGAGTCTTAGATACGCAACTGGTGACCCCGATTCCTAATTTACTCTGAAGAGATCGACCTCAGCTAGTAATGTTTGTATCGTTGAATTTGTTAGTGCTGTGGCTGAAAAGATGTGACGAACGGTACCTGCAAAGGGGCAAAAGTTAGGAAAACAACCGGAGGGGTCTCGACGATGCGCCCTTAAAGATTTATCCGCCTCTACAGCGCAAATCCCCCGAGGGTACAACCGGTCTCGTCTGATTACACAATAGCGAATCAAGAATCCGAACTGGCAAGAAGGATCTGTTTAGTGTTTCAGGAAAGATAACCCAGGAAGGTCAGAGAAGATTTACACTGGTCGTGCGCCCAGGGGGGAGGAATCAGATTTACACTGAGCCCCACAGAGATGGTCTCAGCTTGTGCGCGCGAGGAGTCCCACTTACTAGCTTGTTTATAAACCCTCACATGGTTTTAATATATAAAGGTTTTGGTTTCCACAAAGCCAACCAATGTGGGACTTCCCCACTTTTGTAATATCATATAAAATCAATTAATTTTACAACAATCCCCCACATATTTCAAAAGTTTCGAAAAGAATAAGTAAAGGAAGTTTCCTGGGTTATCATCGTAGATGTAATGCATCGGAGCTGTATAGCAAGCTATGGAATCAGTCCTAGACAGATGAAACATAACATACAGTGAATTGGTTTAGCAAGCTATGGAACCCAAGACACATGTTACACCCCCACACATTACAGGCCGTGTGCGTGGTCGGTATTCATGAGTGCTCTAGAGATCTCGCCAGGATCTCATGCAAGCGGCCCCACTTGACACTCATATAGGTGATTTCATCAAGTGTATGCTGCAAGTCATACACCACCCATAAGGGCTATGATAATCATTAAAAGCTTTAAGCTTAACCTCTTTAACCCTGCAATCTAGCACTATCACAATAACATCATAACATCATAGGAAGGGACAAGAATAAAATTAATTACGTGAATTAATTTTTCAGTGCTAGCAATGTCAAGAAGCGACTTGTTTTTACCACATTGAACCTTCTTCATGGGATCTCCAATCACGAAGGTTGGGTTACCATCACTTCTTGATTTCAATTGGCTTAAGTCCCATTCCCTTCGATGTTTCAAATATCAGTTTCTTCCCTAGGGGTTTTGTCAGAGGATCGACCAAATTCACTTCTGACTTCACATAATCGATCGATATTAATCCATATTTTTGCAATTGTTTGACAATGTTGTGTCTCAATTGCACATGTCTATTTTTGCCATTATAGGTCTTATTCTTTGCAACGGCTATTGCCGACTGACTATCACAGTGTATTGACACTGATGGTGTCGGTTTCATTCCCAACGGAATTCCAGCTAAAAGGTTGTTTAACCATTCAGCCTCAGTACCAGCCAACTCCAGAGCTACAAATTCCGACTCCATAGTCGATCTAGCAATAATGGATTGTTTGGCTGACCTCCAAGTTACCGCACCACCACCAAGTGTAAAAATGTAACCACTAGTGGATTTGGTCTCATCTGAATCAGATATCCAGTTAGCATCGCAGTATCCTTCTAATACTGCGGGAAATCCACTGTAAGTAATACCATAATTTGTGGTACCACTCAAATATCGCATAAGGTGAGCAATTGCCTTCCAATGATCCTGACCAGGGTTATGAGTATACCTACTCAGACGACCAACTGCGAATGCAATGTCTGGTCGAGAAAAGTTCATTAAATGCAGTAGGCTCCCAATTATTTGGGCATACTGAGGTTGGTCAACAGGATCACCTCTATTTTTCTTCAAGTGTGAGTTAGCTTCATAAGGAGTACTCAGGGGGGTAGAGTTATAGTGACCAAACTTCCTAAGAAGTTTTTCAACATAATGTTCCTGTGATAGTATAATACTATCACCTTCCCTGATAACTCTAACTCCTAATATTACATTTGCCTCACTCATATCTTTCATATCAAAGGTAGATGAAATAAAAGATTTTGTTTAAACAACCAAAAATGAGCATGTCATCTACATACAGGCATATAATCACATGTTCTCCTCACACAGTTTTAGTGTAAACACATTTATCAACATCAGTTGTGGAAAAACCATCACTAATAAAAGTTTTGTCAAATTTTTCATGCCATTGTTTTGGTGCTTGTTTTAAACCATACAACGACTTAAGGAGTTTGCATACTTTATTTTCTTGACCAGAAACTATACATCCTTCGGGTTGAGCCATATAAATTTCTTCTTCTAAGTCACCGTTCAAAAAGGCAGTTTTAACATCCATTTGGTGAATAACAAGTTTATGGATAGAAGCTAAAGCCATTAATACTCTAATAGAAGAAATTCTAGTTACTGGAGCAAAGGTATCAAAATAGTCAATGTTTTGTTTTTGAGAAAATCCTTTTGCTACTAATCTAGCTTTGTATTTATCAATAGACCCATCAAGGTTATATTTTCTTTTAAAAATCCACCTGCATCCTATTGGTTTTGCTCCAGGAGGTAAATCGACTAAAGTCCAAGTTTTACATTTTGAAATTGAATCTATTTCAGTTTTAATGGTTTTTTTCCAAAATTTTGACTCAAAAGAAGAAATTGCTTCAATAAAGGTTTCAGGATCTTTTTCAACAAGATAAGTGTAAAAATCATTTCTGAAGGATGTTTCTTTTCTTGGTCGTTTACTTCTCCTTAGTTCTTCACATGTTTCTTCACGTGTATCGTCACTAGTAGTCACTAGTGGTTGTCTAGTCGTACTATCACGTTTCAGAGAAAACATGTTTTCAAAAAAGTCAGCATTTTTAGTTTCGATGATAGTGTTGTTATCTAGAACATCACTTCTCACAACTAGAAATCTATAAGCAGCGCTATTTTCGGCATACCCTATAAACGCACAATCAGATGTCTTGCAACCAATTTTTCTTTTCTTAGGGCCAGGCAACATAACTTTGGCCAAGCACCCTCACACTTTTAAATATTTCAAGTTAGGTTGATATCCTTTCCATAGTTCATAGGGGGTTTTCCCGGTTTTCTTATGAGGAGTTCTATTTTGTATAAAGCAAGCAGTTAGGATAGCCCCACCCCACAAGTTATTTGGTGCACTAGAACTAACTAACATGACATTCATCATCTCTTTCAGGGTCCTATTTTTCCTTTCGGCTATGCCGTTAGATTCAGGTGAATAAGGGGGAGTTGTTTCATGTATGATGCCTTCTTTTTCACAAAAATCATTAAACGATATATACTCTCCTCCGCGATCAGATCTAACTCGTTTAATTTTTCCATCTAATTGGTTTTCTACTTCTGCCTTATATGATAAGAAAGCTTCAAATGCTTCATCCTTTTGTCTTAATAAATATATCTTAGTATATCTCGAAAAATCATCTATAAAGGTCACATAATAATATTTACCACCTCTAGTTGGAGTTTGTTTTAAATCTCCTAAGTCCGTATGAATTAAATTAAGCAACTCAGTTTCACGTTGTACGGGGGGACAGGTTTTCTTAGTTAGCTTGGATTCAACACACACGCCACACTTGCTATGTTGATTATCGCTAATTGTTATCATGCCAAGACGTTGCAATTTAATAACATACCTAAAGTTGATATGACCTAATCTAGCATGCCACAGATTGCAAGAGTCAATCAAATACGCAGAAGTAGAAGCATTGTTATTCAAATCAGAAATGTTAAGTACAAAAAGTCCATGATCATAATAACCCTTTCCTACAAAGACATTGTTTTTAGTTAAAACAATCTTATTAGATTCAAAGTTCACTTTGATTCCATGCTTCAGCAGTACTCCAACAGAGATCAAGTTTGCCCTTATATTAGGCACATGGAGCACGTTTGTGAGAGCCAATGTCTTTCCCGATGTGAGCTTTAGAAGGACTTTTCCTTTTCCCGAGACTGGGGCAGGATGTGAGTCACCCAGATATATTTGTTCTTCTCCTTCCCCTACAGGAGTGTAGGAGGTAAAAGCCTCTCTGTTAGCACAGATATGCTTGGTGGCTCCTGAATCTACCACCCAATTGTTCACATCAGTCGCCATATTGACCAGAGAAACGACAGCAGCGATGACATCGTCATCCTTATCATCATCTCCGCCGGCATCAGTCAAGTTGGCGTTTGCCTTAGGAGGAACCTCGTTTCTCACTCTATGCCTGCATTTAGGAGCATAGTGTCCTGGCTTTCCACAAACAAAACAAAAACCTTTTTTCTTTAAATCAGAGTCATGAACAGGGTTATGATTATTGTCCTTTTTGTTGTTCTTATGATTTTTTAGAGTCGTACCTTTTGTTTGAAGACTCAGGTTTGTTTTTGTCATACCTTGAAGATTTATTCACTATCATGTTTGCTCGAGCAGCCTCTGATCTAGCCTTTGATTTGTTGCTTTCCTTTCGGTTGGTATCTTCAATGATGACATGGGTCAGCAGCTCGTTCAGCGACAGTTGCTTGTGCTTGTGCTTCAGTTGTTGCTTGTAGTCCTTCCATGATTCAGGCAGCTTCTCAATCAGGATCCCAACAACAAACTCATCAGGGAGAACAATACTTTCAGCCTTCATTTCCTCCACCAACCTGTAGTACTCATTGATCTGGGCTTTGATTTCGTCATGCTCATTCATCATCCAGCAAGAGTAGTTGCCGATGACGAACTTTTGCTTGCTAGCATCTTCAGCAGTGTATTTGAGAATAAGGGATTCCCAAATTTCATTAGCCTCCTTGTAGGTGCAGTAGATATCAAACAGGTCGTTAGAGAGAGTGCTGAGAATTGTGTGACGACACATTATTGGCATGTGTCCACAATTCGACCTGTTTGGGAGTCGCAGATGAGTCAGGTTTGGAGTCAGAGAGTGCCGCAACAACTCCGTGCATGTCCAGGAGAGAGCTTATGCGTTCCTGCCATCTACGAAAATTTTGGCCTGAGAAGACCTCAATTTTGGAGATGTCAGGAAAGGGTTTTGCATAATTGACAGGCAGAGACAGGAACAGTAACGACGGTGCTGGTGTTGTTGGCAGGAGAGGAGGTGTCGCCGTTGTTGTTGGTTTGATCAGCCATGAGAAACTTAAATCCTTAAGATTGTTAGCGCTGTGGCTGAAAAGATGTGACGAACGGTACCTGCAAAGGAGCAAAAGTTAGGAAAACAACCGGAGGGGTCTTGACGACGCGCCCTTAAGGATTTATCCGCCTCTACAACGCAAATCCCCCGAGGGTACAACCGGTCTCGTCTGATTACACAATAGCGAATCAGGAATCCGAACTGGCAAGAAGGAACTGTTTAGTGTTTCAGGAAAGATAACCCAGGAAGGTCAGAGAAGAGAAGAGCAGCGTATTTTATTTTCAGAGAAGAGCTGATTTCGTTGATGTATCAAGCGCTACTCGACTAGCGTTTATATAGGCTCTACCGATAACTAACTCCAGAGAAAAGAGTGGAAGCGGAGCGCATAACATCCCCGCACAAAGTAAGCTAAGTTAGCTGTAACCGCCTAGAGATGGTCTCAGCTTGTGCGCGCGAGGAGTCCCACTTACTAGCTTGTTTGTAAACCCTCACAAGGTTTTAATATATAAATGCTTTGGTTTCCACAAAGCCAACCAATGTGGGACTTCCCCACTTTTGTAATATCATATAAAATCAATTAATTTTACGACAGAATTTGCCGACATCAGTAGAGCACCTCGACTCATTGGGGAAAACTAGTTAGTTCAACCTCATGCCTCAACATCATTACCTCGGCCCACTACGGCAATGAGCAGTTCGGCTAACAAAGCAAAGACACTCTCACCGAGATGACTTCAGTTTGGGTGGCAACTATTTCGGACTGCGCTGAAGTCTACTCCGGATTTGGGTCAGCCACAATGGCCCGAGTTTCGCCTTAGCACAAGAACCACGTGGCCCATAAGTATCCTACGACCGAGATCAACCTAGATCTCATCATACGATCAGGAATCGACCTCAGCCGCGATATTGATCTTGTAACTTCCTGTCCATGCAGGATTCCACATGCGCCTCTCGTGCGTCTCGTGGGTAATCCACGTCAGCTAGCCATATACCCTATATATATATATATATATATATATATTTGCACCAATCATTGTCAAAGTATGCTTTACCACTTTTTACCTCATTTTCAGCCTCGCAAACAACCGTACGAGATGATTTCAGCATTGTACTCGGATAACGAATAGATATCACCATTTAAGAGTGCACTTTTTAACATTGGCGGACCTATGTACTATTCAAGGGGTTCGGTCGAACCCCTTAAAAAAAATAATTGTACTAGTACCTCTATTTGTGCTAGTATTCTTAAATTTGCACACAACTTTTAATAAATTTATCTTATTAATCTCCGTAAGAGACTTTTATAAAACTTTATGAAGTAATTTTACTAATGTCACACTTTTACGGACTACTATTTTCATATACTTTAAGACTTAAATAGGAAAAAGCGTGTAAATCCCATTCTTCACCAAACTTCTCTCTATTGGGTTAGGGGTTTGTAGCTATCAGTGCTTCAATTACAACTACTACAGATCTGTTCTAAGCATAAATTATTCCCATGTGATTTACAAAACAAAAGAGATTTTGGTGATTCTTTAGATATGATACTTTGCATATAGACTTATCCTTATGTCTTTTGCCAATCCCATTTTCCACGTGTCAGAAAACCTGATATAAGATTATGTCTCCCCTTTTTTCATTAGCTTTCTGTGTTCAACACTTTCATAGGACCCCATTTCCTTAAAGCATTCAATCTCTCATTTAATGACACCTGTTTGTATTTAGTTGTTGTGGGTAGCCAATAAGAGAAAGAGTGTATGACACAGATACTCCGAAATAATTATGGCTTAAATATATGTTAAACCCCTACAAATATGGCCAAAATCTATTTAAGCTCCTGTAAAAAAAAATTTAAAATGACCATTATAAATATTAAATGTTTGCGGTTAAGCCCCTCGGTCAATTTTCCATATTTGCAGAGGGTAAAAATATATGTTCAGCCCCTACAAATATGGCCATAATCTATTTAAGCCCATGTAAATATTAAAAATTTTAAAATGTTCAGCTCCTGTGAATATGACCATAATCCATTTAAGCCCCTGTAAATATTAAAAATTTTAAAATGACCCTTATAAATATTATATGTTCAACTTTTTTTGATGAAAAATTGACCGAGGGGCTTAACCGCAAACATTTAATATTTACAAGGGTCATTTTAAATTATTTTTTTACAGGGGCTTAACTGGATTTTGGCTATATTTGCAGGGGTTGAACATATATTTAAGCCAATAATTATTAAATAAATCAGCATACTCGACTTAGAATTAGAGGTGACAATTTTGACTCAGTCCAAAGAGTCGGCCCGATGATCTAGTATTATGAGCTGAGTTGGGCTTGTTAAATAGAGGCTTAAAAAAAATCAGGCCATTTCGGTCCAGCTAAATTGGCCCATGAGTTAGGCTGAACTTGCTCTTTATGTTTTTTTTTGAACTTTTTTTTGGTTGCCTTTGTTAAAAGTTGGTCTGGGTGGGTCGGGCGTTATCCCACTATTCTGTGCTTTTTTTTTTTGGTCAAGATGTATTGATTTCCATAGAAATGGGCAAGGCCCCAACCAATACAATCCAAAGAGAGAACAAACAGGCCAAAGAAAATTCCATGGCACCACACAAGATGTGGGCTCAGAAATATTTTAGCCCAAAAACAACAAGCCCAAAAACTGTCAAACGGGTCCCATAACCAGAAAGAGGAGACAACTAGATTGACCGAAAATACAAAAGAGCTGGCACCAGCCCAAACAAGGAGAAACATACGACTTACAGAGCCTTTCTCTCGCAAGCTTCTAAAAGGGAAAACCTTAAAATAGAGAGAAGAGCTGCGCTTCCAAGCTGATCAACAAGAGCAACTACTCCACAAAATCACCATGATCAAAAGGAATATCTATTACACAAAGTCAACAAGATCTACTCCAACAATATCACCAAGTTCAACCAACAAACCCTAATCAGATGCCGTTGAAGCTAACATTAATGCAATCCTCAGTGATTGCATGTCTTAGATCATCAGGAGGCTTCGACATCCAATCGCTCAGTAATAATCCCTTCGATGCAAGATTTGCTATTACATGAGCTGCTTTATTTCCATCACGCTTTGTCCAGGTAATCTCACATTTTGAAAAAGATTCAGATATGTTTGATATATCACAAACAATAGGATTGATTTCTTTGTGCCTTTTTTTCTTCTTGCAAACCTCAACGAGAGTGAGATTGTCTGTTTCCAAGATTACATTCTGAAGAAGGAGAGCCGTGGCCATCGAAGCTGCCTCTCTAAGGCCAAAAGCTTCAGCAACAATTGCAGATTCAGCAAACATTCTCTTGAAAGAAGCGGTAAGAACTGATCCTTTATAATCTCTGCAAATAATTCCTATGTAACTAATCCCTGTAGCTTTATCAAAAGCTGCATCACAGTTTAATTTTGTAACATGAGAAAGAGGAGGTCTCCAAACTGGAGGAACTTCTCTAGATCTAGGCACCGTGGGAATAAGGTTAGCAAAGTTTAATTTAGCAGAAGAGATTAAGAACTCAAAAACTAGAGCATTAATTCTATGGAGTACGTACTTCAATAGGATTAGGCAATTTATCACTGAATATAGCATCATTTCTAGCCTTCCAAATGTTCCATAAGGTGAAAATAAGCCTTGTCATACCTTCTTTAGACCCTTGAAAGTAAGAGTTATTCATGCTCAAGCACCAATTATGAAAAGAAGTAAGACCATACGCATTGGGAGTAGGAACAAATTGAAGACCAAACCATAGGGCTCTAGTCCACGGGCAAAGAAGCATTAAATGTTCAGTAGTTTCATCCTCAGAATTACAAAAGACACATTTAGGAGAAATAGCTATCCTCTTCTTAAAAAGTGCTTCTTTAGTTGGGAGGAAATTTTGTGCTGCTCTCCACATAAAATGCCTCATCTTAGATGGAACATTTGAGTTCCAGATAAGCTCCCAATATTCAGAAGAAATGGAATTTGAAGAAGATGGGTTATGGCTAACCTGTTTAGGATCCAAAAGACATCTGTAGCTAGATTTTACTGTGTAAACACCATTCTCAGAGTGAGGCCACATAATAGAATCAACATTAGCAGACCAAGAAATTGGTGTCTTAATTGCTTCAATGGCAGAAGCAGGAGTAAGGTTGGATCTGAGCTTTGAAATATCCCACTCCTTATTAAGACTAATAAGCTCTCCCACCTTGGTAACAGTAGCTGAATTAATAAGACTAGCTTTAGAACCCGATGCTAACCAATTATCATTTGTAATGCTGACATTGAACCCATTGGCAATTTCCCATCTAGCCTCCTTCATAATAAGAGATCTTCCATGCATTAAACTTTTCCAAACCCAAGAAGATCTACTCCCAATGCTAGCTTGCCAAAGCTCTATAGAAGGAAAGTAGATAGCTTTGAGAGTAGAAGCCCAGTAAGAGTTTGGCTCATGAAAAAGTCTCCACACTTGTTTAGATAGCATTGCTGAGTTCATCTTTTGGAAGTCTTTAAAACCAATCCCACCTAAAATCTTAGGAGAACAAATTTCAACAAATTTCCTCCAATGTATTCCTCTATTTTTACCAAAGGATTTCCACCAAAATCTGGCCACTTCTGAAGTTAATGATGAGCAGAAGGTTTTAGGTAACTGCAGAATTGCCATTATATAGCTTGGGATGGCCTGCACAACAGATTTGATCAATATCTCCTTACCAGCAGGGTTAAGTAAGTTTCCTTTCCAACCTTCAAGCTTATTAGTTACCTTCTCTTTTAGCCAATTAAGGCCCAGAATTTTAGAACCACCCCACTCAGCAGGAATACCAAGGTACTTCCCTGGATGATTCCAAAGAGGAATGTTAGTGATGCCTGCAATATTAGCTTTAGTAGCAGGATCAACTCTAGATCCAAAAATAATCCCAGATTTGGTTAAGTTGAGTTTCTGACCCGAAGCTTTTGTAAACAAATTCAAAATATTTATGATTTGAAACACATCTTCCTGAGAGTCTTTAGTAAACAAGATAGCATCATCAGCAAAGAAGAGGTGAGATAAAATAGGAGCACTGTCAGCCAGTTTAATGCCATGAAGTATATTGTTGTTGCAAGCATCAGAAATTAATCTTGATAGAACATCAAACACCAATATAAACAAATATGGAGAGAGAGGATCTCCCTGTCTAAGCCCTCTTTTAGGATAGATCTTCTTAGATGCATAACCATTTACTTGGTAAGAGTATGAGACAGTAGAAACCAAATACATGACAGATTTAACCCAACCTTCATCAAAACCATAAGCCAACAAAACTTTTTCAAGAAATTCCCAGTTGACTCTATCATATGCCTTATTCATATCCAACTTAAGAGCCACCCCTTTCCCTCCTTTCCCCTGCTTTCTATTGAGATAATGGAAGGCTTCATGAGCTATAATAATATTGTCTTGTATCATACGACCCCCAACAAAAGCACTTTGTTGGGGAGAAACAATATTAGATAGATATGGCTTCAGCCTACTCACATATATCTTAGCTATAACTTTATAAATGAAAGTGCAGCAGCTAATTGGCCTCAATTGGGAAATAGATTCTGGGTGTGGAACCTTTGGAATAAGAGCAACATTAGTAAAATTAACTCCATCACCCAGAATCCCTTCATTGAAAAATTGACTCACAGAGTTGAAGACATCGTCTTTCACTGTTTCCCAATTTTTCTGAAAGAACAGTCCATTAATTCCATCAGGGCCTGGAGCTTTATGAGATCCCAAATCAAAAACAGCTTCTTTGACCTCCTTGAAAGATACTGGGCTAGTAATAGTGTTATTTATAGAACTATCAATACACTTTGGAACAACTCTAAGACATTGATCAATACAATTAGGAGTTTCAACATTATATAAATTATTATAAAAGTTGTAAATACCATTCATAACATCTGATTGACCTTCTAGCCACACTCCATTTCCATCTTGAATCCTTAAAAGCTTGTTCCTATCTCTTCTTTGAATTGTAGATGCATGAAAGAAAGCAGTGTTCTTGTCACCAAAATTAAGCCATTTAATCCTTGAGCGTTGCCCCCAGTAATGTTCTTCTTGCCTCCACAAATTGTCAATTTTACTTCTGAATTGAGCCACCTGATCCCAGTTAACTAGGTGAGAAGTAGAGTTCAAAGCCTTTTGAAGCTGCTGCTTGAGAGTAAAGATCTCTTTAGAAGCATTTTTAAATGTTTTAGAGTGCCAAATTTGAAGCTGCTTCTTACAAGATTTGACCTTTTTAGTCCACACATCCCACGGATCATTAGCATGAATATCTTGCCAAGCAGAATAGACCACATTCCTACATTCCTCATGCTCCTCCCAAAAAGATTCATACTTGAAGGATTGACCACTAGCCATAGGAGGTTTAGGCTTTAAGATAATTGGAGAATGATCAGAGCTAATGATAGGGAGAGCAATAGCAATTGCATGAGGAAAGTTAACTCTCCAATTCCAATTGGCAAGCACTCTATCAATTTTTTGCCTAGTAACAATACCATCTCTTGGATTACTCATCCAAGTAAATCTATTCCCTTGTAATGTCATATCCATAAGATCAGCATCACTAAGAAAGTCTTTGAATAGTCTCATTCTAATAGGTTCCACAGGATGCATTCCATCTTTATCTAAATCTGATGTCATCTCATTAAAATCGCCCAAGCAACACCATGCTTCACCATTTCTTGGCTTCAAATTAGCCAGCTTGTTCCACAGATTCCTCCTTGCAGCAAAGGTAGGATTTCCATATACAAAGGTTATTTCAAACAAAAAACCCGACCTTCTTTCCTTAGCTATAGTATGAATATAGTTAGAATTAGAGTCTGTAATTTGGATTTCATAGTAATCATTCCATAGTAAGCAAATACCCCCAGAGGTTCCAATAGATTCAACACAAAAAGAGTGTTGGTAACGAAATTTTCTTCTCACACGATCTACTCTATCCTTATGAGCTCTGGTTTCCATAAGGAAGATGATGGCAGGCTTATGATCTTTAACAAGATCATAAAGTTCCCTATTTGTCGAGGTTGCCGCCAAACCTCGACAATTCCAACTGATGCAAGTCATATTGCCATTGGGGGCATGGGAAGACCCGCCTCCTCAGTCATAACAGTGGTATCAAGACAGATCTCTCCATCAATAACAGCTACAATTCTAGCTTTCTTACTAATGGATTCATCATTTTCAGTTTCATCACCATTAGTGAGAAATAGAGAATCAGCATTTCTATCACGTTTCAGTATTAGATTAGAGGAGAGCTCAGAACTTAAAGCCTCCTCAACACTAATAGGTAGAGTATGAATAGCTGATCTTCCAGTTTCATTCTCCTCAGGGGGAAGCTCAACAAAGTAGGGAGGATTTGAATTAAGGGGGGGAATCTGATATTTCTCACAAGATAACTTTCGAAAAATTCTAGGTAATCTGATAGGAATAGTAGGAGGAGGAACAATCTTTAGAATATGACTATTGTTGCTAATATTTTCTTCCATATTAACCTCAATTGTATTAGTTTGAAACTCCACTGTTTGATGCTGAACTGGTTCATTTATAATTATTGCAGGATCAACTATGTTTTCATTCATATTGCTGTTGCTGGATTCGCCCTCATGATGTTCTTCATTTCTTGGGTGCTGGTACTGTTGGGGCTTAGCATGGCTTGTACTACCAAAAGAAAATTTCTGGGCTTGTTTTGGTTTAGTAGCAGATAGGAAAGGTCCATATTTAGGAAGAAGTTTATTATCTGCTGCCATAATAGTAGGTTTTTCACAGTGTTTTTGCTCATGGCCAAAACTACCACACTTGTAGCAGATTCCTTGAAGCCTCTCATACTTGAAATGAACCCATACTCTATGATTTGCTGTCTTTTGAAGCCAACAACCAGACCATAGTGGTTTCTGAGTGTCCACAGCAACCCTAGCTCGAAGGTAGAATGTTGAAACAGCCCCTGTTTTCAAAAGGTCATCCACCTCTAAAATTCTTCCCACTTTACTCAGAAGAAGAGGAACATTAGCTGGGTTGATATCCTCTCTAGGTAAACCATGGATTTGGATCCAAAATGGGACTTTGTTGAAATCAATATTTTCAAAAGAAATATCTTCTCCCCATCTCTGTAGACTAAGTAACTGGTTCATTACGAACCACGGTGCTTTCTCTAGCACTTCCATGGCTGCTTTGATACTAGGAAATGTGAAAAGGAACTTATTTTCATTGATATCAGTTATGTACATACCTTTGTAATCTTCCCATGTCTTAAACATGATGTTCTTTACAGCTCTTTTGTTTAAAGTCTTGTCAGAGATGACCTTGCCAACAAGAGCTCGTAATGCATATTCTACATTACTTTTCGTCTCCATAAACAGCTTCTCTGTAATAGTATCCCTTTCATCTTCAGGGATATTGCTATGATCACTGATATTTGGAGGAAAATCAGCCATCATCACCAACCGACACACACAAATATTTGCTCTTTAGCTCTTTCTATAATAATTTGCACTTTGCTCTTTCTTTTGCTCTTTTGCTCTTTTTTGCACTTTTGCTCTTTTTTTGCTCTTTTGCTCTTTTCTTAAACTAAAACAAAAATCTAAAAACTGACATATCTTGTAATTTTAATGAGAACTTATCAGCAGCATCAGTATACTAATGGTGATAATAACTAGCAATAAGATACAAGATGATAAGAAGAAACGAAATGAAGAAGGAAAACAGATTTTCCACTAAGAAACTGAGGTACTACAACATAATCTACTGGGTATTAACTAATAAAATGCTTTAGCTCCATACCACAATTGACAGCAAATATTCTCCACCGGACACCCGTACCATATAGCCAAATAACCAATGGTTAATAACTAACCCAAAAGCTTCTCAGCACCACACCTAGCGGATACATCCCTAGTACCATTTTTCAACCCACTGGTTAATAACTAACACAAAACCTTAGAGGTACCAAACCCTAGCAGAGCCATAAAAATACTGTGTTTTTTTTTTTTTTTTCTGAGATGGAAGATATGAGTGAACAGCCACTATTCTGTGCTTGGTTAAGCTAAAAAAAAAAAAAAATAGAGACCAATAAACAATTGAATTAGCCCACCCCTGGTTGGGCCAGGCTACCCAATTTGACAACTCTACTTAAAAAACTTGTGGGATGAGTAACCTTCTAAGAAATTTTTCAAAGCAATTCGGGTAGTTACAGAGAGAAATGTATTTCAAAGATTTAATCTCTTTCTTTTCTTTTCTTTGGTACACATAATAACATAGTAGTGGTTGCGGCCTTCAAGTCAAGGCAATTTCCACCCCAGTTCCTCTGTGTACACTAGTCTACCTTATTCTGTTCAAACCTTGGTGTTAGGAAGCCCACCAATGGGTTTTTGGTGGGGTCTCTTTGAACCAATGTTTGTTTGAAGATTCCAAATTTGCTTCTAGTTTTGGTTAAATAGTTGGTGAGCTTTCATTTTGTTTTTCTTTTCACCTTATATATATAATAACAATAACAAAAAAAATTATCTTTCCATAATTGGTTTCTCCACTGACTTGAGTCTAGGAGGCTCTCTTATCCTATATACCAAATTCAAGTTTGACCCGTAAAAGATTTCCAAAATATTCTAATGTTACTTTACTTCATCACTTGGATCTCTCTCCTTCTTAAACCATTAGCATCATCATGGGCATGTGTAACTAAAATTACATTGTTTCCCCTTTTGTTCTGTCAAGAGTTGTCTGTGAAAACAATCTCCAAGATGTTCTTTAGGAATCTGATTTCAACAAGAGTAGAGAATGTTGAAGAGAATAATAAAGAGAACTTGTCATTGTTGGACTTGCCTGAGCTACCCTTAGAATGCATTCTTGAAAAGCTACCTCCTTCTTCACTTTTTCAAATGGCTAGTGTTTGTTGTTCATTGAGGGAAAGGTGTGTGAGTGATCACCTTTGGAAGAAACACATGAAGCAGAAATGGGGTGGAGTTATTGGTGCAGCTGCTTATAGGGAATGGAAATGGCATATTGCTTCTAAAAGGGATTTTAAGGGTGTTAAAGATGGAAGTCAAAGAGGGTTTATGAGATTTTTCCCTCTTTTTTGGCCTTTTCAATGGATGAAATTAAAGGTTGATGTAAATGATGGCAAGAAGCAGAGGAGTTCTTCTTTGTCTGTTGATTCTGTTATGAATTGGTATCTTGCTCTTGAAACTGGTAGCTTTTGGTTTCCTGCTCAGGTCTATAACCGTGAGGTATCTATTAAAATCATTTTGTTATTTTACTGGAAATTTATAGGGTTAAATATGTTTTTGTTCTATATTGTAGGGAATTTTTAAGTTTAGTCTCTATTAAATTTTAATAGGCGTTTTCATCCCCTTATAAATTCGTTATCAGGACTTTTAGTCCATCATGACTTTAAATAGCACTTAGAAGCTATAAAAGGCACAATAAAGAGCTATTAAAAGTCATGAGAGACTAAAACGGTCTGCAAGGAATTTGTGAGGGATGAAAGTGCCTATTACAATTTAATATGAACTAAACTTGAAAGGTCCCAATTTTATAGGAACGAGAAACATATTTAACTCAAATTTATATAGACAATGCTATCAGCAAAGATGAAATTAGTTGCTTGAAGTGTTGTGTATTCTTAAAAGTTACAAATTTGGTGTTGGTGGTGTAGAATGGTCATGTTGGATTCATGTTATCTTGCTATGATGCTGAGCTTAGCTATGATTCAAGAGCTGATTCCTTTCAAGCCAGGTAATTGGACATGATTCTAGGTGATCATATACTTAATTGTGTTAATTCGTAGAGTCTTTCTGTGTATATGTTCACATTTTTTTCTGAAGGTGGAGTATAGATTTTATGAAATAAACCAAACAACAGTATTCATAAAATGTTCAGAAGTCAAAGGGACATTTCTAAACAACAAAACAGATCCTAACATACAACCTAACAAGATGTTCCAGACAGTTCTGGACACTAATCTGTGAAGCACAGACACTTCTTGAGAGTGACATGCCGCTTGTTCGTGTCTGTGTTGGACACTGACACGATACGCGTCAAACACCCCTATATAGTGTCGCATTTAAAAAAGTTATATTTTTACTTAGACACTTCTTAGCCACCGCTTGGACACTTCTGAGACACTCCTAGCATAATTTTTTCTAAAAACAAAAAATCAACTTTTTGAAATTTTTTAGTTTTTATACTTTTTCTTAAGATATAAAACTTTTTATATTCAAAAAACCTAGTAAAATTTATCAATTTTTTTTAAGTGATGAATAAATAAACTATAACCCTCAATTTAGATTTTTGTCAAGTTGATCAACTGAGTTTGTTTGTTTATTGATTAGTTATTTGTATAACTTTTTATATGCAGTGTCTCGGACTCTCGGTGTCCTATATTTCGGACATTAGCAGTGTCTCACTGTTTGTGTCGTGTTCAGTGTCTGTTGGGGCCTTGACGGAGTCAATGCTTCATAGACACTAATAGAGAAATTAGAAGCCACAGTTTTTTTTCCCTAACGAGTTACAATTAATTTCTTTGATCTTTACAAGTTCGATTTGACTATAGGTGGTCTCAAGAATGACTAAATAGACAACTTGTCTGGATATAGATTTAAGTAACAACTTTGAAAAAATTTTGAAGGAAGAAAACAGAATGAAATTTTGATATAATGGCCTAATTATTAATTGGCTGGCTATTACAGATATCCTCCACATGGAAGAAGGTTAGATTGTAAAGAGTGTGGCATCTCATGGAAAAGGCTAAGAGCACCTCCTGTTGATACCCCTCCTCATGATCTTCATATCTCTGACTGTTTAAATGAATTGCATCCTGGTGATCATATAGAAATTCAGTGGAGAAGAAACAAAGAATTTCCTTATGGTTTGTTTCTTTCTCCAGCATCATTTTCCAATTCTGTTAGTTTTTTGTTCTACTCTTATTAGAGGTTGTGTATCAGCAAAGAAGGATTAGGTTTTAACAAACATAAAAGAGAAATGGCTAACTATATTTATCACTGACACTTCAGGTTGAAGGCGTGTCTGGTGTCCAACAGGGGCCGTGTCAGAGACACCAACACTAGCATTGACACTTCAATTATTTCAAATGCATGTCTGTCCGTGTCTGTGTCGGTTTTTCATATATGGCTACATATTGCAGAACCATATTTAAGTAGAGCCAATAAAAGGGGAGGTTGGATATAATTGTAATTTTCAATAAATAAAAGAATAAATCTTCGATTTATTAGTTCCTCAAGTTTCACTCTCTCTCCTATTGAGCCTATAAACTCTGCAAACTTAATAAATAGTCTCTAAAGTTTATCTCCGTCCATCAATTTAGTCTCTGAGCAGAAAATTTTAGGGACTAACCTAATAGACAAAGATACACTTTAAAGACTACTTAATTATCCAATAGTTAGTTTTTTGTTCCAATATTAGTTATCCATTTCCATTATTGTGATAATTGAAATTTAGTTTCTGTATAATATTGATATACATCTAAATGTTGATTACTAAAAGAGCCTTTGTAAACTGCATGTTAACAGTACACTATTGTAATTGTATTAACCTAAAATGAATTTGTGGATGATAAGATGCATCTTTGTGGCAGGTTGGTGGTACGGTGTTGTAGGCCACTTGGAGTCATGTGATGGGAATGAAAATTATTGCCGCTGTCATAGTAGTGGTGAGTTAATTAATCTCAATTTACTTCTTGGATTTTATCACAAATTATTTCTTGTTGAAGAAATGACTGTAGGACTAAGATGAATTCTGTTTTCTTAAATGCAACTAAATATAGTCTATAATGATGATTAGAAAATGGTGGCTAAAGAAAGATATTATCTAGGAAAGAATGTTGCTTTTGTTGATTTAATATTTATTTTTTGGATCAAATGTTGATTTAATATTTGAAATTTAAAGTTTTGTAATCAACCAGTATTATTATATTGGAGAGGTTATAAAGTGAAAAATTGACTTTCATGTATAGTTTAGTTTGACAGATCAGAGCAGACCAAGAGTTTGGCAAGGTCTCTTTTCTGGATTATAACATGTCTAAATGTGGACCACTTGCTATGCTCTATTAAAATGGTCCCCAAGAAGACTTTTCATGATTAATATGTCATCATTTCCACCAACATATTGATAAGTTATGTGTTAGTGGATACATTTCAATAAGACCGTAGTTCAAATAAGGTTGAACCAACCACCTAATTGACTCATTGACAAATGCTGCCAACAGAAACTGGTAGAAGCACTAAAATGATGGTGAAGGATGGACTGCTCTCTTTGCTCAACCACCTAGCTCTTTGTTTTATATCTTCGTGTGTGTATGTCTGCGCGCGCGCGTGTGTGATCCCTAGGATTCTAACATTGCTAATTGTGTTTTGTTGCAGACACAGTGGTGCTAGAGTTCAATCATTACACTCGAGGCTCGCGATGGAGAAAGACTACTGTGAGTAGAAAAGACCATAGAGAGGAAGGAAATGAGGCTGAAGGATTTTATGGAGGGATAAGAAAGATTAAGTGTGCGGATGAGATTTCCACTTGGAAAAGCTTGTGGCCATCTGAAGGCTTGGAGTAGTAGTCACTCGATATAGTCAAATTCTCAATTTAACATTATTTCATATAGAAGCTTTGTTTCATCAACTGAAGCATTGACAGATTCTACATTATATTATACAAAGGAAATATACAACAACTTGAATTTGACTTCTCATGTATTTAGGCCAATCTAATTCCCTTTTCGCCCCTTTGGTTGTCATCACATTCTTTTTCATGACAAAATTTATGTATTTCGATTTGTGGTGGAGCTTGACAGATATTTTTAAAGGAGCCAATTCAACAAAATGTATGAATAGATGTTTTATTTCTACTAGAGATAAATGAATATGTCTCTCACAGTGTACAAAAGAACATGTTTTTACATAAATTAAAGTGTAATTTAATTAATTACAAATAAACAAATCTAATTGACATCATAAAGTGGCAGTTGCAACACACTGAGATTAAATTCCAGAGGTAAATGGCACAACAGTAGTTTTCAACCATGAAGGACCAGCAAGGACCAAGCCAAACGCAACACCATGACAATAACGCGAAGTCATATGTATTTAACCAGTTGCAATCTTCCAAATGTATATTTTGGAAATTTCTTCAACAATCCCCCACCATTTTCAAAATATATCTAAATTCATTATTCCAGAAATCTCATGTTTTCAGGTGAAGGTATCTTGCGATTTGAACAATCACTTAGTAAGTTAAATCTTCACTCATCCCCGAATAGATTGGTAGACAAGCTTTGAACCAATTATTCATCAGAACAAGTGTGCATAACTCACACATGAAATCTCAGTACCATTGAAAGAATTATATATATGACACTTTTGTTTAGGCCTTGTGTTCGGTATCCTTTTCATGAGAATTTAAGAGTTAAGCCCTTGAACTCTATGATGCGGCCCCACTTCATTCTCATATAGGTAGACTATATAAAAAATGCACCTATAATTATGCATTCTAGCAAACATATGCTTTTTTTTTAAACAAACAGGCAGCAAGCCTGAATTTATTAAAAGTAAAAAGAAAACAGGACAAACCACAATGGGGGACTAGACCAAAACCCTTGGCAATGATGACAATAATTGAAAGCCTAAAAAGGCTCCTAAAATAAACAACCAAAGAACTCTAAGAAAAGAAATTCTAAGGCGACCAGGACAGCCCGAAGAAGAAAGCAGGTCAACACCCGATGAAGCCCCACACACTCCACCCAACGCCTACTGAACACCCACATCAACCCCACTCCCTACACCACCTCACTATCCTCACATTAAGCACACTCCCAATGATCGAGGTTTAGAGGTGTAGGCCAGGAGACGATTGGGAAGGGGCTCCGAAGTTGAAGGCAAAAGGGGGGAGCCCGACGAAGAGAACTGCTAACTGAAAGCTGTCGACCAATGGACCCAAATTCCGAACACACAACCATCATTCATCGCCCACTAAACGCACGCGCCAAGCACCCTGCACCACCTCAATATCCTCACATTAAGCTCACTTCCAAAGATCGAGGTTAAAGGAGGAGGCCCGGGGATTGGGAAGGGGCTCAGAAGCAAAAGGAACAATGGCAACGCATCAGCAACCACCCACCACACCCGGATTCCAACCAAATCTGAAAGAAAACCCACCTAATCAGCACACCTCCTGACTCCCGGCGCCGAAACACCAGTCACCATCGCAAAGCCGTGCCACCGGCCAACACCGCGACACGACCGAGCTTGACCGAGGTCGTCGAATCTAGCTACCACCACGGTGTTGTGCCACCAGCCAACACTGTGACACAACCAAGCATGACTTCAAGCGACGATGAGCAAATCAACGACGAACAGCAGGGATCAACGAACGAGGGACAAGGAAGCTGCATCAGGATGGAACCGTGACTGTGGAGCAAGATCGAACTACCAGCCACCATCGCGATCAGTACACAGACCCCTTCGTGATTCAAAACAGCAAGCCACCGCGAAACAGAGGCACACCATGAACCTCCTAAGGCGCGTAGATCCACCAAAAAGGCAGATCCAAACCAGCAACGCCGCGGGGAAGCTACTTTAAACGGCGCAGAGGAACCGTGAACAATCGCAGGATCAGAACGGGCAGACCGGCAGAGAGGGCGCCGCCGCGGGGCAGTGAACGACGCAGAGATCCAGCCCTGAAAACAAAACAACAACAGATCCAAGAGCACAAGGTAGATCGATTCGCGAACAACCTGATCCATAGAGAACAACAACGCAGGATCAGAGAACACCACGAGGCGAACAAGGAACACGAGGGCGGAGCAGAGAACAATCCAAACCGAAGCCGCGGGACAGCAGTGCAGAGGAAGGCGTTGCCGCGGGACAGTCGACGCGGACTAGACAAGAACAGACTCAACCCACGCGATCGGTGGAGAAGAGGTTGCGACAGCAGAGGCGGAGGAACGCTGAGAGGAGAGGGGAAGAAACCACCGGGGAGGGAGCCCCCCCTCCCAGCGGCAGCGGTGCTCTCAAGCTCTTTTCTCTCAAGTTTTATTTAGAAAAAGCAAACATATGCTATATGTCTATTAAGAAGAAAACTTCATCCTACCACTTTTATGCTTATAGTCCAAGTACTTTTACCCCTTGGGATGTATCTATTGTCAAGTACTTCAATCACTCTTATAGTGTACTTTCTCCATTGAACTCAAGACTTGACGTAACTCAAGTGTGAGTTGGGTTTCCACTTGTGGTGATCAATTAGATATGGGCTTGTACCACATCCCCAATAATGTCTTCGACATCATATCCTTGTCAATTTTTTCGTCAAAAAATTGCATTACTTATTCCAACTTTAATAAACTTTGAATATTCAATCAATAACACAACTATGACTTTTATATATTCTTCATAGTTTAAACTAACTATCACCATGACACTTTTGTCATTTATTGTGTCATATACACAAACTTTATGCCATTTTTCTTTTGTTATTATATATTTAACAATCATTTCAATTTAAAGTTCTACTCCACTTAAATATATTCAAGAAACCAAACATTCAATATATAAAGCAACAACTGTTAGGAACTGGTAGAGTGAATTGGCAAACAGAATCCATTGCATTGAATTGAATTTCAAAGTGATTACAATGGTTCTTATATCAAAATGGACTAACTGCTTATAACATTACAGTTCGCCTCTAACTAAACCTATAACTACTTCTTAATGACAGTTACAGTTTGTTAACAAACAGATTAACAACTAAGCAAAACTAATCGGCTATCACAGGTAAATATAACCGGCTATTACAGGTAAGACTATATGCTAACATTGCCTCTCCGAATCTGCAACTAATGAACAATAGTGCAGACTAATACATCACAGTTGGCTCTATTTCAATCATGCCTAGTTTCTTCCTCAGCTTGCTGAATGTCTCCAATTTAAGTGGCTTGGTCATGATATCTGCAACTTGATCAACAATGTTGCAGTAGACAAGTTCAATCACTTGTTCTTTGCATAGATCTCTTAGGAAATGGAACCTAATATCTATGCGTTTACTCCTTCCATGTAGTACTGGATTTCTTGACAATTTAATAGTTGAATTGTTGTCACAATACACTGTAGTAGCACCAACTTGTTCAGTTCCAATTCTATCCAGAATTCTCCTTAACCAGATACCTTGACAAGCACAAGCCGCAGCAGCTATAAACTTTGCTTCTGTTGTGGATAAAATAACCATAGGTTGATTTTTTGAGGACCAACTTACTGCTCCTGAGCTCAATATGAACACATAACCATATGTGCTTCTTGTGTCATCTGAATCCCCAGCATAGTCACTATCAGTAAAACCTATTAATTCATTCTGTCTCTATCCTGTATTCTTCCCTGTACCTTGCTTCTATTCAGTACCAGTTCTGTACATAACTCCTAGGTTTGTTGTTCCTTTAACATACCTCAAGATTCTTTTTGTTGTCGTATATTCAAATACAGATACTGTCGAATTTCACAGAGACAGCAGTAGTCGAATAATGCAAAGGCTGCTGAAGTAGTCGAAGGTGCAAGGGCTGCAGTAGTCGAAATTCTGCTGTGGTCGAATTGCAGCAGCAGTCGAATTGCAGTTGTAGTAGAATTTACAATGACAGTTGTGTTCAAATCTGCAGAGACAGCTGCATAGATGGAAGCAGTTGAACCTGCAGCGACGGAAGCAGTCGAACCTGCAGTGACAGAAGCAATAGAACCTGCAGAGACAGAAGCAGTCGAACCTGCGAACAAAGAAGAGTTAGAAAATAACCGTAGGCGTCTTTCGACTGCCCTGAAGAATTTATCCGCCTCTACAGCGCAAATTCCCCGAGGTACAACCGGCTCTTCTCAATCGCAGTAGCGAAAGAGGTATCCGAACTAGCAAGAGTAACATGATATGGAATCAGGATATGAACCCAGGAGAGTGATATTTAGAAGGAGTGAAAAAAATGGCTCTCTTGTCTATATCCTTCAAGGCCAATGGAGAACGCTTATATAGGCTTTCAGAGATAGCCGTTTGAAGCATAGGCTCCAGCCATTTAATAGCCAGTCAACAACCGTTATAAAATAAATTGTAATCAAGCCGGTTTATTTTTTGCAGTTACGGAATGGATTGGTTTAAATGAAAATAGTTGTTAAACGGAATAACAGTTACAAAATAAAGGAAATTAAATTTCATTTTTCGACCAAAACTGGGAAGAACATCTGCAACCCATTTCGACCAAAACTGGGAAGGATATTCTGTGTCGAAATGTTTGTCTGTGTCGGAATATATTTGTTTATGTCGAAAATATTTGTTTTGAGTCGAAAATATTTGTTTGTCGAAATTCACTTAGAAGTTTTGAAATATCACAAAATTTACAACAATCCCCCACATATTTCAAAAGTTTAGAAGTGAATAAAGAGAAAGAAGTTTCCTGGGTTTAACATCGTAGATGTAATGCATCGGAGCTGTATAGCAAGCTATGGAACCAGTCCTAGACAGATAAAACATAACATACAGTGAATTGGTTTAGCAAGCTATGGAACCCAAGACACATATTATATGTTAGAGGTTTCACTATCACATTACACCCCCACAATTCTTGCTGTTTCCGCGGTGGTGCGCTACTAGGCCCTGCGCGTGCTCGGTATTCATGAGTGCTCTAGAGACCTCGCCAAGATCTCATGCAAGCGGCCTCACTTGACACTCATATAGGTGATTTCATCAAGTGTATGCTGCAAGTCATACACCACCCATAAGGGCTATGAAAATCATTAAAAGCTTTAAGCTTATCCTTTTAACCCTGCAGTCTAGCACTATCACAATATCACCATAGGAAGGGACAATTAATGAAATTAATTACTTGAATTAATTTCCAGTGCTAGCACTATCAAGAAGTAACTTGTTTTTACCACATTGAACCTTATTCATGGGATCTCCAATCACAAAGGTTGGGTTACCATCACTTCTTAATATCAATTGGCTTTAGTCCCATTCCCCTCGGTGCATCACAAGCCCATTTCTTCCCTAGGGATTTTTCAGAAGATTGATAAAATTCACTTCTGATTTTACATAAATTAAGGATGTAATCCTTCTCATTTCTGTAGCTACTTTACACAACTATGGAAGACACTATTTCTTCCATAAATGAATATTGACCAAGACGTCTCTTAGTCAAGCTTTGAGTAATAACCTTAATTTCAATAAGGTAATTTATGCAGGTCTACTTAGAAAATCTCTAAGTGACAACCATAGTATAGCTCTACTTAGAAAATTTCTAAGTGACAACCATTCATAAATAAATCCACTTTTAGATTTATTTTCTTGTGAATCAAACATGGCTATCATCATAGTATCATTGAAATACAATGGGTATTCACTATATATAGTGACATAGCCTATGATGCCTCAATAGATAATTATCAAACATGGCTATCATCATAGTGTCATCGAAATACAATGGATACTGTATGTAGTGACATAGCCTATGATGCCTCAATAGATAATTATCAAACAAGCTTTAGTAATTTCTAAGCTACATCACTTTCATAACATACTTATACATACAGGTCTGCTTAGTTGAATTTTAAGCGACAACATTTCCATAAACTATTTATGGATTTTCACAAGTATGTTATTGATGTCTCATATATTCAAATTTCAGTAAATGGTCTCAAAGGTATGTATATTACATATATCTAAAAGAGATTCCTATAACTGATAATTATCCATGTCTTTTATTTAATCTAAAAGACTTGTTATAGTCTGCATTTGAACATGTCAAAAGGTGATTCTAAAATATTTCAATTTTAGCATTAACGGTTTGAACCTTTTCACACCTGCTACATGTCTCTAATGCATTTTCTCATGAAACTTAATAATATGGTTATCAGGCATAGCATAACAAGAGGACACTTGAAAATTCATTTTCACATGAAACACGAATCCAATATCAACCCCCCACAATGCCTCACACAACATAACATTCCAAAAAATACTATATCACATATTAATAAAGTGAAAATATTACTTGTAAATTGAGGCTCTATATAAGACAATTCGCATTTTATTAAGTTTAAATCGTTAGCAGATTTGTGTGCATATGATTCCTTTAATAGCATCAACTTCAATTTCTCAGTTTCACATTATTGTACCAATATGATATAAAAGACAATATAGCAATTGCGAATAGTTCACATTTCATAATACTCACAACATGCTTACATTAAACTCAATAAACAAAAAACCTTTCAATAAAATTGGTATACATTCTCAGATAATGTAGTAGGTTTGTTTCTATTTCCTTTTGACTAATTGTTAGTCATAAAGGATATTTAATTTCAAGGTATCTAAACTTCTAAGGTATATCAGAATAAGTTTTTGGTGATAGAGTTATACAACCATACTTCCTTATGGTCTGGTATCGCAAATTACACTTATTCATAGTGTGACTTTCACATCAAAGTTTAGAAAAATTATTTAATATGAATAATTACTTCATTGATATATACATTGACATATTAGCAATGAGAAATTATCAATGAAATATCAATTATTTAAATTTGACAAATGCAATTATGCTCAGCAAGAAGGTGCAATATCTAATTACTTCCTACTAACAGTAGGTATCTGTTTTGAGCTCTATACATCACAAAAGTGCACAATATCTCTTATCAAGTTTTAGCATATTGTGGTCGAAGGTTCTATCATAGGGGTCGAAGGTTCTATCTTCATGCTATGCATATATAAGTTCCAGTAATGATAAACAGAACTATCAAGTCATATAAGAAATTGTATATCTATAACTCTCTCTAAATAAATTCTTCATGGCACACAATGAAGCTATTTCAATAAAAGGAAAATTGACACACCAAAGTGGTATTGTCGAAAACTGATGCAAAGATAGATTCTGTCGAAACTGCTAAAACAGATGTAATCGAATATACAAATGCAGTCGAAAGTGTGAGGACTGTAGCAGTCGAAAGTGCCAGGTAAAGGTGTAGTCGAACTCTATATGTCATACAACCATAATGCATAAGATGAATTCAAAGGCACTATCAGGTGCTTCAGTCTAGAGTGTTGATAAAGAAAATTCCGACTAATAACCTATAAGTCACCAAATCCAAGACATTGTACTTGGTGGACAAGGACATCACAATAAAATTTATGCACTAGAGTCAATCAATTAATCAATCATTTCAATCAAAATAAGAATCCTTTTAAGTAAGCATCAGTCGAACTCTTATGAACAAATGCAAATATTTAATTTCACAATTAATTTTCTTAGCTTCTAATGTAAAGTCATGGTGCCACTTTTGACCGTAAACCTAGCCAAACAAAAGTGCAAAGAAAGAACATGAAGAAAGATGAGAACCTGGTGTCGTCATCGACGTTTGATACCTTAAGGACGAAGAATTCACCCTGTCATCATCATTCTTCTCTTTCATTCTCTTTGTAACTTTTCTCTTTAAAGTCTGGTGTCGTCATCGACGTTTGATACCTTAAGGACGAAGAATTCACCCCGTCATCATCATTCTTCTCGTTCATTCTCTTTGTAAATTTTTCTCTTTAAAGTCTGCTATAAAAATTGGCACAGATTTTGGGGAGCACAACAAAGTCAGAAAAATTAATGAAATGCTTAGAACAATATTTTGGGAATCATTTCATTTGAACCATGTACGATATAGCAATCATAATAAACTCAGATTTTGGAACCGAAGAAAGCAAACAATGATAAATGGGCAATATATGAATTCTAATGTACTTTAGTATAAGAATGAAGCAATAATTCTGCAAGCAACAGTATTTATCTGTGGTGCCTTTCGAACAAAATTAAATAAATGGTTTTGTTCCACTCTACAACAGAATTGTACTTCGTTCCAAAAAATATTCGAAGTGAATTAGAAACCCTTTTAATTGATTGCAAGATATATTGAGTCTTTTCAGATGGAAATCACACACTGATGATAACAACAATATAACTAGATATTCAGAGTAGTGTCCAATCGACTCATATGACCAAGAACTTATCAAGAATTGAAAACAACACAACAAGCATAGTTAAGGAGACTTATCTTCCACGAAAGACCTTGCAGTCACGGTACTTCATACAAAACTAGCAGAGATAAATTCTTCAGATTGTTGTCGTATATTCAAATACAGATACTGTCGAATTTCACAGAGACAGCAGTAGTCGAATAATGCAAAGGCTGCTGAAGTAGTCGAAGGTGCAAGGGCTGCAGTAGTCGAAATTCTGCTGTGGTCGAATTGCAGCAGCAGTCGAATTGCAGTTGTAGTAGAATTTGCAATGACAGTTGTGTTCAAATCTGCAGAGACAGCTGCATAGATGGAAGTAGTTGAACCTGCAGCGACGGAAGCAGTCGAACCTGCAGTGACAGAAGCAATAGAACCTGCAGAGACAGAAGCAGTCGAACCTGCGAACAAAGAAGAGTTAGAAAATAACCGGAGGCGTCTTTCGACTGCCCTGAAGAATTTATCCGCCTCTACAGCGCAAATTCCCCGAGGTACAACCGGCTCTTCTCAATCGCAGTAGCGAAAGAGGTATCCGAACTAGCAAGAGTAACATGATATGGAATCAGGATATGAACCCAGGAGAGTGATATTTAGAAGGAGTGAAAAAATGGCTCTCTTGTCTATATCCTTCAAGGCCAATGGAGAACGCTTATATAGGCTTTCAGAGATAGCCGTTTGAAGCATAGGCTCCAGCCATTTAATAGCCAGTCAACAACCGTTATAAAATAAATTGTAATCAAGCCGGTTTATTTTTTGCAGTTACGGAATGGATTGGTTTAAATGAAAATAGTTGTTAAACGGAATAACAGTTACAAAATAAAGGAAATTGAATTTCATTTTTCGACCAAAACTGGGAAGAACATCTGCAACCCATTTCGACCAAAACTGGGAAGGATATTCTGTGTCGAAATGTTTGTCTGTGTCGGAATATATTTGTTTATGTCGAAAATATTTGTTTTGAGTCGAAAATATTTGTTTGTCGAAATTCACTTAGAAGTTTTGAAATATCACAAAATTTACAACACTTTTCACGGCTGTCATATGAATTTCAGTAGGCCTCTCCATGTATCTACTAGCCAAACACACTGCATACATTAAATATGGCCTTGTTGCCGTGAGATACATCAGACTTCCTATCATTTGTTTGTACACAGTTACATCAGCAGCTTTACCATTTTCATCTTTATTCAACTTGTTTCCAGGCACGATAGGGTTGGTCACAACAATACTATTTTCCATGCCAAATCGTTCCAGAACTTCTTTTGCATATTTCTGTTGAGAAATAATGATTCCAGCAGGTGTTTGAAGCACTTCTACACCAAGGAAGAACTTCATTCTCCCAAGATCAGTCATTTCGAATTCTTGCTTCATGGACTCCTTGAATTCAGCACACATTTGTTCATCATTTCCTGTGTAAATCAAATCATCAGCATACAAACTAATCACCAGTAATTTCCCTTTAGAATTTACCTTAGCAAAAAGGGTGTGTTCATGAGGACACTTAGAGAACCCTTCTTTGCTAAAATAAGATTCTATCCTACTATACCAGGTTCTGGGCGCTTGTTTCAAGCCGTACAGAGCCTTCAACAACTTGTACACCTTGGTTTCTTCACCCTTTACAACATAGCCACTAGGTTGTTCAATATAAACATCTTCACTCAGCTCACCATGTAAGAATGTGCTCTTAACATCAAGCTGATACACTTTCCATTTCTTTAGAGCAGCTACAGCCAAGATTGCCCTAATTGTATCCCACCTAGCAATTGGTGCAAATACCTCATTGAAATCTATTCCATGTCTCTGTGCATAACCTTTAGCAACCAACCTCGCCTTATACTTCTCCACCTTTTCTTCTTCATTTAACTTAGTCTTAAAGACCCATTTGACTCCTATGGCACTTGCATTTGCAGGTAGGTTTACAAGCTTCCATGTATTGTTTCTCTCTATAGCTTGTATTTCAGCATCCATGGCCTGTTGCCATATAGGATTCTGAGCTGCTTCTTCATAGGTAGCTGGATCTGTGGAATTGAAGACAGCTAGACTAATTTCATCAAACAAAGCTTTTTCACCAGTGTCATAGTCTTCAAGCCATATTGGTGGTCTTCTATTCCTCTTATTCTGGTTCTCATCAACACAGTCCTCCTCTCTTGTTTCAGTTATTTCTTCACTCTGGCCGGTGCTTGCAGGATCATCAACATGATCATTGTTACTGTGATCATTCACAGCAACACTGTTCCCTTCTTCTAAGGTGTTCTGACCTTCTACAGTGGTTTGATCAAGATCATCACAGTCAATTATCTTCTTTCCTTTATCACCATTATCATTCCTATTCCACTGCCATTTGTCAGTTTCAACAAATTTCACATCCCTACTAATAATTATCTTATTAGTTAAAGGATTATACGACTTGTAAGCTTTGGATTCTTCACTCAATCCTAGCAAAACACACTACACTTTTATCATCTAACTTTCTTCTTTTTACATCTGGTATATGCACAAAGCCAATGCATCCAAATACCCTAAAGTGACCAACTGATGGTTTCACACCACTCCATGCCTCTTGAGGGTGTGCAATCTTTTACCACTAGTGCAGGGCTTCTATTAAGGACATAAATGGACCAGTTTACTGCTTCAGGCCAGAACATCTTAGGGATCTCTCTTTCACTCAGCCTACTTCTTACCATATTCAAAATTGTTCTATTTCTTTTCTCTGTTACCCCATTTTGCTGTGGGGTAAAGGCAGCAATCAATTGCCTTTTTATTCCCTCATCACTACAGAATTTGTTAAATTCTATTGAATTAAATTCTCCACCTCTATCAGGTCTAAGACTCTTAATGACTTCACCAAACTCCTTTTCTACCATTAACTTATACTTTTTGAAAATTTCTAAGGCTGCTGACTTTTCAGACACGAAATAAACCCAACATTTTCTACTAAAATCATCAATAAAGGTTATGAAATACCTTTTATTGCTGTTAGATTCAGGAGTAATTGGTTTAGGAGTATGAAATACCTTTTATTGCTGTTAGATTCAGGAGTAATTGGTCCACAAATGTCTGAATGAACTAGTTCCAGCACCTTGGATGCCCTCCATATGCTCTCCTTGGTAAAAGCCTCCCTATGTTGCTTTCCAATTTGACAATTGTCACAGATCCTAGTTAATTCCGGTAGTTCAGGTAGTCCCTTGACCATGTCTCTTTGAACCAGAGTTCTTAAACCCTTCTGACTTAGATGTCCAAACCTGCAATGCCATAAATGAGAGAGATCATTCTGCTCAAGAGATAGACATGCACTACAAGAATAATTGGATTTTCCGGCCAGGAATTTCCGGCAGATTAGTGTCCGCGGGAACATTTCCGGCGGATTTTATCCGCGGGAACATTACCGGCGGATTTGTGGGATTTTCTGGCGGATTTATTTCCTCCGGAAATTTTCCGGCAGATTATTAGGTATTTTCGGCGGATTTCTGTTGACGAAATATATATATATTTTTAAAAAACAAAATCCGCCAGTAAGGTAATTTCCAGCGGATCATTAAAAACCGTGGGAATTTAAAATTTAAAAAATCCGCCAGTAGGTCATTAAAATCCGCCGGAAATGACAAAACGGCCAAATCTGCCGGAAACGTCATTTTTGGCGGATATTTTTGAAAATACACGAATTTTAAAATTTAAAAATTCCGCCGGTAAGTCATTAAAATCCGCCGGAAATCCCCTAATTCGCCGAAAATATATTAAATCCGCCAGTAGGTGACATTTTCGGCGGATTTTTGAAAAATCGACCGTTTACCCTTCTTCCTATATATATAACTTCTCCACACTTCTTCTTCACACCCAAATTCTCTTCTTGAAATTCCTCTCTTCCTCCCTACGAATTCTCTTCTTCTCTCTACTAAATCTCTTCCTCTCTTTGGTAAATTTCTTCTATCTAAGGTATGTTTGTAACATGAGTTAATAGTTTTAGTTTATGAATTATTTTATAATATGCGTTAGTTACTAATTGTGGTGTTGTTTGTTTAGGTATTATTTGAGTTTGGTTTTTTCTTTTTTCCTCTTTGTTTGAGTTGGGATTCGCATCAAGTCAGAGTCTTGTCTTCACTACGGTTCGTTATCAAAGTCATTAGTTGGTATAAAACGTTATTTGATTTTATTAGTTTGAATTTCTTTATTAAGTAAATATCAAATATTATAATATATTAATATTAATATTATAATATATTAGTTTATCAATATATATCAAAAAGTAATATTTGATAGTTTATTTCATTTACTTTGTTAAAAAATTAAGTCAATGTAATTAATAAATCCGAAATATAATAATATATTAGTTAAAAAATAAAGTCAATATAATTATTAGTTTCTATTGTTTGTAATTTTTAGATAAATACGAAATATTATTAATTTCTGTTGAAGTTAATTATTATATCAATATATATCAAAAAGTAATATTTTGATAGTTTATTTCATTTACTTTGAATAGTTATGATATTTAATTTATTGATAATCAAAAATTGGATAGTTTGTTTAAAACATAGTAAATAGTTATTATTTAATCAAAATGTTATTTATGTTGTTAGTACATAGATCCCTAAATTATGATAATGATAATATTTATTGTAGTGTAGTACATAGATCCTGAAATTATGGATCGTAGTTGGATGTATGATCGATTATTTCTTGGAAGATCCGGTTTAAAGCGACGTTTTGTAGAAGGAGTAGAAGAGTTTATTTTTTGTGCTAAGCGTCATGAAGAATTTGCGCGACAAGGCAGAATTAGATGCTCGTGCTTGAAATGTTCATTTCGATTTATAAAAAATGAAGAAAAAGTTAGAGTTGATTTGTACAATAATGGGTTTAGGCAGAATTATTGGATATGGAGTCTTCACGGGGAAGTAGGACCAGGGGTAGCTGCAATTCCTGCGGTTAATGTTCCGGTTGAAGTAGTAGCTCCCACATCAAGTAGTTATCCAGCGACTACGACATTTGGAGGCCAAATTATACAACCGTTAGATGTTTATCAGGGAATGATATCTGACGCTGTTGGAGTAAATTTGGATTTTAAAGAACCAGAATATGATGCTGAAGAAGTTCCAAATGAGGAAGCTCAAAGGTTTTACATGTATTTGACTGAGACAAATAAACCATTATTTGAAGGATCTAAAGACTCAAAATTATCAATGTGTGTTCGGTTGTTGGGTCTTAAGTCTCAATTTATTGTTGCTGAGTCGTGCATGGAATATATGACCAAAATGATGTTGGATGCAACCCCCATTAGAGGGCTTTTTCCGCAGAGATATTATGATGCTAAAAGACTGGTATCGAAGCTTGGCTTAAAATCTAAAAGAATTGATTGTTGTGTGTCTGGTTGCATGCTCTATTATAACAATGAGTTTGGCCACTACAAGAAAAACACGTTTTTCCGGCGGAAAAAATTCGCCGGAAATGCACCAAATCCGCCGGAAAAGTGACGTTTCCGGCGGATTTTTTCCGCCGGTAAAACGCTCGTAGGTAACGATTTCCGGCGGATTTTTTGAATTTCCGGCGAAAAAAAGATTAATTTTTTTTAATTTTATTTTTAAAAAACCGCCGGAAATTCAAAAAATCCGCCGGAAATGTTCCGGTGACAATTCCGGCGGATTTATTTCCGGCCGTTTTTTTAAAAAAAAAACTTTTTTATTTAAAATAAATCCGCCGGAAATGTCACCGGAACATTTCCGGCGGATTTTTTGAATTTCCGGCGGATTTTTAAAAAAAAAATTAATTTTTTTTTCGAATTTTATATTTAAATAAATAAGACGTAATAGAAAAAAAAATTAGAAGGAGAAGTAATAGAATTAGAAGGAAGAAAAATTAGAATGAATAAAAATGAAAGAGAGTTGTGTAAAACAAAGAATGAATGAGAGTATGAGAATGAAGAAATAAGAATAAGTGAGAAGGAAGAAGAATGAATAAGTGGGAATGAATGAGAATGAAGATGGTGTAAAAAAAGAATGAAAGAGAGTATGGAAAAATGATATGAGAAAGAAGAAGAACAAGTGAGAAGGAAGAAGAATGAATGAGAAAGAAGAAGAAGAGAGAAATGTAGAAGGGTGTAGGAGAAAGTGAGAAGGAAATAAGAGTGAAATGAGAGAATGAGAAGAGTGTATGAGAAAGTTTTATTTATAGGAAGCTGAAAACTTTCCGACGGAATTTATAACAGTTCCGGCGGATTTTTCAAATTTTTTATTATATTTTTAAAAATAAATCCGCCGGAAATTCAAAAAAATCCGCCGGAAATGTTCTGGTGACATTTCCGGCGGATTTATTTTAAATAATTTTTTTTTAAAAACCGCCGGAAATTAAAAAAGACCGCCGGAAATGTCGCCGGAACATTTCCGGCGGATTTTTTTGAATTTCCGGCGGATTTATTTTTAAAAAAATTGATTTTTTTTTAAATTTTAAAAAAGTCCGCCGGAAATGTAAAATTCCGCCGGAAATTCAAATTTTTCCGCCGGAAATTTACCGACGGAAAAAATCCACCGAAAATGCCAAATTTCCGCCGGAAACGTACCGGCGGAAAAAATCCGCCGGAAAAAATTCGCCGGTAATACGCGATTTCCTTGTAGTGGGCATAAATGATGGAGAGTTGTCGGAATGCAAGTTGTGTGGAGAGCCACACTATCGTGTGAGTAGGAAATGGATGAGCAGAGGCAAACTGGTTCCACGAAAAGCAATGTTCTATCTGTCGCTTATACCAAGGCTATAGAGGATGTTTACTTCAATGGAGACCGCGGGTAAAATGACGTGGCACCAACAAAATAGAAATAATTCTGGTGAACTACGTCACCCATCTGATGGTGGAGCTTGGAAGCATTTTGATCGTGTTCATCCAGATTTTGCTAGTGATCCACGCAATGTTCGACTTGGTTTATGCTCTGATGGTTTCACACGATATATTCAAGCCTCGGCAACACCGTATTCATGTTGGTTAGTTATTGTTACCCTATACAACCTTCCTCCAGAAATGTGTATGTCTAAACCATACATGTTTTTAAATTCTATTATTCCAGGGCCAAGTAATCCAACAGCTGGTATTGACATATATTTGCAACCTTTGATTGATGACCTAAAAAGGTTGTGGAATGGTGTTTTAACTTATGATGCAGCACACAAACAAAATTTTGTGATGAGGGCGGCTTTGATGTGGACCATTAATGACTTCCCTGCCTATGGAATGTCGTCTGGATGGGGGACACAGGTAAGATGGCGTGTCCGATTTGCATGGTTGACACAAAGGCTTTTACTCTTAAATACGGAGGAAAAACTTCATGGTTTGACTCGCACCGTAGGTTCTTACCTATGGATCACCCATTTAGAAAGCAGAAATATGCGTTCATCAAGGGAAATGTTGAAACAGTTGGACCTCCTCGTAGGTTGACACCAGAGGAAGTTTGGAATAGTGTTAGGGATATCCCTCCTGTGGAAGTCGTAGCGGGTGTTGTTTCTTATCCAGATGGCTATGGACAATGGCACAATTGGACAAAAAAAAGTATTTTTTGGGAACTTCCCTATTGGAAAGATAATCTATTGAGACACAATCTCGATGTAATGCATATAGAGAAGAAATTTTTTGACAACATATTTAACACTGTCATGAGCGTGAAAGGAAAAACGAAAGACAATGAGAAAGCTGGGAAGGATATAGATCATTATTCTAGACGAAAGGATTTTTTGTTGGTTGAGCAAGGTACTAGGACTTTGAAACCCAAAGCCAATTATACTTTATCTACCGAACAAGCGAAAGCAGTTTATCAGTGGATGAAAGAGTTGAAAATGCCAGACGGTTATTCTTCCAGTTTATCTAGATGTGCGGATGTGGATAATGGGAGGTTGCATGGGATGAAGAGCCATAATTGTCATGTATTCATGGAGTGCTTACTTCCTATCGCTTTTAGTTCGTTGCCAACACACGTTTTGAATCCGCTCATTGAAATAAGTCAATACTTTAAGAATTTGTGTTCCGCAACGCTAAAAGCTGATGATCTTTCAAAAATGGAACAAGACATCCCACTTATCTTATGCAAGTTGGAGAGAGTATTTTCGCCTGGTTTCTTTGATTCTATGGAGCATCTACCGGTGCATCTCGTATATGAAGCTAAACTTGGCGGACCTGTCCAATACAGATTGATGTATCCGTTTGAAAGGTCAGTTAATTTTTATAATATAAGAAACAAGTTTAAAATATATGATTATTATGTTAATTAATATCGTTTTCTCTAGGTTCATGGGTGATTCAAAAAGATCGGTGAAAAACAAAGCTAGAGTTGAAGGATCGATATGTTCTTCTTACTTACACCGTGAAACAACCCATTTTTGTTCTTATTATTTCAAGAATGAGTTTGCTCCTGGAAGCAGTCGAAATGAAATGGATACTGAATGTCCTAGACATCATTTAGCTTTGTCTGTCTTTTGTCTATCCGGTTGTCCATCTGGGAAGGAGTCAATTCACTGGCTAACAGATGAAGAGTTAAGTTCAGCACATGTTCATGTGTTGATAAACTGTACTGAGGTGCAACCATTTATTGAGTATGTTCCTCAACATTAACTATCAATCAAGAGAGCTTCCAGGATGGGCTGGCTGAGTACCATGAGTCACAGCAGAGTAGTGGGACAGATATCGATCCTGTGGAGGAGGCTAGAGTAGCTCGTGATATTTGGGAGAGAGCAGTTGGTCCCCAAAAGAGTAATCGTATAGTAGGATCTGGTGGTATTGGACCGGCTGCTTTCAGAACAAGCATTATTCCGAGTCTATCTTCTTCACATTCTGGATCAGAGAGTACTGGTCGCTCTTATGTTCCTAATTCTAGTGAGTTGAATGTTGTTACGCAATTGACCCAGCAACTGAGCGAGGCCCATCGTCAGTTTGCCGAGCGGCAGGAGCAAAATGAACGGTAAGTGCAGGCGTTTCGGGAGAAAGCTAGGATAGTTGAGGAGCGCATGGAGGAGCAGGCTAGGATAGCCGCGGAGCAGGCTAGGATAAATGAGGAACTCTTTAAGCTTTTGCAGGATCAGCTGATGTCTCAGCACTCGAGACCATCATCATCACATATGTCATCCTACCTGCCGCAGTAGCATTTCGGCGGTGCATTTCAGCCGTGGCCTCAGCCCCAGTATTCTCAGCAGTATCCACCGCAGCAGGTTCAGCACCGCCAGCAGCAGCCATACCAGCCATACCAGCACCCCCAACAACAGTCACCCCACCAGCTCAACTCAAACATCGATCTTAATATCGATGCGATTAGTGTTTTTCTTGCATCAGATGATATCTATTATCATGATGATGAGTCAAGCCAGCAGCCACCCCAGTAGCTTTGAATTGTTTTATTTTGTTGTAATTTAAGTTTTCATTTGAATTTGTTATGGATATTTGAGTACTTTTTTCGATTTGAAATTTGAATTAAATCAAATCGTCTTCAGTTCAGACCTATTATTGTTTCGATATTATTAGTTTTAATTATTATTTTTTATTTTAAAAAAATAAATTTAATTTTTTTAATTAATTTAATTAATTATTTAAAATTAATTAGTACATTAAATTAATCATTAATTTTCATTCCTAATTTTTATTTTTTTAATAAATAAATCAATTAATAACTAAAGTTTTTAATAAAATAATATTAATTTTTTAAATAAAACGAAAATTAATTTTCGGCGGATTTTTATTTTTCTCTTAAAAAAAAGTTTTTACCGGCGGATTCAACACCATTTCTGGCGGATATTTAGGCGGAATTTCCGGCGGATAATCCGCCGATAAAGTTATGCGATTTTTTTGGGAATTTTCGGCGGATTATCCGCCGGACATTTTCGGCGGCACGAAATTCGCCGGAAACCATTTTTGGCGGATTTTTGACTTTTCCGGCGGATTTTACCCGCCGAAAAAACCAACTTTTCTTGTAGTGATGATGCAACTGTTGGAACTATATGACCAATGATGATAAACATTCTATTCCTGATCATAACACTAGTGATAATAAGCCCCTTCTCTTTGTGGAACACCTTGCATTTGTTGTATTCAAAAATCACCTTCAAGTGCCCATTCTCTTGAAGTTGTTCAATGCTTATCAAATTGGACTTCAATTCTGGTATGAAATAAACATCTGTGATGACTTGAGTAATCCCTTCTATCTTTAATTTCACTGTTCCTTTTCCTTGAACAGTCATTCTTGTGCCATTCCCGAGCTTGACAGATTCTTTAAAGGTTTCATCCAAGTTGATGAACCATTCCTTTATGCCACACATATGATTGGAGCAACTCGAATCAAGGAACCATAGTCCCTTCTTCTTCTCGTCATCCTCCTCTTGATCTGCTACAACCATCAGTAAGATCTCCTCTTCCTCATCAAACTCAGCAAAGTTTGCTCCTTCTTCCCAAGTGGGACATTCAGACTTGTAATGCCCTAATTTTCCACATTTGTAGCACTCAATTGAGTCTTTTTTAGGAATTTGCCTTCCTCTACCTCTGCCACGACCCCTGTCTCTACCTCTAGCTCAAGTTCTTCCACTAACTGTAACCTTTAGGGCTTGTTCTTCTTCCTTGTGACCTTTCCTTCTTGATTCATGAACAAGAAGTTTGCTCTGTAGTTCTTTTATGGACATAGTGATCACATCGTTAGCCTCTTCAATTGAACATACCACGTATTCAAATCTTGAATTCATGGATCGTAAAATCTTTTCTACAACAGATGACTGATCCATCCTCTTTCCTTGCGCTTTCATTTTGTTAGCCACTGCTAGGGTTCTTGAAAAGAATTCGTTTATGGTTTCACTTTCTTTCGTATGTAGCATTTCGTACTCCTTTCTCAGCGCTTGTAGTTGAGCCCTCTTAACTTTCGTAGTACCTTGAAATCGTTGTTTCATCGCATCCCAAATCTCTTTTGACGTATCTTTCTTCATAATCGTCTCAATGATTCCACGCTCAATTTCTTGGAATAAGTAGTTCTTAGCCTTCAGATCTCTTAATTTCCCGTCTTCGACAACCTTTAATTGCTCCTGCGTTGCATTCTGCGGTGTCGCCAGAATCCCTGAATCCACCACCATCCAGTACTCTTTCGATCGGAGAAGATTCTCCATTAGCAGCGCCCAGTGCTCATAGTGACCATCAAACTTAGGAATTGATGGTTGAAGGAACTCTCTTTCTGCCATGGTTGCTTGTTCTTTGCGATTTCTTCGTTGCTTCGATTTGCGATTTCTTCGTTGCCTCGATCTTTCTATCTTTCTTGTGCACGATTCTCTCTCTCACTAAAACCGCTGTTTTTGAATCAGGCCCCCTTAGGAGCTCTGATACCAGTTGTTAGGAATTGGTAGAGTGAGTTGGCAAACATAATCCATTGCATTGAATTGAATTTCAGAGTGATTACAATGGTTCTTATATCAAAACACTTTAGAATTTATTTCTATTTTCGTTATCACATGACTAATACATGTATCATAAACATAACTAATACATGTATCATAAATTCAACTCTAAGTGTCAAATTCCAGTTTCATGTATATATATATATATCTTCTATGGTAAAACAAAATAATAATCACAACAGAAAATAAACAATGAATCGAAATCATTAATCTTTTTTATTACTTTCTTCCATGAATATTTGTCAACTTACAATAATTTCAAACATACCCAAATTATTTCCAGTATCAAAATAAGCAAGAAATTAACGACTACTTTCATATTTTCATGCATATACAATATGAAATCATCAATTCAAAATGTAATAATTTCTTACTTCAAGCATCAATACCAATTAAACAAGCACGTATTATTTAAGGCACTAGATTTACATTGCATTCATGTTATTATAAAAAACATGCAAACATGCAAATATTCCAAAAATTCATTTGATATTGAAACAAAAAGTATGGAAATCATGTTCATGATTTATTTTCCTTTTAAAATACTTGAAATTATAATATTCTGAAATTGCTATTACTATCATATACAATTGCATGAATTTAAAGAAATTCAGATACCCAATTTTGCATTGAAATAGAATCATGTATCATATATCAAACAAATTTTTAAAACATAATTAAATTTGTATTCACAATCGTGCCACACATAGTTTAGAGTTCTGTTTTCATGAAAATTATTTTCAAAACAACAATTTATTTTCTAAGTTTAAACAAACCATTTTCATGAATAAACTTGAGTTAAAATTCATCTATACATGTCTTTATAAATTTAGACCATCAAACATATCATGTATATTAATATAGAGTAATTGTGTACCTTTCACCGTAGTCATAAATAAAAGAATGTTGTTCATCTTTCCATCAAAGTTGAAGCCATTATTAAACCACAAATAAATCTTAAATCGAACCTAAAGATTGTGAGAACAATTTGTTGGTGGGAATAATGCTGCAACTAAGAAGAACAACCAAACATAGAAAATCAATAGTCAAAATAAGGAGAAGGTAAATTCATCATTGCACAAGACTCCAAGGCGTGTATGACACTAAGCTTTAGGTTCGATTCGCTCCCTCCAATCACACTAGAGAAAAGAAGAAATGACTTAGATATAATTTTCGCAGAATTTTGGTCATGAATTTCATATGTTCTTATCTGCCCAAAAGTGTCTCTATTTGTAGAGAAACTTACGTCACATGGTGAAGGGAAGCAACTCTTAAAAGAGTCTCTATAAGTACATAACACTTCGCAGAGACCCCATTTCCTTAAAGCATTCAATCTCTTATTTAATGACACCTATTTTGTATTTTGTTGTTGTGGGTAGCCAATAAGAGAAAGAGTGTATGAAACATATACTCTGAAATAATTATTAAATAAATCAGTATACTCGACTTAGAATTAGAGGTGACAATTTTGACTCAGTCCAAAGAGTCGGCCCGATGATCTAGTAGTATGGGCTGAGTTGGGCTTGTTAAATAGAGGCCTAAAAAAGAATCAGGCCATTTTGGCCCAGCTCAATTGGCCCATGAGTTAGGCTGAACTTGCTTTTTATGTTTTTTTTTGTGGTTGCCTTTGTTAAAAGTTGGTCTGGGCGGGTCGGGCGTTATCCTACTATTTTGTGCTTGGTTAAGCTAAAAAAACACAGGCCAATAAATAATTGAACTAGCCCACCCCGCTTTACGTTTTGGCCCAGCATGCCAGGTTGGGCCAGGCTACCCAAGTTGACAACTCTACTTAGAAAACTTGTGGAATGACTAACGTTCTAAGAAATTTTTCGAAGCAATTCGGGTAGTTACAGACAGAAAAGTATTTCAAAGATTTAATCTCTTTCTTTTCTTTTCTTTTCTTTTCTTTGGTACACATAATAACATAGTAGTGGTTGCAGCCTTCAAGTCAAGGCAATTTCCACCCCAGTTCCTCTGTGTACTAGTCTACCTTATTCTGTTCAAACCTTGGTGTTAGGAAGCCCACCAATGGGTTTTTGGTGAGGTCTCTTTGAACCAATGTTTGTTTGAAGATTCCAAATTTGCTTCTAGTTTTGGTTAAATAGTTCGTGAGCTTTCATTTTGTTTTTCTTTTCACCTTATTATATATATAATAACAATAACAAAAAAAGTTGTCTTTCCATAATTGGTTTCTCCACTGACTTGAGTCTAGGAGGCTCTCTTATCCTATATACCAAATTCAAGTTTGACCCGTAAAAGATTTCCAAAATATTCTAATGTTACTTTACTTCATCACTTGGATCTCTCTCCTTCTTAAACCACTAGCATCATGGGCATGTGTAACTAAAATTACATTAGAAGTCCCCGAGTCTCGAGTATTTTTCATCTTCTCATCCACATGCTCCCAACCAGAAGGATCGCGCTTCACATCGTAGAATTTTTGCTTCTTTTTCTTGGGTGCACCTTTTGTTTTAATTTTAGATGGTGGTGGAACCACTGAAGAAGTGGTAGGGAATTCAAGCTCATCAATCTGTTTCTTGAACACAAATTTCTCCTCCGGACTCATACCATTATATCTTGCCCATATCATCTCCATAGAGTAAGTAATGTTACATTCAACATATTTTTCTTGAGAGGCATCCTCATCTAAAGAATCCAAACTCAAATTTCTCCAATAACCGTCAACAACCTCCAACGGAATAGAACTACCAGAGACATGATAGACACCAAGCTCACAAGCACAAGGCAACAGATGTGTCGTTCTAATCACGCACCCACAACGAGCTTTGTCATACCCCACACCAGAGGTGGTTTCGGCAAAGCTTTTACAGATACAAGACCTCGTAGCTTTTTGTAGAAATGAGTATTGTGAGCCACTTCAATACGGTTGATGTTTTTTTGGAAAGCATACCATGCACAGATTGCCAACAACTTTATCAAAATGAAGCGTAAGCATACCATGCACAGATTGCCAACACTTACATAGGTCTCCTCCAAAACTCCCCAACGCCCTCTTCAAAGCCCAATGAGTCAACTCAACTCTTAAATAATAACATAAATAAACACGTGTAAAAAAAATATTAAACAAGTGTAAAAAGATATTAAACAAGTGTCGAAATACCTGTTGATGGCTGTATTCCCGAAGTGTGCCACCCGGTTAGTCCATGCCAAAATAAATCTGTGCTTATGATTAGTGAACCATGTGCCATTCAAGTACTTAAGAAGAGCGGGAAAATCAACACACGAGTCCTCCAATATCTTCAACCGCTGTGAGTACTCAACCGACCAAACATTGTCGAGTCGGTCGAGGTAGTAAGCAGCTTATGTGTGTGGAGTCTGTAACACCCCGGTATTTCTAACATGTAGAGAGACCGAAGATGCACAAATTGCGGAAATTCAGAGGACACGGTTCCTGTTTAAGTTTTGGACATACAAACTTTTTCCAAAATAAAACATAATCGGAAATAACATTACTTCATAAAATAGAAGTTTATCGGTTCCATACCGAATGGATTACAATATCCAAGTCCAAATACCAAACAGAAACATAAAACGGTTCATATAACTCATAATCAATACAAGTCATACAACCAATAGGACAACAAGAGAACAAAGGATCAAATGACTAAGTCTTCAGCACCTCCAAGAGTATACCAACTACTCGTGCACAATAGTCTTCCTCTTTCCCTGTTTCTCTGAAAAACAACAAATATGGATAGGGTGAGATAACATTATCTCAGTGAGCTCTACCGTGCCCCCTCTCTGACACTCGGTTCAATTATTAAACTGTGTTTCATTATAGATGATTAGCCGTCACAAGCTAAAATCGAAATGCCAAGCAAATCGTGTTCACATTTTATTTAGTATAAACCGATTGTGAACCCAACGTCACGATTAGCATAAACCGATTGTGAACCCAACATCACGAATATTGGTAAACCGTGAGTTGACCACGCCAAAACACATTCAGGGCCATAGGTAAGGGGTCATGACTACCCTCCCTAGTATGCTACTTGTCGGATCGTCACCCAACGCGATACATATGACAATACGTATCAATTCTCGAGAGTTAGATAATTTATATCTTCTTTTTCATTTTGATCACCAAGGATCAGTCATATAAGCTCATTAGATAATTTATATCTTTTCGATCACCAAAGGATCAATTACATAAGCTTATTAAATAATTTATGTCTCTTCGATCACCAAAGGATCAATCACATAATAATTGGATAAACAATATCCATGTCGATCTATAACCCATTTTGAGGAATTCATAATTTAGACCTCCGGCATTATAATCATTTTCATTTGACATATATAAACATATATATATATATATATATATATATATATATATATATATATATATATATATATATATATATATATATATATATATTCAGTCAATCCATCCGCCGGTATACTCACACGCGTACTAGGGTTTCGGTTTTTCGATCAAATGGGCTTTCAAAGTTCTTTTTCAAATCATGAGTTGAATTAGTTCAAAATAAGGTTTTCAGTAAGGCAATTCCCTTTTAAATGACTGAGAAAGAGATTAGAAAAGGTTCGGGATCAAACGGAGCTCCGGAACGAGAAATCGGGAATCGGTGACAGAAGCTCACGCACGATCCGTGCCCAGGGGCGCACGACCCGTGCGTGATTTATTAAAATCACCCAGCCAAACCGAAAGGAGCGCACGGTCCGTGCCCAAGGGCGCACGACCCGTGCGTCCTGTTTTATTTTTAACAGAACCAACCCGTAGCAGGCGCGTGGTCCGTGCCCAGGGGCGCACGGTCCGTGCGACCTGTGTCTGTTACCGAATTCCGCTTATTTCTCAATTCTGCTTTCCGTTTCCGCCCGAATTCGATTCCTAATATCAATCACTCCTGAAACTCAGAAAATATCCAGGCATTCCAGAATATATATTCATTTCAAAATTTCCATCAAAAACCATTTCGATTCGTTTATGGATTTCGAAACCGTAAAACACCTATTTTTCCAAAACTCAGAATTTAGCTTCCAAGGCATATTTTCAACAACATATCAGATTATGTCAAGGGTTCAAATCATCAAAATTTGGTTCCCTAATCCGTGAGTAGAACTCACCGTGATGTCGATTTCGCTAGGAGCTCCCACCGAGACACGGAAAGACCGAAACGAAAAGCGCGCGAACGAGAACCGAAGGCACCAACGAAAGTCACCACCGCAAAATCACTAGGACAGCAACTTGTTTCCACTAAGCCACTGAAATAGCAACTTAGATAGCAATCCTAAGCTTGAACTTTCCCCCAAATTCGAAATGTGATGACATCCCTCCTTCTTGATAACAAAATGATGATCATGCAAGCCACCATAAACTCAGAACTTCATTGTCTTCCACCTTGAAGGTTCTAAAGTCGAAAATGGTGTATAGAGAAGGAGTGAGAATCAGCCCCTGATTTTGGTACCATTGGATTCAGAATCAAAAATGGAGTAGAGAGAGGTTTAGAAGACTTACATGCAATGACAAGTTGAGAAGCTCTTCTCTCCTCTCCTGCCCCTTCCCTTCGCCCCACTCTCCTCTCCCTCTCTTCTGTTTTCCTTTCTTTCTTTCAGCTGGAGAAATGATAAAATGAGTGGGTGAGGGTTCAGTTGAGTGTATATGGCTGAGGGTTTAAATGATGGTGAAAAGACCATTTTGCCCTTGGCCATAAAATGATAGTTTAGGTGTTGAAAATTTCACATTGGTATAAAACTTTCTCGATTAGTCCGATTCCGATTTGTAATTCCTCAATTCTTTCGGCTCGTAATTAATTATAACCTTCACGATTAATTTTTAATAGCTAGGGGTGTGAAAAGACAGATTTGCCCTTCTGCTTAAACACTTAAATTTATAATGACAAAGCCATAATTAATCATAGAATATGATTTATTTGACAATTTCCTCGACCTTAAATCTCTGAGACACGACCAATTATTCCCACAAATCATTAATCGGTCCTAGGCATCTTAGTACGAATTTTTAAAAATTTAGGGATGTTACAGAGTCCACACCTAACCTTCACACGCCAACCCCCATCACGAACAGTACAAGTAGCTCTCAACTTAAATGGACAGTCGCACTTCTTGGACCAGATGACTCTAGAATTATTAGTGAACTTCCCATGCTTCTCGCAGCCAAAAATAATTTTATCTTTTGTCCCCCTTTTACCTCCACCTTTGTCAGATCTAAGAATGATAACTGTAGCGACCGAAAAATCCGGAGGAGGGATTCTTCGAAGTTCTTGAAATGAAGCCGCCACCAAAGTTTAGTTTAAGGGCAAACATTGGAAAATCCCTATTGAGTGGATAAAGGGGGTCTTGCGGACCAGGTTTAGGCTCGGGAGTCGTTTATGCGTAGGGAAGGTATTAGCACCCTATGACATCCTTCCTAAGGAAGGTTACCTTTTAACTAAATGTGTAAATATTTATTAATTCAAAGATAATGCTTTTACCCTAATAATAAAAAAAGAAGACTCGATAAACTGTTTGTTATTTTTTGTACTTTTTGAGAAAAATGAGATAAATGAATTAAAAGAAAAAAAAAGGGTTTTTTATTAATGCAATTGACAGAGGTCGGCCGCCCTCCGCTCCTGCGTATCTCCTGGTAGAGAATCAAATCACACGTAGTTCTTGGTTGTCTAGAAAAAGGTTTTTGTTTTTTATCTTGTTAAATTATGAAAATTGAGCTTTTATGATGATCAATTGAGCAAAGGCTCCAAGTGACCACCATTAGCACTCCATTGTTAATAATCATGCAAGCAAAGGCTTCGCAAGACTACTAACAAAGTTTTTGATTTAGTGCAAATCCCTAGGAAAATTAGGCATTCATGATGATCAATTGAGCAAAGGCTCCAAGTGATCGCCACTAGTACCTCATTGTTGATAATCATGCAAGCAAAGGCTTTCCAAGACTACTAACAAAGTTTGATTTTGAAGAGTTTTCGCAATTGGATTAATTTTTGTTCAGGGGAATATTTATCCATTATTTGGAAAAAAGGTTTGTGAAAAAATAAGTTCGCTTAGCGGAAAGAAACAAAATTTAAAAAAAGAAACAGGGGGTGTAGTAGTAAAATGGTATGTGCATTTAGAAACAAGCGGTTGTATGAGTAAAAAGAATGGGTGCATTTAGCAGCAGCCCAGCCCACTATAAGGCTGGCTAGCCCACGAAATTGTGGGCTTTCCTAAGGGGTTGCAGAATGGAATTGGTGGGGTGCAAATATTAATCTGATATTAAAAAAAATTAAAATAAACAAAACCCTAACTATATAAAGCCAAACCTAAAAATTAAACCTAATTTGCAACTCCTCTCTCCCTCAGCGCGCCGCACTCCCCCCTTTCTAACCCTAATCTCGTTTCCTCTCCCTCCCTACGCCGCGTCCTTCCTCATTTCTTTCTCCCCTGACTTTCATTTTCCTCCACACCACAACTCTCTCTCCATCCCACCTCTTCATTCTTCAGCCGCACCATTCTCTCTCTCCACGTTTAGGGTTCAAAGTACGACCAACCTCTTCAGCACCAAACGCGGCTTCGTAAAACAAAACAACGTCGTTTGCCTTAGACGATCGACTGCGGCTTCACAGCAAGGAACGAGATAGCAGGAGCAGTGTTCTCTGAACCACCATTTTGAGCTTCTTGCTGAGCCATTGGAGAGAAAAGGACAGCAAGCGCGAGGATGACGGCGTGGACGGGTCAACGACCACCGTCCACGGTGGTCGGAGTTTCAAACGGTGAGTTTCTCTTTTTTGTTTGTTTTTCGGTTTCGGATCTCTCTATTCCCCTACATCTCTGATCTGATGCCTGTTGGTGATTTTAGGGCGTGGCGGTGACTGTGGGAGGAGTGAGGTGAGGTGGCGAGGTGGAGAGGGGGAGAGACAGAGGTGAAGAAAGGGAAGTAAAGACGAGGCGGTTGTGAGAGAAACGAAGGGTGTTTGCGACGATGGTGGTTGGGCGGCGAAGATGGCTACTGTGGTGTAGTGTGAGGGGTGGTGTGAGCGAGAGGAGCGACGGAGGTGAAGGGAGGTTAAGTGGCGGTACGGTGGTTGTTTGGTGTTGGACGGTGGAGACTACGGTGAGGCTACGGCGAGATAGTGAGTAGGGGTGTTCAGTGGTTCGGGCAAATCCAAACCAACCCACGATCCAATCCAAACCGATATGTTTGGTTCGGATATTTTTCGTGTTCGGGTCAAAATCGAACAAATCCAAACCAACCCGTAGTTGTTTGGATCGGGCAACGGATTTTAAAAATCAAATCCGCGAACCCGAACCAACCCATATTACGTCATAACAATTTTGTAATTTTAGATGCACACGATTTTATTTGCTTAGAATTTTTACCTTAATAATTTATGATTAAGTTGTAAAATTTTAATACTATAAATGGGAAGACTATTAGTGGATTTGAGTTTGATTTTGTGTGATTTTTAATTTTTTTAGCTATTTAAAGTGTTGGAATATCATAAAAAAATGCTTTTTTTTATATTTTAGAAAATTAATATTTTAGTGAATGACCCGTGAGCCCAATCCAAACCAACCCATCCAATATCGGTTCGGTTTGGTTCGGATTTTGGAGGAAAAAATGTAAAATCCGAACCAACCCAAACCGAATAATTATCATTGGTTCGGGCAACGGATTTGGTCAAATCCGATCCAAACCGACCCACGAACACCCCTAATAGTGAGGCTACGGCGAGCTACAGTGGTGGCCGGAGGTAACTACTATATTTTTTCTCCTCACCTCGTTTCCTTCCTTTCCCCTTTCTCTTGGAAACTTGCAAAAAAAAATTTTAGGAACCTAATTTTTTGGTTAAGTCCGAACCCTAATCTAAAAATCCTAGTTGTTTTATTTCATTTTTTTATAATAGGTAATAGAATAGAAAAACAATCTAAACCTAAAGATTTTCTTATGTCTGAAACTGATTTTTTTATTAGTCATTCACCCTATGGTGAAAACCAATTAATTTTTAGCTAACAAACATTTCAACTGAATGCTAATTTTATTTTTCTAAATGAGCTAAAAAACGTATATATAAACCAACCTCTTGACAAGCTTCTGAAAATTTCCTTACTGCTTGCTGTCACCCTCCTACTGACTGCTTCTCTCCCTTTTGTTCCTCAAGTGTATTAGAACTATGTGTATATTGCTGTCTGTGTATTCTGTTTTTTTTCTGTGTGTGAATTGTTGTGCGGAGTAAAGGCCCAAATTGGTCCTTGACAAATTTTTTGTGGGACGAATTCGTCCCTCACAATTTTTTCGGGACACATTGTTCCCTGACAATTTCAAAACGGGACACGTTAGTCCCTCCATCCATTTTGCCGTCTTCAACTGTTCCAACGTTGCATACGTGGCACGTTAAGTGCCACGTGTCACGTTAAGTGCCACGTGTCACGTTAAGTGCCACGTGTCACGTTAAGTGCTTATTTTGGGACAAATAAGTCCCTGCTTTACAAATGTTAAAAACGCCCATATTAGTCCCTGAAGTGGTTTCTGGTTTTCAAAACCAGTTTCCACCCTTTTAGTGCTGTTTCTCAGAGACAGAGAGAGAGAAAGCGCAGAAAGAAGAAGAAGAACCAGTGTTCGCCGTAGAAGAAGAAGAGACGCCGTAGACAGAGAGAGAAAGCGCAGAAGAGGAAAAACGAAGAAGAGTCGCCGTTGAAGGAGAAGACCATTTTACTGCTCTTGGACGCCGTTGACACGCATCTGGCCGTGACTCTCTACCATTTTCGCAAAGGTTAGGTTTTTAGTGTTTGATTTTTATCTGTTCTTTGATTTTCTTTTTTCGTGGTTTTCATCTTCTTCCACCATTTTCGTTTCTAATAGGTTATTTAAGAGAAAAGCCCTAACTTAAGAGGTTATTTAGTTGTTTCCCTATTTTGATTTGTTTACTGATCCACATGATTTTGAGTTGTTTAAGAGGAAAACCGTAATGGACATGATTTTGAGTTGTTTAATGCTGTGTATTTTGTCCTTGTTTGACTTGATTTTGAATTGTTTAATGTTTGTGTATTTTGGAAGTTGTATGTGGTCCTTGATGTGAAATTGTTTAATAACCCCAAACAAATGCTGTTTTTTTGTCTTTTGTGAAGTTGTACGTAGTAAGGACGAATATGTCATGTTTATATATTTGTCAGGGACTGATATGGCCTATTTAAATATTTGTCAGGGGTTAATCCCAGCATTGAAAGAACTAATGCCAGGTGCCCATCACAGAAATTGTGTTGTACACATTTGGAAGAACTTTATAAAGCAATTTAAAGAAGCAGATTTGCGTACAATGGTCTTTCAATGTTCAAGGAGTACAACTGAGGCAGAATTCAAGACAAACATGATTAGGCTGAAGGCAATAAATGAAAAGGCATGGAGTTACCTAAACAACATTGAGCCAAGTGCATGGGTGAAGGCATATTTCAGTCACTGGCCTAAGGTGGACAACATCACAAACAACAACTGTGAAATTTGGAATGCCAAGATTGTTAAGCATAGTGATAAGCCAATTTTGACCATGCTAGAGGGATTGAGGTGCTACTGTATGACAAGAATGGCGGGACATAAAAGGGTATTAGGGAGTTACAAGGATATACTACCTCCTGTGCAAAGAAAAAGGATGGAACAGTTGAAGATGGGGAGTATGTTCTGGACTGCTATTTTTAATGGTGATCCTTCCAATGAAACCTTTGAGGTTCATAAACAAAATTCCAAGGTTGGGGTCAGTTTAACTCACCAGACTTGTACATGCCAAGTGTGGCAATTGACTGGGATGCCTTGTGAGCATGCCATCGCATGTATTGCACATAAACATGAGAAACCCGAGTCTTATGTGCATCAATGGCTGACCATGGAGGCTTTGAATGCAACTTATGAGCACTATATTCAACCTGTCAATAGTGAAGAATATTGGGCTGTTAGTGAACATCCTAAGCCAGAGCCACCACCACTAAAGAGGCCTATTGGAAGGCCCAAAAAACATAGAAGAAAGGATGCGGTTTCTGAAGAAGTGCCAAGTGGAAAGAAGCTTAAAAAGAGGTACAGGCCAACCTGCACTAAGTGTCTTCAAGCTGGTCATTATGAAAAGACATGCAAAGGACCTGCTAAACCTGGATATGTCAAAAGGAAAGCTGGAAAGAAGGTTAGAGTGGCTAAACAACCTACTCAAGATGAAGTTAGCCTAACCCCATCACAGCCACAAGTTGTCACACTGGTAAACAACTTAATAGAGTACCTGTGTAACTTGTTAGTACATGCTGTTATCAGTCTGTATGTCTGTATTAACAGGGACTATTATGGCGTATTTTGATATTTGTCAGGGACTAATATGGCGTATTTTGATATTTGTCAGGGACTAATATGGCCTCTTTTAAATTAGTGAGGGACTAATTTGGCCTATATTTTTCTATTTCAGGAATCACAATCAGTTCCACCTGCTATAAGACCAGCACCAATTAGGCCACCTGCTCAAATGAGACCGCAATCAACACCTCCACCTTTCAACCCACTTCCTTCTTCAGCAGTTGGTATACCAGCAATTCGACCACCTCCTATTAGGCCTTTTATACCTCCAAGAGCAGTTTCTCAGAATGAAGATGAAAGATGGATGGCAAACATGAATTTCCGATTCATGCCAACTCCTGGATACAGACCATCTAGGCCTAACTAGGGGATGATTTGTAGTTTATTTTGGAGAATATGTAACTAATGAACAAATAGTGCTTTTGTAGTTTGTTTTGGTGCATGCCTACTCCCGGATACAGACCATCTAGGCCTAACTAGGGGATGATTTGTAGTTTATTTTGGAGAATATGCAACTAATGAACAAATAGTGCTTTTGTAGTTTATTTTGGTGCACTAATGAACAAATGGTGCTTTCTAATGGATGTTTCCTTTGTATGATTTCAGTTTCCAGTTCTTTCAGTTATATCATTTATTTCAGTTTGCACTTCACACACAAATACACACCAAGATAAGGTTCATTACAACAACATAAGGTTCATTACAACAAAATAGCAAATCATGCCATAGTCTAACAAGCTAAGGTTCATTACAACAACATAAGGTTCATTACAACAACATAGCAAATCATGCCATCTTCGCTTCAACTTCGTACAACAAGCCAAGGTTCATTACAACAACATAAGCTTCACTAAAATAGCAACAATCACAACTCCAACTATCCACACATAATGTTTCCACCCATTAGCTCCTTGCACTTTCAATTGCATCATTTCAGTCATTTTGATTTGCATTGCATCCATCTTCGCTTCAACTTCGTACATATGATTTTTCATCGCTTCTAGCTCCTTTTCCAATTGAATGATTTTAGTTTCTTGGAGGTCAATCTGATTATGGGTCTCAAAGAATTCATCAACCCATATGAAACATTTACAATTTGGCATGTGGTTCTGCATTGTATAAAAAACTATGATTAAAATCTCCAAAGTACTGGAAACAGAATTAACATTTACAGCTTAATTACCTTAAAATTAGGGCACCCAAAAAACTCTCTATTGGGGTTTGCTGCTGTCTTTGAAAGGGTTACATCAGCTTTTAACCCACAACAACATCTTGGGCCACTCCAATGCCTACGAGTGTTTGTTGAATCGCAAGAATAAAAGTGAGTAGTTTGAGATCCATGACTGCTCATTCTTGTAATCAACACTCAAACAACCAATGAACGAATAGAAATCAGAATATAAAATGGAATTAAAAATCACACACGAATCATGAATCAAAACGAAAAATAGTCAACAAAACCTACCTTCTTCTTCTACGGCGAACACTGGTTCTTCTTCTTCTTTCTGCGCTTTCTCTCTCTGTCTCTGAGAAACAGCACTAAAATGGTGGAAACTGGTTTTGAAAACCAGAAACCACTTCAGGGACTAATATGGGCGTTTTTAACATTTGTAAAGCAGGGACTTATTTGTCCCAAAATAAGGACTTAACGTGACACGTGGCACTTAACGTGACACGTGGCACTTAACGTGCCACGTATGCGACGTTGGAACAGTTGAAGACGGCAAAATGGATGGAGGGACTAACGTGTCCCATTTTGAAATTGTCAGGGACCAATGTGTCCCGAAAAAATTGTGAGGGACGAATTCGTCCCACAAAAAATTTGTCAAGGACCAATTTGGGCCTTTACTCTTGTTGTGCGTATCCCCCCCTTTCAACTGATTTCAGTTCATTGTATTTATAGGCAGGAAATTATGGTGTAATGTGGGTGCTGAGCAGGGTATCAAAACCCCCAGGAGACCAAGCTGTTGGCAGCAGAAGGTGGAGCAGGGTTGCTGCCACTGCAACAATGTTTTTGCTGAAACTGGAAAAAGCAAAGGGGCAAGATGAAAGGAGCTTGAGCCCCATTCTAAAAATGTGTTTCTGCTGCAACATACAGCAGCGCCCCTGTCTTTTAATTTTTTGTATTGTTTTTTAATTAATTTTTTTGTAAGAAAAGAGTTGACTTCTCTTTTTTTTTGTACTATTCTCCTTTTTTTTAATTTTTGTTTGTATGTGTAACAAAATAAATAAAGGGACAGCTGGTTTTGATTTATTATTACTATTTTTTATTATTATTTTATTTTTCTTTATGATAATAAAAGCGGTAAAAACAACGCGCACCGACGCAACGACTCACACGACTCGAAATGAAAAGCGCGCTCGCCTTAAGACTAGGAACGCGTACGCGATTTGAATACGCACGCGCGTACGTTATTAAAACCGATTTCATTCTATCCTCACTTTTCTAAAAATGGTAAAATAAACGCGCACCGATGCGACTATCCGCACGACTCAAAGCGAAACGCACGCTCGCGTTATTTATTATTTTTATTATATTTTTTGGACTCTTTTTTTTTAAAAGTAACGAGTGTTAAACAAAATCGTTGCACGAGAGTGCCAAAGACACCCGCGTTTAGAACAATATACGAAGCGATAAAATTTTGGGATTTTTCAATTAGTCGGACAAAATTAGGGTGTGACAGCTGCCCCTCTTTATTTATATTTTACTAGGAAATGTGAAAGGTTTCAAATTCCTCGAGTAAAATAGAAATGAAGATAAAAATACACTAATTTTTTCAAGACTATTTTTAGAAATTATTGAAAGATAATGGGTTGACATAGAATAAAAGTAAATAAGGATCACCGGGGATCTGAAGGAGCACTGGGCTCTGATGGTCTAATTCGCAGTCAATGCTTGGCGCATTGATTGGAGTTAAACTGAAGGACTGACGAGGTCTGAAGGGCATGCCTAAGCCTGATGGACCCATAGGTCTGATGGAGCGCAAACTAGAAACGGTACTAGTAAAACGGTCTGCTTGGGGGGTGGCCTTTTTCGAGCGGCCATGGGGGCAAGGTCAGGTCGTTGACCTGATTTGCACACCTCGAAGGACGTGCACTGTGTTTTTTAGGCGGATACAGCTAGTCTGAAGGGCCTGGGGCCGGATGATCCATCGGTTGCTCGATAACGCGACGTGCGATCTGGATTGAAGGACCATTGATGGTCTGAAGGAGCGCTTGGGCTCTGAGGGACCGCTGGGGGTCTGGAGGAGTACTGAGATTCTGGGTTGTGATATGAGACCAGCGCTTAGAGCACTGACTTTGAGGGAACAAACTATTGGGATCGGCACATGGCGCACCTGCCTAGAACATACCTAATGAATGCATTTACCTGAGACGGAAAAAGCTATCTATATTTGGCATGTCTAAAAATGCAATGAATGATGTATGCGTGCAATATAGGTATGTGAAATGGTAGGTATCCGATGGGATGAATGAAGCGTGGTAGGTGATGTCTGTGAATGCGGATAAGATATGAATGTGATTGTGCTGATTAATGATGAATGTAATGGAATGAGTAATTTTTCTCCTTTTGTTTTTTTGCTTTTCTCTTTTTTTGGTATATAATGAGTGTATGAAATGCAAAGTGTGAATGTGATGCAAATGTAATGCTTTGACGCGAATGCCATGCATGGTACAAAGATATGATTAGTAATGTAAGAAAACTCTTTTTTTTGGGGCAACGATGAGACCGGCACTTGGACATCTATCGAAGCGAACAATGTCATGCGTGTAATGTGATGAACGTGCAATGATTGGTATCTGGGGGATGATGAATGAAATGGGTATCCCATGAGTGTTGAACCCGAAGGAATGAGAAAGTTGACAAACGATGTATGAGATGTGAATGCGACTGTAGTGATTAATGTGTGATGATGAATGTAATGGATGGATTTTTCTTTTTGCTTTTTCCTTGTTTATTTTGCTTCTTTTCTTGATGCATGCAATGCGAATGTGAATATGATGCGAATGTAATACTTTGATGCAAATGCTATGGTGAATAAAGGAAACACATGAATGCATAGCAAATGATATGATTGGTGATGAGATGAGACCAGCACTTGGCACGTCTATTGAAGCAAAAAAGTGTTATAGGTATGCAATGTGTGCAGTGCGAAAGCAAATGGACTACGATAGTCTGTGAATGATGGATGCTGAAGCTGGTCGGAAACAGAAATTGATAAGATGTGGATGCGGATGCGGATAACATGCGAATGCAAATGTACTACTTAGATGTAGGTGCTATGGTAGATGCATGGTTTGATGTATGGTGCAATGATTGGATGTTTGTCGGGATGCGGAAAGATGTTTTTTGTGTTTTCGCTTTATTGCCCTTTTTGGTATGAGAATGCGAATATGATAGATATGTGATATTTTGATGCAAACGCTATGGTGAATGATAGGAAAGCACATGAATGCATGGCAAATGATATGATTGGTATTGTAGAAAGTTTTTGGTGATGATAAGACCCACGCGTGACACGTCTATCGAAGCAAACAAATGTTATATGTATCCGTGCAATGTGATGAATGTGCAATGCAAAAGAAAATGGACTACAAAAGCCCGTGAATTGTGGATGCCGAAGTTGATCGAAAACAGAAATTGATAAGCCGTGTATGCGACGGTAGATGCATGCGAATGCAGATGTGCTGCTTAGGTGCAGGTGCTATGGTAGATGCATGATTGCATGGTGGAATGATTTATGCTATGATTTGGTTGACGATGCAAAAAGATTTTTTCCTTTTTTGTAATGATGAGAAATGAGATTTTTGATGCGAGAAGTAGAGAGGTGAAAATTTTGGAATCGTCATTTATTGGAAAAATTGGATTTGACTTGAATTCAAACTTTGGTAATCTCGAGGTTGTTATTCCCGGACACTGATGTATAAACAGTATTTGATTGCATTTGCAAGCTCCTTCACATTGTTCTTTCGTTATGGTGTCCCTTGATGACTGAATTTTAGGTCCACAAAGTTAACCACGTGAGTTTCCAACTTCACATTGTTAACTTGTGTTTTCTCTCTTTGAAGTATTGTTTAGCAAAGACGTATAGTAATGCAAGTATAGATGAATGAGTCAGTTAACTCGGCTCTAGATTTAGGGTATGAAAGATGAAGGGATAAATGACAAGTGAGGGGACGAATGGTAGGTTTTTGCCAAAGTTATGAAAGGTGGAACTGCCCCGATTTAGACTACCGGTGAAGGTGAGTGCATAACTTGCCCCTGTCTAGTGGTGACAACAGCCAGGGTTGTAGAGAGATAATGAATTGAGAATACCGTGACTTTGGAATGAAGGGTGGCAAACAAGAGGTTCTGTCTCAAACCACGACGTTTGGTGTTGCCCCAATCTTGACGAGAGCAAGGTTGCCCCGGCTCGAGTTTGCAACATGGCGGGTTGAGAAATTGCCCCGGTGCGGTTTCATGGATGTGAATATGACGAGGGGATGAGATGGGTGTAGGGTGAATTTCCCCGACTTTAGGTGGAGTGAAGGGTGACGGGATTGCCCCACTTTGGAATGGTGTTTCAAATGACTGCTTCTAGTGGGGTTGTGAAAGGTGACTAAGTTTGGGTCATGGGTTTTTGGAATTGGTGGTATGGATTGGATGCGGTATATGAATGGGATGGATGTTGGACATTTTCCCCAAGTTCAAGAAGCATGAAAGGTGAAAGGTATGCCCCACTTTGGGATCTAGGTGATGGTCCTGGTCTAAACTTTTGGCCCTTTGAAGGTGACTCCCACAGACTATGGTAATCCTGAGTTTTTGATACGATGAAAATTTCACTTGGTGATCACTAAACCTTGTCTTGATATCAGTGCAATTTGAATGAATATTGGAGTGCAAGCCCCCTCGATTTTTTTTTAACCTTTTTTTTTTGATTTTTTTTTAGCAAATATATTATAAATAAATAAACTCACTTGTCCTAAAATTAAATCTTTGAGAAAACGGAAGCAATCAGCCATTGGTCTGCATGGACTTGTTAGGGTTGCAGCATGGCCAGTGGTTAGGGGTTTATGAAAGAAGGGTTTGTAATGTGGTCAAAGGTTATGGGTAATGTGGTCAATGGTTATGGGCTTGTAGGGTATAGGCTCAAATGGGCTCAGAGAGGTGTTTGATGGTTTATTGATACAATCACCTTTTAAAAGATAAGTAGGTTCAGTGAAGTGCTGAAGGCCAATGATTTGGGTTTTGTGGAAGAAATGAGAATTCGGCCTAAGGAGGTGTTTGTGGGTTTATTCGGACAAGGATATCTTATGTGTTTGGTGATTTTATGTATCAGCTCACAATTTCTACTGCTTTTGCCTTTTCCTCTGAGGATTTCTTTTTCAAACATCTTTTTTGAATTTCACTTTCTTTTTTGTGATCTTTTTTTCTCTTTCTTTTTCTTGAGTAGAGTGAGCTGATAAAAGTGACACGCCATTTTTGATGTAGAATTGATCCTTGTCTAGGGTGACTGAATGATTTTTTTTTTGATTTTTTTTGGCTCGAAGTAGGTAGCAAAGAGTATTTCTTTTCGGAGATCATGATTGCTTGTTTTCTCAAAAATTAATTCTAGGACAACAATGTGCTTATCTTCACATATCTGCTCTTTTTTTTTATATATGCCCTAATTTTTACTTAGGCTGCTCTCACGAGTTTTCAACCTAACAGGTCTTTTTTGATTTCTTTTTTTTTCTTTTTTTTTTGTAAAGGACTTGCACGAAGGGAATACAATATTGACAAGATATCTAGTGATCACAAATTTGCCCCAGCATGGGGGCCTAAAGTGTTAGTTTGTGAAATTTCATCATTGGGAACAAAACCAAATAGTCGACTAAGTACTTGTGTGGGGATATGTATTGGGTGGTCGGGGTGGGACTGGACATGTACAAGGGATGATGATAAGATGCAAAGATGTGGACACTAACTGACTCAAACAAGAGTAAATGCACATTGCATACAAGTTCACTATACGAATGCTGCACAGAGAGTTAACATAGTTAACGACATGATAGGAGAAATTTTTGATAACACATTAGTTAACAAAATGGACCATTTGGATCGTTTATCATGGGATTGGTGAGATGCATCATTTTGCTGAAGAAATGAATGATCTGCAAACAGTGAATAACTTCTTTTTTGAAAATTGAGTGTCTGAAAACGCCTTGAGTTTGTAGCTAAGCCAAACTTTTTCAAAGTAGAAATAATCAACCCCGCCTCATCTCTCATCAATCTTTTAAAAAAATGTGCTCATGTTTTTTGTAGGGATGAACACATGATAATGTATATGCATGATGCAAATGCAGACGCCTAAAATGGAAATACATGAAAAATGAGATGTTCACAATTTTTGGAATCGTGTTCATGATTATTCTCTACTCTTTTCTAGAAACATGTGATGCACATGATGATGCATATGTATGATGAAAACGCAAATGCGGGAAATGCGTGAAGCGAATGATCTCTTGGGAAGATCAGCTTTTTTAAACGATTTTTTTTTTTACTTTTTGGAGACAATATAGCATGCAGATGATGCAAATCGTCGTTTATTGCTAACTGAAATATGTTTTGGATGACGAATGACTTTTTGTGTTTTTTTTAATTTAGAAAATGACTCAAGCATGGATGACTGATGCGTTTGAAGTGGTTTGGAATAAAGAACTTTTATTTTTCATTATTTTTTTATGATGCATGAAGAAGAGTAATACGTTTGAATGAAATAATGAATGAATGTAATTTGTTTTTTATAATATCAATGTGATATTATTTTCTCATTTTTGGCGTGTGGCTTATGCAAGATGAAGTAAAATAAAAAAATATGATATTTTGTTATTTTCTAGATGATGAGATGCATGTTGGTACCATGATAATGAAAATGATGACTGTATTCTATTATGAATGCATGATAATTTTTTATTTATTTTCTAGTTGAAAGACTAACTATGCTCACGCAACAAGAATAATCAAGTTAAACGCACCTTGTGTCCTAATGCATGAAGGAACACATGGTGATAAATGGCGGAAGTGCAGATGCGAATGCATGAAATGTGTGCATGAATGATCACCTGAAAATGTCAGTTATTCTAAATGATTTTTGGAGACAATGCGGCACGTGACCGATGCAGAGCCTCTTTCATGTATCAGAATGAAATGCTAAATACGTATCTATGAATGATGCGAAAATGATGACGTAATTTTTGAAATGATGCATGTTGAAACAATATATAAATGATGTGTGGATGAAATGGCGTATGGATGATTTAATGAAACAACAGTTTTTTGGATGAGTGAAAAGGTCCGTGAATGCTATGCATTTCATGATGTTGCAAATGATGAAATGCCTATATTATTTGATGATGGAAATGCATGCTAAATGAGATATTCAATCACAATTTTTTAATTGTGATCATGTTTTTTATGCTTTCCTTTTTCGCGAAAAGAAAGAAAAATGCAATGTATGAATGAACGAATAATGTTGTCTGATGCAGATGCGAGGAATGTGAATGAATGATCGCTTGAAAAGATTGAGTATCCGAAATGATTTTTTGGAGGCAATGCAATATGATGATGAATGATGCAAGAAGGTGGCATTATTTTATTTATTTTTTCTTTTATTTTGCATGTCAGATGGCTAATGCATTTTTATTTTTCTATGCGTGAAGAGGAGTAACGAATATAGTATATCTTTGAGTATGCAAGATGATGAAAGTTGGACAAATATGTAGCGTTTTTGTTTTTTTTTTTGGAGGATGATATGCATGTTAGTACCATGAGAACGAGATGTATTTGAAAACAAGTGATTCGTCCTATGGTGATTTTTTATTTTCTAGCAAAATATAATGCCCATGATGACAGATATGTATGAAAAATGCGAATGCATGTATGCATGAAGAAGTAAATGTTTGATGCAATTATTTTTATTTTTAAGAGGTAGTGCAACATGTATGCAAACTCTCATTTTTTATTTATGGGATGATGAATGATGAAATACCTTCTTTTTTTTTATTTGGAAAATGGTACATAAATACGGGATTGATGCATTTAGACTAGGATGACAACGTGAGAGAAATGATGTATGAATATTATTTTTTGAAATGTAATTCAAGACTTTACAAATGATGTGATACCTACATTGTGTGATCATGATTTTGGATGATTATGAATGAATGTCGATGCATGTTAGACACGATGCTAATGTTTTTTTTATCAAATGATATGCTAATTTTATATGGGTAAAAATTGTTTTTTTTTTTGTGTGCAAGAAAACAAAATGCATGACACTCGGAGCGACCCTTTTTTTTTAATGCGTGGAAAAGAGTAATGAACATAACCTTTATATAATATGGGGGTAATATTTTTGGTGTACGGATATGCAAGATGAGTGCAATTTTGAAAAAAATGATACCTTTGCGATGCATGATAGTGCAATAACAATGAAATGCTTATGGAAGAATGATTTTAGTATGAATGAATGGTGATTTTTTATGTGTTTTCTTCGAATAGAGTATAATGCATGAACATATGGATGTTTGTTGTACATGAGCAACAATGGAGATGAATGAAATGCGTGATGGTTTATCCCTTTTTTTTTATGCTTCAACTAGAATAAAAAGCAAACAAAATGCTACTGGGTGACGAGTGATGCAATAATGAAGAAATTTATAATTTTTGTTTTGACGCATGCATTTGAGATGGATAGGAATAAATGGCTTTTGTCCTTGTTTTTTTATGATGCATGAAGATGATGCATTTAAAAATAAATTTTTATAATAGCAATGCGATGTATGAGTATGAGAGATGATGCAACTAGGATAAAATGGACAAATAAAAGTTGACGTTTTTGTTATTTTAAAAATGATGAGATGTATGGTAGTGCAATGATAATGGGATACATAAGAATGATTTTATTTTATTATGAGTGCATGGTGATTTTTGTATGATGAATGGAAGGAGCGATGTCGTCTCATGTGCAGGCAAATGAAGGAAACATGAAATGTTTTTTTTTTGAGTGATTTTATTTTGGAGAAATGCTAACCTAGATTAATAGAGAGAGTGAGTATAATGCCCCTGTGTCCTAGGTGGGTCATGTCTAAATTGGGATTTTCAACATGGTCTAGGGTCGCTTATGTGATCAATCTCTCAGGTGGCTCTATTCACTTCCTCACAAAGGTCTCCAGAGCTAAAATCCCCTTCCTGATATGATCCACAACGATAGCGAGCTACCTGGTGTGGGATACCATGAAAGAGCGTACTCTGGCTGAGACTTTCATGAGAGTCAGACAGATAAAATCCAGAATGACTGTCACTAATAATCTCCACTCGTCCTAGGTTATTTGCAGACCCGGGTATAGGGCCCCACTCAAAAGTGTGTGCAAAAGTGTAAGTGAGGTGAGTGATGAGGGCAAAACACCTAAACTAACCAAGCTGGAAAAGCTATACAACAATAATAACAAAAGAGTCGTCTACCCTAAGGTTCAATAATATAAAGAAATGCTAATAAATAAATAATATAAGACTAAGGGTAAAAACAAAATATTAATAAAATTAACAAATACTTACACATTTAGTTAATTTGGCTTGACTCTCTTAATTGTCCCCAGTGAAGTCGCCAGCTGTAGCGACCGAAAAATCCGGAGGAGGGATTCTTCGAAGTTCTTGAAATGAAGCCGCCACCAAAGTTTAGTTTAAGGGCAAACATTGGAAAATCCCTATTGAGTGGATAAAGGGGGTCTTGCGGACCAGGTTTAGGCTCGAGAGTCGTTTATTCGTAGGGAAGGTATTAGCACCCTATGACATCCTTCCTAAGGAAGGTTACCTTTTAACTAAATGTGTAAATATTTATTAATTCAAAGATAATGCTTTTACCCTAATAATAAAAAAAGAAGACTCGATAAACTGTTTGTTATTTTTTGTACTTTTTGAGAAAAATGAGATAAATGAATTAAAAGAAAAAAAAGGGTTTTTTATTAATGCAATTGACAGAGGTCGGCCGCCCTCCGCTCCTACGTATCTCCTGGTAGAGAATCAAATCAAACGTAGTTCTTGGTTGTCTAGAAAAAGGTTTTTGTTTTTTATCTTGTTAAATTATGAAAATTGAGCTTTTATGATGATCAATTGAGCAAAGGCTCCAAGTGACCACCATTAGCACTTCATTGTTAATAATCATGCAAGCAAAGGCTTCGCAAGACTACTAACAAAGTTTTTGATTTAGTGCAAATCCCTAGGAAAATTAGGCATTCATGATGATCAATTGAGCAAAGGCTCCAAGTGATCGCCACTAGTACCTCATTGTTGATAATCATGCAAGCAAAGGCTTCCCAAGACTACTAACAAAGTTTGATTTTGAAGAGTTTTCGCAATTGGATTAATTTTTGTTCAGGGAAATATTTATCCATTATTTGGAAAAAAGGTTTGTGAAAAAATAAGTTCGCTTAGCGGAAAGAAACAAAATTTAAAAAAAGAAACAAGGGGTGTAGTAGTAAAATGGTATGTGCATTTAGAAACAAGCGGTTGTATGAGTAAAAAGAAAGGGTGCATTTAGCAGCAGCCCAGCCCACTATAAGGCTGGCTAGCCCACGAAATTGTGGGCTTTCCTAAGGGGTTGCAGAATGGAATTGGTGGGGTGCAAATATTAATCTGATATTAAAAAAAAAATTAAAATAAACAAAACCCTAACTATATAAAGCCAAACCTAAAAATTAAACCTAATTTGCAACTCCTCTCTCCCTCAGCGCGCCGCACTCCCCCCTTTCTAACCCTAATCTCGTTTCCTCTCCCTCCCTACGCCGCGTCCTTCCTCATTTCTTTCTCCCCTGACTTTCATTTTCCTCCACACCACAATTCTCTCTCCATCCCACCTCTTCATTCTTCAGCCGCACCATTCTCTCTCTCCACCTTTAGGGTTCAAAGTACGACCAACCTCTTCAGCACCAAACGCGGCTTCGTAAAACAAAACAACGTCGTTTGCCTTAGACGATCGACTGCGGCTTCACAGCAAGGAACGAGATTGCAGGAGCAGTGTTCTCTGAACCACCATTTTGAGCTTCTTGCTGAGCCATTGGAGAGAAAAGGACAGCAAGCGCGAGGATGACGGCGTGGACGGGTCAACGACCACCGTCCACGGTGGTCGGAGTTTCAAACGGTGAGTTTCTCTTTTTTGTTTGTTTTTCGGTTTCGGATCTCTCTATTCCCCTACATCTCTGATCTGATGCCTGTTGGTGATTTTAGGGCGTGGCGGTGACTGTGGGAGGAGTGAGGTGAGGTGGCGAGGTGGAGAGGGGGAGAGACAGAGGTGAAGAAAGGGAAGTAAAGACGAGGCGGTTGTGAGAGAAACGAAGGGTGTTTGCGACGATGGTGGTTGGGCGGCGAAGATGGCTACTGTGGTGTAGTGTGAGGGGTGGTGTGAGCGAGAGGAGCGACGGAGGTGAAGGGAGGTTAAGTGGCGGTACGGTGGTTGTTTGGTGTTGGACGGTGGAGACTACGGTGAGGCTACGGCGAGATACAGTGAGGCTACGGCGAGCTATAGTGGTGGCCGGAGGTAACTACTATATTTTTTCTCCTCACCTCGTTTCCTTCCTTTCCCCTTTCTCTTGGAAACTTGCAAAAAAAAATTTTAGGAACCTAATTTTTTGGTTAAGTCCGAACCCTAATCTAAAAATCCTAGTTGTTTTATTTCATTTTTTTATAATAGGTAATAGAATAGAAAAACAATCTAAACCTAAAGATTTTCTTATGTCTGAAACTGATTTTTTTATTAGTCATTCACCCTATGGTGAAAACCAGTTAATTTTTAGCTAACAGACATTTCAACTGAATGCTAATTTTATTTTTCTAAATGAGCTAAAAAACGTATATATAAACCAACCTCTTGACAAGCTTCTGAAAATTTCCTTACTGCTTGCTATCACCCTCCTACTGACTGCTTCTCTCCCTTTTGTTCCTCAAGTGTATTAGAACTCTGTGTATATTGCTGTCTGTGTATTCTGTTTTTTTCTGTGTGTGAATTGTTGTGCGTATCCCCCCCTTTCAACTGATTTCAGTTCATTGTATTTATAGGCAGGAAATTATGGTGTAATGTGGCTGCTGAGCAGGGTATCAAAACCCCCAGGAGACCAAGCTGTTGGCAGCAGAAGGTGGAGCAGGGTTGCTGCCACTGCAACAATGTTTTTGCTGAAACTGGAAAAAGCAAAGGGGCAAGATGAAAGGAGCTTGAGCCCCATTCTAAAAATGTGTTTCTGCTGCAACATACAGCAGCGCCCCTGTCTTTTAATTTTTTGTATTGTTTTTTAATTAATTTTTTGTAAGAAAAGAGTTGACTTCTCTTTTTTTTTGTACTATTCTCCTTTTTTTTTAATTTTTGTTTGTATGTGTAACAAAATAAATAAATGGACAGCTGGTTTTGATTTATTATTACTATTTTTTATTATTATTTTATTTTTCTTTATGATAATAAAAGCGGTAAAAACAACGCGCACCGACGCAACGACTCACACGACTCGAAATGAAAAGCGCGCTCGCCTTAAGACTAGGAACGCGTACGCGATTTGAATACGCACGCGCGTACGTTATTAAAACCGATTTCATTCTATCCTCACTTTTCTAAAAATGGTAAAATAAACGCGCACCGATGCGACTATCCGCACGACTCAAAGCGAAACGCACGCTCGCGTTATTTATTATTTTTATTATATTTTTTGGACTCTTTTTTTTTAAAAGTAACGAGTGTTAAACAAAATCGTTGCACGAGAGTGCCAAAGACACCCGCGTTTAGAACAAAATACGAAGCGATAAAATTTTGGGATTTTTCAATTAGGCGGACAAAATTAGGGTGTGACAATAACCACAACTCCAATGCCTCTCCCAACGTCTCTGACCCAACGTATAACATCCTCACGTGTAGGAAATAGCTACAAAATAGAAATTTTTAGGTACTTAATTAATTAAATATCTACATACATGTTTTAAAAAAAATAATTAATTAAATATACCGTCTTCGTCCTGAATGGCCCTAATGTATCTATCTCGACCGGAACCAACTGTGACTCCGTATCCATATCTGTTTTAGTTTTACGAGAAAAAATAAAACATAAGACATAATAATATAATTACGAAACGGATTTATCTGCTATGGACATAAATCCGTTTTGGTTTTTTGTGAAACGGATTTATGTGGTAACAGATAAATCCGTTTCGGAGCAAATATAAAAACAGAAGTAAGTTTGCAAAATATAAATTCGTGCTTGAAATTTTTTTAAAAACGGAATTACATTTTTAAACGTAAATCCGTTTTGACACAATTAAATGCCAAATGGAATTAAGCCTTTTGAGATACTTCCGTTTTGAGAAAAAAGTCAACTAACGGAAGTATCTTTCTCCGTTTACTTTTGTTTGGCGTCGTATTTAATGCAGTTTTAATGATTAACGGATTTACCTCTACTACAGGTAAATCCGTTTGCTGATATAGTGGGTCCCACTAGAGAATCTGGTCCAAATTCAATTTTGTGTAATAAATGAGAGGGGTATTTTGGGGTTTCTAAAAATTGTGGGGGTAGATGGGTATTGGGTGGGGGTATAAAAAAAACCCTAAAATTTTCATGAACGCAACTATTGAGTATTATTGCCAAGGTTGGCCCAAGAAGGTGTTGAACTTGTGAACAACAGGCCTAAGATCCGACGCGGCCCTAATTTGACAATTGTGGAATGAAATTCCAGTGTTCTGAAAAGGGTCTTCTCGACCTACACCGTGATCATGTTAGCTTGACCATCTAAAGGCTTTCTTACAAATATATTACAATTCTGAAAAATCTAACACCTTAATTTCAACCGAAGCGGAAATAAAGAACGCTAACAAATTATACAATCAGAGATGTAAACCTGCTTAAAAATTTAAACCAGTATTAACTTAAAAGAAATAAACCACTTCAATTAAGTTCCTCGAGTAAACTATCCCAAAAATTCGATTCAGCGATAAACCGAGTAATTGAGTATTACAAAATGGCTTTGATGGTAAAATCAAAGATTTCAGTCTAAAGGTACACTTAAACATGACTCGGGAATACTAAGCAAACATAAACAAATCGATCCAAAAGGATCCCTCGATAACTAAGCAACTACATCGGCAACTACTTCTCCTCGATTTGCTTTGCCTTGCCCTGTACATCTGAAAACACCACAAATAAAATAGTGAGATTACAAATCTCAATGAGTTCCTCTGAGACCCCTCACATTTCCTCTCGGTGTTTTCTTAATTCTATTATTTCCTTTTAACCTCTTATCCTCTTTTCCTCGTTTCCTCTTATAACCTTTTTCCTCTTAGCACAACCTGAGAGATTAACTTTCTCAATCTCAACGGAGAACCCAACTCGAATAGCTATGCCGAGTAATGCTAGGCCTTGGCTTATGGGCTCATAACTTCCCACCACCAAGTGTTCTTTAACCTCTTGGGATCGTCATCCCCCTCGTATTTTATGCCTTTTTGTTTAACTCAATAGTTTTCCTCGTTTGTGGACATTAATAATTGAAGCAATTAAAAGTTTACGACCCTTAAAACATGATAGAATCCAGTCACAATCATCCATTAATACTTCATTAGGGTTAGGGTTAGCATTGGGAAGGAATTGGAACTCAAAAGGAAGAGGAATGAAATTTTTAAAGGGGGTGCACCCGATGGTGGCACGGTCTGTGCCAGTCTCTCAGCACCACCAAAACTATGTTTTTCGACTAGTTTCCTCGCCCTTTTCGGTTCCAATTCGTCCCTAACACTAAATCCAGCTCAATGCCTCATCATATCAGTATAAAATCCAATAAAAAACATAACTAAATCAACATTACACCTCAATCATTGATGATAACATGGATTTCCAAACAACAACACGAAGATAAAATTTTCACGAAAATGGTTTTCCTAACCCATAAAATCATTACTCAGAAAACCAGCACATGCGAAATCATAAAATCAAGACACATACTGTAATCAACATGCACTTTCAAAAATCTGAAGCTGATCAGAGTGTCGCGGCTTGTCCCTTGTGTGGACCAGCTATGTTTTGGAAGGTAACTAGTGTGTGCACTCGTGCGTTCGCACGGGGCAACAACTTCAGTTAATGCAAAATTCATGCCTTGTTAAAATTTATTTTTAAAATCGCAATACGAAAAAGTCTTATTTGTTGGTCATTTGAATGCTAAAGTATCCCGAAACACACTGCTTAAAATAACTCTTTATATATTTGTCACTTTTTTTTACCAAATCGGTTATTGAGGAATGAACTTTGAGTATTTTGATGGTTAAGTTTTTTTCCGAGCACTAAATGACTCCTAAACACGCTGGTTAATGAGGCACAAATTTTGCATATTTGAATAGTTGATTTTTTTTTACAAACACAAAAGCATCCGAAACCACAACTTAACATCGTACTTTACATATTTTGTTATTAATTTTTTTTATTCATCAAACCGGTTACTGAGAAACAAAACTCGCGTATTTGAACAGTTAAGCATTTCTCTTTACGTACTTTATTGCGAAATTACTATTTTATTTCAACAAACTGGTTATTGAGAAACACATTTTGGATATGTGAACAATAATTTTTTTTCCAGACTCTAAAATATTTCAAAACACGCTGTCTAACATCACACCTTAGATAAAAGTATGGAAAAAAAATAAGGGATGAAGAATTAAAAAGGGAGAGGAGGGATTAAAAAAAAAGAGGGAGGGGGTGGGGTGGGGGGGGGGGGGGGAGGGGGGGAGGGAGGAGGGGGGAGTTTGGCGCCAAAAGTGGGAGGGACCCACTTAGAGACTACACAAGGTTTATATCTTTAAGATGTCGGGTGCAATGAAGTGAAGTCCATCTATACTCGAATTCAAATAATTGAAAATTGCAAGTTAGGAGAAAGCTATAAAACCACTATATGAATATCTTGTTATAAAGTACCATGTCTACTATTATAATGTGCATGTTTTTCTCTAATATAGAAACCTTTGCAACTCAGTTTTTCTATAATATACAATGCATATACCGGTATTATCGATTGTGAATAGCGTTTTGTCAAAAATCTACGATTTTAAGCTGCTATTTCCATCATAAAACGCCATGGTGCTGCCATTCTTCAACAAATTCGTCATAGCGGTTAGCGAAAATCTGCTATTTTAAGCCGCTATTTTAAGGACCAAATTAAAAAGAGAGTAATAATGTAGGGACAAAACTGAAAATTTACTCATCAAAATATCGAAAGAGAAGCTAATCAGATTGAACATATATGACGCACCAGCTGTTGCAGAACTATAAGTAGTGAAGCCACCACATGTTATTATAGTATTTCTCATTCCATCACCAATCATCATTATGTTATCACTGATTCATTGTGCACAGCAACCTGAATATTCTCTCTATAAACCCCTTTCTTCACATATATCACTAAACCTCTTATCCTTTCTCTTTGCAGCTGTATTCAAAGCATCTTGTACAGTCTTAAAGTTTCTAGAACCATCTTTTGCCACCACAGAATTTGCCTTTATTGAAGAACCCTTCAATATCCTCCTCTCATTCCCAGAAAACCAACTTGGAAACTCATCTTCTGTACTTTCATCAGCTTTGAAATACTTCAGGAAATCCATATTGATGGCTAAGCTGTCTCTTATCATCTCAGTTACAGTACTTGTTCGAACAATGAAACATTGATGACCATTGAGTTCCACAGCACCAGTTTTGCATGTTTCAATATTTGTGAGAGTAGTGGTAAGCCAAGTTTGTGCATCAACTGGTGAACACTTTCTCTTTTCATTCTTAAGGGCTTCAAGTGTATGAAAGATTGTGTTTTCATATAGTTTCAAACAATCATCATGCACAGTTTTATGCTCTCTACAACATTTTGTTGAAAACTATGTGCTTCTTTTTGCATGATAACACTACAAAAAAAACAGGCTATTAGAGCTTGTTTTATAGCCATTTGAATAAGCATTCCTCTGAATTCACTTCAGTGTTTGATTGTGAAATTGGTGAGTTGACTTGTGTAGTGTTTGCATGGCTCACGGGATTTGGATCCTCTACAGCATGTAGAGAGTGCAGCAAGTTGCTGCACCGTTAGATCTAGATCTAGAGGATCCAAATTCCTCAGGATGTAGTGTGAAGAATTTGTTGCAAAGAATTGCCATATTTGGTGGGTGATAAATAAGAATAACAAGAGTGTTGAGAAACAATAAGTTTCTTGTGTTCAGGGTCGTCCCAAGACCCAAGCTACTAAAGCAAGGGTTTTAGACCTCGAATTTTTTAATAAAAAAGGGGGCCTCAAAGTTTTGCCATTGAGTAAATTTCATTAACTTGCAGCAAACTTGTGTAGCCCAATTGGTTGGCAAGCAGCTTTATATCCTCTAGGGCATGGGTTCAAATCTTGTGGGAGGGACTTTTATTTTGTTTTTTAATTGATATATTTGTGAGTACATAACTCTTCATGTAAATAATGAAAATCCAATAAAAAAAGACTGCTTAGAGAGTTGGTGGACCAAATGTAGATTACTAAAAGGTCTTAAATTATTTATTTATTTTTCTCCAACCTAAATTATTCATTTAAGCTAACCAAATAATAAATTTAGTTCTTGTCCAAAATATAGTTTCTTGAATGGAGTTTGGAATTTTTCATTTGCATTATTTTGTTGCTATTATAATGTCGAACAATTGTTTTCATTAAAAGCTATGAAAATAGAGTTAAATTTATATTGAATGAGACATTAACCTTATATTTGGATGAAGTATTTTTAGGAGTGGTGTAATTTTTTTGGGGAATTGAAATATTTAAAACTAAATTATTTTAGTTTCCCTAAAAAATTATATTACGCTAAAAAATGTTTCATCCAAACACATCCAAAGAGTTTGCATTATTTTATTATCTCATGGGTCTCACTCTAGCGTTTGCTTTAGGCCTCCATAGGTGTTGGGCAATTCCTGCTTGTGTTGTAGCTTCATAGTGCAACTTCGGCAGCTTACTTTTTTTTATAAGCAAAGAGATTTTATTATTAAGAGGAGTATAAAGGGTACACCACCTGTGACATTACAATTACAAGGGGACCTCATTAAAACCTCCACGGCTCAAAACCAAATGGGAAAAAGACTCGAGGAGGAAAAAGAGTACCATTTTGTTATCCTACATTACAATTACATGTCAGTTATGATTGGCAATACATGCTGATTTCATCAAAAGTAAGTAGCACAAAGTCCATGAGACACCTTCCAAACCACTCCTAGCAGCAACAAACCCATGAGGCACCTTCCCTACCTTAATATCACAAGGATATATTTCAACACAATATAAAGAGCATACCAATTCCACCATTCAACCTTGCATTCCAATAAGGATTCCAAACCCATATACACCGACCTGTTATACCAAGAATCATGCAGCCCCCCGTCCCTCAACAAACAACGAAGACACAACACCCAAAACTCATCCGTTTTACAAGGCAAAAAATAAGGGAGTGCAGCATCACTGATTCATTGTGCACAGCAACCTGAATATTCTCTCTATAAACCCCTTTCTTCACATATATCACTAAACCTCTTATCCTTTCTCTTTGCAGCTGCATTCAAAGCATCTTGTACAGTCTTAAAGTTTCTAGAACCATCTTTTGCCACCACAGAATTTGCCTTTATTGAAGAACCCTTCAATATCCTCCTCTCATTCCCAGAAAACCAACTTGGAAACTCATCTTCTGTACTTTCATCAGCTTTGAAATACTTCAGGAAATCCATATTGATGGCTAAGCTGTCTCTTATCATCTCAGTTACATTACTTGTTGGAACAATGAAACTTTGATGACCATTGAGTTCCACAGCACCAGTTTTGCATGTTTCAATATTTGTGAGAGTAGTGGTAAGCGAAGTTTGTGCATCAACTGGTGAACACTTTCTCTTTTCATTGTTAAGGGCTTCAAGTGTACGGTTGAGATGAAAGATTGTGTTTTCATATAGTTTCAAACAATCATCACGCACAGTTTTATGCTCTCTACAACATTTTGTTGAAAACTATGCGCTTCTTTTTGCATGATAACACTACAAAAAAACAGGCTATTAGAGCTTGTTTTATAGCCATTTGAATAAGCATTCCTCTGAATTCACTTCAGTGTTTGATTGTGAAATGGTTGAGTTGACTTGTGTAGTGTTTGCATGGCTCACGGGATTTGGATCCTCTACAGCATGTAGAGAGTGCAGCAAGTTGCTGCACCGTTAGATCTAGATCTAGAGGATCCAAATTCCTCAGGATGTAGTGTGAAGAATTTGTTGCAAAGAATTGCCATATTTGGTGGGTGATAATAAGAATAAGAATAACAAGAGTGTTGAGAAACAATAAGTTTCTTGTGTTCAGGGTCGTCCCAAGGCCCAAGCTACTAAAGCAAGGGCTTTAGGCCTCGAATTTTTTAATAAAAAAGGGGGCCTCAAAGTTTTGCCATTGAGTAAATTTCATTAACTTGCAGCAAACTTGTGTAGCCCAATTGGTTGGCAAGTAGCTTTATATCCTCTAGGGCATGGGTTCAAATCTTGTGGGAGGGACTTTTATTTTGTTTTTTAATTGATATATTTGTGAGTACATAACTCTTCATGTAAATAATGAAAATCCAATAAAAAAAGACTGCTTAGAGAGTTGGTGGACCAAATGTAGATTACTAAAAGGTCTTAAATTATTTATTTATTTTTCTCCAACCTAAATTATTCACTTAAGCTATCCAAATAATATATTTAGTTCTTGTCCAAAATATAGTTTCTTGAATGGAGTTTGGAATTTTTCATTTGCATTATTTTGTTGCTATTATAATGTCGAACAATTGTTTTCATTAAAAGCTATGAAAATAGAGTTAAATTTATATTGAATCAGACATTAACCTTGTATTTGGATGAAGTATTTTTAGGAGTGGTGTAATTTTTTTGGGGAATTGAAATATTTAAAACTAAATTATTTTAGTTTCCCTAAAAAATTATATTACGCTAAAAAATGCTTCATCCCAACACATCCAAAGAGTTTGCATTATTTTATTATCTCATGGGTCTCACTCTAGCGTTTGCTTTAGGCCTCCATAGGTGTTGGGCAATTCCTGCTTGTGTCGTGGCTTCATAGTGCAACTTCGACAACTTACTTTTTTTTTAAGCAAAGAGATTTTATTATTAAGAGGAGTATAAAGGGTACTCCACCCGTGACAGTACAATTACAAGGGGACCTCATTAAAACCTCCACGGCTCAAAACCGAATGGGAAAAAGACCCGAGGAGGAAAAAGAGTACCATTTTGTTATCCTACATTACAATTACATGTCAGTTATGATTGGCAATACATGCTGATTGCATCAAAAGTAAGCAGCACAAAGTCCATGAGACACCTTCCAAACCACTCCTAGGCACCTTCCCTACCTTAATCTCACAAGGATATATTTCAACACAATATAAAGAGCATACCAATTCCACCATTCAACCTTGAATTCCAATAAGGATTCCAAACCCATATACACCGACCTGTTATACCAAGAATCTTGCAGCCCCCCGTCCCTCAACAAACAACGAAGACACAACACCCAAAACTCATCCGTTTTTCAAGGCAAAAAATAAGGGAGTGCAGCACCATCTTCTCACTGACATATTGCGGATGCCATACTTAGCAGCGAATATAATTCAAATGCCATTGAAGGGCTAAGCCTTCAAAATGGATTGAAGTGAGTCTCACGCGTGAATCATCGGGTGTTTCATCAAGAAGGAAGAATTGATTACAACGATGCAACCATTGAGTAATGGTTCGATTGCATTGATCCCTCTATTCCTGGGCGTCGCACGTGAACGTTCAAACCCGTGGTGCTTGCGTCTCTTAAGAATTATCGTAGGAACCTATTTCCTCCATTCCCTTTGTCAAGCTTTCAACTCTCACGTGGAGGAGTTCAGAATGTCTTTCCAGTGTTCTTATCTTCGAGCTGTGGATAAAATCCGAAAAGCTCTCCACTCAACAATGGACCATCTCCAATGGAAGAATGGAGCTCATACTGAAAAGTGGTAAAGTAAATGCAGAGAATAGAATTGAGAGATAAGAGTTAGTTAAAATCATATTCTCTTAGTTGAGCGCACACAAACGAAACTGTGACCTCAATGCAAAAAGCGAAAGCGTGGCAGCTAGTGTAAAAAAAAGTAAATGAAATATCAGTAATTAAGCATGTCCTAATAATAAAGAGAATGAAAATAGCATAAAATGGAAATTGAATGGAAATTGCAGTAAAACGAAAAAAACTTCCTTGTTCTATGTGGTGAATGGATATCTATCATTCCCAGCTTGGATGTAAGCTGATTGAAACGTTCTGTCAGCAAGCCCTTTGTTAACACATTTGCCAGTTGGTGTTCAGAAGGAATGTTAGTTGTAGTTATTAACCCGCTGTCTAGCTTTTCCTTGATGAAGTGACGATTTATTTCTATGTGCTTCGTCCTGTCATGCTGAACGGGATTATGAGCAATACTGACAGCTGATTTATTATCACAAAATAACTTCATAGAACCTTCACATTGTATCTTCAAGTCATTTAGTACAATCTTCATCCACAGTAGTTCACAGATTCCTTGTGCCAAAGCTCTAAATTCAGCCTCAGTGCTTGATCGAGCCACTATGTTTTGCTTCTTACTCCTCCAAGTAACGAGGTTCCCACAAAGGAAGGTGCAGTAGCCAGATGTAGATCTTCTATCACTCGCTAAACCTGTATAGTCAGCATCAGTATAGACTTCCACAGTTAGATTTTCCACCTCTTTTGAACAAAAGTCCTCTTCCCGGAGTGGCCTTGAGATATTGTAGAATTAGATCAATAGCCTGTAAATGTCTCACCCTCAGGGTCATGCATGAATTGGCTCACCACACCAACTGCATAAGCCAGATCAGGTCTGGTGTGTGCCTTGTAAATCAAATTTCCCACTAATCGCTGATATTGGACCTTGTCAACTTTGGCACTTTCTTCTTCAAAGCTAATTTTGTGAGTCTGCTCTATGGACACACTCGCAAGTTTGCATCCAAGTATTCCTGTTTCCTGTAAAAGATCAAGCACATACTTTCTCTGAGAGATAAAAATGTCTTGTTTTGAGTAGGTCACCTCGATTCCCAAGAAATACTTACGTTGCCCAAGGTCTTTCATTTCAAACACTGTTGATAATTTCTCCTTGAGTAGCCTGTCTCTCGGCCAAATTGTCACCTGTAATAATGATATCATCAACATAAACAAGAAGTATTGTTATTTTTCCATCTTGTGAATGTTTGAAGAAAAGAGTGTGATCTCCTTGGCCTTTGCTTATAGCCTAAGCACACCATTGCCTTTGTAAATCTTCGAAACCATGCTCGAGGAGACTGTTTTAGCCCATATAAAGTTTTCCTCAATCGGCACACCTTGTTTGTTCCATCTGTTGGACCAAATCCTGGAGGAATCTCCATATACACCTCCTCCTCTAAGTCTCCATGGAAAAATGCATTTTTGACATGGAATTGGTTTAGTTCCCACCCAGAATGGGCAGCAAGTGATAGTAAGATTCTAACAATATTCATCTTTGCCACAGGAGTGAATGTTACCTCATAATCAATGCCATAGGTCTAGGGTGTATGCCTTTGCCACTCGTCTTGCCTTCTACCGATCAAGAGTACCATCTGATCTGTGCTTGACTGTATAGATCCACCTACAACAAACTGGATTCTTGTCTTCCCGCCTCTCAACAATCTCCCAAGTCCCATTTCTTTCAAGAGCTTTCATTTACTCATCCATAGCTTGAACCCAATTTTTATCATTCAATGCCTCTTGAATATATGCTAGAATGAACAGAGTCAACTGCAGAAATAAAACTCTGATGCTGCAAGGAAATATTTTTAGTGGAGACAAATTGAGAAATACGGGTATTTGGCACAAGACCTTTTCCATTTCCTCAAAGCAATAGGCAAATAATCTGTATCAGTGTCACTAGTGTCAGAACTGTGGGAATCACTAATAGGAGGGGTAATTTTAGTACTTACCTCCGGTTCAAGCAATTGAGGTTGTGTCTGGAGCAGGTCGTGCTTACTTCTTCTCTGATACACCAAAGTTGGCTCACCAGCCTTAGTGTTTGATGGTGTCGAAGATGATGGTTCCTACAAAACAGAAGACAAAGGAGGGACCCAAATAGAAGTAGTAGACTCAATAGTAGGACTTTTGAAAGTAGGACTAGTAGTAGGACTTAAGACATGAGTCACAGGCAACTCAGGTAGGAATAGAAACTCAGACTCAGATTCCAAATCATCATGAATGCTCTCCCACTGAAGCTGAGGACGAGAGAAGTACGTAGCATAATTTCTCATAAAATGTGACATCTTCAGAGACAAAGTACTTACGACTATAGGAGGATGATAACATTTATATCCTTTCTTGTTGGGAAGATAACCCACAAAAATGCATCTGACTACACGGGGGTCCAACTTACTTCGATGTTGTTTGTGAACATGGACAAAAGCAACACAACCAAACACCTGAGATTCAAGACTCTGCAAAACAGGAACAGAAGGAAACAGTGAAGTCATAAACTGAACAGGACTGACATTACCTAACATTCGAGATGGGACCCGATTAATCAAGTAGGTAGTAGTCAATACTACTCCCCAGTATGAGTTGGGAATGACCATTTGGAAGAGAATGGCTCGAGCAACTTCAAGTAAATAACGATTCTATCTTTCAGCGACACCATTTTGTTGTGGGGTGTCAACACATGTAAACTCATGAAGAATTCCTTGTTGATTGGTAAAATTTGAGAGACTCTGATTGGCATATTCCTTGCCATTGTCATAGCGAATTCTTTTAATGCCTTTGCCAAACTATGTTTGCACCAAGTGATAAAATCTGATAAATAATTTGGTACTTCGGATTTATCCTTCATCAAAAAAATCCAAGTTGCTCGAGTACAATCATCAATAAATGACACAAACCATTTAGCACCCGAAACATCAGAATGTATTAGGTCAAAAGGTTCAATACTTTTATTGGAACTAGGAGGAAAAGAGACACGGTGATGTTTAGCTAACTCACAAACTTCACATTTAAAAATACTCAACTGAATGATGTAAAAACCAGGAAGGAAACATAGACTTAACTAAAGAGAATAGAGGATGGCCAAGACACTTGTGCTGAAGCCAAATTTGTGCGGCAGAATGAGAAGGCTCGGAAGACTCGGTCTGCAAGCATGAAGCCAGCACCTTCGAACAATTTGGTTCATCAGATAAGTAGTATAACCCTTCTTTTCCCTTAGCAACTCCAATTGTCTTCCCCGTGGTAAGATCTTGAAAAACACAATAAGAAGTGAAAAATGTTACTCTACAATGCTGATCACAGGTGACTTTACGAACAGATACTAGATTATGAGAGTGTGGGAACATGTAGCACATCCTGTAATTGAAGTGAAGGATGCAAGTTTACACTCCCAGAGCCATCAATACGTAGAATAAGAACCATTAAAACAAATTCCTCTCAAATGGGGTATAAGAGGAAAATAAACCGGAATTAAAAACACCCAAAGTAATTAAAACAAATTACTTTGAGTGTTATCGTGAGTCGCCCTATTTGAATTATATGTTCGGGTGTTGAAAAAGATTTAATATTATTCATTAGAGTTACATTGGTATTCTTTAAAGCTCTTTATAAACATTTCACTTGTTTTGATTTATTCCACTCCTTTCAGTCAGGAGCATAATCGATTATTCACTCCTTTCCTTACAGGTCAATAATCGATTACCTCCTTGTGTAATTGAAGCACATAATCGATTAGTAAGATTTAAGGAAGCAACTAATCGATTATGCCATATTTTTAACATAACTATAATCGATTATTTCACCTAATTTGGAAGTATCAACACCTTTGGAAACTAGATAATCGATTGCATCATATACATAATCGATTACTCCTCTGAAACTTTCTCAGGAGCATAATCGATTATCCTCTCTTTCAACTAAGCAGCATAATCGATTACAAGTATTTTTGGAAAGTTTCTATGATTTTGGGAAGTGCCTAATCGATTACTCAAGGCTCATAATTGATTATCATTGTCAAAACATCCTGAGCCCTTAATCGATTAACATACACCAAGTGTTTTTCAACATAATCGATTAGCCTATTTCCTAAAATAGATCAACTTGGCTTTTCCTATAAATAGGCGCACCAAATCTCATTTCTGGACAGATCCAATTTTTCACAAATCTCATCTTTTCAAAAGCCATTTTTGCGCAAATCTGATCACTTCTGAAAAACTCTTTATATTTTGTTTACGTTCTTTTCGCACCGCTGGTCCGTCAAGAGCTGATCTTTCGCTAAGAGTTAGTTGGGGTTGCATTATTCAAGTTGTAATATCTGCCTTCATTAGAGGTATTTCTGTCTTTACATTTGTTATTATTTAATTGTTGTGATCCGTGCCAAAACTGCCCTATGTGATTCAACTTAGCCCTAGTGTTTATTTCCTTGTTCTTGTATATTATTGTCCATTGTTGATGATGAACCATATGATTCCCACTTATGCCTAGTGCATCACGTTCTAAGTGGTGAAGATGGTTTCAGATGATTCAACCTCCCCATTTTTAACTTCTTAATGAATAAAAGATAGTTAGGTTTATGGTTTAAGGTCCATGGGGTATTGCAAAGGATAGGTTACTCAAAACCTTGATGCTCCCTTCTCTTTGATTGTGTTATTAGCCTTTGGGAACTTATTCATAAATGCAAAGGATAGGATTACCTTAGCCTTGATGCAACTTCCCCCTTTTGTTCATGTTATTGAGAAATCGTTGCTCATATGTTCCTGAATTTAATTAAGATCATTCTTTGTCCATGATCAATTGCTTGCTTGTTTTTGATGCATTTTAAAATGTCTCAATTCAGTATGACATTCCATCCATGTGTATGACCTCCTAATGAAGACGTAAGTCTACATGCATGTTGTAGCATAGAGTCATTAGGGTAAATACACTCCCTCCTACACACACACTTGCTTTGAGAACTTTACCTCGCATCCCTGATAAGTGGGTCTTTTGATCATGTTGGCGTTTTTAGTCTTGATTAAATATTCAACATATGCATGATTTCGTGATTATTGAATGTGCTTGAACTTTTGTAATCAATCATTGATAGTACCTTCACCCCTTTTTTCCAAAAATCTTTCAAACTCTTTTCCAATTAATGTGAGTTATTAGTGACTATCACTCAAAGCCTTGGCTTGTTTGATTGTCATGAATGCCATCAAGGGTTATTAGTAAGGATCACTCAAAGCTTTTGCTTGCTTGATCGTTATGAAAGCTCTTCCCCTTTCAAACCCTTTCAAAAACATTTTCATTAGAACTACGTCGCTTTGATTCCCATTTGGGATACGTAGGAGAGAGTCACGTTCTCGTCAAGCGCAACGAATAAAAATCCTTTTCGCAACCATAAACAAATCATTTTCATAAAACAAGCAAAAAGAATCATTTTCAAACACATTGTTGCTAGTAGCTCATCAGAGCCTTTGTTCGTTTAGCTATTAGTGGCAATGTCCTTTTCTCATAAGAATAATAAACGATGATCCATCATAACCTTTGTTAGTTTGATCATCGTGCGAATCAATCTCTTTCGAAAATCACTTTCAAAAAAGATAATAAAAACGAGTTGTTATCAAATAGTCCATCAGAACCTTTGTTCGTTTGACTAGCGGTATAACTCTCTTTTTTTGAGTATTTAGTAGTGATTCATCATAGCCTCTGCTAGTTTAATCATTCACTAATGCTCGTCCTATTTCAAAAACTCACCAAAAAAGATAAAAAAACAAAAACTTTTCAAAAAGACAAACAAGAACTACGTAGCTTTGAATTCTCCATCGCACCGGGAGATACGTAGGAGCGGGCCATGTCCCGTCAAGCACTTTTTCTAGAAACCCTTTTTTTTCCCTTTCTCACCAAAAATAAAATTTTTGTTAAGTTTTCCCATTCATTCTTCAAATAAATAGGCAAATCTAGATATTTTTCAAATCAAACGTTAAAACCACACATTTAATTAGAGGTTCCCTTTCGGTAGAAAGGACGTGCGCGGTGCTAACACCTTCCTCGCACGTAATCGACCCCCGAACCTATATCTCTAGTTTTCAAAAGACCATCCGCCTTGTCCAAAAGACCTTTTTTCAATGTTTTGGTCTTAAAATTAAAATATTGGTGGCGGCTCCAAAATTTTTCCACGTTGTACATTGAGAAACCCAAACCGGGATTTTTCGGGGTGCAACACCTCCCACCAACTCCTACCAACCAACACTTGAGGAACATATCAGACGGTCCTCGAATATGTGTTAAAGAATGGCACACATACTTTGTCAATAGATACAAATTTCACACCAATGAATGGACACAGGGCAGAGAAACCGTCAATAGTGGAGTTTGCATGAAGGGTGTCACTGGAGGAGGTGAAGATGATTTTTATGGTGTGGTTCAACACATATATGAACTTTCGTACCCCCATCTAGATTTTAGTCAGAAGGTAGTGGTTTTTTATTGTAATTGGTTTGATCCGTCTGCTCGAGGAACAAAGGTGAATCCAAAGTCAAATACAGTGGACATTAAAATGAATAGTAGATATCGATTGTATGATCCTTTCGTCATTGCACAAAAATGTGAGACAAGTCTATTATGTCCCTTATCCATCAACGCGGACTGATAGGCGTGGTTGGTGTGTCGCAATTAAAATAAAACCAAGAGGTCGCATTGAGACAAATGATGACACGGTGAAAGATGTGCCATCTCAAACGGTGGTGTGTCACAATTATATATTAATGTTTATTATTTATATTTATCTTCATATATATATATATATATATATATATATATTGTTTTTATTATATTATATATTATTAATAATTAGTTATTTATTTCTTTGTTGGGTTATATTTTTCAGGAGAGCTTCCAGGATGGGCTAGCTGAGTACCATGAGTCACAGCAGAGCAGTGGGACAGAAATCGATCTTATGGAGGAGGCTAGAGTAGCTCGTGATATTTGGGAGAGAGTAGTTGGTCACCAGAAGAGTAATCGTATGGTAGGATCTGGTGGTATTGGACCGGCTGATTTGAGAACAAGCATTATTCCGAGTCTATCTTCTTCACATTCTGGATCAGAGAGTACTGGTCGCTCTTATGTTCCTAATTCTAGTGAGTTGAATGTTGTTACGCAATTGACCCAGCAATTGAGCGAGGCCCATCGTCAGTTTGCCGAGCGGCAGGAGCAAAATGAACGGGAAGTGCAGGCGCTTCGGGAGAAAGCTAGGATAGCTGAGGAGCGCATGGAGGAGCAGGCTAGGATAAATGAGGAGCGCTTTAAGCTTTTGCAGGATCAGCTGATGTCTCAGCACTCGAGGCCATCATCATCACATATGTCATCCTACCTGCCGCAGCAGCATTTCGGCGGTGCATTTCAGCCGTGGCCGCAGCCCCAGTATTCCCAGGAATATGCACCCCAGTATTCCCAGCAGTATCCACCACAGCAGGTTCAGCACCGCCAGCAGCAGCCATACCAGCACCCACAGCAGCAGTCGCCCCACCAGCCCAACTCAAACATCGATCTTAATATCGATGCGATTAGTGCTTTTCTTGCATCAGATGATACCTATTATCATGATGATGAGTCAGGCCAGCAGCCACCCCAGTTGCTTTGAATTGTTTTATTTTGTTGTATGGATATTTAAGTTTTCATTTGTATTTGTTAAAATACATAATTTTGAAATTTTTTTTAATTAAATTAATTACTATAATATATTAATCAATAATTAAATTAATTATTAACTTTTATTTTTTATCAATAATTAAAGTTTTTAATAAAATAATATTAATTTTTTAAATAAAACGAAAATTAATTTCCAGCGGATTTAGAGGGATTTCCGGCGGATTTTTTTTTATTTTTTTAAAAAAGTTTTTACCGGCGGATTTAACGACATTTCCGGCGCGATTTCTGGCGGATAATCCGCCGATAATATGCGATTTTTTTGGGAGTTTCCGGAAATTTCCGGAGGATTTTTCGGCGGCACGAAATCCGGCGGATAATCCACCGGAAACCGTTTGCTGCGAGCTGGCTACCGGTGCGAAAAATAAACTTTTCTTGTAGTGGAGGGTTGCCCAATCCCTAAGGCCCTGGAGAAGCTTTCAGTCCCCAACATGTACGATGGAATCGGGGACCCTGACAGCCACCTGGCCTACTTTTCTCTCATGATGCGCTACCGGGGGGCAAGGGAATCCGGCCACTGCAAGATCTTCCCTCTCACTCTCGCGAAGCCAGTGCTGGATTGGTTCCAAGAGTTGAAGCCAAACTCAATATCATCCTGGGGACATCTAACAATGATGTTCCAAGGTCAATTCATATGTCTTCAAGGTCAAAACTACAAGATACATGCTAGACCGAGACCTACTTGTCTCGGGTGCAGGCGCCGGGCGGGCGCAGAATCAGAAAAGACCGAGTCATACTTGTCTCGGGTACAGGTGCCAGGCGGGCGCGAAATCATTAAATACCAAGACCTACTTGTCTCGGGTGTAGGCGCCAGGCAGGCGCGGAAACCAGGCTGGAGAAGACCAAGACTAGTACGTCTTGGGCACTGGCACTTTGGAGGTACGTGAACAGGCTGAAGGGGGGCTGGCCCTCTCATTTCCTCACTCTTTGGAAGTCTCACCCCTCAAATCTCTTTTGAAATAGTTCAAATTTTGCAAAGGCTACCGGGCAGTAAGAAGACGTCACATTACAACAAACTACCAGATGCTCCCGGGGGCAATAATACTGTCGACAGCAACAAGCCATCCGTCGGGACGACCCAAGATAACCTGCAGAGGAGGATTGGCCGGAAGGTACGACGTCAACAAAGACTTCAAGCCAAGACCATCCTCCAAAATAATCTCGACTTGGGGGGCAACTGTTCTAGACTGGGTCAAGAGACCCACTCCAGCAAACCTGAGTCAGCCCAATAGCTAGGACCCATATCCACAATTAATCAGCCCATTCATCTGTATTATGCCTCACCGGCTCAAATTCACCTGATCGATCCAACGACTCAGAGCTAGCACGGATCCCTATAAATACTGGCAAACATTGCCAAAAATAGGTACATTCTCATTCCTTGTTATACTACTCTACAGTTCTCAATACCTGAACAACAAGAGACCTATCAACGACATTCATCATACGACCGCCCGGTAAGTCACTATTTTCCAAGGTAATCAAAACCGGACCGGACCGGCCGGTTCGACCGGTTGAACCGGGAACCGGACCCCTGCCCGGTCCAGTTAGACCCCAGAACCGGATGGCCAAAGAACCGGTTGGAAAACCGGAAAACCGGTCAAGAACCGGCAAAACCGGCCAGAACCGGCAAAGAACCGGTTGAAAAACCGGAAAACCGGTTTGAGAAATGAATTTTTTTTAACTGAAATAAAAAAATTTAAACTATTTTTTGTAAAACAAAATGAGTGTCGGGGCTCTATTTATATATTTTATATATTATAAAAGCCAAGAATCTCACTTATATTTTGCTGTGCACACTCTAGCTCTATTTATAGAGAAACACAGCTCATTCTTCTTATTTATCTTCACTGTTTGCAACATTAGCTTCTTATTTGCCAACAACAATTTTCTTATAAAGCCAGACTTATTTTTTTTCTTTCTAAATAATGCATTAAAATATATATTGTTGAGCTTAAGTTAAGCATAATTTAATTGTTTGTGGTGTGAAATTTTGGGTATTATGGTTTTTTATCCTTTATATATTGTAATAAAAATATTAAATAATATATTTAATTAATTCTGGTTGAACCCCCGGTTCAACCAGTTGAACCCAAGAACTCCTGAACTGCTACCTCTTCCGGTTCAATGTCCGGTCCGGTTTTGATTACCTTGCTATTTTCACAGGCAAAATGAACCAGTGTTATCAGACCCGGACCGGCCATCGACCCGGTCAAGGCACTGGGTCACTGGGCCCGGGGTCGGACCGGCGGGTCTCTAGTTGGACCGCATGACCCGGTCTATATTAAATAAATTTAAAAAATTATAATATATACTAAGAAAGTATTTGTATTTATAATTATAAATATATTGTCTTGTATACATTTATTAATATAGAAATTTTATTATAATTTGTATTTATAATTATAATTATAAAAATAGATATTTTATTTCCGACGACCAACAACTATTGGACTATTGTAAAAAAAACAACTATTGGACTAATAGTAGTTAAATATTAAACATAATTATTATTGTTATTTAAACCGGCTATTGTATTAAAAATAAAGAAGCATTTGTAATGCATAATATTAATATATAAGCAAGCCAAAGACGATGAAGCAATAAAAAAATATAAGCAAACAAATATTAAGTGTAGATATTTTTAGCGCATTGTATATATAATATAAAAGCAAATCTTTATCAACAAACTGTTTGTAGTGTAGTGGTAATGCTTGCTATTACTCACCTACAGGTCTCAAGTTCGATTCCCACTTTGGAGATTTTTAAGTAATAAAAAATGTTTTGTTTCATTTCTAAACTAGAAGCTTAAAAAAAAAAAACTAAATTCTGCGAAAATGGGAGGTTCCAACAAAAAAAACAAAAAAAAAAAAACTACTCAAAAAAAAAAAAAAAAAACTAAAATCAGGGAACGTGCAACCCGGCCCGGGTCATGCGACCGGTCGGACCACCGGGTTTATCATCGACCCGGCCGAGTCATCCGGTCCAATTACATATCCGGTTCTGCACACTGTCCGGCCCGGGAAGGACACCGGGTCCCGGTCGGACCGGTCCGACCGACCGGTCCGGTCAGGTCCGACCGGCCGGTCCGGTCCGGTTCTGATAACTAAGAAATGAACATTAAAGACACTATCACAACAAAAAAAAATGAACATTATTAAAGACACAAACACACCGTTAATCAAACACGTGAAAAGCACGGTAGTATATGTCTAGTGATAAACTATCCTATTCTTTTGCTTCAGAAAAGGAACAGTCCATTTTCATCTTCAACCTCTCGCTCTCGCTCTCACTCTCAGTCTCTAACTGTTGCATCTCAGAACAAAAGAAGAAGAGTGGGTACTCTACAAATCGTGTTCTTCTACCTCTCGCTTCTATCTCAGAAATAGAAAGAGGTATGTTTTCCGCCTCTTTCCTCTCTACCCTTTCTTCTCCCATTCCGTTTCCCCCCTTTCTTCACTGATTTTGAAACTAAGGTTTTTTTTTGCTTTGATGTTATTGTTACTTTTCTGCAAATTGTTGATGCTATTTTACCTTGTTCTGTGTTGTTGTATTGCGTTTGTTGTTCTCTCCTTGCAAATGTTCACTCTGCAAATTTTCATATGCATGTTCTGCTCCTGCAAAATAGTTCCAATTTTGTACACTAATCTTTTCCTGTTGTGTCACTATTCTTTGCTAGTAGTTCTAAAACTAATTTTCGGTATCAATTCCTCTATATAAGGCTTAGAAATGGGTATTGATTTCAAAAGGTAAGAATAAAACTCAACTCACTCAACTCACAGTCTCACACAAACACACCAACACACAAACCGTAACAGACACAATGGAGAGGATGGTAATTCTTTTTCTCTGTTTCTAAATCAAATACATTAACAGCCTAACAGGTACAGAGAACCTTTTATAGGCTAGTGTTCTTTTATAGGGTAGTTTGTGTTCTTAGCAGGTACATACTTTCTTTCAAATGCTTGATTTAATTATAACAGGCATCAGCTAGCAGCCCCCCTCTGAGCAAGGATACCCATAGAGGTAGAGGGTATCAACTTTTATTAGGGATGAAAATAGAAATTTGTTTCCTTTTTTGCAGCAAACAAACAACTTAATTAGTAGCAAAACAACTTTTGTATGGATGGGTTTGATTGGTGTTATGTACTCATTGCAGTGTTTGTCCAGATGTCCTAAAACATATTTGTTGATGTTTAAGTGGTGTTGTGGCAGGTATAGAGTTTGATCAATTTTAAGTGGTGCTGTGTTGTTGCCCTTTCAAGGTGTTACCTTCTCTTAATTTGGAGGAAGGAGCCTGGAGGTACTCTTTTAATTTCTTTAGTCCATCTGGAAATTCTTTTAGCGTTTCACAAGATGCAAACTATTGGCACATGGAGTCAATTCTGGAGAGATTATGCAGTCTGGACATTTTTGATGTAGATTATGCTTGAATGGGAACTTTTTGTTTTTGTTATATTCATCTTAGTTCTTGGTGGTTTTGGCATATCTTAGATTTTTCTTATGCTCGATTCCATGTTCATGTATGCATTCTACAATTTTAGTGAAAATATTTGGCTTATTAAAAAATTATTTATTGAGATTTTGAATTTCAATTTCAAAATTTTCATAAATATTAATTCGAAGTTTAAAAGTTTGAGTAATTTGAATAGTCTAACTGCAACAAAATGTATGAATAAATGTTTATGTCTCATAAAGATGTATGAATAACTATTTCTCGTAAAGATGTATGAATAATGTCTCTCACAGTGTACAAAAGAATAATGAATATGTTTTTATACAAATTACAATGTAATTTAATTACAAATAAATAAGTCTAATTGACATCATAAAGTGGCAGCTACAGTACACAAGATTAAATTCCAGAGGTAAATGGCACAGCAGTGGTTTTCAACCATGAAGGACCAGCAAGGAGTCCATTGACGGTGAATTTTGATGCCTCAGCTGAACTTTTAATCACATGATAACCAGGCCATTTCACTCTATGGGCTGTAGATGAACCAGGCCCATGATTCTGATACTCTCCATAATATAATGTTTTCTGAGCAAAATCAGTATCACCCCAAGGAGACCAACCCAAAGGACTCACCAAAGTATCCATGAAAGTTTTCATGAACACAACTCTTGAGTATTGTTGCCAAGGTCGGCCCAAGAAGGTGTTGAACTTGTGAACAACAGGCCTAAGATCCGGCGCGGCCCTAATTTGACAGTTGTGGAATGAAATTCCTGTGTTCTGAAATGGGTCCCCTCGACCTTGGGCTGTAATCATGTTTGCTTGACCATCTAAAGGCTTTCTTGCAAATATGTTACAATTCTGAAACACCACTGCGGCATTTCCAAAGATGAAGTCCACGGTGCCATAGATGAAGCATTGTCTATAAAATTGACGTTGTGCGTGAGCCATTAGGGTGTCTTGGTAACCTGAAATTGCACATCGGTAAAAGACAGAGAGGTCTGAGGCTGATCGGAGCGCCACAGCTTGTCCCTTGTGTGGACCAGCGGTGTTTTGAAAGGTAATGTCACGTGCAATGAAGTGAAGTCCGTCTATGCCTGAAATTGAATAATTCAATATTAGAAGTTAGGGGAAAGCTATAAAACCATTATATGAATATCTAGTTTAAGTACCATGTCTACCATTATAAGGTGCATGTTTTTCTGTAACATAGAAACTTTTGTAGGTCAGACTTTCAATAATATATAATGCATACAACTGTTTTATCAATTGTAGATGGGGGATCATAGTGTTTTGTCAAAAATCTGCTACTTTAAGTCGCTATTTTTGACTTAAAACACCATGGCGCCACCATCCTTCATAAATTGGTCATAGCGGTTAGCAAAATATCCATGACCACCAGTTGATAACATTGACATACACTAGTACTACCTCCGGTCCACTTTAAAAGAAACAGTGCAATTTTACGTTTATTGAATAACTAATGTTTCTTATAAAGTTAACCAGAGGTAGTATTTTGTGAAATGAGAACATTGAAAAAGAAGCTAAGCAGATTGAATATATATGACTCACCAGCTGTTGCAGAACTATAAGTGGTGAAACCTCCTTGTACACTTCTTCCACTTGTTATTATGGTATTTCTCATTCCATCACCAACCATCATTATATTATCATTATGCACAGCAACCAAAATATTCTCTCTATAAACCCCTTTCTTCACATATATCACAAACCTCTTCTTATCTTTTCTCTTTGCAGCTGCATTCAAAGCTTCTTGTATAGTTTTAAAGTTTCCAGAACCATCTTTTGCCACCACAGAATTTGCCTTTATTGAAGAACCCTTCAATATCCTCCTCTCATTCCCAGAAAACCAACTTGGAAACTCATCTTCTGTACTTTCTTCAGCTTTGAAATATTTCAAGAAATCCATATTGATAGCTAAGCTATTCCTTATCATCTCAGTTACATTACTTGTTGGAACAATGAAATTTTGATGAGCATTGAGTTCAACAGCACCAGTTTTGCAGGTTTCAATATTTGTGAGAGCAGTGGTAAGCCATGTTTGTGCATCAACTGGTGAACACTTTCTCTCTTCATTGTTAAGGCCTTCAAGTGTACGGTTGAGATGAAATACAGTGTTTTCATATAGCTTCAAACAATCATCATGCACAGTTTTATGCTCCACAGCAGCATCATCTTGTTGAAGACTATGTCCTTCTTTTTGCATGATAATAGCTTGTTTTATAGCCATTTGAATAAGCATTTCTCTGAATTCAGTTCTGTGTTTGATTGTGAAATTGTTGAGTTGACTTGTGTAGTGTTTGCATGGCTCAGGATGTGGTGTTAAATTGCACCACCAATCTATGTTGCTTTTGGAGGAAGGTTCTTTTCTTGATGAGGCTATTGAGAAAACTGAAGATAATAATAAGAGTAGTGTGAAGAATGTGTTGCAAAGAATTGTCATATTTGATATAAGAATAATAAAGAGTGTTGAGAAACAGTAAGAGTTTGTTGATTTGAATGTATATAATCAATCTATGTATGATGAATGTTGTTGTTAACATGTTTTGGGTTCTGACTTTGAGCAGCTATGTAGATATACATATTTGTTAGGTGGAGTGAAGAGGTTATAAACGTGTAGAATGAATGAATGAATTGAAAAGTGATGTTGAAGAATGACACAGATACAATACAAACTATGAATGTTGCAGTTGCAAGAAAGGATTTAATTAACAGATATAAAATCTTATCTTGATGAATAAGTAGTATTACTTTAATTACAAGAAAAACAAGTGCATGTCTTGTGTTTTGGCTTCATAGTGCAATTTCCGGAGCTTACTTATTAATGCTCGGGTGACGGCTTTGACTATAGAATCATAGAATTAAATTAAACTAGAGTTATGTTATTTGTACACTCAAAATATTCTACACCCGCAACATCTCATTAAAGCCGCTCATGAAAGCTAGAACAAAGTGGAAGATATGCCCTTACATGAGCTCAACTGAACTACAGTTAATCAATTCTTAAATGAGAGATTAGTTAATTAAACTGAATTTAAGAAACTTTTACTTGTACATATTACTAACTTGGCAACAGTGTAACCAACTTTTTTCATATAACTAAGGGGTGTGTTGGACTTTTTAATGTATTTTTAGCAATAAAAAGTCTCACCATTTCACATGAGATTTTTAAGGTCTCTCAATTTTAAGTTATGGATTATATATACACAACATTATATTATGTATTAGATTTAAGGGTTAAATATATTTTTAGTACCTTTAAAATTTCACAATTTTATTTTTAGTCCTTATAAATTTTTTGTCGACTTTTACTCTCCATAATATTTTTCGTCAACAGTTTTAGTCCTTATAAAATGTCAACTCATGTATACCCTTCAAAATGTCAACTCATGGGTAAATAAAATACGGGTTTTTAAGCACCAAAAACCTAAGAACAAAATAAATCAAATATGAACTTAGAAATCGAATTTTGAGCTTATTTTTTATAAAGACTTCTATCATAGCACATAGAGTATATTTACAAAACTTCATTTAGAAACTTGAAAGATATGCAGGAGTTAACATTTTATAGGGACTAAAATTGTTGACGAAAAATATTGTTGGGACCAAAAGCCGAGGAAAAGTTTTATAGGGAATAAAAACAAATTTTGAAAAGAGTGCTTAAAAAAGTGTTGCTAGCATATTTTTGTCCCTTGATTTTATTTTGAGGTGTGCTAGCAACACCCTTTTTAACGACAACGGCTTAGAATACTAACCCAAAAGCTTAGTTTTGGTTACTAAATATGTTGCTGTCGTTGGATCAGAGTCTTTTTAATAAATTTTAATCTAACAGACAGTGTTAAACGAGGGCATATGTGTCATTTTACCCCTCAATGTTTGGTTCTCATGCATTAGAGTCTTCCTTCATTGCGCTTTCTTCTTCCTTCTCACATTCTGCGCGCAACCTCCGGCAACCATCATGTTCTCACGTTCTGCGCGCAACTTCTGCTGTGTTTTCAGTTCGTATCGCCGTTTTCTTCCGCTAATCCACTGTATTTTCAGTTCGTATCGCCGTTCTCGCATTCTTCCTTACTCCTCAACAAGTGATGTTCTCACATTTTCACTTTGGTGCATTCATGATATCTTAATTTCTCTCTGAAATTTGTTGCAGCTTGTTGCTATTTGTGTATTCCAAATTGGTGTTCTTAGCCAATTGTTGCTGCTTGTTGTTATTTGTGTAGAATGCATACTAAGTGTTTGTAAAAATGCTAAAACTGAATTGTAACTTTCTTTTTCAAAGAGGTGCCCATACATGCTAGCAAATTCTGACTTATAATTAAATGAATTCGGTGGTAAGTCGTTTTTCCTGTAGATTTCAATATGCTCGGAGTTGATGAACATGGTGAAGCAATCAACTTTTCACGTTTACTTGCTTGTAAGTCGCTTGTAGCATTGTAATCTTTCTCTGTTGCTTGTTGCATTGTGTTAACCATTTTGGTACTAATCTGTGGTTAGTGTCGACTAACCAGTGTTGTACATGTCTGTGGTTAGTGGCCACTAACCAGTGTTGTACATATCTGTGGTTAGTCCCTAACCAGTGTTGTACATATCTGTGGTTAGTGGCCACTAACCATTGTTGTACTAATTTGTAGTTATTGCCACTTCAAAAACTACATTGTATTTCTTTACTGCAGTTCAGGATTGTCATGGTCAAGATGAAAATCTTACTGATATTGATATGGTTGTTTCAGGTTGTTAACTTATAATTGTCAAATTCTTTGATTTTAACTTGTTAAAATTTGTGTAACCATATATGTATGGTTAGTGTTATTTGACATTGCCTTCCTATGCTTAGATGATTCATTTTTTCGTTTCCTTTATAATGTTTGCATAGAATCAAGTACCAATGTTGGATGTCATGATGACGAACTCGATGAAGTTGTGGTTGCAGGTTGAATGCTGATTTGTTATTATATAATAAATATTTTTTTTATGATGTTGTTTGTTGGATATTGATTGTTTTTACTTGGTTTTGACAGAGGTTACTCATCGTCCTTCAGATGTTAATTCTTGAAAAGATCTTATTTTTCACACAGAGCCGGATGCATATGCTTTTTACAAGTCTTATGCCAAATCTTTGGGCTTCAGCATTAAGAAGACAAATGTGTATCGCGATAGCAAGAATAAAAAGACTGATATCCCTCACTATCTGAATATGATGGATCACAAACAAGGTTTTAAGATTCACAAGGAGGTTTCGAATAAAAGGAAAGATACGCGGACGGGCTGTTTGGCAAATTATGAATGTAAAGGAATGAGAATGAAAATTAAATAAACAAATTATGATTAAGAGCAAATTATAATCCTAACCAATGTTATGCACATTTGTGGTAAGTGGCAATAACCACAAATTAGTACCCCAATGGTTAGTGGCTACTAACCACAGATATGCATAACTGTGGTTAGTGGCCACTAACCACAGAATAGTGCAACAGTGGTTAATACCAGAAATCTCAATGTCTTCATTACGATAGTACATTAGAAATTCAATTTCTTCATTAATTAGTAGCTTAAATAAATTCCATACACTATCCAAAGCAATTACATAGAAGTTCAATTTCTTCATTCATCTACAATTTCAATTACATAGAAGTTCTAATTTTCCTATCTTTTCCTTCTTTTTCCTAGAGCCTTTTTCCCCCCTTCATTTTTCAGTATTTCAGCTTTCAATTGGTCACAAAAGGTGTTTGCTTCCTCTTGTAATGATTCCCTTAGCAAGTTGGTTCGGTGTTTCATGATTGAGCAGCAGAGATCAATTTGGAATTGATTAGTTGCAGACACTTTTTGACTCTTTCCCAACGTGTCCCAGTTGCGAAACAAATCCATAACGTTTTCATTTACATGCCATTCCTTTAGGAACATCATTGTGAATACACCACAACTATCTCCATCTGGCTGTTGTGCCATTTGCGGATCATGCCACTCAAATTCTTCCCATTTATAAGGACAAACCTTTCCCATGACATTGTATCTCTCCACAACAAAACTCCGTGCCTCAGTCATCAACTTGTCTCCATGGGCTTCAATTACTGAAATTGTGTCACTCTCATCCTTTCTTGAAAACCGTTTAAGGCTTGTTAGATACTCATATCTTCCCATCTTCAAGTTGAGCACATATGTGATAAAGTGGGATTGAGCAATAGTAGGCATCAGGATCTGCAATATAGGTCATGTTAAAAAATGAGTGGGCAACAACCATTAAGTTAGAATCAAAAGCTAAAATTAGAATCACATTATCAATCTTACAAGTAATAACCACAATTGTACAATCTGTGGTTAGTGGCCACTAACCACAGATATGCATAACTGTGGTTAGTGGCCACTAACCATTGGGGTACTAGTTTGTGGTTAGTGGTCACAGATACGGGACTAGTTCTACATAGCAATAACTCTAACCATAGCCCCAACACTACAAGAAATTTGACCTTTACCCACGGACAAAAACCGTCACTAAATGTCAAATGTCTGTGGGTAAAAGTCACTTTAACCTCTCCCCACGGCCACTCTTTCCGTAGAGAACGTAAGACGTCTAACCACGCTTTTGCGTCCGTGGGTAAAAGTTTTCCCTACGCCCAAGTTCATTTACCTACGGTTTCTGACTGTCACTATATCCTTCACCGGTACATCTAATTTTAACTTCTACCTACGGTTCTGACCGTCACTAAAAGTGATTTTTTTTGGATATATTAGTGGCTTATTTTTGCTGAATAAAAAATAAATTCTTTTATTAAATTAAACTGTTTTATAGCAACTATAAATTATATTATTCATAAGATTAACATATAAAATATATATTGATAATACTCATGGATAATACATCTTTAAGTCAATTAAAACCCAAATCACAAACATACAACTATAAATTGTGATAATACATCATATATCTTTCAAATCACAAAGATACAACTCTATTTTGGCAATATCCTCAGACTGCTCTATTTTGGCCTATGGGCTTGGGCTCAATCCACTGGAAGAATCGTATCCATTGCTGGAAGAAACCTTCAATTTTTGACTAATACCCGATGGTGAAATCTCAATACCCCTACTGCAAGTTGAAGTCTTCATATTTGAGAGGCATTCAAGATTTGGCAATTCCATCCACGGCTTGTAAGTCATCTTCAATGGCATCATTAAGACGAACAACATTCTCGAATAGGGAGATGGCCTTCGCATTCTCCTCATCCTATTGCATTCAATCGAAGAGGAATTACAAATCTTAAGCAAAACAAAACTGAATGATTCATCCATAGTAATAGCATTTAGCACATAGAACTGCAGATTGTTCAGTTTAACTTACCTTAACCTTCTTGAAGATATCTCTGAATCCCAGTTCTTTAAGGATATACCAAATAATTAGTCAGGCACCTCTAAATCATTTCTTTTTCAAAGTAACTTTAGTAAAATAACATACAATGATATCAAGAGGAGTGCCATGACTTGCTGGATCTTTCTCAAAATCGTCAAGTATTTTAGCATACCTTTTATGCAGAAAAGTATCATTAGAAGATGCAAATATGAAATAAATAAATAAAAAACCTGAAAGTGAAGGTAGAAAGAGGCAACAAGAGAGGACCTTAGAGAAAATGTTTGTGCTTTGTTAGCAGCATCAGGAACAGACGTATCACTCTCAGCACGCTCCCTGTACCAAGTCAAAGCCAAATATTGATGTAAAAAACAAGAAACACTGAAATAGCAGAATCATTGCAGTAAATAGTAATTCAAAGCAGAAACTAATGCCGTGCTTTTAAAATGAAACAGAGTAGAAACACATATTGTTGTCGTGGTTCAGGATAGAAATGAGTGAAATAAGCCATTGCTGTCAAAAGGGTATGCAATGCAGGATATTAATCTCTGAAAGAAAATTGCCAACAGCAAGTGATTTGTTTATTTGTTCAACCAGCCAATCAAACAAACATGCATATACTGACTTTGGCAAAGCAACCCTTGCATCAAATAGCCTACATGATAAGAAGAGTACATTTAAGACAAACCTAATGAACTGGTACTGATGTATGCATTTCAATAAAACCCCAACAACTGTTGTCGAAGATTGGTTTTTGTAAGAAAGGAAATGAAAAGACAAGAGCGCTGAATAAACAACAACAGGGATGAAATGAAACTATTACCAAAATGCTTCCTTAGAGATCACAGAGTTGCTCTGAATCATAGGGCTTGGAATAATCTCTACATATGCCCAATTTATGAACAAGGGCCATAAAATCATATATAACTGCCAGCATGAAACATAAATGAATGACAGAAGTGATACAAACCGCAAACTTCTATGTTGAGCTTTGATGTCTCTTAAAAATTGTACTTTCATGTAGTCAAATCCATCCTCATCAACCAAATATCCCCTAGAATCTGATTAAATATTTTGTTAAAAAAATGCACATTCGGTGAAAAGATCAAAGGCTTCATAAGGAAGCTCAGAATGTCATGACAATTCTATAGTTAAGTACCACTATTCGTATATTCTTGCTAGAATAAAAGAATACACTTGCATCATCCTAGCAAATGCAATAGCCTCCATATATGTGTAAAAGGAAAAAGAATTATCCGATACTGAAATGGGAAGAGCACCATATGCAACTAGCTTCTCTAAAACATGCATCGCAATCTTTCCAGAACCTTAGTTAAAATGATCTTAATTAAAATAAAAACCTTAGTTAGTCCTTTGAGTTCTTTGTTCATGTCAGCAACCATGAGCTGCGCAAAGAAAACCTGCAGATACATGAAAAACTTGTTAAATTTGATAGCTTGAAACCATAGATGGAGAACAAAATTTTGTAATGATATTCTTGGCCAGAATGGGCATGCATTTATATGCTCTTTATTCTGTAATGCATTTATATGCATTTATGGCCAAAATTTTGTAATGATATTCTTGGCCAGAATGGGAATGGGATATTGAAAGGGCCTGCTAAGGATACTTGTTGAGGATTGTCAACAAAAAAGGATATCTTGTTGAGACATACTAAAGAAAATACCTGACAATAAAGACCAATAAAGGATATCTTGTCAACAAACGACATGCTCAGAATCAACTTCCAACAAGACCAATTAATATCACCTTATGGCATTTTTCATTTTGCACAGAATCAACCAGTAATAATTCTTGCGTATCTGAATTAATGCATAATTTATATAGAAGAAATTGACTACTAATGTTTGGATTGATTTAACAGTAGCTAGTAACATATTCATACAAATTAAATTCTAAGCTGATAAATATAATGTAAAACAGAGTCAATCTAACCTAACCACCAACATGAGAGCAGTGTACTAACCTCTCGATCTGGACCTTCAAATCAAGTTCTGAATCTGAAATTGAAGAAGAAAGAGAAGAGGGAGAAAAACTAGGGTTCCGAATCTGAAATTTCTGAAATCTAACTCCATTAACAGAAAGAAAACGAAAATTAAAGCAAAACAATAAGAAGATAACTTAGGGTTCACCTTCACAAAGAGGAAGCCATGGGAGATAAGAGAGAGAAGGAGAACGAGCCAGAGAAACTGAGAGAGTGATCGACGAATAAACGAGAATCAACGAATTCCTGAGAGAGCGATTGAATCAGAGACATCGATTGAAGATGAGAGAGGAATTGAAGATGAGAGAGCGTCAGAACCTGAGAGAGCGAGAGAGCGAGAACCCGAGAGAGCGAGAGACGGAGAGAGGGCGTCGTGAGAAGATGAGAGAGCGTGAGCATGTCGTTTGTTGACAAGATATCCTTTATATTAATTAAATTTTGTTTTAACTTTTACCAACGGACGATTTTAAAAAAAAGGCACCGTAGGTAAAAGTGGCCGTGGCTATATGGCAGTTTTTTGGTAGTGCAAGATATATCCCTTTTATACCTTCCACCATATCAGGGATCAGGATCTTTTATATTAAAAAAAATATTCAATGAAAACTTACATATTAAGGGCAGTGGAGCAAAAGAGCAATAGCAAAAACACATGTCACTCCTTTACAAGCATTTTATCAAACATTTTAAGGGCATATCTTCTAACTTCACAGAACAAGTTGCTAAAACCGTGTTCCTTCCAAATACTGGGTTGAAATGAATAACTTGAGACAGGAGGTAAAATTATGAGGTCTCCCTGCCAATCAAGTATTTGGTTCTTATGGGAGTGTTATTTTTCAATATTAGTGAAAAAACCATGTACATGTATCAGTAACAAATAACTTGAGATGATGAAAAAAGTGAAAACTCTAATATTTAAACACAGTTCCAAATATCAGAGTGAAGGTAGAAGAGTGAAGGAAAAATCAAACTCTTACCAGACGAGGACGAAGAATATTTGAACTCCACGGAGTCCTCAACGCTCTTGGAATCGTTGTTCTCCGGCGGGGTGAAGCAAGCGGCAAACAATCCAGCGACAGACTTGGCGGCAGCGACAACAGGATTCCGACTTCCGGAGGAGGAGGTAGTTGCGCGCGGAGTCGTTTGCAATTGTAGAGTGTTCGTTTGTGATTTTTGAAATTGGGGGAAAGTGTTTTGAAATTGAGTTTTTAATTATTGTTGAAATGACGCATGTACCCCTTTAGTATTAGTTACTAAGCTTTTGGCTTAGTATCCTAAATCAGACTCCTTTTTAACACTTTCTCATTAACACTCAATTTGGATTGGGTAAAATTCATGTGAGTTCCACCACTTTAGAAATGGGACCTACTACTAAGTGAGACGAATTTCACCTAATCATGAAGTGAGTGTAGGTTAGAGAGTGACAAAAAGAGTGTTGTTAGCACTTTTCTTTATTTTTGGTCCTCCCGTTTTGTCAAAATGCAAATTCAGTCCCTTTCTATCGCACTTTCAGCCCCTCAAAATCATGGGTTTTTAGAACTATTGGTCCTTAGAAATCTTGAATTTTGGAGAAGTGGGTGATCAATAGTGCCAGAGGCGGAGCTAGCTAGTCTTTATGGGGTGGCAAAATATAAAGAAAATTTTTTTTACAAGCAAAACGAAGTTCATAAAAATGGTAAGAATTTTTATACAAACAACAATTAAAAAAAGTTTTAAACACTAGTTTTATACACAGTAACACATCAATATAGAAGTAAAAAAATAAAGAAAGGATAATGTGTATGTGTGGTGTCTATTTGTCATTTCGTTTAAGTTGACTAAAAAACATTGTAATACGCAAAAAAAAAATAACAACCAAATAATTATAAACTTAAACTTATAAGATGAAAGACTCCATTTGTCGTAAAAAAGATGAAAGACTCTTTTAGTGAACAATTATGATAGAAATGAGAAGAAGGATTAGCTAAATAATAGAAGATAATAAGAGATTATTAAACTATAAGTAGCAGTAACTTATTATATTTAAATTTAACTTTTTATTTTATTTTTGGGGTAACTATGACTTATTATTATACCTAATTCAAATCTGAATTTTATTTTCGGGTAGCAAACCTCATCCTTACAACAAGAGGCTCTACCTTTAGATAGTGCACATTTTACGAAGTTTTGGAACTAAAAGTACAATTAGAAAAAACATACAGACCAAAATTGCTATTTATAGAAAATTGAGAGACCAAAAATCACTGAATATAAAATAGAAGGTCCAAAATAAAAGAAATCAGAATAAAAAAAATAGAGTATCCAAAACCGCCAAACTTAAAAATTTTGTTTTTCTTATTTGTTATTTTGATATGTTTGCTAAAATTTCACGGCGTCCTTTCAAATCTCTTGAATCCATAAAAACCTTTAAAAATATAGGATATTATAAGTTTATCCTATTCTTCTCTAATATTTTGTTTGAAGCACTAATAGGATATAAACTAACATTACTTTTCTTATCGATCAAAATCAAACATCAGTTGAGTTATTTTTAAAATAAATTTTAGGCTAAATAGCACGTTTGGTCCTTTATCTTTGCTCTAGGTTTCATTTTGGTCATTTATCTTTTTTTTGGTCCGTTTTGGTCCCTCATCTTCCATTTTCGTTTCATTTTGGTCACTGCCATCAATTGAAGCTAACGGACGCCACGCTGTCAGTTAACTGCTGACGTGGCATCTTAAATGTCAAACTGAGGTGGATTATAATTTAATGACGTGGCATTTTCTTTTGTTTAAATCAAAAACAAATTAACAAAAACAAAATTAAGAAAAACAAAAAAAATAAAACAAAAACAAAAAAAATAACACAGATTTGAAAACCCAAACTCATACCCATTTCCATCTTCATCACCCTGTTCCTCTTCTCAGCTCCTCTTTGATCTCAAACGAAATCAAGCACAAAGAACAAGAAACCTAAGCCACACGATGTACAACGTGACCAATGGTATCTCAAAAACGGCGACCCAACAAAACCAAAACCAATATCGGATTGATCGTAACTTCGGAGCAGATCTGAAATCGGGTTCGATTAGGGTGAGAAGAAGATGATCTAAGAGCTGTGAGGAGATTATGGTTCGATTAGGGTTCGAAGTTGTTTCTTTGCTTTCTCTTCTGTTCTTCGTTGTTTCATTCTTCGTTGAGAGGAAATTGTTTTGGTTCTTCATTGTTTCTCTCTTCTATTCTTTGTTCATTGCAGTTCGATTCTTCTTCTGTTCTTTCTATTCTTCAAATTTCTTCTTCGTTTTGATTATTAAATCTAGGTTCTTTTTGTTCTTCAATCTTTCTGTTCTTCATTTTGTTCTTCGTTGTTCTTCAATCTGGGTTCTTTTCCAGCGATTTCATTTCGTTTTCCAGCAATTGCATTTCGTTTTCTTTTTCCATCGTTTCTGATTGCAACGATTTTGGGTTTAGGGTTGCATCGTTTCTTCAATCTGGATTGCATCGTTTCTTCAATTTGGGTTCTTTCATTTTGTTTTTCTAAAATGGCATTTTGTTTTTAAATAAATGTTTTAATCTTTTGTTAATTTATGTTTTTATCAAGTAAAAAAGATAAATGCCGATTGGTTTACAATTAAATAATAGTCAAGCATATATTTTGGTACTTGAGAAGCACTAAAGGTAAATCCAAGCCACATTCTAGATTTTGTTATCTTTAAATGGTAGCATTGTGAGTTGGAAGAGTTCCACGTCGGGTACATGTGCTAATTCTCTTACAGAGGTCGAGTATATAATCCCTTCTAATATGATTTGAAGGTTTTTTGGATCAAGATATTCTTTTGAACTTGACGGATTTCTTAACTGCGACCTCCATTGATCTCGATGCGATGATGATGGAGTAATCGTGTAGGCTAAAGAAATTTGATATCATTAGTGGTCTAGACATATACTTAGTTGTTTATATCTCAATCGATGGATGATCGGAGAGGAGATATGCACAACACTCCGCTAGAGGCTCCAGCTCAGTGGTAGCTTGACACTCACACTAGTTCGATGGGTGTTGAACTAATGCTCAATTGGCACTAGTGCTAGTGGTATAAGGCATTATTTATTATGTTATGAGAGTATATCATAATAAAGTCCTTAGAATAGATTGTTTGTTCAATGGAACATCAAATGTGATTTGATCGTGAGACCCCATTGAACTATAGAATGCTATTCTTGAAGTATCCGTAGTCGAAGTATTATTGTTAACAAGGACAACAATAATGCATAGAGGCTATTGTGTTGATGATTGATGACCACATCTCACGGGTCATGGATATGGAGATATCGAATCATAACACAAGTATAAATATTAGGAGTAATATTTATACTGGATTGACCGACCATGAAAGACGGAGTTGGGCTTGTAATGTACACGGCCCACTAAGGCAACAAATGAAAGAAATGAGCATTATATATGTGATATATTGTGTCTCCTAAAGTTAACCCTAGAAAGTCTATTTTTGTTGTGCCTCCTCTTTTACAGTAGCCGTCAGCTAGCACCGATGCCATTTCGAGGAAACCGTTCACGTGGACTGAATAGAGACACTGCGCTTGTGGTGTTGGTGATTTGTCTCCTCGATGCTCTTGTTGGTGATTTGTCTCCTCGACGCTTCAAGAGGTAAACACATGAACCTTATAATGTGAAATTTTGTGCTTACACGCTCCTTGTAGAAGGGTTTATTCCGCTTGAGAGTCTTTTAAAAAAAGAAAATTTTAAATGTCAATCTCTCAAAATCCTAACAGACGCCACGTCAGCAGTTAACTGACAGCGTGGCGTCCGTTAGCTTCAATTGACGATAGGGACCAAAATGAAACGAAAATGGAAGATGAAGGACCAAAATGGACCAAAATAAATGATAAAGGACCAAAATGAAACCTAGAGCAAAGATAAAGGATCAAAAGTGCTATTTAGCCTAAATTTTATATATACAGTTCTATAGATAATGATCATGTTCTTCACATAAAAAATTAGGTAACGGCTAGAGAAGTGCCCAAAAGTGTATTTTTATTTGCAACTAGACCTTACCCATGTGCGATGCACAAGATATCCTTATGAAAAAATAGGTAGTATTATGCACATTTCGATTTGTTATGTATTTGAACTATTTGATAGGCAGAATATTATTGGAGAATTTCATGTAAAAAAACAAATCCAACTCATAGATAAAATTATGCGATGAAACAAATTAGTGAGATATATAGAGGTTAAATTTTAAAATGAAAAAAATGCTCACTTAAGTAATTTCAGTTAAAAATGAAAACAAAAATATTTTTTTTTCAAGGAAAAAATTAAAATTATCATGCAGAATCACCCAACTATTTTAAATTCAACTCTATAATTACTTCCCTATTGTTTTAACAACTTTCCTATTGAGAATTTGTGATGGTCTTCTGAACCACGTGGAGGTTTGCTAAAGAAGAATGAGTTTGTGATGGGTACTTAATTTTTTTTTTCAGACCCTAAAGTACCCAAAACATATTGATAAGTGTCGCACTTTACATGTTTTATCATGAAATTAATTTTTCTTCGCGTCTGTCGGTTATTTAGGATCAAACTTGGTGTGTTTGACCAGTTAAAATTTTTTCCAAACCCTAAAGTACCCCATAACATATTGTTTAGCGTCACACTTTACATATTTTATCGCTGAATTATTTTTTTTACCAACTGGTTATCAAGGAACAAACTTTGCGTATTTAAATAGTTAGAAGTTTTTTCCGAACCTTAAAGTACCCCAAAACACATTGCTTACGGTTGCACTTTAGTATCTTGTCGAGAATTTTTTTTCTTTCACCAAACCGGTTCTTGAGAAACAAAAGGGGTAATATGTAACACATAGGCATAGACAAATTATCTATAAACTCTTAAGGCTAAATTGAATGTAAGTAAGTTTGGTGGTGGGGTTTTGGAGCCAATTTTTATGTGGGTTCCACAACCATTTTAGTGGGTCCCACAATCATGTTGTGAGGAAGAAAAGAGAGATATTCAAATTGCAAAAAAAAATTCATGTGCCATACGTGGGTCCCGCTACAGTAAAATGTATTTTAAAATGCTAATATATTTTAATCTTAAGGCAAAATTGATGTCAACCAGAGTGTTTTGCGGTACTTTAAAGTTTGATAAAAATTTTAATTGTTCAAATATACGAAGTTCGTTCCTTAATAATCAATTTCGTGAAAATAAAGATTACTTTTGTGCCAAAGTACGTGAAGTGTGACCCTAAGCAGTGTATTTTGAAGTACTTTTGGGATAGAATTTTTTTAACTGTTCAAATACAGGAAGTTCGTTCCTCAATAACCGGTTTGGTGAATAAAATTACTTCCGTGACAAAATATGTAAAGTGTTTCGCTAAACTGTGTGTTTTGAGGTACTTTATGATTCGGAAAAAAATTAACTATTCACATACGCAAAGTTATTTTCTCAATAACAAGTTTGGTGAAAAATAAAATTAGTTTCGTGACAAAATACGTAAATCGTGACGTTGAGTAGTGTGTTTTGGGGTAGTTTAGGGTTCAGAAAAAATTTAAATATTCAAATAGGCAAAGTTCGTTCCTCGATAACCAGTTTTGGGAAAAACAAAATTAATTTGTGACAAAATATGTAAAGTGCGGCGCTAGGCAGTGTGTTTTGCCAAAAAAATTATATATTCAAATACGCGAAGTTCGTTCCTTAGTAACCGGGTTGGTGGAAAAAAAATTATTTTTTGAGAAAATAAGTAAAGTACGTCGCTAAGCAGTGTGTGTTTGGGGGTACTTTAGGGTCCCGGAAAATTTTAAATGTTCAAATACGCGAAGTTCGTCGCCGAATAACCGGTTTGGTGAAACAAATTGATTTCTTGAGAAAATACTAAAGTGCGATCATAAGCAATGTGTTTTGGGGTACTTTAAGGTTCGAAAAAAACTTTTAACTGTTCAAATATGCAAAGTTCGTTCTCCAATAATCAGTTTGGTAACAAAAAAATTGTGACAAAATATGTAGAGCGTGGTGCTAAGCAATGTGTTTTGGGGTACTTTATGACTTTGAAAAAATTTTAACTGTTCAAATATGCCAAGTTCAATCCTCAATAACCATCTTACGCAAAAGAAAAGTTAATTTCGTGACAAAACATGTAAAGCGCAGCACTTATCGGTGTGTTTTGGGTACTTTAGGGGTTAGAAATTTTTTTAACTACCCATCACAAACCCTTTCTTCTTGAGCAAACCTCCACGTGCTTCAGAAGAATATCATACATTCTAACTACCCATAATAGAAAAGTTACTAAAACATGATAGAAGTAGTTTTGCGGTTGAATTTAAAATAATTAGGAGATTCCAAATACATGCGGTTGAATTTAAAGTAATTATGCGGTTGAATTTCCCTAAAAAAACTTTATTTTTGTTTTGATTTTTAATTCAAATTACTTAAGTGGCCATTTTTTCTTCGCATTTTAAAATTTAACCTTGATATATGTCACTAACATTGTTTTATCAAATAGCTTTATCCGTGAGTTAGAATTGTTTTTTTTATATATAAAATTCTCCAATAATATAATGTATATCAAATAGTTCAAGCACATCGAAACATCCCTAATACTATCTATTTGTTTATAAGGATATCTTGTGCATCGCACGAGGGTAAGGTCTAGTTATATAACTATAAAATATATGCATGCAAGTCTTGGTTTCCGTAAAATATATAGGTATTTAGGTATAGACAAATAGGTAAATTATTACATATCTAAAAAATATAATCATGCAAGTCTTGGTTTTTGTAAAACATGCATTAGTGACATATACTTTTATCAAATAATCAAATAATTTTATAAAAAGCTTCTAATCTACCAAAAAATGTTGGCGCCTAAAAAAATTTCTTAACATGCCTACATACAACTTTGTCTCAAGGGAACATCAAAAAAAAAAACTTTGTCTCAAGGGTTTATAGATTATTATGTTTGTTTGAAAGAAATTGAACCCTTCTTCCTCACTGAGTCATTTTTTTGGTGAAACAACAACTATATAACTAATTCCCTTATATCCTCCGAAATAGATAACTCAATTGGCGAATTAAGAGATATCGAAGGAGTAGACCAAATAAGTGCATGCTAATAATTTTTAGGCTAAATAGCACTTTTGGTCCTTTATCTTTGCTCCAGATTTCACTTTGGTCCTTTATCTTTTTTTTGGTCCGTTTTAGTCCTTTATCTTTCATTTTCGTTTCACTTTGGTCATTTATCTTTTTTTTTGGTCCGTTTTGGTCCTTTATGTTTCATTTTCGTTTCATTTTGGTCTCTCACGTTATTATTTAATTCAATTAAAACATTAAAACAATTAAAACAATTAAAACAAAATTATTTTAAAACAATTCTGGAAACTGAAACAAACACCACCACCCACCACCGTCCACCACCAACCACCACCCACCACCGTCAACCACCACCCACCACCGTCCACCACCACCCACCAAACAGATCTGGAAACGAAAATGGAAGAAGCATCGTTTTTGTAGCTTATTGATGAAGTTGAGGATATTATGGAAGAGGGTGGGAACATTGTGGACTATCATGGCTGTGATTTCTTTCCTGAGCGATGGTTTGATTATGTGGTTGTACTGCAAACCGACAACACCATTTTGTACGACCGTTTGAGCAGGAGGTATAAGATCACTTGGTGCTCTTGTTGAAAGTTAGTTTTGCTATTCTATTTTATGTTTCATCATCAACTTACTTTCTCCATCTGTGTGACAGAGGGTACAAAGATTCAAAGCTTTCCAACAATGTTGAATGTGAAATCTTTCAAGTTGAGGATTCGTTTTTAGATCTGATTTCGATTCAGATTCCCACAAAATTCGTATTAAGATTCGTTTTTAGATCTGATTTCGATTCAGATTCGTTTTTTTTTGGACAAAATTCCCAGATCTGCATCGTTTTGATTAATCTAGATTCGTTTTTTCTGGAAAAAAAAATCCAAATTTAGGATTTCGTTTTGATTCGCATACGGAACGCAAAAATAATGCAAACAGATCTTCAATCAAAACGTTGTTGTTGTTGAATTGTGGAAACGAAGAGGATGATGTTTGATGATACGAAGAAGATGAACTATACAGATAATGATGTTTTAAATATTGTTTTAATTGTTTTAATGTTTTAATTGAATTAAATAATAACGTGAGGGACCAAAATGAAACGAAAATGAAACATAAAGGACCAAAACGGACCAAAAAAAAGATAAAGGACCAAAGTGAAACGAAAATGAAAGATAAAGGACCAAAACGCCCAAAAAAAAGATAAAGGACCAAAGTGAAATCTGGAGCAAAGATAAAAGACAAAAAGTGCTATTTAGCCTCATTTCTATAGTATCCTCTTCTTCTCACCTCTCGTTCCCGCGCTTCAGAAATGGAACCGTCCATCTTCATCTTCAAGCTCTCACTCTTCCATCTCAGAACAAAAGAACAAGAGTGGCTGCTCTGCAAATCGTGTTCTTGTACCTCTCGCATCTTGGAAAGGGGAAGAGGTATGTTCCCCCTCCCTCCCTTTCTACCATTTCTTCACCCATTCTCGTTTTCCCCCTTTCTTCACTGATTTTGAAACTTAGGGTTTGTTTTCCTTTGGTGAAATTTTCAATTTTCTACAAATTTTTGATGCTATTTTCGTTGTTCTGTGTTGTGGTTCTGCGTTTGTTGTTTTCTCTTTGCAAATGTTCACTTTTCTGCAAATTTTCATATGCATGTTCTGCTCCTGCAAAATAGTTCGAATTTTGTAAACTAATCTTTTCCTATCGTGTCACTGCTCTTTGCTAATAGTTCTAAAACTAATTTTTGGTAGCAATTCCTTTATATAAGGCTTAGGAATGGGCATTGATTTCAAAAGGTCATAATAAAACTCAACTCACACACACCATAACAGACACAATGGTGAGGAAGAGAATTCTTTTTCTCTGTTTCTACATCATATTGATACATTAACAGGTACATAGAAGGCCTTTTATAGGCTAGTGTTTTTAATTGGTACATAATTTCCTTCAAATGCTTGATTTAATTATAACAGGCATCAGCTAGCAGCCCCCCTCTGAGCAAGGATACCTGTAGAGGGCATCAACTTTTATTAGGGATGAAAATAGCAAATTGTTTGCTTCTGCAGCAAACAAACAACTTAATTAGTAGCAAAACTACTTGTTTTGCAAGGATGGGTGTGTACATGAGTGTTATGTACTCCTTGCAGTGTTTGTCAAGAATGCCTAAAACATATTTGTTGATGTTTAAGTGGTGTTGTGGCATTTATAGAACTTGATCAATATTAAGTGGTGTTGTTGTGTTGTGGCAGGTAAAGAAAGTAAGATTTATGGATTCTGCTGATTTGAGTATACAAAGTCAGTGAAGTTTTTAAAATTTTCCTTTTCAAGGTGTTATCTTCTCTTAATTTGGAGGCAGGAGCCTGGAGGTACTCTTTTTATTTCTTTAGTCCATCTGGAAATTCTTTTAGCATTTCACAAGATGCACACTGACACATGGAGTCAATTCTAGTATTAATTTCAATTTCAAAATTTCCATAAATATTAATACGAAGTTTAAAAATTTGAGTATAAATTTTCGTAATTTAAATAGTCTAACTGCAACAAAATGTATGAATAAATGTTTATGTCTCATAAAGATGTATGAATAACTATTTCTCGTAAAGATGTATAAATAATGTCACTCACGGTGTGCAAAAGAATAATGAATATGTTTTTACACAAATTACAATGTAATTTAATTACAAATAAATAAGTCTAATTAACATCATAAAGTGGCAGCTACAGTACACAAGATTAAATTCCAAAGGTAAATGGCACAGCAGTGGTTTTCAACCATGAAGGACCAGCAAGGAGTCCATTGACAGTGAATTTTGATGCCTCAGCTTTACTTTTGTGATAAGAATAATAAAGAGTGTTGCAAAGAATTGTCATATTTTGTGATAAGAATAATAAAGAGTGTTGAGAAACAATAAGAGTTTGTTGATTTGAATGTATATAATCAATCTATGTATGATGAATGTTTTTGTTAACTTGTTTTGGGTTCTGACTTTGAGCAGCTATATATATATATATATATATATATATATATATATATACATATTTGCTAGGTGGAGTGAAGAGGTTAACAACGTATAGAATGAATTGAAGAATGACACAGATACAAACTGTGAATGTTGTAATTGCAAGAAAGAATTTAATTAGAAATCTTATCTTGGAGAATGAGTAGTATTACTGTAATTGCAAGAAAAACAAGTGTCTTATGTTGTGGCTTCCTAGTGCAACATCCTGAGCTTACTTATTAATGCTCAGGTGACGGCTTTGACTATAGAAACATACGATTAAACTAGAGTTTTGTAATTTGAACACTTAAACTTTTTCGACACCATGGACGTCTGTTAACACTTAAACTTTGTAGGCAAAAATTGACATGCAGAGATATCAAAAAGGATAGCGGCTGAAAGAGTTTCTTTGAACGCGGTGACCATTTTCACCTATGCGTTTTGTTCAAGCATAACTCTAATTCTATGTAACCGATGTGCTTTTAGTTTACAGATTAAGCAAATATGTATAGAGATTTTGACATGTATACTAATATTAATATTAATTTCTTATTTATTGATGTGTCAACGCGTTCGTGTATATTATCGGTCTCATATTTTTATATTTTAGTGCTAATGGTTGGTATTAGTTTTCTTTCTTTTTATTTTTTGTCTTCCGTACATTGACAGAAGTGCAAAAGCGCTATGTTTATCGGATATGTTTAAAAAAACTTTGACTCACATTATTTTTTTTTGACAAACTTTGATTCACATTATTAAAAATAATCAAAATGATAACTGCCCGTCTAGCTCAGTTGGTAGAGCGCAAGGCTCTTAACCTTGTGGTCGTGGGTTCGAGCCCCACGGTGGGGGATATATTTTGATTTTATTAATTTTATTAAATAAACATACGTCCTGAGTAAATAAGCAACCCTCAAAAGGCCTATGTATGTTTTGTCATAAACCATTCACACTTGGCCAACAACTCATGCATAAGAGGTCCCAACTCATGTTACTCGAGCTTGATTGTGACTTACCCACTAAAACTGGAGCTAATGATTCAGTAGAGGTATCAGATCTTACCCTAGCTACAAATGATGTTCTAGAACAACCTCTCATGTCCCTTCAAGCCCTTACAGGGTCTCCAAATTACCAGACCATGTGTGTTACAGGCACATATGCTAAGAAACCACCACATATTTTACTTGATAGTGGGAGCACTCATAATTTTTTGGACTTAACAGTGGCCAAAAAGTTAGGTTGTCGCTTAGAGGAGATATGACCTATGTCCGTTACGGGTTGGGGTGGACACAAATTGCAAGCCCCATATGTTTTGAAGGGGTTTACAAGGACTCTACAACTGATAGAGTTTATTGTTGATGTATTTGTGCTACCATTGGTGTGTTGGTGATGTGAGCCCACATCCATGTCTAGCCTAATCATGAAGCTTAGGTGAAGGTAAAAAAGATAAAAACTAAAATACCAAAAAAGAGATTCAACACTTAAAGGGAATATACTTTAGTGTGTCTATAAATATCAACCAGGTAGGAGTTGATCCCTTGACCTCAATTCTGACTTAAAACTACTAGCCACCGAACCAGGTGAAGTATATGACCTACTAGGCCAATTTTTAGTAATATAACTTATATAAACTATTCATATTTTTTTGTTACCATTCATATAGTTATATTAACATTATGCTTAGTTATTTATTGAAAAATGAAGTACCCAATTTCTTTGTTACATTAAGATATAAGAATAGAATTAGTGACTAATCTCTCGCTCATTGTAGGTGCCTCGAGGGAGACAAGTAGTGTTTTATGTACGGGGACACTTCACAAAATATCTAATATTAAAAAAATTTCGCCTGGCTCTTATAGATTTCTACATCCTCTTTCACTGATAAGTAACGTTCATGGTTTGGTAACACTATTTGAGAATATCAAAATGAATTAAAAATGACAAAAGTACAACAGGGTTTTAACTTTTAAGTACTAGTGCTTTTTTGGTGAATAAGTAAATACTACGGTTTAAAAGCACGCATTTAAGATTTTAAATTGAAAAATATAATGATTTGCATGGTCGGAGTAAAAAATTCCAAGTGTTGTATTAATTATACCAACATTAAACTACCACTGTTGGCCTAGTGACTTAATCTAACTACGACACGGGAGGCTGACCCGGTGCTCTCAGATTCGATTCTCGCAGTGGACAAACTCGGTATTTTTTTTTGAGTAAAGGCCCAAATTCGTCCTTGACAATTTTTTCGCAGGACGAATTCGTCCCTGACAAATTTTTCGAGAGACATTGGTCCCTAGCAATTCCAAAACGAGACACGTTAGTCCCTCCATCCATTTAACCGTTAGCAGCACAGTAAACGTCTCCTACGTGGCACGTGAAGTGCCACGTGTCACGTTAGATTTAAAAAAGGGACGAATCAGTCCCTGACAATTTAAAAAAGGGACAAATCAGTCCTCTGTTACTATTCATCGTCTTCTACCTCATGAAATCCCTAATCAACTCCAAACCAGACGCTGACAATAGCCAAACTGAATTCGCAAAAGTGCAAGAAAAGAACAGATGGTTCAAAGTTTCGCTATACTCCCTGCACGTCCTCGGTTGAGTGCAGAATATTTCTGTGCAACAATTCATCACGCACCGACAAAGAATTCAACAACAACCGCCAGTCGAACAACAATACCTTCGAAGGAGCTGTAGTGCTCCATAATGACGCCCAAATATTCTGCGGATCTGAATCAGTTGATGTGTAATCAGACCGAACCAGCTGAAAGTAAAAAGACTTCACCGAAAAAAATTTGGACGGGTCATGAGGCCAAATCCACTCATCTTTCTTACCTCTAGTGGGATACACTTGCTGTAAAATACTGCTAAGGATATCACCCTCTGTTGTAATAATCGGATCCGATAAGTGCAGCCACGGAACCACCCAACGCCAAGAATCATTGAGCCAATACCCGAAGTTAGCAACCGAAATATGATGTTGTTCGCCCCCATCAAACAGCAAAGGGTAGACCTTGAACAAAGGTTCAATTCCTAACCATTGTTACTTCCAAAAATCAATATCATTCCCATCACCCAGTGCACGCTTAATTCACCACACGAACCTTCTTGGTTCCTCTACATTAGCGTCCAAATCGACCAAGTCTCTCCACCAAATTGATCCCACTTTCCGAGGATGAATACCTTCAACCGAGTCATGTACAAAACAAGATGCAAGGTCGCCATATCTAAGAGTTAACAACCGACTCCACATCGCCCTAGGGTCCACCAACACCCTCCATTTCCACTTGGAAAGAAGCGCCATATTAAACAATTAAGATTTTTGATTCCAAGACCTCCTTCTTTTTTGCTTTACAAATTCTATCCCAAGCCACCCAATACATACCATGCTCTCCCTCTTTAATTCCCCAAAGAGAGAGAGAGAGAGTTTGTTCATGAAATGAAATTGGGTTTTGTGGAACTCTTGTGTGAATTGGGGTTTCAGAGATTCCATGAGAATGATAAAACACAAATGTAGAACGCAGAAACAGAGAAAGGAGGATATGAAAACAAAATGGCTTAAATCTTTTTTTTTTGACAAAATGGCTTAAATCTATTTTTAGTCCCTACAAATATAGGATTTTTTGGTTTTAGTCTCTACAAATTTTTTTTTTTAAATAGATCCCTACAAATACCAACTTTTTTATTTTAGTCTTTCTATTAACTCTTTTTTAAAAAACGCTTATATGACAACCTTGTGTCCAAGTTGGTTTTGCCCCTTCATTATTTTTATTTTATTTAAAAAACTGAGTTGCGGATTAAATCCCAAATTTGTAAAAAAAAAGAAGATAGATTCCCAAATTAAAATAAAAAGTAGGGTTCATCTTCTATTTCCAGATTCAATGAATTCAAGCTTAAATCAATAGCAAAGAGATGATGTTGAGGGTGGTGTTAATCGCCCCTACTGTTTTTTCAAACTGTGGAATGAACTAACTTACAGATTTTCATGTTTCAAACTTTCAATGGCATAGGGCTTCAAATGGGCCTCCTGTCAAAAATCGTTGAAATCTTTGAAACAATTGCATCTTTGAATGATTGAATCCTTCCTAAGATTCGTTCACATAACATTCCTACCACTATAAGAACCAAACACGTACATCTCCGTCCAAAGCTACCACTGTCGCCTCCATTTTTTGCAGAAAAAGAGGAAGTGGAATTTGGGTACCATTCTTGACACTGTGAGAAAGCTTTGGAGCAGGAAAAAGAGAATGCGACTGGAGATTCAGAATAAGAATTTCTCTAACTTTCGGGTTATTTTTATCTCTGTAATTCATGACTCTAATTCCTATTTTATTGTTCTTTATGACTTTGGATAGCTAAATCCTCTTCTAGGGCATTAGGTTGATCTTGCATGATTGGAGACATTTTTATGTTTTAATTTCTGGTTTGAATTCCTATTTTTATTTTAATTAATATTGTCCTATTAATTTAATCACGTTCTTAGGATTGATCACCGTTTGCATGTTCATAATCAATTAGTTGATCAGCGACCGTACTGCAATTAGTTGGTGGACCTATAGGATAATTGGGGCTATAATTAATGCAGGACCAAACTTTAATTTAGTCTTCCAATCATTCAGCCTTTTTGCTCTTTATGATTTTCCTGAATTTAAATTCTTGCATGACCAAACAAGGGTTAATTTAGGAAAAAGAATATTAATCGCGAATGACCAAACGGATTGATAGCTTTAGTAAAGGGATTGGTAATGGATTTATATAAAGCAATTCAGGTAGAATTAGACATAGAGGAATCGAAGCGTGTAAGTGAAACCGTGACCCTAGACCTCTCTCCATTGATTAAATCTAGTATTTTAATTCTTGTTATTTATTTATTTTTATTTTGTTTATATAATCATCAAACTATTTGTTCGTCTAAACATTAATCCTTGTGGATACGATAATCTTTTATACTACTTCTGCGAAAGACTACACTTGCTCTAAGTGTGTTTTTAACGCAACAACAATATTAAAATAAATAAAAATAAAATTAAATATGTGGCATAGCCAGAGAGGAGGTCTGTTAGCCACATCACCATCAGACTAACAGAGTTACTAACAGAAGGACTAAAATGAAAAAGTTGGCATTTGCAGGGATCTATTTAAAAAAAATATTTTGCAGGGACTAAAATGTAACACCCCGATATTTCTTACATAGAAAATACCAAGATATACAACATAGCATATATCAGAGTTAACTTCCTGCCTCAGATATTAAACTCAAACTAAAAATTTCGATGAATAATCATCAAACGGTCACTTCATTTGCATAACTTAACATAATTTACTTAAATACTTGAATTACGTGTCTTACAACTTCTCATGTCCTAGTGTTCAATATCAAGAACGAAAGTAGCAGAAGCGATTACAACTTGCAACAATTATAAGTCGTACAATCGAAAATACAAATCTGACAAGAGAAAATTTCATAAACCTATAGAACTAAACTTCAACATCTCCTTTAGGTCGCCCCGTAGCCATACCTCATCGCCTTTACCCGTTTCTCTGTAAAAAGCACAAAACATGAAGGGTGAGATAACATTATCTCAGTGAGTCCTATCGAGACCCCTTACTAACTCTCTCGGTTCATTATGCCTCTTTTTAACTCGTAGCCCTAATAAGCGACTACGTGAAAACCTCTTTTACATTGCTTAGCATATCACCGTTCATTATTCTATAAAAATCCCGGTGAACCCATTCCACTGACCATTTTCTATCAGGGATCCCTCATGGGGCCTAGGTTCATAGGGCTCATGACTTCCCCTCCCCTAGTACGCTAACCTCAATAGGGTCGTCACCCTAGACCTCAATTTATATCATTTATATAAATATACACCTGCATTGGGCCGTCTCTTTTACTTGACATAAACATAGCATAACCTCAACCTCTTTATTATAACACATTTAGTCCATTTAAACAATTATCATGACCCCACTTGTGGTTACTAACGTTCATTAACACAACTTAGGGAAACATTACAATTCAATCCAAACATCATTATTTCAATCACAATCAACATAATCATTTCAATTACAATCAATATCATAGCATTAACCTCGACCTCATGGGACACATAGTCCATTTACCATATCATAAAATTTACTTCAACCTCCTGAGACGTATAGTCCATTTATCAATTCATAATATTAACCTCGTCTTCATAGTCATTAACATTCATTAACATAGGAACCTTCACATCACATCAATTATACCTACATGTTTTCCACGAATTACGGTTTATTTATCAATACTTAGGGTTGGGTGGGGAAGGTATTAGGAAAGGTTTGGATTCGATTAGAATGGATTTGAACATGTTTTATAATTTTGGACAGAAAGGTCAGCACGGGTCGTGCCAAAATCGGCACGGGTCGTGCTGACTTATCAGCATTACTAAAAATCCTATTTTCGTGTGAATTTCCCATTCCGATCGATTCCGAAACTCATTCCGATCGACACCCAACTTAAACCTACATTGTTTCAGTATCAAACAACAAACATTTCCAGTCCAACACACATCATCAAACAATTCATATCAATCACTCATTCAATCATTCATCCGAAACGTAATTTTCACAAAATAACGGTTTTTGACTCGAAAACGCACGAACTGAAAATAGAACAGAACAGAACATGCAACCTCGAAATTAAAATCCCTAAGCGAGTGTAGAACTCACCAATTGTGATGAAAATCACAAATCACCAAGAATCACTAAAGTGCAACCGGTAACAAAAGCCACACGAACGATCCCCGACAGCCCCACAACCGCGAAACCACTCCGATGATAACCCAATTTGAACTCAGCAACTTAAACACCCCTTCTTGCTATTCTGAAATACCATGTGATTACATCAAAGCTCTATTCTTGTCCTAGGCTAAACATGCAAGGCCTTAGAAGCTCCAAAACTCCATTTTTGGTTCTTTGAGCTTCAAATTCGAATTCAGCTACACAAATGCACCAACAGCTACCCAAACTAACTGAAACTACAATGTGGTTGGTTGAGGTGTTTTAGCTACTGATTATGAAGACTTAGCTACCACATGCAAAGGCACAAGCTCCATTTTTCTCTTTTGAGCTTGAATATTCGAAAATGGTGAAATGGTGAGTAGGAAGAGGATGTTGATGATATGGGTGTCAATGGGTAGAGATTGAGGAGGGGATTGCAATGGTATGAAAAAGGAGAACATGCATGGTGATCTTCAACCCTCACCCTCTCTTCTCTCCTTCGCCAACTCTCTCTCTCCAAGTTATCACTTCTTTCTCCTGAAAATTCTGTTTCAACATTTTATGAAAGTGTGTGTTATGTCATTGTGTTTTTTGTGGAATGGGGTCAGCTGAGAGGAAAAATATTAGAAGGAAAAGACTATATTGCCCCTCTACTTGACTCTCTTCTCCTTCTACTTAAATTTATTTCTAATCAACAATTACTCACTTACAACCAGTTTAATTCAATACTCATTTAATAACACACATACTTCATATCATTTAGCAACTGAACATTAAATCAATCTATCCAATCCATGACAATCACCTCATCATTAATTAATTAAGCTAAATTACTCCAATTAGCTAATTAATCAAACATAACCCACTAATGGAAAAAAGACATTTTATATCGGTTAAAATTGACATTTCATATCGGTTCCTGAACCGATGCCGAAAAAGGAGATATAAAAAAAAGGGACATTTCATATCGGTTCCTGAACCGTTATGAAAAGTTTTTTTATATCGGTTATGTGGATACCTTGTATTGTAGGTAAACTAATATTGCAGGATAAGTTTTGATGATGAAAAAGACAAAGGCAAAGTTGATGGTCAAAGCTAATAAAAGTGACTAAACATCAAAGTCACAATCCAAGACAAACAAGCTCAAGAATTGAAGATTCAAGTTTAAGGGTAGTCCTTAAATATAAGGGTAGTCCTTAGAGTTTGGGTGTGTCTTAGGAAAAAGTGTAAGCTCTTTCGAAGGTCAGCTCGTATCTCAAGTCTCACACACTCACAAGTTTTTCAAAGGTGCATGCATATTTACGTAAACATTTTTATCATCTTTAAAAACATAAAAATCGATTTCTTCATGCATACACATACATCAAAATCGATTTTCAGGTCAATCAGAAAAGAAAGAATCGATTGTCAGGTCATGTGGTTTCATTGCATAAATCGATTTTCAGGCCAAATATTCTCAAACAAAGAATCGATTCACACGCCTTTAAACTAAGCTGAGAATCGATTCCTACATGTCTCAGGCAAGTTGAGAATCGATTCATACAAGTTTTAACTTAGTATAGAATCAATTCCTAGCCCTCCGTGGTTCTCAAGAATCGATTGTCCCTATTTTTCAAACAAGTCAAAATCGATTCCTCACTTAAATAAATCGATTCCTAGATCAAATGCTTTCAACAAAGAATCGATTCCTACACTATTTTCAACGTAAACTTGATTTTCTCATAGCCTATAAATAGGCACTGCTTTACGTTCACTTTTACACAACCCATTTCACGAATCAGAGAACATTTTGAGAAAAACTCTTCACGCTTTTACTTTTGCTCGTCACGCACCGTTGGTCCGTCTGAGCTGATCTTTTGCTAAGAGTTAGTTGGGGTTGCATTCTTCAAGTTGTAATATCTACCTTCGTTAGAGGTATTTTTGTCTTTACATTTGTTATTGTTTAATTGTTGTGATTTGTACTAGGGAGTGGGGTATCTCTCTAGGGTAGCGGTTTGTACTAGGAAGTGGGGTATCTTTCTGGGGCAGCTGATTGTAACAGGGGTGGGGTATCTCTTGTTATTGTTGTAATAGATTTGAGGGCTCTCCATAGGTGGGGTATCCTAGTAGGAGAGTGCCTGATTCTGTAAAGGTTTTCCAAGGCACCTGTAAGCCTTGTTGTTTTGGTTAGTGGAAAATCTCACAAGGGTGTGAGGACTGGACGTAGGTCACTAGGAGGTGACCGAACCAGGATAAATCTCTGCGTGCTTTACTACTTTCCTGCTTTACTGTTATACCGCTTTACTGCTTTATATTCTAATTCTTTCGCTTCCACTTAACCTGCGCGAAAATTGATCTAAGTCATTGAAAAGGGGAAAAACGTTTTCGAAAGATCTGAAAAGTTTTTAAATCTCAATTCACCCCCCCTCTTGAGACTGAAGCCACTTGGTAACAAGTGGTATCAGAGCTAGACTCTTGTATAAAGGGCCTAGCAGCTTCAAGAGAAATGGCTTCAGGTTGGTCTACGCAAGATGGTGCATCTCTTTTCTGTCCTCCGGGATTCAACGGAGAAGACTATGCATATTGGAAAGAAAGAATGAGAATTTTTATTGAAGGGTAGACTTAGATGTTTGGGATGCTGTGGAAAAAGGACATTTCGTCCCCACACACATAGTAGATGGTATTCTTACAATAAAAAGTAGAAATGAATGGTCTGATGATGAGAAAAGAAAAGTGCAACTTAATTTACGTGCTAAAAATATTATTACTTCTGCTTTGAGCGCTGATGAATTTTTTCGAATTTCAAACTGTAAATCTGCCCAAGAAATGTGGGATAATCTTCAAGTTACTCATGAGGGTACAAGTGAAGTGAAAAGGGCAAGAACAAATACTCTTACCAGAGAGTACGAATTGTTTAGAATGAATACAGGTGAAACAATATCAGAGATGCAGAAAAGGTTCACCCACATAGTGAACAAATTGGGTTCATTAGGAAAATCATTTCCTCCCGAAGACTTGATCAACAAAGTGCTGAGATGCCTAAACAGAGAATGGCAACCAAAGGTGACTGCAATAACTGAGTCAAGAAACTTGACTACCATGACTCTCGCCACCCTGTTTGGGAAACTACTAGAGCACGAGTTAGAGCTCACTCGCCTAGCAGAGCATGAAGGAAAAGACAAGAAGAACAAAAACTTAGCTCTCAAAGCTTCCAGTTCAAGCTCATCCGACGATAGTGATGATTCGGAAGATGAAGATGAAGACGAGGAGAAAATGGAACTAATGGTTAGTAAATTCAAAAAGTTCATGAGAAGGGAAAGATCTCTCAAAAAGAATTCTCCAACCAAAAGAGGCTCAAGCAAGGAAAACCTCTCAAATCCACCAACTTGCCACGAATGTGGAAAATCGGGACACATAAAGATGGAGTGCCAAAAATTACAAAGAAGACGGTCAAAGTTTGAGAAAAAGGGATCCAAAGGAAAGAAGAGTAGAAAAGCCTACATAGCATGGGAAAAAAATGACCTGAACTCATCAGATAACTCAAAGTGAAAAAGGTCAAGTTACTCTCATGGCCGACCACGACAGCGAAAGTGAAACTGAGGTTTATTCTAACTCTGAATCTTTGCAAGATGCTTATGATGAACTGTATGAAGCATTTACTGAATTGCATGATAAATCCTTAAAACTAGCTAAAGCATTAAATAAATCTAAGAAAGTTATCACTCATCTTGAAAATGATATTACTGCTTTAACTAAAGAAAAGTCCGAGCTTAGAAAAGAAAATGATAGCCTTGCATGCTTTAAAGAAAATTATACTTGTGATAAATGTGTTGATTTTGAAAAGAAAATTCATGAATTGGAATGGACTGTTGGGAAATTGTCTAGTTTACAAAATGTACATCATAGATTTCCTAGAAACAAGCCCATAGAAAAGCATGTTCATTACAAACCAAAAATTTCCACTAGACCTTATATTAAATGTTATTATTGTGGTAAACCTGGACATACAGCTTCCGTTTGCAGGGCAAGAGGTATACAAAATATGAAAAAGGTATGGGTTCCCAAGAGGACCATACCAAACACTAACCCACAAGGACCCAAAGAGATTTGGGTACCGAGAACCTTGTTTTAGATCTTTGCAGGTATGCTTCAAGGTATGGGGGCAGATTGATACCTTGACAGCAAAGACTCAAAGCGCATGACCGGAGACGCAATAAAGTTCTAAACACTCACCCCCAGAAAAAGCCGTCATGTGACTTGTGATAAATAGAGGAAGAATCACCGGTAAAGGTCAGATTGGTTAAAATTTTATTCACCTCTATTTTGAAAATGTGCTTAAGAATAGTTTATTAAGTCAAATATGTGACTACTGAAATAGAGCAATTCCTGAACCTCATTTCATGCATCTTTAAAGAACAATATTTATAAGGCATAAAACAACAAAGTATTCTGGTCATCCCTCTAGGACTAAGCATATAAAAATTATATATATATCACATTCTTAGAGGTTATGGTTAGAAAGGCGATAGTGTGATTGAGCTAGTTGAGTCGTCACAAACAACTAGTTGATATTTTCACGATCCATTGCAAAAGAAAATTTGGTTCTTCAAACGAGTTTTTGTTTCTCAAGTGATTTTGTAAAGAAACGTGGATTCAAGTGAAATTGTGACTTATGAATTTCTGCGAGCTTAAAATGCATTTTCTAAAAGCAGTTGAAGCGCTATTTTTTTTAAATCTATTTTCTCCTGTCACAATCAATTGCTAGTAATTTTCAGAATACATGCTCACAATCGTTGTTTACCTAAAATAATTTTTCTCCCATATTCTGGCTGCCATCACCAACTTTCAAACTAAGGAGCATGAAATGTATAAAGCTTAAAACAACTACTTCACAGTGTTTGAGACTCATGATTTTACCGGTTTTGATGAAATACTCTCTTCATGGTTTCAAAATATATTTTTCTTTTGGTTTTGATGATCACTTATAAATCTGCAATGGTTCTTCAAATAGCTGTGTCATTCGATTCGCAAACTCTATCTTACGTCGACCCTTTTGATCATGACAAAAAGGGGGAGAGAAATATAGGGTTGCATAAAGCATATAGAATGAGCATATTGTCACTATGCATATAGTCAATAAAATAGGGGGAGTATCATAAATATGCATTATCTGTTTGAACTAACCTCCCACCTTGAGATGAGTTAATGTTTTGTCATCATCAAAAAGGGGGAGAATGTGGATACCTTGTATTGCAGGTAAACTAATATTGCAGGATAAGTTTTGATGATGAAAAAGACAAAGGCAAAGTTGATGGTCAAAGCTAATAAAAGTGACTAAACATCAAAGTCACAATCCAAGACAAACAAGCTCAAGAATTGAAGATTCAAGTTTAAGGGTAGTCCTTAAATATAAGGGTAGTCCTTAGAGTTTGGGTGTGTCTTAGGAAAAAGTGTAAGCTCTTTCGAAGGTCAGCTCGTATCTCAAGTCTCACACACTCACAAGTTTTTCAAATGTGCATGCATATTTACGTAAACATTTTTATCATCTTTAAAAACATAAAAATCGATTTCTTCATGCATACACATACATCAAAATCGATTTTCAGGTCAATCAGAAAAGAAAGAATCGATTGTCAGGTCATGTGGTTTCATTGCATAAATCGATTTTCAGGCCAAATATTCTCAAACAAAGAATCGATTCACACGCCTTTAAACTAAGCTGAGAATCGATTCCTACATGTCTCAGGCAAGTTGAGAATCGATTCATACAAGTTTTAACTTAGTATAGAATCAATTCCTAGCCCTCCGTGGTTCTCAAGAATCGATTGTCCCTATTTTTCAAACAAGTCAAAATCGATTCCTCACTTAAATAAATCGATTCCTAGATCAAATGCTTTCAACAAAGAATCGATTCCTACACTATTTTCAACGTAAACTTGATTTTCTCATAGCCTATAAATAGGCACTGCTTTACGTTCACTTTTACACAACCCATTTCACGAATCAGAGAACATTTTGAGAAAAACTCTTCACGCTTTTACTTTTGCTCGTCACGCACCGTTGGTCCGTCTGAGCTGATCTTTTGCTAAGAGTTAGTTGGGGTTGCATTCTTCAAGTTGTAATATCTACCTTCGTTAGAGGTATTTTTGTCTTTACATTTGTTATTGTTTAATTGTTGTGATTTGTACTAGGGAGTGGGGTATCTCTCTAGGGTAGCGGTTTGTACTAGGAAGTGGGGTATCTTTCTGGGGCAGCTGATTGTAACAGGGGTGGGGTATCTCTTGTTATTGTTGTAATAGATTTGAGGGCTCTCCATAGGTGGGGTATCCTAGGAGGAGAGTGCCTGAGTCTGTAAAGGTTTTCCAAGGCACCTGTAAGCCTTGTTGTTTTGGTTAGTGGAAAATCTCACAAGGGTGTGAGGACTGGACGTAGGTCACTAGGAGGTGACCGAACCAGGATAAATCTCTGCGTGCTTTACTGCTTTCCTGCTTTACTGTTATACCACTTTACTGCTTTATATTCTAATTCCTTCGCTTCCACTTAACCTGCGCGAAAATTGATCTAAGTCATTGAAAAGGGGAAAAACGTTTTCGAAAGATCTGAAAAGTTTTTAAATCTCAATTCACCCCTCTCTTGAGACTGAAGCCACTTGGTAACAGATTATATATGCGAACCGATATGAAAAGTCAGTTTTCGCTTATATTTAACGGTTATATATGCGAACTGATATGAATACTCCTTTTTAGCATCGGTTTTCTTCGAGAACCGATATAAAATACTGATTTTTAACATCGGGTGAATTAAGAACCGATATAAAAACTGAAGTTTTTTTTAAAAAAAAGTGGTTTTTGATCAGCATAATAAGATAGGTATATACTGTATAATCTCAAATATTATAATAATTAAAAGTTGAAACATCACAATCTCAAAAACATATTATCAAATCTAATTAGCACAACCTCAATTGTTTTCCATAACTATCCAAAATCCTTAGCACAGCCTCAATTGTTTTCCATAACTATCAAATCTAACGTACATAGTCATAACATATTATAAACACGTGCTTCGGTCCATGAACACGCTGAGAACCTACAATTGGTTTCTGGAAACCCACAACACCAACAACTTGCATTGAATTCATTCCTTCCCATGGTTGCTGCAAAGTAGATATTTCCCATAGTACGACTCCAAAGCTATAAACTTGCATTGGATTCATTCCTCCCCATGGTTGCTGCAAAGTAGATAGCTCCCATAGTACGACTCCAAAGCTATAAACATCACACCTAGATAAATGGTTCACCATTTATTAGCATCACTAAGACCAAGAAAGATTAAAAAAAGTGGTAAAGCCTATGAGAACATAGATGTGAGACCATGTATAGAGGAGACAAAGAACAATTTTTTGCATAAAAACAAAAACCCCAAATCCATAAAATATCAACGGAAAAAAACTTGAAAATGCAGGCATTCTGTGAAGTAATATAAATGACAATTATTTGGAATATTTAAAGGAAGATGAAAAAGAGTTGGAAGGAACTGATCCTCTTAATGAACTCACTGCAAAAGACCAAGATCATATGACAGAAGACCCTGAAAGTGTGGAAGAAACTCCTGGAGTTTGGGAGGAGGAAGTCAATCACATGCATAATTAATTGGTGTTGTGCCCTGCCCCTCCTAATTTGTTTTGATGATTGAGTTTAAAGATTTTTCATCAAATCATCAAACATCTACAAATACAAAACAACAACAACATCTTCAACTCTTCAACAACATTTGGAGCTTACCCTCATTACTCTTCTATTATAAAAATAATACACAAAATTTAGAACGAGCCAAAAACAAAATAAATACCTAGAATGAGTTCAACATCTTCAACAAAGCCCATCCTTAGCATCTCAGCAGCTTCGTCGAGGACACGGAACTGTAGTAGGCTCAAATCAATATTTCCCCTCTCGATATGATCCTACAAAAAGAAAATCATTAAGTACACCAAGTAAAGCTTATTGTTTAACTTTGCTTTAACTGACAATCATGTCCATAAAAAAAAAGCACATGTATCAAATGACTAATACTAAATCAATTGAAACTAATCTCAATGATAAGCTGTGTAGATGAGTGAGGGCGATGCAGAGCTCGTGACGCAGAGATGGCGAAACTAAGTGACGGCGACAGCATTAAGAAAAGCATAACACGAATAATTAGGAATGCATTGTTATTTTGATGGAAACAAAAAATTTATTAGCATTAAGAAAGAATTTAGGAACAGGGGATAAGATAACCTTCCATCCTCACCCCAAAACAGTAGGAAAAAACGAAGAACAACATAAGGTAAGCAAAGCTTTGCAATCTCATGCTTTTCAAACAAAGGAAGCAGTACAAAATAACCATTATCAGATCTATGGACCATAAGGAAGCAAATTATAAGGCAGACCACTGAAGAGGCAACCACAAGAAATTGTCTTTGAAATTCTAGCATTCTTCTCCAATCACGTAAAAGACAACGGATAAGAACATAACTTCACACCATTAGGAAAGTGATAGAACCAATACAAAACATAATAGTTTTTGGGACAATTTTCTGATATTATTACTGTAAAGTGTAAACAGAATTACAACCACTAGCAAACTGCACACTACAATTGAAGAATACAAACAGAATCCTACTCCAAAGGAATTCAAGAGCCTTAGTCTCTCCCTTACCACAAACCACTCACTAACAAAACCGCCTAATAGACACACCAAATGCATTTTGCATAATAACTAACTTACTAACTCTTATTACATAATAAGTTAATAATTAACATAATAACTGCCACAAACAGCCTCTAATAGATAATAACTGTCACCAACCAGCATTCAACTTCACCCCCGCCTCTTATAAACATTCTTTATAAGAGGTCTAACAGAAAGCTTTGGGTTCTACACTCCACATAAAATTTCTCTGACAACATATGAAAAAGTGCTCCATATTCTGTGAATAAATCTACCATTCACCAAAACTTATATTCCAGAATAGGAGCTGAGGGATAATGAAAAACCTGATTTCAACACAACAGAAGAAACCAAAAGAATCAATAAACTTCACCAGGCTTTAAAGTTTACCTTTTGTTATTGCCACTTATCAAAACCATTGACACAAAGTCTAGTTATTAACAGCAAACCTCAAACCCCACCTGCAGCATAAAGACTGACAAAACATAAAAATTAAGATATACTTAAAATCTGCAATATCCATAAAACAAAAAACGAAGTTACGAATCATCACTTCTGCTGTTTGGTTGCTGAGAAATTGTGAAGTGAAGAAATGAAAAACGAAAACCCAAATTCAGTTCCCAATTCCCAAATCACACAAACCCTAAAAAATGAAATCAAGAAGATGGGTGATGGAAGGAAAAGGGTTACCAAACTATCTCGCTCCGGTGAAGCCGCTCAGTGGTTTTGGTCGTGATCTTCTGTGGCCAATGGGAATGAGGGAATGCGAAGATGATTGAGAGGGAGCGAATGGTAAGAAAGGGAAGACGTACCAGCAAGAGGAGGAGTAGTGCGTGCTGTGGCGACGGTAGGAGACGCAGCGCGAAGGGAGACGCATCGGTGGTGCGCGCTATGGCGACGGTGGTTCTCCGCGCAGCAAGAGTGAGAGAGACAACGGAGCAACGGAGGTGCGAACGGTGGTGGAAGAGATGAGGGAGGTGACAACGGTGGTGGAGGAGATGAGGGAGCGAACGGTGGTGGAACGTGGAAGAGATGAGGGAGCGACGGTGGTGGAACGCGTGGAAGAGAGGGAGAGAGCGAACAGAATGAGAGTACTGAGAGGGAGCGTATGTGAAAAGCCAATTTTTTAGTTTCTATAACGGGTGGTGTTTTGACCCGTTATGGAAGCCTTAATTTTTTTCACTTTCTATAACGGTTATCCATGGAACCGATATGAAAGATGGTTTTTGCACTTTCTATATCGGTTCCTGGTGAAACTGATATAAAAATTGTAATTTTAATTACAAAACTGCCATCACGTCACTTTTATCATCAGGCCGTTTTTAACCGATATAAATAACAGTTATAAAAACATTTTTTCCACTAGTGACCTCTTCACTTGGGTAAGCCCTCTTTCTACATAAGCAATCAGAAATTGGTGTGTGTGTATTATTACATTCTTGGAAGAAGAAAGGGATGTTGCTGGAGGGACAAATTTAACCCTTCAAATATAATAACGATGTCTAATGTGCAGAAATTAGATACATAGTTCAAGCCTAATCAGCATGTTCAAAACTTGTGTTTTTTTTTAAATGTCAAAAATTGTGTTTTTTTCAGATGTCAAAGGCAAATAACTATTGTCGAGACCGTGATCCCGACGTAGACGGCTCAAAAATTGATTATTTAAGGAGTCGCCACCCAATTTATTTATAAAGGAGAAATTGAGAAAAACCTAATTAAGAGTTATTGGTCTGCGTAAACCAGATTGGATTCAGAAGTCAGTTATGCATAGGGTAGGGAGAAAACCTAATTCCACTGCACCCCTAGTACATCTGTCCTAAGACAGTTACCCTAAATTTGGTTTTTCAAAAATATTATTGAGTAATGAACTATCGTTATACCCCTAAAAATGATAAAAAGTAATTATTTATAACGAAATAAAATATGACCATTTGAAGAAAATTCAATTTTGACTTGACGGGGAAGCCCCGCTCCTACGTATCTTCTGGTGCAATGAGGAACTCAAAAGTCACGTAGTTCTTCCTTGAAATTTTTTGTTGGTTTGGTTGATTTTCATTTTTTGAAGGGGTTTGAGATCACCAAGTTGTACAACTGAGGCGTCTTAAACCAGGATTGATAAGATGTCACATCTCAGTCAATCCCTGTTTTATATTTTTTAGAAAATAGGTGTTAAAGAAAAGAAAGTTGATTATTTGGAAAAAAAATAATTAGCTTGACGGGGTTAAAGGCTACGTAGTTCTTCTTGAAAATATTTGTTTGTTTTGTTGATTTTAATATTTTGAAGGGGTTTGAGATCACCAAGTTGTACAACTCAGGCGTCTTAACCGTGTTGCGGGTTTGGTAAGATGTACATCTCGATCAAAGCCATTTTTATTTATGTTTTAATTCATTTTTAGAAATAGATAACAATAATAATAATTGTGAACACCCAATTTTAACCGATACATATTATTTACTTTCCCTTTTACGAAAAATAATCAAATAAATCCCTGTTGCATATATTTAGTTTGTACGCGTGTTCATTGCGTCGTTGTTTTTAACGTTATCTCATTTTAACCCGATACGGTTGTTTTGTTTTTTAATTACCTTTGTTTAATAAAATAATAATAATAAAATAGGAGATGTGTGAAAAAAATTATTTACAAAATGTCCACTTACACTTGGCCCAAACATATGCCAAAGTTACAAAATAAAAAAAACATGTCTCAAATGGGCCCAAAAAAAACAAACTACACCTAACTTTCAGAAAAAAAGAAAAAGCCCAAAAAAATCCTAATCCCTCCCAGCAGCCATGCGCCTCTGCTCCTGCTCCTAAACTTGCAGAGAAAGCTTTCGCTAGCTGCCCAAGAACCTGAAATGGAAACAAAAGATTTAAACCATTAATTGTTTTATTCTATTCTTACCTATAAAAGCCAGCAAGATTAACAACAAAGGACAACAATTGAGACAGAAAATACTGACTGAGAAATTCAGATATCATAGAAATTTAGAAACGTATTTGGGAGAGATTGTGTTCGGGTAGCAAAGAGGATAAGATTTCGGTTCTAGGGATAGGGATTTCAGAGGTTTTCTTTTCTCTCCTTCAGATTTGCTTGGAAGACAGGTTGGTACCTTATAAACTGTTGTTAGCTTTTGTTAGTTGTTATTAGATCCTGAACTTTAGTAAACATCAAAAATGTTGTAGTTAGTTAAAAATGGGATTGATCTGAACGAATTTTATACGCTAATATGTGTTGCTAAAACTCGAAATAGGACTCTAAGGGCTTAATAGATCCCATATCTAATGTTAAAAGAGATATAAGAAGAAAATAGGAAAATCAGTAGGAGAGATGAGGGTGATAGCAGTGACCAAAATCGAGAAAAACGCAAAAAGAGAAGGAAGGAACCTTTTTTTTAACCGCCACCGTCGGCGGTGGTCATCGCCGCCAGGTGAACCACCGTCCATCCCCATGAACGCCGTCGTCGCCACCGCTCGGAGGTGACCGGCCCTCTACGCCCACCCACCTTTGGTCGTCGCTCCCTCCTTCTCCCTCCTGCTCTCCTTTCCTTTCTCTTCTTTCCCTCCCTGTTTCGCGTTTCTTTTCTTATTCTCTCTCCTCACAAAACTCTCTTTCCTTTCTAATGTTGGCGGCTGCTGGAGAAGAGGAATGAAAAATTAAATTTGGCATGAGTGCTTGTTTCCTTTTATACTTTCTTTTGTTTATTTATTATTATTTTTTTAAAATTAAAACATCACATTAATAATTACACCCACCTATTTTTAGTAGTGCTACACCCCTGTAAGCCCAGATTGGCAAGCCATGAATCCAAAAACGAAAATTGGGCTTGCAGCTTTTCACACCCCCACTGTTAATAAGGCAGCGCCACCCTAGTGTGCAGATCTGGATTACACAGGCCAAGCCCAAATGTGCGCTGGGCTGAAGCTTTTCGCACCCCCTTTATTTCCGTTCTGCACCCCTTTCATTAGTGTTATTATTTTTATTAAATATATATTGCTAAAAAAAATTAAAATTAATGTTAGATCACTTCAAAGTATTTTTTTTCCTTTTTTTTCATAAAAATAATAAAAAAATGGGTTTGACTGAGATGTACATATTGTCACTCCCGGTTTAAGAGACTTTAGCTGTACAACTTTGATCTTAAACCCTTTCAAAAAATTAAAACCAATCAACACACAAATATTTTCTTGAAGAACTACGTAGCCTTTGATTCTCCACACACGGAGATACGTAGGAGCGGGG